>CM052901.1:65217113-65413149 GCA_028534135.1 Potos flavus | reverse complement strand
TGCTCAGCAGGAAGCCTGCTTCCCCCTCTCTCTCTGCCTGCCTCTCTGCCTACTTGTGATCTCTCTCCTCTCTGTCAAATAAATAAACAAATAAATAATCTTTAAAAAAAAAAAAAGAGCACAGTCAAGGGGCACCTGGGTGGCTCAGTCCGTTGAGCTAAGTATCTGCCTTTGGCTCAAGTCATGATCCCAGGGTCCTGGGATTGAGCTCCGCCCTGTATGGGGAGAGGGAACCTGCTTCTCTCTCCCCCTGCTTGTGCACGCTCTCTCTCTTTCTCTCTGTCAAATAGATAAATAAAATCTTTTTTAAAAGGGGGGGCACAGTCAAGAAATACAGGGGTTCAAAGAAGATATGTCAGACAGGAGGGGATTAAGAAAACAAGTTTATAAATCTCAGAACAAAATAGAAAAGAAAAATAAATTACAAAGCCACATGAGACGCAAGCAAGTGATCAAACCCCACAACTGAAAAGATAGAAACATTGTGAAAAGGCTCAAGGAAATGACGCTGAACAAAATGGAAAATATCAATAGCTCCACGATGATAAAACTACAGGTAATAATCAGGTAGAAGGCTCTGATGTGCGAAATTCTTCATCCCATCTCAGATACATAACGGCTGGACACATGGAAATAAAATATATATACCCATGTTCGGAATCAAGAAAGGGAAATCCCCAAGTACCAGAGACAAAAAGGGAAGGCAAAGTTAGATCAGCGACCCTGAGCTGAAGTGGAAAATGACTTAAGAGGGCATCAGATTTTGGCAGACGCTAGCAGCAATAATGAAAGGGAGGTCTGGCCACCCCTGGGGATCTCCAAAATCCTTTCCAGTCCAAAGAGTCAAAACTATTTTCACAATAATACTGAGATTTTATTTGAATTTATCACTCTCAAGTATATAGCAGAGGTTTCCTGGAGCTACTTGACCTATGATATTAAGAACATATTGAAAGGAGATTGACTTCAGCTGTCTTCAATTAAGCCAGGCATGATAGAGATTTGCAAAAATGTAAAACAATGAGACTACGTGTTTTGCGCATTTTGAAATATAAAGTTTATTTAAAAAAATTTTTTTTAAGTTTTTTTAAAAGATTTTATTTATTTATTTGACAGAGAGAATGACAGAGTGCAAGCAGGGGGGACAGTGGGGAGAGAGAAGGAGAAGCAGGCTCTCAACTGAGCAAGGAGCCTGATGTGGGGCTTGATCCCAGGACCTGGAGATCATGACCTGAGCCCAAGGCAGACGCCTAACCATCTGAGCCACCCAGGTGCCCCTAAAGTTTATTTTTTATTACAAGTATGCTACTTATGTAACATGTTTTCAGCATTGTTTTTAAACAAATTAATAAATTAGTATTAAAATTTTTTTATCACTTTTAACTTCCACTGAGGCAAAAACTGATAGATATAACCCCACATAAACAAAAATTATTTAGGATGTGTAAGAACTTTTTATTTTTATTTTAAAATTAACATATAATAATTTGGCTTTGTTGACATACTGTTTGGTGAATTTTAACACTTGTGTCCGTTCATGTAAACATCACCGCAACCAGAATAAAAAAACAGTTCTTTTACCCCCAAAACTCCTTTGCGCTAAAAAAAACTGACCCTTAACTATAGAGAGCAAACTGATGGTTAGCAGAGGGGAGGTAAGTAGGGGATGAGTGAAATAGGTGATGGGGATCTCCCTCTGCCCCTCTCCCCTCGCTCTCTAAAAAAAAGCCGTAAAATAAAATAAAATAAAAACAAATGAGCTTATTAAAAAAACCTGAGGTGCCTGGGTGGCTCAGTCGTTAAGTGTCTGCCTTCGGCTCAGGTCATGATCCCAGGGTCCTGAGATTGAACCCCACATCGGGCCCCCTGTTTGGTGGGAAGCCTGCTTCTCTCTCTCCCACTCCCCCTGCTTGTGTTCCCTGTCTCGCTGTGTCTCTCTCTGTCCAATAAATAAATAAAATCTTTAAAAACAAAAAACAAAAAAAACAAAAACAAAAAAACCCTCCCTTGTGTTAGCCCTTTGTCATACCTCCCCTCCACCCCACTGACTCTGAAGCTCTGACGACTACTGATCCCGTCTCTGTCACCGTTGTTACCTCTTTTTGAAAATGGAGTCATATAATACGTAACCCTGTGAGACTTGATTCTTTCAGCATAATGCCTTTGAGATCCATTCAAGTTGAGATCCATCAATAGTTCATTCTTTTTTATTGCCAAGTAGTACCGCAGTTTGTTTATCCCTTTCACCCGCCGAAGAACATTTGGGTTGTTCCTACCTTGGGGCTATTACAAATCAAGCTGCTATGAACATTCATGTACAGGTTTCATGTGAATATTTCTCTAAGGTAAATACCCAGGAGTGAGAGTGCAGGATCATATGATGCGTATATGTTTAACTTTAGGAGAAAAAAACCCTTTCAAGTGTTTTCCCAAGTGGCTATAACATTTTACATGCTGAAGAGCAGTATAGAAAAGTTCCAGTTGCTCTGCATTCTTGCCGGCAGTTGTTTTTGCCAGTATTTTTTATTTTACTTTTTAAAAAAATTCTTTCCTCTCTCTCTTTTTAAAATTTATTTTGTTTCTGTGTTTTATTTATTTATTTATTATTATTATTATTTTTTTTAAGAGAGAGAGTGTGAATGAACACAAGCAGGGGTGGGGCAAAGAGAGGGAGAGAGAGGATCTTAAGAAGGCTCCATGCCTGGAGCTCAGCCAGGGGCTCAATCTCAGGACGTTGAGGTCGTGACCTAAGCTGAAATCAGCATTGTGTTGCTAAACTGAGCCACCCAGGCACCCGCAGTATTTTTTTTTATTTTAGTCATTCTAATAAATGTGTAGTTGCATCTCATCATGGTTTTCATATGTATTTTTCTAATGGCTAATGATGTTGAAAATCTTTTTATGTGCTTATTTCTATTCATATGTTCTCTTTGCTGATATACTTGTTTAAGTCTTTTGGGCATTTTGTAATGGAGTTGTAATTTTCTTACAGAGTTTCGAGAGTTCTTTATATATGCTGATACAAGTCCTTTGTCAGATATGGGAATTGTAAATATTTCCTCTGGTCTGGCGCTCCTCTTATGATTCTTTTTAACAGAACAGAACAAAACATTGTGATTTTTAAAAAAGATTTTATTTATTTATTTGTCAGAGAGAGACAGCACAAGCAGGGGGAATGGCAGGCAGAGGGAGAAAGAAGCAGGCTCCCTGCTGAGCAAGGAGCCATCCCAGGACCCTGGGATCATGACCTGAGCCGAAGGCAGATGCTTAACCGACTGAGCCACCCAGGAGTCCCAAAACTGATTTTGATGAAGTTCAATCTGTCATTTTTTTTTCCTTTATGGATGATCCTTTTGGTGTCATGTGAAAAAAAACTCTACCTAACTCCAGGCCATGAAGCTATTTCTCCTATGTTTTCAGTTAGAAGTTTCACAGTTTTATGTTTTATATTTACATCAATTTTCGATTTTTAGTTAATTTTTGTATAAGGTGTGAGGTTAAGGTTGAAGTTCATTTTTTTTTGGTACATGGAAGTTCAGTTTTTCCAATGTCATTTGTTGAAAAGACTATGCTTTCTCAGGGCACTTGTTGGGATGAGCACCGGGTGTTGTATGGAAGGGACGAATCACTAAATTTGACACCTGAAGCTAATATTACACTGTACGTTATCTAATTAGAATTTTAGGGGTGCCTGGGTGGCTCAGCAGGTTAAGCCTCTGCCTTCAGCTCAGGTCATGATCTCAGGGTCCTGGGATCGAGCCCCACATTGGGCTCTCTGCTCAGCGGGAAGCCTGCTTCCCCTCCTCTCTCTGCCTGCCTCTCTGCCTACTTGTGATCTCTCTCTCTCTGTCAAATAAATAAAATCTTTAAAAAAAAACTAATTGGAATTTTAATAAAGACTTGGCAAGAATGAAAACTCTATCCTTTTTCAATTGAATTGTCTTAACACCTTTGTCAACAATCGATTGGTCATACCAGTGTGGTTCTATTTCTGGACGCTGTGTTCTGCTTTGATCTGTGTGTGTGTCCCTTCACCAGTACCACACTGTCTTGATTTCTGCAACTTCATAGTAAGTTCATGAGGCCATGAAGCAGGAACTGATTTCCATGCATTAAGCCATGAGCCACCCTTTCACACAAAGGAACTAGTAAAATGTCACCCACAGGAACAGAAATATGGCAAGGAAGTTAGTTCACCATTTATTCAGGAAGATAGGCAGAAAATAGTCACCTCTAAAAAAGAGGGAGTGTGTATAATGAACAACTTCAAAATCATTAGAGAAATAGACAGGGATTTTTTTTTAAGTGATTAATCCAAAAGGAGGGAGGAATGGAGCAGGGAAAAGAAGAAAATATGGTTCAAAGAAAACACAGGGACTCGTTTTTTTCTGATCATGATGGAGTAAAAGGAGCTGGGTTTATCTTTTTGTCTTAAACAACTAAAAATAATGGATAAATTATAGAAAACAATGGTTTTCAGGCATCGGACATCAGGCAGCAAAGGACACTGGCCCCTGAGAGAAAGGAAACAAACAAAGTGAACCCTATGATTACTTCTGTTTACTGTTTGGAGAGTTTTCAGGTCATAGCACAGGCAGGGAGATTGTAAAGAGAGTCTGGCAGTCTCCCTGAGTCAAGAACACAGAATTGAAAATCAAGGATCACAAGGTGATTAGATTCACAGCACAGAGTAGTGTGTGCGTGTGTGTGTGTGTGTATGTGTGTGTGTGTGTGTAAGAGAGAGAGAATGCCGGGGCGTCTGGGTGGCTCAGTGGGTTAAGCCTCTGCCTTCGGCTCAGGTCATGATCTCAGGGTCCTGGGATCGAGCCCCGCATCGGGCTCTCTGCTCAGCGGGGAGCCTGCTTCCCCCTCTCTCTCTGCCTGCCTCTCTGCCTACTTGTGATCCCTCCCTCTGTGTCAAATAAATAAATGAAATCTTAAAAAATAAATAAATAAATAAATAAATAGAGAGAGAGAATGCCACAAGCTCAAGCACTTTGGAAATACTCAGAAGGTTCTCCTAGAGTCTTCAGCTAGTACTGAACAGCACAGGTGTATAAGGAAACTACCCAAGGCTAGCGAATGAATCGCAAGAAATGAGCATTGAGAACAAATCCTGGAGCTCAAACAGGGCTGGGAGGAGTTCATCTCCCCAATATCCAGAGTGGAGAAACCTTGTAATACACAGGGTTTTGGGTACAGTGCTCAGAGGAGTAGTGCCTCCTTAGAGAACACTATTGGCCATAAATGACTGCTATGATCTACTGGGAAAAAATTAAAAATAAAATTTCCTGCCAGTCCAGGAAATTCTCTGCTTGAATATAGAAAAGAGAGAAAACAGGTTTATTATTGAATAAACATTAAACCAGACTGTGATGCATTACAGACAATCTCTAATGAGATTGCAAAGCCAGAAATAAATCCCATTCTTATGGATGTAATTTATTCATTACATACATGTTCTTAAAATAAATGGTAAATTGTCCTCATGTAAGAGGCCCTGAAAGCACTGTTTGCTATACACTCTTCCATAGTTCATCCTAAGTTCACCTGGTAATTGGAGTAGCCATCTGTGCTGGTTAATTGCCTTTATCTAAATGAAAAAGAAAATTTCTCTTATTTCTACAACATGCAGGTGCTTACAGCTTAGAGCAAGGCGTTTAGGCTAAAATCCCAGGATGACAGCGAAATATGGGGGCGCTATCTGCCTTGATGTTTACATTTCAAAGAGATGGTTCCCAGTCCCTTAAGAAAAAATTTCTGGGTTCCAAGGCTGGCAAGAGGCTTATTCCATCCTCAAAAAGATTTACATGCATATCAAAGGGACAGAGGAAGAATTCGCAAACACTAGATTTCTCAGGAAGTACTCTAAGAAAAAGTAGGGAGAAAAGTGCTCTTTTTTTTGGCAACAGGGGAAGTTCCATTTTATTTTTATTTACCCTTCCAAATTTTACCTTACAAAGGTTAAAAGCATAACTTGAAAGGGTCAGACTCTTGCCAAGTAACTTACTTGCATCCCAGAAAAAACTAAAAATTATTCAAAGAAATACAGAAAAGTCCAGTACCAAACAACATAAAACTCACAATTTTGGCACCCAATAAAAAGTTACCAGGTATACAAAGAAGCAGGAAAATATGACTTTTATAAGAAAACTATAATCAACAGTAATAGACCCCAAAATGGCACAGGTGATAAAATTAGTAGACAAAGCCATTAAAACAACTGTTAAAACATATTTCATATATGGAAAGCGTATAGGAAAGCCTGAGTACATTAAGCAGAGAAATGGAAGATATAAATAAAAATCCACATTGAATTTGTAGAGATGAAAATCTATGTTTAAAATATGAAACACACTGGATGGGGTTAAGAGCAGACTAGACACTCCAATAGAAAAGATTAGTGAACTTGAGGATGTAGCGAAAAGTATAACTCAAAAAGAAACACATAGAAGAAAAGTCTGAAAATAAATGAACAGGACATTAGTGAGCCATGGGACAACTGCAAGCAACCTAATACATACATGATTCTCAGGACAGGAGAGAGAGAAGGGCAAAGAAAAATTATTAGGAGAAATAATGGCTAAAATGATCCCAAATATGATAAATCTGTAAGCTCACAAATCCAAGAATCAACAGACTCCAAGCACAAGAAACCTAAAGAAAACTACAGTAAGGCACACCAAAGTCAAATTGCTCAAAAAAATAGTGATAAAGACAAAAAATCCTAAAAGGAAGCAGAAAAAAGACACGTTATGTGTGGAGGAACAAAAATAAGAATGATTCATATTTTTTACCAGAAACCAGGTAGAGGCAGAAATCAGTGATGCACCATTTTTAAAGAGCCGAAAGAAAAAAACTCAACCTAGAGTTGTATGCCTACCGAGTGGTAATAGTTCAAAAAGAAGGACAAATAAAGACCTTTGCAGACACAGAGAAGCAGAAATAATCCATCACCAGCAGCAGTACTACAAATAAATGCTAAAGGATGTATTTCAGGAAGAAAGAAAATACCAGGGGAACCTGGATCTGCAAAGAGAAATTAAGAGGTTGAGCCACCCAGGTGGCTCACTCGGTTAAGCGTCTGCCTTCGGCTCAGGTCATGATCCTGGGGTCCTGAGATGAGCCCCTCATCAGGCTCCCTGTTCAGTGGGGAGTCTGCTTCTCCCTCTCCTTCTGCCTCCTCCCCCCATTCATGCTCTGTCTGTCTCTCTCATATAAATAAAATCTTAAAAAAAAAGAATAAAAGAAGAAAGGTCTCAAGTAACTAACCTAAGCTTCCATCTTAGGAAACTAGAAAAAGAGAAGCAAATCAAACACATTAAACAGAAGAATAGAAATAATAAATATTAGAGAAGAAATCACTTAATATAAAATAAAAAATAAGAAAAAAATCAGTGAAGTAAAAAGCAGGCTCTTTCAAAAAAAAAAAATTAGTATAATTAATGAACCTCTATTCAGGGGTGCCTGGATAACTCAGTTGTTAAGCGTCTGCCTTCGGCTCAGGCCATGATCCCGGGGTCCTGGGATCGAGCTCCGCATCGGGCTCCTTGCTCAGCAGGAAGCCTGCTTCCCCCTCTCCCACTCCCTCTGCTTGTGTTCCCTCTCTCGCCGTGTCTCTCTCTGTCAAATAAATAAAATCTTAAAAAAAATTAAGCTTCTCTTCAGACTGACCAAGAAAAAAAAAAAAAAGAAGATACAATTTACTGGTATCAGGAATGACACAAGCAAAAATAACTACAGATTCTAAACATATTAAAAGGATAATAAGGAGGATGCCTGGGTGGCTCAGTAGGTTAAGCATCTGCCTTCAGCTCAGGTCATGATCTCAGGGTCCCGGGTCGAGCCCCGCATCAGGCTCCCTGCTTAGTGGGGAGCCTGCTTTTTCCTCTGCCTGCCACTCCCCGTGCTTGTGCATGCTTTTTCTCTCTCTTTCTGTCTCTGACAAATAAATAAATAAAAATCTTAAAAAAAGATAAAAGGATAATGAGAGGTTATTATGAACAACTTGATGCCAATAAATCCAGCCCCATGGATAAAATGGACAAATAATATGAAAGATACAAACTACCAAAGTCCATGCTAGAAGAAATAGTCTAAACTGACCCATAACTAATAAAGAAATTGAATTTTTGTTGACAAACTTCTCTACAAAGTAAACTTCTGGCACAGATAGCTTCATTGATAAATTCTACCAAACATTTATGGGAAAAATAATACAAATTCTACACAAACTCTTCTAGAATACAGAAGAGGGATATTCTCTAACTAATGATATATGACCAACATTACTCTAATGCCCAAATGAGGCAAAACAAAAACAAAAACAAACTATAGACCAATATCCCTTCTGAACATAGATAAAAAAAATAATCAAATATATCGTGAACAAGTAATTCATTTCAAGAATACCAGGAGGGTTTACTTTTTGAAAACCAATCAATGTAATTCACAATATTTAAAGATGAAAAAAATAACAAACCATATGATCATAGATTCAGAAAGAGTATTTTACAAAATCCAACATTCCTTCATGATAAAAATTCTCAGCAAACTAGGAAAAGAAGGGCACCTTCTCAATCTGTTAGAGAATATCCACAAAAACCCTACATGTAACATCATACTTATGATGAAAAACGCAATACGTTGACCCCAAGACTAGGAACAAAAAAGAATATCTGCTCTCCACTTAGATTCATTATTCTATTTGGGGTCCTAGCTGATACAAGAAAGCAAGACAAAGAAACAAAAGGTATACAGAGTAGAAGGAAAGTGGCAAAACTCTCTTTTTAGTCAGATGACATGATAGTCTACAAAGACAATGCAAAGGAATTCACAAAAGGCTATTAGAACTAATGAGTTTAGCAATGTTGCCCGCTACAAGATCAATATACAAAAATCACTCACGGGGCACCTCGGTTGCTCAGTCGTTAAGCATCTGCTTTTGGCTCAGGTCATGATCCCAGGGTTCTGGGATCGAGCCCCTCATTGGGCTCTCCTCGGCAGGAAGCCTGCTTTTCCCTCTCCCACTCCCCCTGCTTGTGTACTCTCTCTCTCTGTGTCTCTCTCTGTCAAATAAATAAATAAAACCTTTAAAAAAAATCAGTTGCATTTCTAATTATTATCCGCAATATCAATCAGGAATTAAATTTAAAAATCTATACTATTAACTATGGCACAAAATACTTAGAGAAATCTTACAAAATATGGGCCGGTTCTGTGTATTGAGAACGAGAAAACATCAGTGAAAGAAATTACAAAATACCCGAATAAATTGAAAGGTAAATCATGATCATGGATATGAAGGCTCAATATCATTAACTTTTTTTAAATGATTTTATTTATTTATTTGACAGAGAGAGAGACAGTGAGAGAGGGAACACAAGCAGGGGGAGTGGGAGAGGGAGAAGCAGGCTTCCCGCTGAGCAACGAGCCCGAATTGGGACTAGATCCCAGGACCCTGGGATCATGACCTGAGCCGAAGGCAGCCGCTTACACGTCTGAGCCACCCAGGCGCCCCTCAATATTGTTAACTGTCCATTGTCCCCAAACGGACCTAAAGATGCAATGTGATCTCAACCAAAATCCTATCAGAATCTTTTTAGAAACTGACAAGCTGATTCTAAAATTCACATTAATTTCCAGAACTCCGAATAGTCAAATACTTTTTTTTTTTTTAAGGAAAATGCAATTGATTGATTGTGGGGTCAGATCCTGATTTTACTTAAAATTTTATATTTTGTTCAATAGGGATTAAAAAAAGATTTTATTTATTTATTTGACAGATAGAGACCCAGTGAGAGAGGGAACACAAGCAGGGGGAGTGGAAGAGGGAGAAGCACGCTTCCTGCTGAGCAGGGAGTCTGATGTGGGGCTTCCCGCTGAGCAGGGAGCCCTATGTGGGGCTTGATTCAGGACCCTGGGATCATAACCTGAGCAGAAGGCAGACACTTAATGACTGAACCACCCAGGCGCCCCATCAATAGGGATTTTTTATATTAATTTTGATTTTTAAAAATACTATATTAAACTATTATTTTATTATTGAGGCTTTGGTTCCTGTTTAACTCTTTTAAATCTTTTTCCAGCTTGATTGAAATATAATTGATATATAACACTGTGAAAATTTAAGGTGTACAAAGGTAATGATTTGATGCACACAATTTTGGAAAAGGAAAATGAAGTTAGAATATTTATGACTAGGGACTTCAAGACTTATTATAAAGGTACAGTAATCAAGACGGTATGGTATTGGCATGAATATAGGTAAATAGATCAATGGAACAGAATAGAGTCCAAAAATAGGCCCACAGAAATGATTTTTGACAAATATGGAAAGGCAATTCATTAGAGAAAGGACAGTATTTTCAATAAGTGGTGTTCAAATAATTAGATCTCCAAATGCAAAAAAAAAAAATTAAATAAATAAACTTTGGTGCATGCCTCTTTCTATTTATAAAAATTAACTCAAAATCTCCAGATGGTCATACACCTAAATGAAAAACCTAAAGCTTTAGAAAAACCTAAAAAACCCCAGAAGGTATAACACTTCTCTAAGAAAACATTGTAGAAAAAATGTTTTTACCTTGAGTTCGGCACATATTTCTCATATATAACACTGAAAGCATGGTCCATAGAGGAATAAATTGGTAAATTGGACTCCATTAAATTTAAAGCTGTTCTTAGAAAAATGCTGTTGGGAAAGTGAAAAGACAAACCTCAGACTGGAATAAAATATTTGCAAGTCCATACTTCACAAAGGACTTGTATCCAAAATATATAAAGAACTTTCAAAAGCTGAATAGACCAGTAACCATTAAATAAATCAAATTGATAGTTAAAAAAAGAAAACAAACCAAAAAACACAACTCCCCTTAAAGAAAGTCACGAGACTAAAATGACTTTACCATAGTTTTTTTTTTTTTTTTCAAACCAACCTTCAAAAATATAACTTCAACTTTACCGGTGAATAAGAAAAACGTGGGCGCCTGGGTGGCTCAGTGGGTTAAAGCCTCTGCCTTCAGCTCAGGTCATGATCTCAGGGTCCTGGGATCGAGTCCTGCATCAGGCTCTCTGCTCAGTGGGGAGCCTGCTTCCCCCTCTCCTCTGCCTGCCTCTCTGCCTACTTGTGATCTCTCTCTCTGTCAAATAAATAAATAAAATCTTTAAAAAAAATAAGAAAAACGTATCCATTTTTTGAGCCTAGAAAAATTCCTTTTTTAAGAGATTGAGAGTGTGAGCAAGCAAGAGAGAATCTTAAGCAGGCTCCACGCTCAGCTCAGAGCCCACCTGGGCTCCACATGGGCTCAATCTAACAACCCTGAGATCATGACCTGAGCTGAAATCAAGAGTTGGATGTTTAACAGACTGAGACATCCAGGTGTCCCATGAGCCTAGAATAATCTTGATGCCCAAACCTGACCACGACAGTGCATAAAAAAAATCTTTATAGGCTAATCTTGATTTTAAGCATAAATGAAAACTCCTAGGTCAAATACAAATGGATTTATTTCCTTACATACATTTAAAAAATATGAGCAAGTAGGGGCGCCTGGGTGGCTCAGTTGCGTCTGCCTTCGGCTCAGGTCATGATCCCAGGGTCCTGGCGAGCCCGGGGCTCCCTGCTCAGCGGGAAGCCTGCTTCTCCCTCCTCTACTCCCCCTGCTTGTGTTTCCTTTCTCGCTGTGTCTCTCTCTGTCAAAATCTTTTAATCTTTTTTAAAAAGATTTTATTTATTTATTTGACAGAGAGAGAGAGAGATCACAAGTAGGCAGAGAGGCAGGCAGAGAGAGAGGAGGAAGCAGGCTCCCCGCCGAGAAGAGAGCCCGATGCGGGGCTCGATCCCAGGACCCTGAGATCATGACCTGAGCTGCAGGCAGAGGCTTAACCCGCTGAGCCACCCAGGCGCCCCTAAAATCTTAAAAAAAAATATGAGCAAGTAGGGTTTATCCCATTGTTTCCAGAGTAGCTTAATTAAAGAATCTGTTAATGTAATTCAGCACATTAATAGATAAAAGGGTGAAAAACCATATGGTCATCTTAGTTGTAGGAAAAGAAATCAGTAAAATTAAACACCCATTCATAATTAAAAACAAACAACACAAAACAACGATACAGAGTTGAAAAAGGGTATCAACCTAAAACTTACAAAACTAGGCATTACCTAGTGTCATTGTTACTCAATATTATACTGCAGGTTCTAACAAATGCACTAAGATAATAAAAAGAAAGAAAACAAGAAGATTGAAAAAGAAGGTAAAAATAATTCACAGATGATATGGCTGTCTATGTAAAAAATCTACGAGAATCTGTAAATGAACTATTAGAATAAGAATTCAACAAGATTGCTAGATACAAGAGTTTCATGTAAATGCCAATAGAGTTCCTACAGTAGAAGTTAGCAGTTAAAATGTAATTGTAGGGGTACCTAGGTCACTCAGTAGGTTGAGCCACCGCCTTCGGCTCAGCTCATGATCCCGGGGTCCTGGGATTGAGCCCCACATTGGGCTCCCTGCTCAGCGAGGGGTCTGCTTCTCCCCCTCCCTCTGCCTGCTGCTCCCCTATTTGTGCTGTCTCTCTCTGTCAAATGAATAAATAAAACCCTTTTAAAAAATGTAATTGTAAAGGAAGATCTCATTTGCAATAGAAAAAACCTATAGGAATAAATCCCAAACTGTTATTTTACTTAAAAATTTATTTCTATCTAATTATTTATACTTTTATCTTCACTTAATCAAAATTTTTAGTACCTACTATGTGCCAGGCACTGTTGTTAGGGCCAGAGATGTAGAGGTGAATGAGACAAAGTTCTAGCCTCCACGAAACTTACATCCTAGTGGGAGGAAGTGATAATACATAAGATGAGTAAAATATATAGTCTTGGAAAACGTGCTTGAAGAAAAATAAATCAAGTTAAAGGAATAAATGACAAAGGCGGTGGTATTTTAGAAGAAGTGGTAGAAGAGAAAGAGAAGACATGAACAGGGACCCAGATGAAGTGGGAAGCTTGCCAAGGCGTTGGGAGGGGGATGTGAGGAGGGGCGAGTAGGGGAGGGAGAACTTTTCCTGGCAGAGGAAGTGGCAAGAGCAAAGGCCCCAAGCTGGGAACAGCATGGCAGGTCTAAAAGAGCGACACAGGGGCGCCTGGGTGGCTCAGACATTGAGTGTCTGCCTTCGGCTCAGGTCATGATCCCAGGGTCCTGGGATCGAGCCCCGCATGGGGCTCCCTGTTCGGGGGGAAGGGCGGGGGGGGGGAGGCCTGTTTCTCCTTCTCCCTCTCCCCCTGCTTGTGTTCGCTCTCTCCCTGTGGCTGTGTCTATCTCTGTTAAATAAATAAATAAAATCTAAAAAAAAAAAAGCAACACAGGGGCGCCTGGGTGACTCAGTTGGTTACGCGGCTGCTTTCGGTTCAGGTCATGATCCCAGGGTTCTGGAATCGAACCCCATATCCGGCTCTTTGCTCGGTGGAGAGCCTGCTTCTCCCTCTGCCTGCTGCTCCTCCCCCTGCTTGTACTTGTTCACTCGAGAGAGAGAGAGTTTGACAGAGAGATGTCAAATAAATAAAATCTTAAAAAAAATAAAAGAGCAACACAAATTTAGTGTGTTTAGAGGAGAATTATGGAAGGCATTGGTCATAGAGCCTTTTTTAAAATTTATTTTAAAAATTCAAGTATAATTAACATACAGTGTTATATTAGTTTCAGGTGTACAGTATGATTCACTACTTCTATATATATGACTCAGTGCTCATCAAGATAAATGGTATCTTCATCCCCATCCCCTATTTCACCCATCCCCCCTCCCACCTCCCCTCTGGTAGCCACATTTGTTCTCTGTAGTTAAGAGGCTGGTTTTGCTTGTCTCTTTTCTCTTTGTTCATTTGTTTTGATTCTTAGCTTGCACCTATGAGTGAAATCATATGCTTTTTGTCTTTCTATAGAGCTTTTCTTGTAAGCCATGATAAGGACTATGCATTTTTGTTTGAGCGAGAGGGGGAAGCCATTGAAGGGTTTGGAACACAGGAGTAGCCCAATTTGGTTCGTGTTACGAAAGGATCACTTTGACTTCTGTGTTGTGAATGGAATATAAGGTGGCAAGGGTAGAATCGGGGAGACTAGTATGGAGAATATTATGATAATCTGAGTGGGAGATCATGGTGTTTAGGAACAGCAAGGTAGTGGTGGAGGAGGTGAGAAGGGGGTAGGAGTCTGGGTATGTTTTGGAAAGAAAGCCAGAAGGATTTGCTCATAGATTGGATGTGGGGTGTGACAAAAACAGACAAACGGAAGAGAATCAGGGATAGAATTAGGGTTAAAGTTATGGCCAAAGTATTTTGGCTTGAGTAACTGGAAGGGAGTTTCCCAGCAACCAAGATGGGGCGTATTGGGGATTGAACAAATGTTTAGGGAAAATTCCTTGAAAAATCAGGGGTGCAGCACTGAACATACTAAGTTCGAGACATCTGTTAGACATCTGAGTCGAGATGTCAAGAAGGCAGTTAGATGTATGATCTGGAATTTAGGTGAGATACTAGGTTTAGGGTGAAAAGTTTGGAAGTCGGGGCCTATTAATGGTGAATGAAACCATGAGGCTGGATCAACTCACCTGGGGAACGAACACAGAAAAGAGGAATCAGAATGCTTAGGTAGTTGAGCACCCTCTTAACCATTTTGTTCTAGCACAGGTAGGTTTTGGGATCTAAGTGGTGGACTCTACGTTTTTTTCCCATTCGCCTTGGGATTTTCTGTTTGTCAGTGTCAACGTGTTTCCCCACAGTTTGTGCTGGAAATGTCACTGTGTCCCTTCTGTCTGCTATCCTCAGTCTCTCTTTGCTAGGTCAATTAATTTCTCTACCTGCAGTCAGTCCAGTCCCAGTTCCCGAAACATTTCATACCGGAAGCCCAAAGAGTTTCAGAAATATCAAGATCTTCCTCAGTGGGGCTTAGGACTGAGGAGCTTCCCTGTTGGCTGGGAATAAAATGCCCTTCTCTGGGATGTGGCATCTCCATTAGCAGGAGCGAAGGGCAAGGCCTGAACGCTCACCCATTTCTCCCTCTCACACTCACAGACTGGCCACCACTAGCTGCCTTAATAGTACCAGACCCTAGTTCCTTAAGCCCTTCAACCTTGTTTATGTCAGTCATCACAAGGACCCTGGGACTCCTGGGTAACCCTCTGCTCATCTCATGTTCTAATCCCATACAACTTTCTGTATTTACCTAACCCATCCCCACCTCTTAGTCCCCTCCAGATCCTGAAATAACCCTACTGTACCTTCTGGAACCATAGTCCTGCTTTGCCCGGGACAATTCCAGTATACCACTGGCCTGACCAGTTTTAACATGTGGCATTCTCAAGTGTCCCAGATCAAATAATAAATTATACAGTCACCTTATCTTGAAGTCAAAAGAGTTAGCAAAGTTCCCTCTAGTCTTTCCCTGTTTACCGAATGCTTCCCTCACCTTCTTGATCTGACTGAAATCTGGATCTACCCAAGGGCCTTACGGCCCAATCCCACAGCTTACGGTCAAGGCCACTTCCAAATCATTTTCCCTTTCTTCTCATTGACAATCCCCATCTTTGAATTCCCTGTCACAGAATATATTATTTATATCATATAATATGTATTATATTTATAACTATATTTTTGTATCCTATCTTGGGGGTAGTTCCCTATAGACCCTTAGGTGCCCCTCCAGTTTCTCAAAGATTTTTGCTTCTGTCTCACTGTCACTCTCTCCAATGAATCCTGTTCTAATTCTTTGTGATTTCAATACCTCAATACCTGATCCTCCCAACAGTCCAGGCTCCAGTTTCTCAAAATCCACTCTTCCAGTTTTGTCTTCTACCTAATCACAGTCATTTGCCTTCATCATGTTATTACCAATAATTCCTACTCCTCTCCTCTATCCCTGGAGCTGAACATGGTTGGAGAAAAACACAAAATGACATTTTCTCTTTAAATTCAAGACCACGAAACTGAAGTGGGCACTTAATGTTGCCAGGAAATCACATAATATTATCCTGGTCCATTTGCTCTCCCGGTTTCCTAGACAACTATTTCATATCTTTTCGTCTCCCTTCAAACCTCTAACACCTCCACACCCATCCTCATTCTCAGCTCCTGACCTTGCTTCTGATTTCACCGAGCAAGCAGAGACAATTAGAAAACAAAGCTCACAAATTTCCGCCGCTGCATCTACCCACCTGCCTAAATCCACGGGTATATTCTACCCTTTTCTCCCGTGACTGTGGGTGAACTGCCCTGCTCCCAGCTTAGCCAACCCCTCCACTTTTTGCTAGACCCCATCCTCTTCTGGCTGTTCTCCCCTCTGTTCCCCCCACTTCCTCCCCTACATGTTCTTTTCTATCAGCTTCACCATGCTATTAGTACTCCCACTAAAAGATTTAAAACGTCTTCTTTTGAGCCACTTTCCCTTGCTCACAATTGACCCCATGTCTCTGTTCTCCTTTATAGCAAACTCCTCACTAGAATTATCTATACTTGATGGCTACAATTCCTCTCCCCCGTCTTTACTTTATTTTTGAAAAATATTTTATTTCTTTATTTGAGAGAGAGAGAGGGAGGGAGCACAAGCAGGGGAAACAGCAGGCAGAGAAAGAGGGAGAAGCAGGCTTCCTGCCGAGCACGGAGCCCAATGTGGGGTTCGATCCCAGGACCCTGGGATCATAACCTGAACCGAAGGCAGCCCCTTAACCGACTGAGCCACCCAGGCTCCCCTCCCCTCTCTTTATTTTAAAGATTTTATTTATTCATTTCAGAGAGAGAGAGAGAGAGAGAGAGAGAGAGAGAGAAAACACGAGTGGGGGGAGGTGCAGAGGGAGACAGAGAAGCAGACTCCCCACTGAGCAAGAAGCCTGATGCAGGGCTCCATCCCAGGACCCTGAGATCATGACCTTAGTCCAAGGCAGACAACCCACTCAGCCACCCAGGTGTCCTTCCCCTTCTTTTAAAATATTTTTATTTTGAAATAATTACAGATCCTCAGGAAGTTGTAAAAATACTAGAGAGGTCCTTTGTAAACTTCTCCCAGATTCCCCCACGAGTCATCTTACAAACTATAGTAGAATATCTAATCCAGGAAACTGACATTGGGACAAAGTATGTGAACAGTTTTATGTCATTTTATCACATGCATAGATTTGTGTAACCACCACTGCAACCAGGATACAGAACGGTTCCATCACCATGAAGATCTCTAGGCTACCACTCCTTTGTAGTCACACCCACTCCCCTCCCTCCACCATCCTTAAGTCCTGGCAACCAGTAATTTGTTCTCCATCTCTATATTAATTTTTTTTTCATTTTGAAAAAGTTAAGTAAATGGTATTCTATAATATGTGACCTTCTGAGATTGCCTTTTTACATTCACGATAATGTCCTTGAGATCCATTTAAGTTATTGCGTGCACGATCTATTTCCCCCCTCCTCTCCTCTTTCCATGTGTGTTACACAAAAAGGGGGGTGGCAGGGCACCTGGGTGGCTCAGTCGGTTAAGCGTCTGCCTTTGGCTCAGGTCATGATCCCAGGGTCTTGGGATCTAGTCCCAAGTCGGGCTCCTTGCTCAGCGGGGAGCCTGCTTCTCCTTCTGCCTGGGGCTCTTTCTCTCTCTGATAAGTAAATAAAATCTTTTTTAAAAAGGGGGTGGGGGTGGGAAGTAGTGCACAGAGGGAGCAGGGGCAGCATCCATGGGCCCTGGATGAAGTGGGCTGTGACGACTTGGGTCTCCATCAGGGGGTCTTGGTGCCGATCTTTTTGTCCAGCTCGAAGTGCTCCATGGTAGAGAGCTGTAGCCCTGGTGGGGCTGGTCCGCAAGGAGTTCTGTGGGACGTCACCATCTATACGCTGCCCAGCAGCGCTGTGGTCTGCACGGTCTACACCATCAGCAGCCAGCAGCCGGTCTTGTCCTGCATGGGCCATCATCCAGTGTGAGGAACCACGCGGCGTGCTCTCTCCCTCACACTACTCACTTTTTGGTGGGCCCCACAGTGGGCACCCCTCTCCACCCGCACGGGATCCTCCAGAACCTGGATCCTGCCGCCGTGGAATTCTGCCCCACGCAGCAGGCACGTGCCCCCAAACTGTCCTTGGCTTCCGACAGGTACATGTACACCATGAAGTTACTGTCTCAAGCAGACACGCTGAAGCCCAGCTGGGCGCTGTCCACCAGGAAGTCCACACTGACCACCTCCAGAGGCTTGGGGTCCCGGGACTGGAGATTCCACGTCTTGCTGTCTTCTCGGTAGTGTAGCAGGGAGATGCTCCGGATGAAGTGAAACGGGATGAAGGGCTTCACGCTGATCCTCTGGCGGAAGGATCTCGGGGTTTCAATGAAGCCCATGTCCCTGAGCTCACCGGCTTGCAGTCTCCCAAGAAACTCTCCTGGCCAAGGACGCCCCATCTGTTCCTCCTCATACAGGACCTTGAACTTGTTCTAGGTCATATGCTAAGTGTATGTTTAGTTTATTCAGAAACTGCTAAACTATTTTCCACAGTGGCCGGACCATTTTGCTTCCCACCAGAAATGTCTGAAACAGAAATGTCTGAAACACGGTTTCTGCATATCCTTGCCAGCATTTAGTATTACTGCTGTTTACTTAGTTTGGCAGTCCTAGTAGGTTTGCAGGAGATACTTCATCACAGTCCTAATTTGCATTTCCCTGAGGGCTGGTGTTGTTGAGCATCTTTTCATATGTTTATTTACCCTCTGCATATCCTCTTCAGTGAAATGCTTCTTCCTGTCTTTCTCTTCTTTCCTAATTGGGTTGTTTGTTTTCTTTTATTGTTCAATTTTGAGTGTTCTTTATATATTCCATTCTTTTAGCCCTTGAAAAGTGCTGCTCCACTTTCTTCAGGCCTCCTTGGATTTTTTTTTTTTTAAAGATTTTTAATTTATTTATTTGACAGAGAGAGACACAGCGAGGGAGGGAACACAAGCAGGGGGGTGGGAGAGGGAGAAGCAGGCTTCCCATTGAGCAGGGAGCCGGATGGGGGGCTCATCCCAGGACTCTGGGATCATTACCTGAGCCGAAGGCAGCCGCTTAACGACTGAGCCACCTAGGCGCCCCCTTCATGGTTTCTGATGAGAAATATGCCTTCATTCAAATGGTTTTGTCCGCCTAAGTAAGATATCAAGTCTCATTAGGTGCTTTCAATATTTTTACTTTGTCTTTACTTTTCAAAAGTTTGATTACCATGTGTCTTGGCATGGATTTGTTTGGGTTTATTTTGTTTGTGGTTTGCTCAGCTATTGAACCTGTAGGTTGATGTCTTTTCCCAAATTTGGGACATTTTTAGTTATTGTAGCTTTCTGACCTAAAATTTCCATTTGGTTCTCCTTTATATCATCTGTTTCTTTGTTGAGACTTCCTATTTTTTCATTTATTTCAAACCTGTTCTGGAACCACTCTTTGAAGCATTTTTATGTTGAATGCTTTAGAAATCCCTGTAATATAATTGCAACATCAGCGTCACATAGGTCTTGGTATCTGTTGATTTTTATTGTAAGATTTTTCTGGTTCTTGTTATGACAAGTGATTTTTATTTGTGTCCTGGACATTTTGGTTGTTATGTGATGAGACTTTTGATTTTTTTAAAAAAAGATTTTATTTATTTATTTGAGAGACAGCAAGAGAGAGAGAGCGCACTTGCGGGCATGCAAGGAAGGTGGGGCAGGGCAGAGGGAGAAGGAGAATCGAATTTCCCGCTGAGCAGGGAGCTCAACCTGGGGCTTGATCCCAGGACCCTGAGATCATGACCTGAGCTGAAGTCAGATACTTAACCCACTGAGCCACCCGGGTGCCCTGAGACTTTTGATCTTATTTCAATCTTCTGTTTAGCTGTTCTCCTCCAATACCATGTCAGGAAGGGGGTGCCACATTGTTACAGCTAGTTAGATGTAGAAGACAATATTTCCTACCTCGTTTTCACCATGGTCAGGAGAGGCATGTGGTTACTATTGGGAAGAGGTGAAAATTGAAGCTCTGCACTAGGCTTCCATTAACACTACTCAAGCAGTGTGTCATTCATCAGGCTCCAAGGTCCCTAGTCAGTTTTCTTTCTCTTTCTCTTTCAAAATCTTTTTCACTTTGTTTTATATATAACGTCCAGGAGTTTTACTTAGTTGGAGGAGGAGGGATAAGTGTGTTTGCTTCATCTTATGAACTGAAATGCCTCCTTTTCCATTTTCTCCTAAATCCATTCTTACCCAACTTCTATCTTGCATGGCCCTACCAAAATTGGTCTTGTCAAAGTAACTAGCAATTTTCACATTGCCAAATCCAATGTTTTCCTTATTTTACTTGACCCATCAGCTACATTAAACTCAGTTGATTTTTTTTTAAAGATTTTATTTATTTATTTGAGAGAGAGAGCGAGCACAATCGGGGGATCAGCAGAGGGAGAGGGAGAAGCAGGCTTCCCACTGAGCAGAGAGCCTGATGTGGGGCTCGATCCCAGGACCCTGAGATCACGACCAGAGCCGAAGGCAGAGGCTTTAACCCACTGAGCCACCCAGGCGCCCCTTGGTTGATCTTTCTTCCTAAAACACTTTCTTCACCGGTGCCTGGGTGGCTCAGTTGGTTCAGCAGCTGACTCCTGATTTCAGCTTAGGTCAATGTCTCAGAGTCCTGGGATCGAGTCCTGCCTCTGGTAACCCCACTCAGTAGGGGGGTCTGCTCTCTCTCCTGCTGCCCCTTCACCCTCCTCTTCCTGTCTCAAATAAATAAAGAAATCTTTAAAAAACACGACACTTTCTTCACTTGTTTCCAGGACACCACACCATTCAGGATTTTCTTCTATCGCGTGGCTTCTCTTTCTTAGTTTTCTTTTCGGTTCCCTCTTGGCTTCCTGATTATTTCTTGTAGAAGTACTCCAGGGTTCCGTCTTGTCCTAGTCTCTCTTCTGTCTCTTTCTCCCTTGGTCATCTGATCCGATTTCATGGCTTTAAACGCCATCTACTGTCAGCCTTCAAATTTGTATCTTTGGTCCAAACCTTGGCCCTAAACTACTATATACAACTTGTATATCCAGCTACCTATTTAATATCTCCACTTGGGTATATAACACATATTTCAAAATGTAAAATGTAAAAAGCTAGGTTTCTGATCTCCACCCTCCCCAAAGCCGCTTGTCCTTCATTATTCCCGGTTGCTCAGGCCACAAACCTTGGGCTCATTCTTGACGTCCCTCTTTCTCTAACACCTCACATCTAATCCGTCAGCAAATCCTGATGGTGCCACCTTGAAAGTAAATACACAGTCTGACCACTTCTGATCATCCTCACTGCTATCACTTTGGGCCAATCTACCATTATCTCTTGTCCGGATTGCTGAAAGAGCCTCCTAACTTGTGCTTCTCCCTCTCACTGAACTAGTAACTGCTGCAATTCTTTTCAGAGAGAAGTCAATCAAATCTTGCTGAACCCTTTGCTGAACCATTCCCGTGACTCCCAAGCTGTGGCTCAAGCAAGAGTAAAATCAAAGTCCTATGCCAGCCTCTATGATCTGTTCCCCCCGTGAGTTCTCTGACCTCGTCACCAACCAGTCTCTCTCTCCCACCACACTAGCCTCCTCACTGTTCCCAGTCACACCAGGCATGCTCCCTTCTAAGAGCCTTCACACTTGTTTTCCCTCTGCCTGCAATACCCTTTCTCTATGTTCCCGCATGAGCTATTCTCACGCTTGCTTCAGGTTCTTTTTCAAGTGTCACCTTCTCTCAAAGGCTTCTCTGACTCCTCTATTTTAAATTGTAACCCACCCTCCAGATCTCTCCATACCCCTTTGCAGATTCTTTTTTACCTTACCTCTGACATGTACCATATAATATTCTTATTTATCTTGTTCATCATCTGTCTTCATTCCCCTCCAAAAAGTATAAGCTCAGTGAGGGCATGGACTTTGTTGCTGTTGTTAACTGCTGTATTTCCTGTACCTGGAACAGTATGACACATGGTAAGTACTGTATATACGGTATACACGTATATACACGTATACATACGGTATACACGTATGTATACTGTATTTGTATACATATGTATAAACAAATGTATATGTAGTCTAACTTTGGTTGTAGTGTCCCGGTTCTTTTTTTTAATTTTTAAAGATTTTATTTATTTATTTTCAGGGAGAGGGAGAGAGAGAGAGATAGAGCACAAGCAGCGGGGCGTGGCAGGCAGAGGGAAAAGCAGGTGGGGAGCCTGATGTACACGATCCCAGGACCCTGGGATCATGACCTGAGCCGAAGGCAGATGCTTAACTGACTGAGCCACCCAGACATCCCTGTAGTGTCCCAGTTCTAATTGGTAATGGCTGTTTCATTTTTCACAGACTTGGAATCTTATAGTTTTATTTTAAGTTATTATTATTATTATTTTACCTCTATGACATTTTAGAGTCAACTTATCTATTTTGCAACTGTTGTTAGATTCTGGAGGTTGCCAGAATAATAGACCAGTAATAACAAAAAATAGAATGTATTCTTGTTATATTTGTATCTACTTTAATAAATCACCATTCTTCATATTCTAAAGCACAGTCAGATAAAGACAAATACCATATAATTTCACTCAAAAGTGGAAGTTAAGAAAAAAAAACAAATGAACAAAGCGGAAAAAAAGAGAAACAAACCCCCAAACAGACTCTTAACTATAGAGAACAAACAGGTGGTTACCAAAGGGGAGGGGGGATGGGGAAATGGGAGAAATAGTGAAGAAGATCGAGAGTACACTTATCTTGATGAGCACTGAGTAATAGATGGAACTTTTGAATCACTATACTGTACACCTGAAACTAATATAACACTGTGTGTTAACTATACTGGAATTAACATAAACAAATGAAATGACTTACAAAAATATATTAAAAATGAGATAGATAATCAAGCCAAGGGAAAATACAGATAGGAAAAATAGAATGTAACTCGAGGTGAGGTTAATTCAAAACACAGTCTCCAAGCTTCTGTTCACTTGCTGAGGGTGGACCAAATATTTGGCTCCGAGCTGTCTAGTAGCCAAGGCAAAAAGGGAAAGAGAAGGGCAAGCAGGATTCACTGATCCCATTCCTGAGAGCAACGCCCTCCTCCCCGAGCCATGTTCTTTAGCCCACCAGTAGATGGCGCACATTTCACG
Source organism: Potos flavus (assembly GCA_028534135.1). Classification (NCBI taxonomy): domain Eukaryota; kingdom Metazoa; phylum Chordata; class Mammalia; order Carnivora; family Procyonidae; genus Potos; species Potos flavus. The sequence goes on along the minus strand of CM052901.1, from coordinate 65,390,002 downwards.
TGATTAGATTACAGAACCAGCCCTTTAATGCAAGCCTTCTATACTGAGCCTGGTGTCAATAACAACATCCATTCTCTCTGAATTATGGGCCTGGCTATTTACAGCATTTACTTCTTAGTGCAGTTCTGGGGAGAAGCTATTATTATCCCCACTTTAGAGACATGGAGACAGGCTCAGAGGTAAAAATCTCTTGCTCAAGCCTGGATTCCACACTAGCTCTTGTTCCAGAGTCTCTGCTTTTTCTATTACACCACTCTGTCAACCTGCTGTCATTTGGAAAGCTAGGGCAGGTTTCCTTTTTTTCTGATTGGTGGAGCTCTTGGGAAGCTGTCTTTGACTGGAGGGCTTTCTTTGTGCCTAAATTCGGGCTCTGACCCTAAGTAGCTGTTTCAGACCAGGCAAATCACTTAATCTGCTTGCCTCGGCTTCCTCCTCTGTCAAATGGGAGTGCTAACATCTGCTCCACAGAATTCTGAATGTGTGTAAGGCTAGAAAAGGGAAAGAGAGGTGAAAACGTTCTGCAAAATAGAAAAACGCTGTAAGAATGATGAACCCAGCATTTATTTACTTATTTAAAGATTTTATTTATTTGAGAGAGAGAGAAAACAGGGAGAGAGAGAGAGAGAACAGGATCGAGGTGAAAGGCAGAGGGAGAAGCAGACTCCCCGCTGAGCAGGGAGCCGGACATGGGGCTCGATCCCAGGACCCAGGGATCATGACTTGAGTTGAAGGCAGACGCTCAACCAACTATGGTACCCCTAAACCCAGCATTTATCAAGTGCTGACTATGAGCTGTGGTGGTGCTGGAAGGCAGTACTACTCAAAGTGTGGTCCATGGCCCAGTACCAGTCCACAAACTGTTTATTAGTGGTCTGTGACAAGAAATTGAAAGTAAATGTTTCAAAACCATACTGATTTGACAGAGTAATTCTATGTCAAATATAATTGTGAAAACATTGGGCTTGAATTCTGTATGTGTTCATTTTGATTTGATATTTCTAGTGCATTTCTATTGTATTTCATTAAAGTATCGGTACACTATGTGTTTGAGAGGAAAATGGTCCTTCCTCACAAATGGCTTGAAAAGTACTGCTTCGATGAATAGAAAGGAAATAGAGGATGTGGGCTGTGCCCTTGGGGAGCACTCACGCTTGTGGGTGAACAGGTGTCACAGTGGTTCTGAGCCCCCACTGCTGTGATTCCAGCTGCTTCAACTCCTTCACAGAACAGTAGGCAACACAGAGCTGGACGCGCCTACAGATTAGAGACCTGCGAGTCCTCAGATCCAACAAACTCTCCTATTTGCCCTTTCAGCTCGAATCTAAATAGAATCGGACTTCTCTCAAATAGAAGGCAACATGATACATGATTTTTAAAAAAAGATTTTATTTGTTGGGGCGCCTGGGGGGCTCAGTGGGTTAAAGCCTCTGCCTTCGGCTCAGGTCATAATCTCAGGGTCCTGGGATTGAGCCCCGCATCGGGCTCTCTGCTCAGCAGGGATCCTGCTTCCCCCTCTCTCTCTCTGCCTGCCTCTCTGCCTACTTGTGATCTCTCTCTTTCAAATAAATAAATAAAATCTAAAAAAAAAAAAGATTTTATTTGTTTATTTGTGTGTGTGTGTGAGAGAGAGAGAGAGCACAAACAGGGGGAGCAGCAGGCAAAGGGAGAAGCAGGCTCCCTGCTGGGCCCGGAGCCCTATGCGGGACTTGATCCCAGACCCTGGGATCATGACCTGAGCCGAAGGCAGACATAATCGTCGGAGACGTAACTGACTGAGCCACCCAGGAATCCCTGATGCATGACTTTTTAAGAGTAAAATTTTAAAATTTCTCATGTAAACCATCTGTGAAAAATTATGCTGGGTGCAACTAAGAGAACTATAAAGACTGGGTTTTTGTATATCATAGACTTTCCAGTGTATGCTCACAGGCTAACGGCACTAACACTATTGTTGACGGGCTATTCAAATGTTTTTCTACATTACTTTTCAGATGTATAATTGAATAGGTAATACACTTCCGTGGCACAAAATTGAGAAAGTACTCGGCTCCGCATCTTGCTTTTTCATAGATCTTTACATATGAGTACATGAAGAGTTTTCTCATTGGGTAGACATACCAGTATTTACTTGATCAGTCCTCTATTGATGGACATCTGGTCGTTTCTCATTTTTTGTTATTTTTAAAAAAGATTTTATTTATTTATTTGAGAGAGAGGGAGAGAGAGCAAGAGAGCACAAGCAGGGGGAGTGGCAGGCAGAGGGAAAAGCAGGCTTCCCTCTGAGCAGGGAGTCCAATGAGGGGCTCCATCCCAGAACCCTGAGATCATGACCTGAGCCGAAGGTCAGTTATCCGACGGAGCCACCCAGGCGCCCATCATTTTTTGTTATTACACACAATGCTACAGTGAATAACCAACCTTGCACACCTAACAGTTTATACCTGTGCAAACATAACTGGAGGAGAAATTCCTAGAAATGGAATTTTGGTATAAAAGTCTCATGTATTTACTGCAAAATTGCCCTCAATTGACTAGTTGCCCTTCTTCCAGCAATTTATGAGAGGACTCTCCCCCATCCCAGCTTTGTCAACACAGTGTACTGTCAATGTTTTTATACTTTACCAATGGTATCTCACTGTAATTTTCATTAGTGTTTCTCTACTCATGAGGTTAGTTACCATTATTGGCATACAAACCCTTTGTTAATTTTGATACTCAGCTGTCCAGATACAGGGCAATTACAAATGATCCTAGATCACTCTATTTTCAGAATTTCCTAACCTACTGCTTCGATGGAGCCCCAAAACTAGAGAACACTGTTCATTTCCTTTCATTCTGCCCCATTTTTCCAGAACTATCTCAAGGCATTTCTTGGGCACTCCAGATATTTTATTTTAAAACCAGTATCCCTATGGGCTAACATGGTGCCTGGCACAACAGGAAGGATTCAAACAAACTGTGGAACAAATAAATAAGAACAACACCAGAAACATTCACTCACTACTTAGTATGGCTATGTACTTATGTAACTTTCTGTCTGTGTTTGCAATGACAATTTCAGAACTAAAGATAGGGCTGCTTTAGATATGACATTTGATATGCCACAGTGAGCTGTTGTTCTGGGGCTTTTTCTTTTGCGAAATTCGCTTTCAAGGGCTGCCTTTTATTTTATAGAGAAGTTTACTGTTTTATTCCTTCTTTATAGTTAACTTTTAAGAACATATCGTGTTTATTTTTTGCTTTATAAGACCTGACATGGCTTTTGACCAAATCTGTTGACCACTGTGGAGGGTGGGGTGGGAACATTCTTGAAAATTCCTTCCACGGAGGTGACAGGAAAGCAGAGGACTCATTTAAGTTGATTTAGCTACACTCTTTTGGCCAGATTCGTTCGTGACCAGGTATGCCCACTTGCGGGACACCTGGCCAAGGATCTCAGGGGGAAGAGAACACAGAGTTAACAGAATCTATAACTCTTGATTAAATTATTAACTTTGCTTCATTAGCACTACATTCTAACCACTTCACTTGGCAAGGTATTGTTGTATAGGCATTTATTACTCGCCACGGAATTAGCTCCTGCAAATCTTGTGGAGCCAAAGGCTGAAAGAGAATTCATCATTATTATTATCATCATTAATAGTAATACTAGCTGACATTTATTGAGTGTTAATCTTTTTCTATTTTACATCTATTATTAGTACCTTGTATCCTATTATCCCGTTTTACAAATAAAAACCCTGCAACAGAGTGAAATTAGGTAACTTGAACGAGGTGACACAACTATTAAGTGTCTGAGTCTATTTGGTTCCGAAACCCAGGCAGTCTGGGTCCAGAGCCCATTCTCATAACTGTTTTGTTTTGCAATTCACAAAAGGTGAAATAATCTTTTCCTCCAACCTGTCAGCAGTCAGTGGCGACACCACGTGGTAATATTTGCATACTGCAGCCCTCTCCAACTTGATAATCACTCTTGGCCAAGCTCTCCCAAATACATTTATATTTGCTCACTCTACAGAGATAGCTTCATGACAAGTCTGCTTCCAACCAGATTGCTATCCTTAAACCTCTCTTTTTCTTGTCTCAGAGGAAAAGACATCTTTTCCAAGGTTAGCTTCTATTTTGCATCAGATTTCTATCTCCATGTATTTTACTCCATTATTTATCTCCCCCTTTTCTTGCCTCTTCATTTTCTGTTTCACCAGTGGCTCTTCCTGCTCAACCTACAAATAAGCTCTGGTTTTTCCTATCCTGCAATGACAAAACCAAACAAATGAACCTCTCTTTGAACAATCACCCCAGATTCACTTTTTAAAATAAAAAGTTTTTATTTATTTGAGAGAGAGTAAGAGAGAGTGAGAGAGAGAGAGAGCATGAGAGGGGGGAGGTCAGAGGGAGAAGCAGATTCCCCGCTGAGCAGGGAGCCCAACTCGGGACTCAGGACTTGGAACTAGATCCTGGGACTTGATCCTGGGACTCGATGCTGGGACTCCGGGATCATGACCTGAGCGGAAGGCAGACGGTCAACTGACTGAGCCACCCAGGTGCCCCCCCAGATTCACTTTCTTAAAGAAGAGTTCCAATAACGGGATTCCCTTGCTCAAAAACCTTAATTCTTTCGCAATCACTTTCTGAATTAAGTACAAATTTCAGTCTGACATTCAGGATCCTCCAAAATTTGGCCTGAATTTCTGGTTGTATCTCCCCGACACTTCCCTACCCTAAGCTGAGGTCATACAGGACTACTCACACGTACTCATAGGTGATTTCCTTTGCACAAGTTACTATCTCCACTTGGATTTACCTTTATCAGAGGACTCAGCATAACTTTCCCTGGATTTTTTCTAGTTACTTGTGGTTATCTCCCACCCACCCACTCGTTACACTGTGAGTGCCTGAAGGCAGGGCCTAAATGCTACCAGGTGAGAAAGTAAAAATCAGCTTGGAAGGAGAAAGCAAAAATCTGGCCATTCATCAGGCTGGAGTAACAGACACAGATAAAGCCAGCTGCAAATTTTATAGGGAACAATATTTCTCCCAGAGACACGGTGCAGCTGTAAAGTGATAACAACCCCCTTTGAGTGACCACCGCTTTTTTTTTTATTCAGCGAGAAACTTTGTTCTTTATAATCGCAGACTATCTGAGACTTTGCTGTTTGAAATCATACTAACGATAATAAAACATCCCACATTTGTCTGGAGGACATAAGGTTCTTGGACTCGAAGAGGCAGCCTTGATTTCCTATCCAGGTGCAGAGCTTTGGATAAGGGGTATCTGGACACAACATTCCACATCTATTTTTACTTCGTGGTTTCCAAGGAAACAGGCCTCTGGGTTCATTTCACAGTCCAAACCTGATGTTGACCCCTTCACACAGTCCTGCTTCCCACTTCCCAAAAACAATCCCTCATTTAAAATTCATCTAAACTCCACCATTCCCTCAAATTCTGTAGTGACTGTTTTTCTTTGTTTGCTGAGATGCCCCATGGTTTCTCTTGTGGGTGGTCTTCTTCATTGCAGTGGTCAAAAAGCCTGACTTTTAGATTACCTGGATTGATTATATGGATTTTGATCACAGTTCTGCTGATAACCAATTAGCAGGATCACCTTAATAGGCCTATTTTCTCTTCTGTAAAATGAGGGGCTGTTTCTTCCAATCCCAGGTAGACCTGGGTTGGACGCTCAGTTCTGCCACATAACTGAGGCCTGTGATTTTTGCTTTTTCTGAGCCTCCGTTTAGTCATTACTGAAATGGAGATAAGACTGAAAACCGCCGTGTAGATTATCCAGTGTTGCAATGAGGATCCAGTTGACTGTTAAAAGCATCACTATATTCGATCGCTATTCTTACTCCTCTTATGTGAGCTCGGACAAGTTACTTAATCTTTCTGTGCCTCCGTTTTCTCATGAATAAAAGTGGAGAATAATAGTACGTACCCCAGTGCGGTTACTGCGGGCATTAAATGAGATGAAAATGAGTTAAGGGCTTAGAGCAGTGCCTGGCACAGAATTAGAGGCTCCAAATATGTGAGCTAATGTAATTAGTATTAGATTACTACTAGCTGTTCTGTGGACCAGAAGCTCAGGATAAACAGTTCCATTCTAAGGACAAAACCCCAAAGAACCGTAGCCCAGGCTGGAAACAGGGAAACATAATGGAGCGTTTCTTTTTCAAACGCGCTTGGCACGCCCAGCACTGGGTTAGGACCCGCCCAGTCCTCATTAAATATGGCAGCGAGGAGGGCCGACCTACTGCGGTTGCGCACGCGGAAACTCCTCCTTCGCCGCTTTCTCCGCGCGGCCACCTCCCCTGCTCGCCTCACCCCCGCCCTGGCTGGGCCGAGGTGTCGGGAGAAGGCCGGCGGGGGCGCGCACGCGCAGATATTGGCTCTGCTTGGCCAACACTTGTGAGGCGCCTGTCACATGAGCCGCGCGCCCGCTCCGCTCCCCCTCCTCCCGGCTGGGCTGTGAATGAAGCTCTGCCGGCTACGTGGGGCGCTAGCTCAGTTTGGTGTCCTGGACGCCAGAGCCGACTGAGCGCTCGGCCGGCCGGCGGCCGATACGGGCTCCGCCGCCGCTGCTGACCTCGGCGACAGGTAAAGACAGATGGGCTGTCGCTTCCCCAACAGGTCCTTCGTGGGCCGCTGGCCCCCGGCCCGCCCGCGGAGCACCCCGGAGCGCAGCGACACAGGGGAAGCGTTCCCCCGCTGGCTCGGCCGCCCGGAGATGGGGTTCCCCTTGCCCGGCCGCCGCCGCCTGGCACTCGGAGGAGTTAGACCGGCTAGTTCTAGCCAGCGCAGGGCGGCATCTTCCCGGGAGCCCTGCCCTATTCTCCGAGCCAGGGTCCTTGCGCTGTCCCAGCGAAGTTTTCTCGCGGAGCGGCGCCAAGCCCGTCCCGCTTTTGAATGGGGAGGGGGGGGGAGGCTGGCTGCAAGGCGTCCCCTTTCCAGGACTGGGGCAGAGAGGTTTTGGTTGGCGAAGCTCTGTCGAGGCCCCGTTCTTCCTCCTGCTCTGGACTCTCAGTTTTGTGTGGGTCTTAGCGAAGTGGACTCTAGGTTCTCAGAAAAGTCGTTGCTGCGAGTTTTCCTTCTCTCCCGCCGCCCCCCCCCCCCCCCCTTAACGCGGGTAGCTGGTTCTCTCCAGGCTTTCTAGGCTTGCGCTGGAGCGCCTTCACCCCGAAGGGGAAAGCTTTACCTTCACGCTGATGCACGTTTACCTTTCTTAACATTTCAGAGCAAATCAGTTTCCTGGAGTGCCAAGCGAAGTTGTCCGTGTGCCCGTGAGATAACGTCAGTGTAAGCTACCTCGGATAAGTGAGGGAAATCCACAACCGTGGAGCATAAAAATCCAGTAAGAATCTGCTTTACGTCATCTTCATACATTTATTAGCAACTACCCGGGTTTAACTTCAGAGATGTTAAATTTCGCCTGGTCCCACGAGGCGCGGACCACTACTTAACTGTACACGAAATAAGGAGGGGGGGTGGGAAGACCAAAACAAACTGTTCCAGATAAGTTCCAGGTTCCAGATAAGTCATCGGAGCGCTTTTTTCTGGTGAATTCATCATTGGACTCGTGAGTTCTTGAGTTTTCTTGGACTTTGCGAACCTTTCCTTATCCAACGCATTGTTTTTTCTCTATTGGTGCTTTTGGGACTAGTGTACACATTAACACTCTTGCCCTTAAAAAAAAAGTCATTAAGGAAGACCAAAATGATGACTCTCAAGTTCATGTTAGTCTTCAATGTATGTGCGTTAGCGCTTTCACTTCGGGGGTGGAGGTGTTGCTGGTCTAAAAGCTATGGAAATTGCAAAATGTACTTTCATGTTGACCAACTCAAAAAGGTGAGGACTTTTTCTTAGACAAAGCAGATGGCTTGTATGCTAAATAAGGAAGACTATTAATTAAGAGCTTGTTTATGTGGACAGCACAGTATTTAATATATTAAGCCTCTGAATCAAACGAAGTAGATATTTCCTTTTTTCCTCCCCTCTCATTCCTAGCTCCTTTCCTATCCTTGCAAATTGTATTGTCCCTAAGACTGAATTGGATGCTGTAAATTTAGGAATTAGCTGAATTAATTTGGTTGTACTTAAATTAGCATTCTATTTTTACATTTTTCTTTGTCTTTGGTTCTTCTTTCCCCTGAATATGAAAGCAGTATATGCTCCCTATAGGAGCACTGGCAAAGTGTGGGAAAGTATAACGAAGCAGAGAGGAAGAACTATGACCCAAAGGGCATTGCTCTTAACTTTTTTTATTATGCTTCCTTTCTTTTCCATCCCGATACAAGGGCTATTTTAAAACTTGAAGTATTACAAAATTTGCTCTCCTTTCTACTAATTTTTAAATGTAAAGTTGGTGTTGGGGGGGTAGGTGAGGGCATTGGATATTATATGGCTCTTTATTCCCCATACTGTGGAACTTCAAGGTAGGAAAGAACATTTTACGGTTATCTCATTCAACCACCCATCCTTTGAGATTCTGAAACCCATTTACTGAAGATCCAGTGATTCATGCAGAATTGGATAGCACTCAGTGTCTATAGTAACTGGCTCTAGATCTTCCCATTCTGTCTTTTTAAAGCGATACCTTGCTGGGAAAAAGTTGACACTGCCCCTGTCTGCATTATCTGTGACAGAGAGATTCAAAGAGGGGCAGGAGGTAACTTTTAAGGATTTGAAATTTTTTTTTTTCCACTTAGGTATTCATTTTTCTGTTCACATTTTCAGGTTCAGGGCGTGAGCTGCTTGCAGGAAACTAGGCCACACAGCTGCTGTTCCATCTACATCCCATTCGAGCCTCATAAAACTGGAGGAATTTGGGAAACTGAGTGTGTGACCCCCAACGTGGGAGAGGACAGGATCAAAATGGCCATGTGGCAGGGTAAGAAATCAGCACTTATTTCTCTGACTGGTTTTTCCTCCTTCTCTGTCCTCCATCCCAACCCAACCCCCCAAGCCAGTGGCAGGCAGCCAGCTGTTTCTTTAATTTAACCCTTTGTCTCCACAAGGACAAAGGATATTAATTTAAAGAAGTTGCTGCTAGCTAGAAGTTTAACGTAGGGGTGGAGGGGTAGGGAGAGGGAAGTAGCTGGAAAATGTAGTGCCAGAAGCATTTTCAAAGAACTCCCTTCATTTGAACATGTGCTTGTGGGGGTTATATGTGAGGAAACAGAGGATTTTTTTTTTTCATATTTGTGTTTTTCATTTGTTTCCGGCAAATTCCTATCATAAGGTTCCCGATGGTGGGGGAGACAGATGTCAGCACCTCTCTGGCTTCCTCTTCCCCATAAAGACTTTAAAGCATATTTACTGTTATAATGTTTATATTTGGTGATACAAGGGAAAGTCCTATTTTAACACTGAATTATCCAAGAGCAAAACTCAACGATATCTTGCCTGATGGGTTTACATGTCTTGTGAACCTGAGAATTCCTACTACATACGAAGTTATTTTTTATTTTTGGTGGGGTTGAGGATTGTGCTTTTGGGAGACTATCAGCATTTCTGGGGTTATGTGGGATTTGTATGTTTCTCCAAAGGGCATGTGGGTTTAAGAAATGATAGACAAACGCTGCCCAAACTGGTCTATGACCCACAAAAGGTTAAGGACCACTTAGATGGAGTAGAATATGCAAGAACTTGAATAGCGATAAGTATTCCAACAGGTAGGTAGGTTTGTTGGTTGTCTGAGGTATCTGTTAAAACTGTCTCCTGCTGATTATGGCTTCAAGTGTGAAGGCACACAAATGTAACATGTACTTTTGACATACGAGGATCGTCAATTTGAAGATGTTTATTGAAATGGGATTTGGGGATGCCTGGGTGGCTCAGTCGGTTAAGCATCTGCCTTCAGCTCAGGTCCTGTGGGATGGAGCCCCACAGTGGGCTCCTTGCTCAGCGGGGAGTCTACTTCTCCATCTGCCTGCCCTTCTCCCTGTTTGTTTCCTCACACTCTCTCTCAGACAACTAAATAAATACAATATTAAAAAAAAAGAAATGGGATTTGGCCTGTATTGCTTTGCTTTGATGCACACAGTGGACACTGATCAGGAGCAGTTTGGAAATTCTTGTTTAAATCCTGAGATGTTCTTCTATTCAACAAGCGTGGTACCGAGATGCGTAAAACACAAAGACCTAGAGGGCTCCTTGTCTTATGGGAAAGAGAGACATATAAACAAATAATTGTGTTAGGTTGAATTAAGCGTCAGAATGGGGAGAGGTGCAAAATGTGACGGAAGCGCAGAGAAAACCATGCTGAATTTTGAATTTTGAGCTGGTCTGAAAAAAATGAGTGGGAGTTTGCCAGATGGGCAAATGAGAGAATTGCGTTCTGAGCAGGACAGAGAAGCACTGTTTGGGAACTTCCAAGTTACTCCGCTTGCCTTGTGTGAGATGTGTGGGCCACGACCTTGGATGAAGCCAGGAAGGTAGTCGGAGGCCAGATAATAAAGAACCTTGTATGTTCTAGGAAGGATTTTACACTTTATCCGGGAGACAAAGATTCTAAACAGGGAAGTAACATAATCAGATTTTGTTTTAGAAAGATTACTTTGGCAGCAGTGTTGAGGTGGAGTTGGAGCTGGAGAGAAAGCAAGCCAAGAACTGGTTGGAAGGTTTCTGGTAGAGTAGTTGAGCGGAGATGGGGGTCTGAGCAGAAGCGGGGGCAGCAGGGGCAGAGAGCCACGGGATAAATTCTAGAACTTTCCTGTGACTAGATGTGTGTGTAGGGGGGGAACAGCCCAGGCTGACACCCAGTTTGGGTATTTGGGGCTGGTGGTGCCAGTCACGGAGATGATGACCATGGGAGGAGGTCAGGAGGGCATGGGGATGATGGGAAGTTAGTGTACTGACTTTGGTTTGGCGTCTTTTGCTTGGGACACCTGTGGGCTGTCAGACCCATGATTAAAAGATAGTGCTGGGAGTAGGGAACTGAAGTTGGTGCAGGTGGGGATCTAATGTTTTGTTCCTAATGACGCAGAAAGAGCTTGGTTTTTTCTCTGTTTAATGGGAAATGTCATTAGTAGTTAATGATTTATTTATTTTCTAATAAAAACATTTTAACAGATGCCAGGTCTTAATAAAATGGCCTGTTTTCTTAATAAATAATGTATTTTGCTATCTCAGGCCCTGAAACCAGATCTGCTTAAAATGACATTGGTGTAAAACCGAATTTTCCTAGCATTAGTGAAGAGGAGAGTATCCCTATGATTGCATCTTATTCTTTGTTGTGTGCAAACTCGGAAGTGACAAGCATAGTACAATGATAGTTTGGCTGGCAGTATGGTATAATAGTTAAACGGTTTTAGGTTCGCCTCTGCTGGTTCTATCTCTTGATAGCTGTGAGACCTTGGGCAAGTCCCTTAACCTCTCTGTTTCTCAGTTTCCTCAGTTTCCTCCTTTGTAAAATGAGAATAATAATAGAACTCATCTTATAGGGTCATTTTGAAGATTAATCTATGCAAAGCACTTAGGACTTCGTAAGTGCTTTGTTAAGTGTATGCCTTTATTATTATTTTTTATTAACATATAATGTATTACTTGCCATTAATAATACAGGTCTGTGAATCATCAGGCTTACACATTTCACAGCACTCACCATAGCACATACCCTCCGCATTGTCCATCACTCAACCACTCTATCCCTACCCCCCTACCCCGCCAGCAACCCTCAGTTTGTTTTGTGAGATTGAGAGTCTCTTATGGTTTGTCTCCCTCCCTATCCCATCTTGTTTCATTTTTCCCCCACGACCCCCCACCGTGCCTCTCAAATTCTTCATATCAGAGAGGTCATATGATAATTGTCTTTCTCTGATTGACTTAGTTCACTTAGCATAATACCCTCTGGTTCCATCCACGTCGTTGCAAATGGTATGCCTTTATTCTTAGTAGTAAGACATTTAGAATATTGCCCAGCATATAGTAAGTGCTCATTAAAATTTAGCAGTAGCCACTGTTGTTAAATACCATTACTATGGCTACTACTTATATGACTACTGCTGTTGTTGTCACTGTTCTTTTGCTCTAGCCTGAGGTGGGTCTGGGCCTTTGTTCTGTGGAGGGAAATTCAGGTTGTCCTTGGAAGCCCTGCCCCGTGGTCATCTGTTTGGGTCTTTAGGTAGAGTTTTCAATCCTTAGAAAACATCTAGCCCAACCCCAGAGGTTAAGTGACATGCCCGTACTCAAACAGATTGATAGTCGTGACAGGACTAAAACCCAGGTGTCCTGGTTCCCTATTCCAATATTCTTTCCATGGGCTCATGGAAGAGGGAATGTGTGGGTCTGTTCTCAGCTCAAGGAAGCTCTGAGTCAGTTTCTAGAGTTAGTTGAGAACTTTAAGAGCTAGAGGAAGCCAAGTCTCCTTAGCCTCTTGGGTCAATGTTGTCTAGCTCCTCCGTGGAGAATTTTATCAGAATTCCCATACCTCTTAAACATGGCTGACATTATTGACTTCGTTTGGTGAAGCCCTCTAACACATTTCCTGGCTCCTTTAAACAGAGTCTACTGGGCCTAATTTAATATTTTTGGTAACTCAGGGTCATGATTAATACCATCAGTTTTTTTGGTCTGATGGTCAAGGAATTATTGACAAGAGGACTAGCCAGTTTGGGGTGGGATGAGGTTGGAGACATGTGGTCGGGTGTTATTTCTTTATTCAGTTGTCATTTATTAGGCACCAGCTTGGACCAGGCACTGTGCTGAGCCCTGGAGGTGCCATGGTTAGTAAAACGGGTATGATCTCTGCTTTCATGGAGCTTGCCAACTAGGATAAAGGGAGCATTTCAAATTCATAAAATGATTTATCGAACAAATGTGCCGAAGTAATTTGGAAAAGATGACACCAATATAAATTTAGAAGATGAAAATAGTGTTTCTTTTTAGGATGGGGTGCTTCAGAATTGTCCATGGTGGTTTTAAAAAGGTGCCTGCTCAGGTCTCAGGCCCCTAAATTGTGGTTCAGTCTTAGGACCTGAGCATTTAAAAAAAACAACAAAAAATAACAAAAAAACCTCTGTAAGCAATTCTGATGTGTAATTCTGTTTGGGAATGGCTACATTAAAGAATTAAAACTTTTTAAAAAAGAGATGGTAATGGAGCTCAAAAATATAGGTGAATATATAATTGTGGGGTAGGGAAGGTATTTGTATGCATAATATCAAAGGTAAAATGATGAATAAAATATTAATATAATCAACTATATGAAAATTTAAAAATTCCTCCAAAAACCATACAGTTAATGAGAAAACTGGAAGCAATTGCAACAAGACTCATTATTCTTAATACATAAAGACTTACAGAGCAATAAGAAAAATGTGTTTGACTAGCAAAGGATGGGAATAGGAAAATACCTAAAAGAAGAAATCTAAATGGCCTATTAATGTGAAAATGTTCTCAGTGGTAGTCAAAGAAAGGAGATTTAGGATAGCATACCATTTTCTCCAATATAATTTGCAGAGATTAAAAAGGAATGACAAAACTCAGTGTTGGCAAGGACATGAGGAAGCGGACATTCTTATACACTTCTGGTGGAAATGTGAGTTTGACAGTGTTTATCAGAAACTTTAAAAACCATTTACCTTTTGACCCAGCATTTTTTTGGGGGGAATTTATCCCAAGGAAGTAATTAAGGATGAGCACAGAGGTATGTCAATAAGGATATTAATTGCAGCATTTTAGTGGGGAAAAATTGGTAACACTTGCATTCTGAAGGAGCGATACAGTGGAATACTATAGTTACCAAAAAGGATAATGTTGAGTTCTACTTATTAACGTAGAACATAGGTCCATAGTATGATGTTATGTGAGTGGTGGTGGGGGAAGCAGATCCCAGATTATCCATAGTTAAAAGTCTGGGCTCCGGGAATGAAAGGCACAGCATAGGGTATATAGTCAGTGGTATTGTAATATACCATTGCATGGTGACAGTTTCATGGTGACAGATGAGAGCTATACTTGTGGTGAAGCACAGCATAAGAGATAGACTTGTGGGCTCACTGTATTGTACACCTGAAACTAATGATTGTGTGTCAACCATACTCAAAAAAAAGAAAAAAAGAAAAAAAAGAGTTGGGATGCCTGGGTGGCTCAGTTGGCTGGGCGTCTGCCTTTGGCTCAGGGTTCCAGGGTCCTGGGATGGAGTCCTGCATCAGGCTCCTTGCTCAGTGGGGAACTTGCTTCTCCCTCTGCCTGCTGCTCCCCCTGTTTGCTTGCTCTCTCTCTCTCTCTCTCTGACAAATAAATAAATCTTAAAAAAAAAAGTCTGGGCTCTGGGCTTAGGGTTGGGTTGAAATCCCAGCTTTATTAGCTGGGCGATGTTTGGAAGTTTCTTACCTGAGTGTTCCTCAGGTTCCACGTTAGTAAGAAAGGGACAAAATAGCAGTGAACCCAATAGTTCCCAACTTGTACACCCATTAGGATCACCTGGGGATCTCTTAGACCTCCCAGGTCCAGGCCTCACCCAGCTGATTAAAAGCCACAATCTTTGGGGACTGGATGCAGCCTTCAGGAGTTTTGAAGCTCCCCGGGTGACTTCAGTGTGTAGACAAGCTCGGGAATGATGGAGCTAACACATAGGGTGGGTGGAAATATGAGGAAATCACATTGCCTGGCATATGGTAAGTAGTCAATACATGGTAACTATTATTAGTAACTTATTTTTAATTAATAATATGACCCCATTTTAATATATGTGTTTGTGTCCATGTGTGTATAATATAAAGAAAAATCTGAGGGGATGTACACAAAAGTATTAAAAAAAAGAAATTACAGTTGACTTTTTTTTTGCTTATTTGACAGTTGTTTTTGCTTATTTGTATCTTCCAATTTTTCTGTAAATAATATGGATTCCTTGCTAATTTTTTTAAAAAGCGTAACTTCTGAAGGAAATCTCCAATACACATACACAGCTTTACATACTATTATATTTATAATAGTGAAAAGCTGAAGACATAGTTTCCGTAGTAGGGGAATGTGAGTAAATTATGGCAGGTCCACATAGTAAAACATCTGGCCATTAAATATCAAGACTCATGCCGACAAAAATCTTCATGATACAGTGGAAAAATATGGGACTATTCCATTTCTGTCTTTTTAATTTAAGTGTGGGATTATATGTGTCTCTGTGTGTTTACATGTTCCATACATGCCTGTGAATGTAATGATAAATATGGAATGGAAGGAACTAAAGTTGTTAAAGTGGCTATCTCCAGGTAGTGGGATGCATTTTCTTCCCCCTTTTTCATTCTTTTATTTTCCAGATTTTATACAACGAGTATGTATTACTTTTATAATAAAAAAAATAAGTAATTTGAAAATGCAATATACAGCAATAGCGCCACCAACAAGGAGTGAATTGTGTGGGCTTCTGGACAATTGCTTCAGTCACTCTGTGCCCCCCACACACACATTAAAAAAAAAAGAACCCAAGACCCCCAAGGGTTTGGTCAGAGCAGTTTTTTTGCTACTAAGACTTCCTCAAGTACTCTTGTGATTTTTGGCCATCTCTCCTATTGACTCCGGAAACTCTTTTGGGAGTGAGAGTGGGGACATGCAGGGAGATTGTGCAAAAATTGGGAAATTACAGTTCATCTGATGTGGGGTTACATAATAAGGTGAGGTGGCAAAATATGTCAGGGTAAGCATGAACATAAGGCAAAGGAAAACTGTAGTAAAACAGATAGTAGCAATGAGAAACTCCAATCTAAAGGAAGTATGTTTTGACCTCACAGATTTTTTTTTTTCTTAGCACATCACAGTGTATTTGTAAACACTCTGGTGATTTAGCTAACACATGGAGGCCAGGGGAGCATCACAAAGCAGTTAGTGGATTGGCGACAGAGCTTCAGTGTGAAATCTGGATCGCTGTGTGGCTTGAGGGTTGGACCACCATCATCTGGGAGAAGCCATCAGCTCCTGCCTATTGACCAAAACATTAGTATCTGCATGACTCTCAAACAGAAGTCACGTTATTAGAGCAGGAGTAAGGACGCAGAGCATCCCGCCCCTTTTTATCTGGCAGAGCGTTCCACCTATGGCAGGTCCAAGAGAAGGGTTCTTCAGTCTCTTTTCACTCTTGCCCCCTACTGCTCCTTAGCGGGGCAGAAGAGGTGGGGGGATAGATAGGGGGTAAACAAAAATAATCTTTCAGGAAATGTTTCTCTAAGAGCCAGCCATTCCTTCTCAAGCAGACGGCTGTGGAAGGAGCATGGGCCTTGGAATCTGATACATCTGAATCTGAACCCAGTGCTGCCAGGTGGTAGCCAAAGTTACCTAAACTCTGAAGGCCTCGCTTGTCTCATCAGGGGGTCAAGGGTAGCCTCCGGAGACAGACTCCCTTTGTATATTGGCTGTCACTGCTAGCTGTGGGCAAGTTATTTCATCTCTTCATGCCTCACCTTCCTCATCTGTAAAATGGGTTAAGAATGATCATACGTACTCATAGGATGATTGGGAGGATGAAATGAGGTAATACATCTAGAGCCTTGGCACACTGCCAGCCACTTGTTAAGCACTCACCTTTACTATTAAAATGTGCAAAAGGCTATGACAGTATTTGCCTGTCATGTGGTTGTGGATGAGAGTGAGAATCACCAAAACACTCACCTGTCGTAGCTATTCTGATTGTATTATAATTGTTTTTTTTAAAGATTTTATTTATTTATTTGACAGATCACAAGTAGGCAGAGAGGCAGGCAGAGAGAGAGGGGGAAGCAGGCTCCCCGCTAAGCAGGGAGCCCCATGCGGGGCTTGATCCCAGGACCCTGAGATCATGACCTGAGCCGAAGGCAGAGGCTTTAACCCACTGAGCCACCCAGGCGCCCCATGATTGTATTATAATTGTGGCAGAAAAAAAAAAATCAACATACTCCTCAAGGGATGGTTTTAAACTGGAAAGGATCTTTCAGGGTGATCTGATTCAAACATCTCATCTTGCACGGGAGGAAACTGAGGCCTAGGGAAACCGATTCTGGGTCACAGAGCTGTCGTGTGGTGCATCGAACCAGGACGAGGTCCCAGGCTCCCGATAATCCTTGGTGCCTAGTGCGCTCGCTCTGCCAGTCTGTCTCCCTGTTTAGCCCTCCTGCAGTTACACTGCCTTCCCTAGGCCTGACTATTTTATAATTTTCTGCTAAATGTTAGCCTTCTCCTCCTACGCGTTATTGCAACTTTGAAAAGTTTAGGGTGTTTTTTTTCCCCCTCTGCCAAAGAATTGTTTTTTTTTCACTGAGGCTTCCAGGGTATGTTTTTTTCTTCCAGTCACTCTGTTGACATTTTTGAAATAAACTATAGGTTATGTTTTAACCAGAATTATGATTCAAAGCTTCCTGTTTCATGTAATGCTGTTCTGTGTGTGGCAGGATGGGGGGAGGGGGGACTAGAAAGTTTCACTCTGGATGGCAGCAGATGCCAGATTCTCCTTCTTCCTGCTTTCTGTATTTATCAACCCATGGCCAGACCAGAGAAGCTGTTAAGGAGTTAATAGGATGAGGTAACCCCCTTAGTAATGGCATATTTTGTTGCTTTTCAACCCAATACCATTCAAGCATTAGGTAGCATTTTATTATATTTATTTAGGATTTCTGCCCTGACTACATCCATGAAGAGCAACCCAGAAATTACAGCATAGAGCCGTTAGAAATAAATCCAGGAAAGGGACTCTCTGGTGGAAATGAAATTGCTATTATGAAGCATGTGAGATACTCAGGACACTGAATCTTTTTCTTTTTCTTCTCTTCTTCTGGCTTGCACACAAAAAGAGAAGCACACTAAATTACATTATTATTATTGTTATTATTTTAAGTTTTTAAAATTTTAATCCTAGTTAGTTAATTATATAGTGTCATATTAGTCGTTTTAGGTGTACAATATAGTGATTCAATACTTCCATACCTTAAATTACATTATTGACATCTTCTGGCCCCAAAGAGTATTCAGATGTAGAGAACCCTCCTGGCCCTTTCTGTACTGAGCCTTCTGGTCCTTCCACCAGCCTCCTTTGCCTGGGCCTATGGCTACCTATGACTCCGCACTGAATATTCCCAGATTGAAATCATAGTTTTCCCTATTTAGCTTGAGAGTGGTGAGAGGCAGGTGGGCAGAGGGATCGCCACCATCCAGATTTCCAGCTCTGCCAAGGCCTCAGGTTCTGTACCCTGGCAAAAAGTAATAATAATAGAGCCTCATTCTTTCCACCGAATGATTGTACCACCATCTACCCAGCTATCAAAGCCGGAAGTCTGAGAGGCAGGGCACAGCCCTTTGCTCCTCTCTGCCTGCAGTCGCATCCTGATGGCCTACATCATTTCAGTAGGGTTGCTTTCCAGGCAGATGTCTACTTTTCAGCCATCAACTGAGGGTCATCTCTTCTCTGTACTCTTTCCCGTCCTCTGGTAAAATGAGGCTTTCCCTTCCATGTGTGTTTCCCCGCTATATCATATACCCCTTGAGGGCATTGGCTCTATTTGTTCAGTAGTTTTGCTTTGGGGCCTGCTGTGTGCTAGGCACTGCATTGGGCAGGTGCTGGGGTTATCGTGGTGAACACAAAAGTCCTGATTCTTGCCCTCCCTAAGCCTTGCAGCCATGTGGGGGAATTGCAATGCAAAAAAATACACAAATATTCCATTACGAAGTATTATGAGCACTAGGAAGTAAAGTCCTATAAAAAGAATAATAAAGGAAACATAACTTATTGGGAGGAGGGGTCTGGGACGAAATGACAGGTTCAGCTGAGATCAAAAGATTCTTACCCAGTGTGGTCTGCTGTGGCTGGATGATGGTGAATGAGATATCCAGGGGCACAGGATGAAACTGGAAGGGTGGGCAAGGCTCTGGGCACACAGGGTTTGTAGGCTGTGTTATTAAGTATCCTCAGTGCAATGGGAAGGCTTTGGGGAAAGATTGGATGGGGCAGAGCAACAGTGAATGAGGGGAGGGTCTCATTCATCTTCATATACTGACTACGTAGCAGAGAGTATCCACCACATACTATGTGTTCATGGAATCTTTGTGATTAACAATGAATAATAATTACCTTGCTTTCCTACCAGGGTTGCCATGAAATGTTAAATGAGGTAAGATATGCTAAGGTGTTTTGCAAAATAGAAAATGTTAAGTAAGTGTCGTTCTAGACATGATTCGCTAAATTCTGTGTGGCGATGCTTATCGATGTTCACTATCACGGGAAAAAACCCGATTCTCTGTTAAACTAGCAATCTCTCTCTCAATCAGATTATCCCATACCGCAAATATGCTGATATACTGAGTTTTACATATTCAAAGTGCACCTTCATGGCCAGTGACTTTAAGTACGGGCCAGTGGAAACCACCTTATATCCCACCATTATGTCGCACTTCTGATGTTAGTGATCATCATGGGTGATGTTGCTGGGAGCAGTGTGGGTTTCTCTTCTACGCCGAATTCACTCAATAAGTCTCCAGACCTGAGGAATTCATTATTTAGGACCTGGGTTAATGCTGAGGAATAGCACCCTCTGAACTTGGCGTTTGGATGAGGGCAGAGTTAATCACAGTGAGGCGTGGCTGCCACCCATTGTGGCATTTGGTTTTCTAGAGTGTGTTAAAATAAAAGATGTAACAAAATCGTCAGTGCTTCGCTGTTTTTGTGTTAAACATCTAGCTCCCTATTTGTAGTACAGCATCATTAGACCACATGATTGCTTTCAAAGCCCCTGTCTGTGCAGAGTCAGTGGGAGTATAAATTGTTAGGGCCCATTTGGAGGGCAGTTTGAAAGACTTTATCAAAATGTAAGATGTGTATATCTTTTGTCGCAGTGAATCTAGTCTAAAAAGGAACTGCACAAAAGTCACTGTTCACGAGGATGTTAGTTGTTTCACTGTTGCTACTCTTTCTCTCTTGACTGTCTTGATGTCCATCACCAGAGATTGGTTGTGTTAATCATGGCATACGTACACGCTCAATGGGATGCTGTGCATTTCATTAAGAATGAGGTAGATGTATATATAATGATAGGGAATGGTGTCCAAGATACATTTGAAGTGGAAAAACGGGTGCGGAATGATATTGTATGATCCCATCTGTACAATGGAAAGAAGGGGGGGAACTAAAAGGATAGACAGATACGAGTTTGTATATATGTATGCTTACATATGCGTAGACATTTTCTGGAAGGATACATGAGAAACAGTTATCAGTTGTTACCTTGGAGGTTAGGGGTTGGGAGGGCGAGGGGGTTTTCATTTTCACTTGATACCTTTCTATACTGCTAGCCTTATTTACAACAAGCCAGATGGCCTTTAGATAATAAAATTGAAATAAAACCTGTACCTCACTTGATTATTTTCTTGATGCTATTATACTAAGAAATAAAAAGGTATAATAA
The DNA here is from genome assembly GCA_028534135.1 of Potos flavus. Taxonomy (NCBI): domain Eukaryota; kingdom Metazoa; phylum Chordata; class Mammalia; order Carnivora; family Procyonidae; genus Potos; species Potos flavus. Next base: position 65,369,639 of record CM052901.1, on the reverse strand, counting down.
CGATTGAGGCAGAGTCTGGGCAAATCAAGGGCCTCTGTAAGCTGCCAGGGAATCATCATGGCCAGGGGGCCTAGGGGAGCTGTGGTTTTGTTAAAGCTCCACGTTAAGAAAGTAAGTGAGAGAAAATTAGGTAAAAAATCATGATTTTATTAGGTTTTTCTTTTTTTTTTGATGAAGCAATTTTAATTATGTCATTAGTTTTGATATGTGGGTATTTTAATACCTAAGTTGCACAGTAATTGTATTCTAGGCCACAATTAAACAATTAAGTGTCTTCGTGTCTAGATAAATAGCTGTTGTTCTTGTTTGACTTGTTTAAATATTGTAAGTGAGTGCTAGGCTACAATTTCTTGAGCTTTTTGCCTAAGGTCCTGACGAGGAACACAGGTATTATAGTCTTAGGTTTGAAATGAAGAAGATATAAGTTGCTTTCTATTTACATAATAAAGTTTTGATTAAATCCTCAAATGCTTTAAGCTCATTTTAGCTTACTCGCCCCACAAAAAGACCACTTTTGCCTGAGATATGAGAAGTAAGAGGAATGTCCAAATGAATGTCCTCTTGATTTGCTATAATGAATAATTCCTTTATTCAGCTGTATGTTTAGAGACCGGAGTCCCTAGATTGTCTTAAATGACCTTGGTTTACCAATATTTGGAATTTTAGCCAGTGAATTAGGAAGCAAGACAGGTTTTATTCTTGGATGTATAATTGTACCTATAAGCTATAATTGGGCCGGTGGCAGAGACTGGAGTGATGGGAACAATTGTGAGAAAAGAGAAAGGCTAAATAATTTCAGGCTGTAGATTGGTGTAGAAAGAGGGGACCCATAAAGAGTGTAACTTTTGAGAGATTTTCTGCTTGTGGAAACGTAGAGCATGAGGAGCTGCCCGGAGTGTGGTTTGAGGTTGAACCTGAACCTGGACCTGGATGTTATGCCTAGAGAACCAGACAGGAAGATTCTTGTCCTTGGTGGTGATCAGAAAAGCTGTTAGAAACGGCCCCAGCTTGGACTTGGCATAAATGAGGGAGGAACTGAGAGAAGAAAGCAGACATCCTAGAAAGAGAAGACCCTGAGCCTTGAGTGGGCTGGACTTGGTACCTGCTGAGAGCTTGTGCTTGGCTGCCTCATGTAGAGAATGTTGCTGAGAGGCCTCACGTCATAGTAAAGTATTCTGATTTGACTGAGGTTGAGGAAGGGAAGAGAAAAATCAATAATAGCTCTCACCTATTGATTATTTACCATGTACTTTCCCCAAGTGCTTTACGTGGATTCTGAGCATGTAACTGATAGAGCCTGGGTCCAACCAAGGCAGTCTGCCTGAAGAAGCTGTGCTCTTGGCTCTTCCGTATTCCTAGGTCCATTGCTCCCAGGATTTCTCTTCCACCGTCACCCCGAAGACAGGGTGGTGGCCAGGTATGAAGGAGGAAGGCTTTCTATTAGAGTCCCCTGGGTACGCTAACCATGGTACTAATGAGCAAGTACAACGATCTCAGGAGAATAAGACAGCAGAGGCTTAAATAAAGAGTGGATGGAGGAATGAAATGCAAGTCTGTGGCCAAAATTGTGGGTTATTTCTGAGTTTAAGTAAGTCATTTAGTGAGTATCTTCCGTGGGGAAGACGCTACTAGGTGTCACGTGTGCGACTAAGGAAACAGAAGCAGACACTGTCTTCCCCACGGCTAGTCTCTGAGGCAGTTAAAACGTGTGCACAAATTACCATGACCCAAGCTAGTGTTAGATACACATTAGAAGAGAGGTTTAGGATACCAAAGGACTTAGACAAAGGGGAGGGAGAAGCATCTGAGGCAGACCATGTAGCATGGGGAAAGTTCTTCTATAGTTGCTGATGTTAGCGATCCGATTTCAGGGAGGAAAGCATAAGGTACATTTGAGGGAATGGGAAAAAAAGTATCATGCCAGGCCTGTTATATTTATGTGCGTTGTCTCATTACATCCTTCTAAACCCTTTACTGACCGAATGATTTATTGTCAAAACTCAGACACTTCTGAGAGTGAAGCGGTGTGATAATCACATGGGGTAGGCAGATAGACAGGGACAGACGCAGAAAACCCAGGACATATGAGGCAGTTGATACTATCTTTATTTAATAAATGAGAGAAAGGAGGTTCTAAGTCACACAGCTAGGAAGCAATAGAGCCAGAATTTGAAACCCAACTGTGGCCCCTAAACTAAGAGATCCGTACTTTATTCTGTAAGCAATGGAGGCAGTTGGGCTTGGAACAGAGAATGCTGCAGTTATTGCTATAAAGACGGGTGGGAGGCAGATGCCACAAATGGGGAGATTAGTTAGGAGATTGCCAAAAGAGATTCAGACAGGACATTATAAGGGTCTGGATATAAGCTGTTGACTTTGGGGATTTAAAGGAGGAGATAAATGGGAGACAAATCACAAAGGAAGAAGTGACAAACCTTGACTACTGGTCAGCTGTGGAGGGAGAAGAGTAAATGATGACTCAGGATCTCAAATTCTTTTTGTGAAAACATCACATTAGCCAAAAGTAGCCGTTGTAACCTAGAAAGGTGATGCGAGTTTTCATTAACATTCTAGACTTAAGGAAAAATCTACTTCTCAGTGCAATTGACTTACTGACTTGTAATCATAAACAAATTATTTGATCGTCCTTTGCCCATATTTACTTATCTGTAAAATGTAATGTTGCCACTGAAAAGCCTCCAAAATAGCAGAACTTGTCTGAATGTTTTTTTTTTACCTCCGTATTTTCACAATTTCAGGTGCTTGTGCTCAGTAATGTGAAATTGAATCACAGCATTGAGTACACTCACTTTTATATTTTATTGGCAAAGCAATAATGATCATATTGATAATGACGTGTTGTCTCCTGCTTCTGTGAACACCTTTAACTAATTGCCAGATGAATTCTAATGCCTGCTTTATAACATTTTTTCTATAGTTGTCTTAAAACTGCTTTTTAAATTATTATGATTTGACTTTTTAATATGTTTATCTTAGCTCTCCGCAGATACTGTAAAAAATACTCGAGGGACGGGAACGTATATGTCCCTCTATTCTTCCTAATGCCTTGGAGGCACACAGGAAATATTTATTAATTTGATTTGACCAGTTCCTATGGCACAATAAGACTGTTTCTACTTTTGTTTTATACATTATATTTTGTTAATATGGTCTCAAAGAGCATTGGGTTTTTGGTAGCTACATCTTACTCTGAGCTCATAATGAGCCCAAGGCCTACTTTGTTCTCCAAGTATATGTCTGTCTGTCTCCTTTTCTTCTTCCTAAAACAAAAAACAAAAAATAAAAAAAAAAGCTTTCTGTCTCGGCTCTTACTCTTTTTAAACATTAATGTAGTTAAATTTTTATTTCTTGTTCCTCTTGTTAGGTTTAGCATTATACATATTTCATAAATATCTTTAAGTAATTAAGAAAATATTGCTAATATTTTATAATAAATGATCATAGGCATAATAGGCATGATATTACCAAATAGGCATAATATAACCAAAGGCATAATAAATGACCACAGATTTAGTGGCTCAAAACAATACCCGCTTACCTCACAGTTTCCATGGGTCATGAGCCTGTCATGGCTTAGCTGGGTCCTTTGCTCAGTCTCTCAGGCTGCAGTCAAGGTGCTGGCTGAGACCACAGTCTCATCTGAGGCTTGGCGTCCTTTACCAAGTTTACGTAGCTATTGGCAGAATTTCGTTCTTTGGGGTTGGAGGATGGAGGCCCTCAGCTCCTTGAGGCCACCTGTTGCTCCCTGCCACGTGGCCCTCTCCGTCGGCACTTCCCAGCACAGCAGCTTGCTTCAAGGCCAGCAAGGGATGGAGTCTGTGTCATGCCGGCAAGAAAGAATCCCATGCACAGTAGTCCCCCCTTATCCGTGGTTATGCCTTCCGCGGTTCCAGTTTTCCGGGATCAGCTCAGTTTGGAAGCAGATGATCTTCTTTCTGACATGTTGTCAGAAAGTCCATTTACCTCCTTTCATCTCATCACATAGGCATGTCATCTCATGACATCACAGGATAAAAGGGGTAAGTATAGTACAGTAAGATATTTTGAGAGAGCACATTCACATAACTTTTATTATTGTATATTGTTATAATTGTTCTTTTGTTATTATTAACCTCTTACTGTGTCTATTGATACATTAAACTTTATCACAGGTATGTATGTATAGGAAAGAATATAGTATATGTAGGGTTTGGTACTATCCATAATTTCAGGCATCCATTGGGGGTTTGGAACATATCCCCCATAGATAAGAGGGGGGACTACTGTGTACACACACACACAAACACACACACACACCTAATCATGGGGGTAATCTCGAATTACCATTGCTGTATTCTGTTGGCTAGAAGCTAGTTACAGGTCCCTCCACACTCAAGGCAAGGGGATTATACAAGGGCATGAACACAAGGAGGTGGGCGTTATTGGGGGTCACCTATAAGTGTCTGATACACTTGGCATAGAGCCGAAAGAGGCTAACTGAAAACTTAGCAGCTTACCATTAATCCATTAATGGACACTCACTGGGTAAGGCTGCTCTAGCAGCTGTGACTATGACTTTACTGTCATCCAGCAAATGTTTTTTTTTTTTTTTTCAGCTTGCTTACAAAGATGTAATGAGAGATGATGTTCAATAAAGTCATTGTGTGGGGCCTTTGACTGAGATGGAGAGCACTGGAACAGCAGTAGAATTGTGGAGAGGGGGATTTCAGTTTGGATGCCTATAAATATCCAAGCAGAGATTCATCTCCTCCGGGTCTGGGACTTAGGAGAGGGTTTGGGCTTAAATAGAGATTTGGGACTCTTTCATGTATAGATGGTAAATGGAGCCTAGGTTCTGTGTATACTGTGAGAGAGGAAAGGTGGAGTTCTGGGGAAACCCAGGTACTCTAAGTGATTTCCCCTGACCTTCTACTCAATAACCCAACCAAAAAAGGGAAGCAAATCATCTAGCTTCAGAGGGGAAGTTGGATTATTTTTGTTTGCATCTGCCTTCCTTTTTCCTCTCTTCCTGTCTATTCCAGGTACTACTTATTTTCTCCTGGTATCTTCTTTTCCTTTTCACCGGACCCATTCGCTAGCCTGTCCATAAACATGTTGTGGTCTCCCTTTGCTGTGCCCCCTAGCTACCACTACCTGTTTAGCTAGCCACTTAACCTTTCTGGGTCTCAATTTTCTCAAAGACCGAGGGACATGACTGAGGGAGAAGGTTGTGATTTTTGAGTAGCCTCTTTCAGATCTGAATTCTGTCCTGCCATGTTATTGTTCTCCCCTTTTCCCTTTTTGGTTCCGTTGACAGTTCAGTTCTTTTTTGAAACTTCCCTCCCTTGGCCACAGAGTTATTGTACTCTTCTAGTTCTCTTTCTGCCTGCCCCTCCTGCTGCTTCTTTGCTTTTGCTTTCTTCTGCCCGCTAATTCTGCCCATATTTGGGAGTGTCGACTTCTTTGCCTTTTCTCTCTTTATACTCTCTGCCTCTGAGATTTCATCTTCTCTCCTGGCTTTAGCTTTTTTGGTTTTTAATTTTAGAAGTAATACACAATTACATGTTTATCTTGAAAAGGTAATATAGAAGCATCTTGAGCAAAAAGTGAAAGTGTCCCTTCAACCTCCTCCTCAGAGGTAACCACCATGATCATGCTGGTGTCCTTTCTTCTAGGGGTTGAGTCCCAGACCCATAAATCGAGCCCTAAACTCTAGTTTTTTCATCTGTGGCTGCAATCAAGATTCCATTACTCGAATGCTTCGCTCTCAGCATGTCAAATTTAGTTAGCTGAATGACTTTGGGCATGTGGTTGATGTGATTCTTTCTGTGGTTGTTTCTATTCTGTGGTTTTTTGTGTCTAATATGTATTTCTTTCTGTGTCCCTATACATTAAAGAGTAGATCTTCCCTATATGTTTGGGTGATCCTCTTATTTTATGGCTGATAAGTTCTCAACTTGCTTATATGCACAGACCCAAGAAAATAGAATAACGCTGTCAAAACTTGGGATGAAAAGGTGGTTGAATAGGCATAGGGCCCAGTCATTGGGAACCAGACTTTGATCAGTAAATTAAAGCCAGGGTGCTACCATTAAAGGAGTAAATCATGGGCTTTAAAACTTAAATATCTTAATCTAAAATATTAGCTGCCAACATCACTATTTGTGTGGAAACATTTTGACTCTGAACAAGATGTATGGATAACCTCTGCAGTGTAATGGGTCATTTTACAAAATTACTGTCCACTATATGATATGTACTAAATGCAAATTAACTGAAGAGGTTATGCTTTTGACAGTCCAGATTGCCGATGGAAATTGATCACTCCATATCCTATTAATGAGGCTGTGTCACAAGTAAGGGTGCACTGAAAATTTCAGGTCTCCGTATAATCTTAATTCCAAAAGTGTTTAGGGTAGCTGTGGTGGGAGATCTATAGTAGCGGTTCTCACCTGGGAGCAGTTTTGCCCCTCGGCAATGTCTGGAGGCATTATTGGTTGTCACAACTGTGGGGGATGTTACTGGCTTCTAGTGGGTAGAAGTTGGGGAAGCTGCTAAATATCTTATAATGCCCAGGCCAGTGCCCCCCCCCCAAAGATACCTGATCCAAGATGTCAGTGCTGCCGAAGTTGAGAAACCCTGCTCCAGGGCATTTGGGTTTGGGGGGAGATCCACGGAGGTGGTCATTGATGCCCCTTTGTGTTTATGCTGATATCCTGTAGTTCTTAACCTTGGAGGATATGGTGATTGTTTGGATTTCAGTGACAGCTGCATAAATATCACCTAGGTGAACGTTACTTTTCTAGGTATTTTAATTATTTGGTTATTAATGGAAATTATCTTCAAACTTTGTCAGTCCTCATTTTTTTTTTCCAAGAGGAACTTATCACCAGAACACTTAGAGAGAGAAAAACAAGAATGCTAACACCTGATGCAATTTCATCTTGAGTTATTTGTCTGGTGTACTCCATTTTAATTCTTAGTCCTGAATATTGCAGGTGACCTTATCTTAAACTGAGATTATAACTCTGGAGTTTTAGTGGGTTGCCCGAGGTCATGTATTGATTTGATCACAGAACCTGGTCTAGAAATCAGATTTCTTGGTTTCTAGGCCATTGTTCCTTCAATTCTGCCATTGTTTCTGTATTGCTGCTTCTCTGCTTTGAGTCTCCTGAAGAACAGGGTCAAGTATGTCAAAGATTGGGTGGTCTCAGGTGCTGGGCATTGTGCAGATGTATATAAGAATATTCAACCTTACTGGTCATCTAAAACAACGACAGCAGCTACAGCAAAAATAACCCAAAATAAGGCAAAGTGAAACTTAAGGAGTTCTACCTTTTTCACCTATTAGCATGGATGCAGTATTACAGCAAGTGGGGGACAGAGCCTCAAGGAAGTGGTAGGGGTAAAAGGGTCTTAGTATAACACAGCTGGATGGCATTTCTCTTAGCTGCCATTTTGAAGAATATTGCCTTTTGGGTCGACTCCCAAACTCCATTTGGCTTGCACTTTGGAATTTTCAGTGGGGAAAAAAAAGAAAAAAGAAAAATACGATTTTCCATTGCTCCCAGCTGCCCTGCACAGTTTAATAGACAACTGTTTGAAAGAGAATAGAAGCAGCATTGATTTGCTTTATGAACTTGGGAAATATGCTTTGTTTCTTCATGCACTCAGTTTCTTCAACTAGTAAATGGAGGATGATGATGATGGAAGGTAGTTAATGTTTATGGAGCCCTTGTAATTTGCCAGGTACTGTTCTTAAGCCCTTTTATGCATATTATTAAAATTCAGTACAGCTCTATAAGGTAGATGCTGTTTTTTGCATTTTTAAATTGAGGACGCTGAGGCAGAGAGGTTAAGGTACTAGCTTTTATAGTTAATAAATAGTGCCTGGTATGAATCGAGGTATGCTGTTCATGGAAAATACACACCAGATTTCAAAGAATTAATATGACAAAAAATATAAAGCATTTCAATAATTTTTGAGGTATTGATTACATGTTGAAGTGATGTTTTGGATATATTGGGTTAAGTGAAATTTATTATTAAAATTAATTTCACCCTATTTCTTTTCACTTTTCTTTTTATTTAAAGATTTTATTTATTTATTAGAGTGAGAGAGCACAAGCAGGGGGAGCAGCAGAGGGAGAGGGAGAAGCAGGCTCCCTGTTGAGCAGGGAGCTGGATGTGGGGGTCGATCCCAGGATCCTGGGATCATGACCCGAGCCGAAGGCAGCCACTTAACTGACTGAGCCACCCAGGTGCCCCTCTTTTCACTTTCCTTAATGTGGCTTCTGGGAAATTAGAAATTACACACGTGGCTGGCATTTTTATATTTCTTTTAGATGACCCTTCCTTGTTTTATCAAGCTAGCTCCTGGAGGTGGGTGATCTCTTGCCGTATTGTCATGTAGTTGAGACTAAAAGCTGAGGGAGGCTTAAAACTTAAATTTTTAGGCTAAAGTTGGCCGCTGTAGTCAGTAAGTCTCTAAGGTAGCCATCGGGTCGATTCTCTAATGCTTGCTTTATTTTATTTTTTATTTTTTATTTTTTTTAATGCTTGCTTTATTAAGGGGTGGGGAGGGAGGATGCTTTTAAACATATATAAATTCTAAAATGTTAGTTTTGTACACATCTGTTGAATAACTGTGTAAGACACTTGATAATGTGGCTCAGATAAAAATCAGTGACTTGGACTTTGCCATCAAGGAGCTTATAATCTAGAAAGAGAACATGTAAACACACGACTCTACATTAAATCATATGTAATGAGTGGTAGAAACAAAGCCCTTGGAATCCTAAGTGAACAAGAGGCCATTTGCCGCTATGGTGAGGAGGAGGGAAGGTTTGGGAAGGAGGTGACATTTCAGCCGGTTGGAGACAGATGGATAGGATTTTAATAGAGGTCCCCTCTGTATTCAAAGGGACTTGCAGAAATTGGTGACAGGTCATTGAGCTGGCATGGTTTTCTGCTTGCCAAAGGGAAGCTCTTCGTCGTACAAGGTGGAGAGTGGCCTGATACATTGAAATGGGGATTTTTAAGGACCCGTTTATGTTGTTATGCCTTGCTCAGCAGACCCCTTCTTGCATATACATACAAATTTCCAGTCATGAAACAGACTACTTATCTAAGTCTTTCTGATTTCTGATCTCCTGGATCAGCCAGGCAGCAAGTGTTGCTTAAGCACGGAGCTCGTGCCTATGCATATGTTTTTAGGTACGTATAGGCAGGCAGATAAATTGTTTGTAAACTATGGTTACAATGGGCCAGCCTTGAAATTTAGCTTTAACATGAATTTATTATTCTAAATTGTTGTCTGATATCTCAAGCAAATAATTGTGGCATGGGGGGAGGAAGTACAGGGGCAGAAAGAGATCAGAAATGTTGCTCTAACAGAAGATTCTCCACCTTGAAATGGAAGAAGTGGAAAAAATACTCTCCTCACCCCCCACCAATTGTGTTCAATTCTGACCTTTCCTTCCACCTGCCAGTTGTTCATCAAATTGATTGGTTTAGGTTTGTGCAGGAGTCATTTGGCATGGAAAGACTTTGGGATATTACTTTTTTTTTTTTAATATTTATTTATTTGAGAGAGAGAGAGTGAGAGAGAACATGAGAGGGGAGAAGGTCAGAGGGAGAAGCAGACTCCCCATAGAGCTGGGAGCCCGATGCGGGACTCCGGGATCGCGACCTGAGCCGAAGGCAGTCGCTTAACCAACTGAGCCACCCAGGCATCCCTGGGATATTACTTTCAGGATAAAATCCAGAAAGAAAAGAACTCTAGAGGTATGGGGACTGCTGACTCTGTACTTGCAGGGCCTTTGTCTTCTAGGTGGACTTTTGTTTGTTTTATGCTAATAGTGTTTTGTCCCATTAATGTAGAAGGTGCTCCAATGAGTCCTGCTTTCTGGAGAATATCATAGTTCATTGGCTTTTCTTTTCATAGAACCCTAAAATGTTAAAGCTACAAAGGAATACTCTTGTAGAAGGTTACGAAGTCCCTAGAAATGATAATGCATCTCTCCTCTTTAAAAAAAAATTAATGTAATATGTTCTTACTATAACCAGGAAGAAATGGGGTCGGGGGAGGGGGGATTGTGAGCCTACATTTATATTCTTGCCTCTGGCTTTGCAAATGTCGGGAATGGACCTGTTTCTCACAGTAATATTTATGATTTTAATGACATTTAAATCTTTTTTATTTTTTATTTATTTTTTAAAATTTTAAAAAAGATTTTATTTATTTATTTGACAGAGAGAGAATACAAGCAGGCAGAGCAGTAGGCAGAGGGAGAGAGAGAAGCAGGCTCCCCACGGAGCAGGAGCCCCATGCGGGGCTCGATCCCACGAACCTGGGATCATGACCCGAGCTGAAGGTAGATGCCTAACTGAGCCACCCAGGCGCCCCAGTGACATTTAAATCTTGACTCTATCTGGCATTTCCTTTGGAATGAGCTATGAGGTCAAAAACTAGGGGCGCCTGGGTGGCTTAGTCAGTTAAGGATCTGCCTTCGGCTCAGGTCATGATCCCAGGGTTCTGGGATCATGTTCCATGTCGGCTCCCTGCTCAGTGGGGAGCCTGCTTCTCCCTCTGCCTGCCGCTCTCCTGCTTGTGCTCTCTCTCTCTCTCTCTCTCATAAATAAATAAAATCCTTAAAAAAAAATCCAAACCCCCCAAAAAACCAAAAACTAACTTTTCCCCCCAAATGTCACCCCTCTTGTTTTATAAATGGGGAAGTGAGCCTTAAGTTGTAATTTATCCAGTCACTGGGCTGGCTAGTGGCAGAGCTGTTTCTTATGACTGACAGACTAGTGCTCATTCTTTTGAGACACATAGATTTGGGCTTGACTTTGGGGTCTGGTACTAACTGGCCTTTCACTTAGTATGTAAAATAGGTCTCTGATAATTAGATGGGAGAATCCTGCCCGCCCATGTGCCCCTGCACACCACCCACTGTTTCACCCAGGGGGCTGCATTTTCTAGGTTCTGCCACTTGTGGTCAGTTCAGACCTCATCCTCGTGCTGCATGTTTATAGACCAGTCAAAACTCTACTGCGTTTTGTATCAAACTCTGCTTTTTTTTTTAAAGGTTTATTTATTTATTAGAGGGGGAGGAGCAGAGGGAGAGGGAAGGAGAGAGAGAGAGTGAGAATCTCAAGCAGACTCCCCCCTGAGCGCACAGCCTGATGGCCGGCTTGATCTCATGGACCCATGAGCTATGATCTGAGCCAAAATCAAGAGTCAGATGCTTAACGGACCGAGCCACCCAGGCACCCCACAAAACTCTGCTTCTTAATCTCCAGCCAGAACCCAGCAGATGGGAACGCAAATATCTGTAGAAACCCAACAAAGCACTTCACAAGATCAGTGCTCTAACCCCTGAGCTGTGGAGTCTTCTCTTCAAAGCACTTTTATTTTTCAGGATCGGCGTGTTTGTTTGAAGGCTTCTGACAAGCTGTTCAGACAGTACCCACCCCCAGCTCCCTTGAGATGCTATAAACATGGCTATTGGTAAAAGTCTGAGATAACTTGGCTGCTTCTGAAAACAGGTTGCTTGTTGTCATGACCTTGGTTTATTTTCTTCTAAATTATTTCTCAGGCATTTATCTAGATTTGACTCAGTATTTTATCTTCTGTCTCTGCATATTCTGTACTGCATATTCCAAAGACAGTTCAAGTTAGCAACTATTAAACTGACTTTCAACCTGGCAGGTTTCTTTCTTTTTTTTTATCTTTAATGAAGGAAAACCCTGCTCTATTTCCCCAGAGGTAGACATCTCAATTTATGTGGTTCAAGCAGAGAAAACTTGTTAATTAAAACTGTCAAAGCGTAGTGAGCTTTGAGATGTTAATGTATGTTGCATCAGTTGATGGGGGCAGGGATTGGAATAGGAATTAGTTCAGAGGTACTTTTGTGATTCGGTTATGATGACACTTTCTGGTGGATTTTCAAACTACAGATTTTGGAAGCCAAAACGGATCCAAATGTGTCTAGAATTGAGCTACTATCTCCAAAGTCTGTCTTAGCTCTTTGGGCATTAATGCTGTTGCTGTCACTCTCAAAAAGCCTATTTTAGGGCCTTACAGCTAATATTTTCTGTTTGTTTTGCTTTGTCTTAGTTGTTTTCAGCATACGGGCTACATAGACCGAATAGGCAATAGCGTAGCTCATTTCGTAACTACGCACGTTGCGTTATGCTTTTTTCTCCCTCACTCTTAAGTCTAGGATAAAACTAACACTGTGGAAATATGGTGAAAATACCCTGCAGGAAAAAGCAAAGGAGAGCAGAGATTTAGGGAATCATATAAACAGCCATTACAAGACTAAAAATAGATGTGGAAGAAAGATTTTGGACAGCAATGTCCCTTACCTTCTTAGTAAACTATAAATTTTTAAAAATGGTTCTTCTTCAACGATGTGGATGGAACTAGAGGGTATTACACTAAGCGAAATAAGTCAATCAGAGAAAGACAATTATCATACGATCTCTTTGATATGAGGAATTTGAGAGGCAGGGCAGGGGGTCATGGGGGGTAGGGAAGGAAAAAAAATGAAACAAGATGGGACCGGGGAAGGAGACAAACCATAAGAGACTCTTAATCTCAGGAAACAAACTGAGGGTGGCTGGGGGGTGAGGGGGTAGGGATAGGGTGGCTGGGTTATGGACATTGGGGAGGGTATGTGTTATGGTAAGTGCTGTGAAATGTGTAAGCCTGATGATTCACAGACCTGTACCCCTGAAACAAATAATACTTTATATGTTAATAATAAAAAAATAGTTCTTCTCTTTTTTGTTTTTGGACCAGAGCCATACCACTTCCAGGAGGGCATCAGTTTGTGTTTCCAGTCCAAACCAGCCCGTCCTCCAAGATTCCTAGAATCCTATTATCTTAATGTTTGATCTAGTGTAGCCTCTGACTCAGGCCAGCAGTCTGCTCGGCCTGCGGTGGCCTTACTGGGTCATCGTTCCTCTTACCCCATAAGTCGTGGTTCTGGAGTGGGGCTGCCTGAATTTGAATTCTAGCTCTGACACTTGACTAGCTGTGGTTATAGCCTTGGGCAGGTTATTTAACCCTTCTGTGCATTAGTTCTCTTGTCTGCAAAATGGGGATAATGGTACCTACCTTACAGGACTCTTGTGAAGACTAAGTCAGATAATGAATGTACAATCTTTATTATGTTTACTAGCACAGCCTTGTTGCTGTTACTGTTATTGATATTCCATTGACATGAAGATTGAAGCGTTCGAAAATCCTTCCTTATTCTGAGCTGCAGTCTCTTTGTAATTGCTAACCATTGTGCTGCACAGAAAAAATCTACCCCTTCCCTGACTTGCCAGCTTTTAGGTATTTGGACAGGGAAGGGGACAAGTGCGAAAGCAAACTGTAAATTGTGAAGTGTCGTGCTATCTACGATGGGGTATTTAGTATTAGTATATCGTGGTCTATATTGTAATTATTATCTAACCTGTCCCTTCCACCTGCCACATCTCATCTTTTCCAGGCTAAATATCTTGTGTTCCTTCTAGTGTTTTTCACATGACAGGATTTCCAGATAACCATCTTAGTTGCCTTACTTGGGATAGATTCTCCTTTATTCATGTTTCCTTTAAAACATGGCCCCTAGGACTTGACTTGGTCCCGTATGTGCAGTGAGAATCATGCAGAGCACAGTGATAATGTAATCTTTACCTCCTTCCTCCCCTCCCTTAAAAACCTATACTTTGTTAATGAACTGGAGTATCGTGTCTGTTGGAGGGAATATTACCATTCTTTTGGCTAAAGGCCCTTTCCAGATGAAGTCCCATTAAACCTGTTGAATATTTTAAAAACAGCATTCACTTATTTTTTTCACCAGATAGTTTTTTGGACCCACTTCTTTGTGCCAGACACTGTGCTGTGTGCTGGGGAATACAACGGTGGGTTCTACCTTTGTCTCTGTTATATTTCAGTCCCCAATCCAGCCCATTGATATTTTTGGATTCTAGTTCTATTTGAAAACAGATTCACTGGGTCTATATTTTATATCAGTCATAAACTTGGTGAACATGCTTTCTCAGTTTTTAGCTTGTTGGGTTAAAAATGGCATGCCAGTAGTGCCAAGAACAGAGCCCTGGGATGAGCAACTAGATCTCAGCTGTACCAAATTGACATTGGTATAATTCATAGAGCTTAGTTCAGATTATGTGTAGGTGTGTGTGTGTGTATAGCTGTATGAAGTTTTAGCACATGTATGGGTTTGTGTAACCACCACCACCAAGATACTCAATTTTACCATCACTACAAGACTCCTGTGTTCCACCCCTTTGTAGCCACATCCCTTCCCACTCCCCACGTCTACTCTCTGATAGCTATTTGCTGTCTCTAAAATTATGTTATTTCACAAATGTCACATAAATGGAATCATGCAATATACATCCTTTTAAGATTGGTTTTTCTCACTTAGCATAATTTTCTGAGGTTCACCCAAGTTGTTGCATTTATCAATAGTTTGTTCCTTCTTATTGCCGAGTAGCACTCTCTTAGCATTCTTTTTGAGTTAAGGTTATTCAGTCAGTCATAGGTCAGCCTACCTGTGTAACAATGTAGGGCACATCTCACTGTCTTAGATGAATGTATTTTAGAGGGAGAAATGTCTTTAGTGACTTAGTGAAACTCAGAAACACCTAGTTGGTGGCACTCCCTCAATCTACCAGTCTTGCTACCTGATCATTGCTCATAACCACCAGCTGAATACTCCACTGAAGACTGTTTTTTTTCCATCAAGATCAGCAATCTTTGACTTCCGAGCTGTTGTAGAAATGTCTGGCTTTTGAGAGTTGGGCTGTGGTCAAACTACAGTCTTCCTTCAGTTTGGTAGTAGGCCATGATTTTTCAGAGATTACCAGCAGTGGCTTCTCAATCAGGAATGTTGGTTTTCTCAGTACCATGGGGTATCCTTGACGTGGGCCCATGGACCCAAATTCATCTTCAGCTGCTTGCTGTTCTCAATATCTCAGCATCTGCTGGGCCCCGATGAACTATTATTCATGTTTACGCTACCGTTTCCCATTTGCAAATTATCCTTATGATCTAAGTGGAGTAGAAATAGGAACCAAGTCATCTCACTGGTGGTGTTGCTTGCTCGCTTGCTCTCTGTCACCTGTTCGCATATATCTTCTATTTAGGGTCAGTGATCTTACCTTGAAAAATCCAAGCTTGCTATAGCTACATTAGTTCCTGTGGCCTGCCAGCCTGTTTCCGGTGTAGCTCCATTGTGTTCGTTAGCTGTTTCTCCTTTTTCTTTTTTCCTTCAAGAACATGGAGAATTGATGATATTATGAGAACTCCCCCTACCCCAAATCTTTTATTCTTAAACAGTAGTCCACTGAAGAGCCACTGTGGTCTCTAGTAGAAACTTTCACTCCCAGTATCTGGGGAATATCTTGGTACCTATCACTTTTTTGTCCTTGGTCATTGCTGAATAGTAATTGAGATGACATGGCCCTATTTCCTAAATTTTCTTTCACTTCTACTTTTACCAGCCAGTTCTTCTTTCTTGGTGAAACTCTATGTTGTAGTTCCCCTTGCTGCTTCCCTGGCATCCTAAAGGATGAAATGTCCCTTTGTAAGTTCAGCACAGCCCTGTCCCTTTCATAGGCATATCGTCTCGTGACTGATACTCCCTTCTAATTTCTCCTGTGCCCCCCAGAACTCCTGTTCTCTGGTCATTCTTTGGTCAATCAAGAAATGTCCATATATCCTCAACCCTTTTTCGGGATCTCTTTGTCTCGATGACGCTATTTTCTTCACAGATGCTGCTCATTGTTGCAATTTCTCAGCCTCAAAGCTAGCTTCTGGTGCCGGGACATTGTTCTACAACTTCCCTTTCTCCTTATTCTTTAATGTATGTGCCATCAGGTATTATGCTGACTCTCTTCATTGGCGTAGACCAACCTTTGGGTTACTTGCTCACATTCTTTGAGGCTGCTGGCACCTAGGTTAGTATTCTATGTAGTCCTGATTCCCAGCATCATCTTAGACCATGTCAGCGGCTACACGGGGGTGCGTCATCAGATGCTCCCACAAAGCACTTCCTGGAACTGGAACTGGAACTGGAACTGTTCTACTTCTGATATTTCAAACTCTGAAATGCAGCTTTTCGACTAATGTCTCTCTAGCCCTCCACATCTCCTGTTCTCTCGCTCTCACAGACCCTCTTTGACCTCACTGACACTTCCCAGTCCCTTTTCTTTTCTTCTTTGACTCTCAGTCCTTTCCTGCCTCGACGGTCTCCCCCACTCGATCCGCCATTTCCCACCCACATTCAACTCTGTCGGCCATTTGATATTAATCCCCACCAGTATCCTCGGTTCCCTTATGTCCCTCTTGTTTCCCTGCACCTGCCCTGCCAATCCCCAGACCTAGATGGACTTTAGCATCTGTTTTCTGCCGTCCCGTTCCCAGGCTGCCGAGTGGTACTCGGGGAAGATTGTCTCACCATGCTGATTATATCCATGACCAAACTGTGATTTCTGACCACAGCTGGATCCTCAACGGCTGCTCACTAATCCTTTTTTACACATTCCTAGTTGGTTCCTTTTCCAGTTTCTCACAGCATCTGTTGCATTTTCTTACTATACCCTTTTGGTGCCCCAATTTAGCCCTCCCTATCCCCAACTCCCCTCAGCAGATAATCTAGTTACATACTTCCCTGAAAAGATAGAGCCCATTGGTTACAAAGTCTTCTCTTTCCCTCAGATACGTTTATTTCCATGGCTACTTTTATCTTTGTTCTTTTTGTATTGTCTTCTCCAAGGCTAACCCGTCATTTTGCATATCCCCGGATGCCTCCTTACAGATACTCTGTTCCATTAATCTCTCCTTTCTCTCTCTTGTATCTTTACTACTTTTTCCTCAAAAAGCTCTTTTTCTTCTGTCTGTAGACATACCCAAGAATCCCTCTTCTACCTACTTCCCAAGCATCTTTTAATCCTACCATCGTCATAGACTAATGGCTTATTTTTTATACTTCATCTTTCTGTTGTCAACTCATAGAATCTGCCTTGTACATCCTTCCCTCTACTAAAGACTGACCTTTCATAGGTCAACAGGGATTTCAAAATTCAGATTGGGTGGATTGGATGCCCTGAGATACAGAAAACAGAGGAGGGAATGTGTGTGTGTGTGTACATACGTATGTACATACATACACATACACAGAGTTGCCCATGCTTGTTTAAGAGGGGAAAAGAAGTATGAGGGAGAGGGATAGAATTCAATACTGTACCTTTCTTCTGTTCCATGGAAGTTCATAGCATGATCTAATAGCATCATTTCTTTCTCTTTGCTTTTACTCTCAACCCTTATTCACCATGTTTTCACCATCTGGTTTGTTGAAGGCCATAAGAAAGTACCACCATGTTACTATAAGTGATGATGATGATGATGATGATGATAGTGTCCACCTTTTGGGTGCTCACTGTATACCACACCCTGTGATAGATACTTAAATGCATTATACTTTGTAATAGCTTAGTGAAATAAGTATTCTGATACCCATTTTATGGATGGGCCAATGAAAGTTCAGAAAGGATAAGTGTTTTAACCGGGATCACATGCCAAGTGAGAGGCAGCACAGGGAGTTGAGCCCTGGTCAGCCTGGCTTCCAATTTCTCTTTTTACTGTACTCTCCTGCCTCCTCTGATCTAGTACCAGATGTCATCTCACTAGCTCTTGATGATGATAACTGGGAGATCATATTTGCTTTCCCATGTTGCAAGTACCCTGTGACTTTGTTACTGCTCCTCTGTTAAATCAATCTGTGGACTCCTTCAGCCCTAGGAATGAGTTCTAGCTCTTTTGTCCAGTTATCTCCTGAAGAATAGTAGGTATCTCTTGCACTCTGGTTTTTCTTTCTGTGTCACGTTTAAAAAAAAAAGATTTTATTATTTATTTGAGAGAGAGAGAGAAAGTGAGCACGAGAGAGAGAGGAAGAGAGAACAGAAGCTAGGGGAGAGGTGGAGGGAGAGGGAGAAGCAGACTCCTCAGTGAGCAGGGAGCCTGAAGCGGGGCTCCATCCTGGGACCCTGGGATCATGACCTGAGCCGAAGGCAGATGCTTAACAACTGAGCCACCCAGGTGCCCCTCTGTGTCACATTTTTATTGGTGGTATTTTTACCCTTCCCTTAATCTTTTCCTTTGAGTCCCTATTCATCATGTTAATGAATCTCTAGAAAAATCATTTCTTCCTGGTCTGCGTGAAATTTTCTCTATTCCTTGCTGCTGGAAGTCCATCATTCTGAGATCTTAAGTAATTGTCCAGAAAACCACATTCTATTCTTTGACATCATCTAAGTAGCAAGATATTCGTTGCCCATATCTTCCCTTCTAGTCAAAAGTCATGACCTTCAACAGGAGGAAGGGGTGAAAAGCTTCTACAGTGCCCCTAAAGCGTTCAGTTTTCTACCCAAGCTTTCAGAGTCTGTAGATATAGTCCAGGTTCTTCTTGGTTGTATAATTTGTTCCCAGAGCTAAAAATTTGTAGGACTAAAAATAAAGTGGAAGGTGGGTAGCACCCATGTCCCTCTCAGTGAAAGAGTCAAAAATGTCGAGGATGGAAGAATCAGCTGGGACTGAAAAGAGAAAAAATAAAGGCAGTCCTGATGTCACTTGGGCTGGGAGGACAGACACAGATAAAGAAAGACAACTGCAGACTTAACAGGAAACACTGTTTCTCCCAAAGTCACTCAGCAGCTGTAAAAAGCCATAAAGACACCCTCTTTCAGTGAATACTGCTTTCTTGTCGATGATGCCCCAGACCCACTGGGTTATGTCCCTCTATTACTGGAGA
The DNA here is from genome assembly GCA_028534135.1 of Potos flavus. NCBI lineage: Eukaryota > Metazoa > Chordata > Mammalia > Carnivora > Procyonidae > Potos > Potos flavus. Next base: position 65,350,806 of record CM052901.1, on the reverse strand, counting down.
CTCCCAATTTCTGGGCTGCCCTTGCCTCAGAACAGTAGCCAGTCAGTCTCTAGTTCATCCTAGCTTCAAATCTTGCCTCAAAGATAATAAGCAATCCAGAACTGACCCATGCTTTCCTTGTATCTTCCTCAGAATCATTCAGCAGGAACCTTAAAGATACTTCCTTCCTCCCTGTTGGTTTCTTCCTCTCATGGTTCCTCTGGACTTCCCTCCCTTATGATGAGTAAATAAATGTGACTTTGTCAGACTACAGACTTGTCCTTGGTGGTCTCTGGCCGACTAAGCTTTAAATGCCACTCTCACCTTGAGAGAGCTTCCCCAAAATGAAAATTTAGCCTATCTGATTAAGTTCAAGCCTAGCCCACTTCCATTATTTCCTGCCTTGAGAATGAAGGCCCCACCCCCCTCCTGGCTCAGCCCAGGAAAGGTGCTGGTAACAGACTAATATGGTGCCATCTCAGCCTAGCGGTAATAGCATGAGCTAAAACCTCAGTATTAGCACAATATTAGGGGCTTGATGTACCCGGTTCAGTACGATCCATGGTGGTAAAAGGGATACAGACTTAAATGAGCAGCCAGACAGTGACTCCAGAAGGAGGTAAGCAGTGAAAGAAGTGAGGGACATTCATTGGTTTAAAAGTTATTTTTAAGGAAGTGTTTGAGTTGGGGTGGGTTAGCGAGACAAGAGCAAGTGATTCTGGGTAGAACAGAATGACTTGTGTAAAAGGAGGGAAGGCAGAACGAACAAGTCATGTTCTCTTGAGATCAGAGAAACAAAGAATGAGAAGGCTTGCATTTGTTGACCTTTCTTCTCAGTGAAGTATATGGTTTGAGGGCTGGGGAGAGGCTGATTGCAACCGATGGCCATCAGAGTAACATAAAACTAGTCTAGAATGGAGGAGGAACAGAAATGTCGTGCAGTATCCAGGGCAGAGTGGTAACCACTTGGCAGCTTCTTTATTTGTTGCTTATGGGGAAGATACTTTCACCTTCTGCTCACCTGGCCCACTCAGAGCAAGGAGATACTACTTCCGGCTTGATTCTGGTCTTACATTAAGAAAAAGGGACTACAATTTCCCTCCTTAGAAGGGATCTCAGGACAAATATTACAGACCAGGTCAGTATTGTCCTCAAAAGAGAGATGACAGGTGAGTTCTGTCAAAGTTACCCTGAAGACCTCTGCTGTTTCCCAGTGAGGCCATTTAGAAGAGGGCCCACATTCTTCCTTTTTGTGGACCATTCAGTCTTGCTTTTTTTCTAAAGATTTTGTTTTGTTTTGTTTAAGTAATCTCTATATCCAACGTGGGGCTCAAACTCACACCCTGAGATCAGGAGTTGCATGCTCCACTGACTGAGCCAGCCCGGTGCCCCAAGTCTTGCTTTTTTTTCTAATTATCACCAGAAAGTGCTAAGGAATGCCTGCACGGCATCATCATTTTGGCTGAAAGCAAAGCAGTAAATGCACCTTTCTTATCTTGGGCAACTTCATTGAAGTTGGCTAACTGGTTAGGGCAGGTGGTAGCTGTACCTCTTTTGAGTTTTTTATTCCCTATTTGGATGTGATGCATGTTGCATTTTTAACTCTGACTTTAAAAATGATGATATTAAGTATGGTAAATTTGCTGTGGTCTGGAAGAATATTTGTTCCATAACCATTTATTGAGCACCAGCCGTGTGCCAGAAAATGTCAAATGATGTTTTGAATAATTGAGCTGCTTTTGTTCAAATCAGAGTGGCAAACTACTTACAAGGTATGTTCTTTAGAAAGAGCTGTCAAAGGAGAAGTAGTTGAGAGATGACACCATGAAAAGAAACTTCATTAATTCCATCCAAATGTTAAGTAAAATCAGTGTATTTTAGCGAAAGGTGTGGCTTGAAATAGACTTTCCAGTTATAGTTTTAATGAACAAGTAGCAATTTAGTGGCAGGCTCTATTCTAAGCATCTTACAAATATTAACTCATTAATCCTCACAACAGCCCTATGAGGTGGATACTATTTTCAGTCTTAAAGTCTTTAAAAAAAAAAAAGAAATGTTAATTTGCATTTCTTAGAGTTTTATGTAAATGGAATCATATAGTATGTAGTCTCTGTTGTTTGGCTCCTTTTGTCCAGCATATTTATTTTGAGATTCATCCATGTTGTATGTATCAGTGCTTGGTTTTTATTGGTTTTATTGTTATATATATATGTATATATATATAACAATAAAACCAATAAAAATAAAACCAAAAAAAACAAAAATAAAAACCAAAATAAAATAAAAAACCAAAAATAAAACCAAAAAATAAAAACCAAAAAAAATATATATGTTTTATTGTTATACCACAGCTTGTTTCTCTAGTCTCCTGTTGATAGACACTGGAGTTGGAGTTGTTTTTAGTTTTTAGCTACTATGAATAATGCTACTGCGAACATTTGTGAGCAGATATTTTTATGGACATATACTTGTATTTCTCTTGGGTAAATAGCTAAGATTGGAATGACTACATCATACGGTAAGCATATGTTTAACTTTATTAAGAAACTGCCACCCCATTATCCAAAGTGGTTGTTGATGGGAATGTAAAATTGTAGAGTCAAAGACATTCAGTTGCTCCTTATCCATACCAATACTTGATGTGGCCAGTGTATTTAATTTTAGTCATTCTACTAGGTGTGTTGTTGTATCTCACTGTAGCTTTAGTTTGTCTCTTTTAACTTGTGTCATAAAGTGTTTTTTTTCTTTTTTAAAAATTTTATTTATTTGACAGAGAGAGAGATCACAAGCAGGCAGAGAGGCAGGCAGAGAGAGAGGGGGAAGCAGGCTCCTCGCTAGCAGAGAGCCCGATTCGGGGCTCAATCCCAGGACCCTGAGATCATGACCTGAGCCTAAGGCAGAGGCTTTAACCCACTGAGCCACCCAGGTGCCCCAAAGTGTTTTTTTTTTTAATAGACAGCATATAGTATATAAGTTCTTGCTTTTTAAAAATCAGTCTGTATATTTCTGCCTTTCTTTGGTTTGTTTAGACTATTTACATTTTAAATATAACTCTTCATACAACTCACCTATTTAAAGTATACGATTTAGTGGTTTTTTATTATGTTCAGAGTCGTGCAGCCATTACCACAATCTTATTTTTTTTTAAATTTTATTTATTTATTTGACAGAGAGAGAGAGATCACAAGTAGGCAGAGAGGCAGGCAGAGAGAGAGGGGGAAGCAGGCTCCCTGCTGAGCAGAGAGCCTGATGCGGGGCTCAATCCCAGGACCCTGAGATCATGACCTGAGCCGAAGGCAGTCGCTTAACCTACTGAGCCACCCAGGCACCCCTACCACAATCTTATTTTAGAACATTTTCATCACCCTGAAAGAAACCCTGTATCCATTAGCAGTCAGTCTCGCTCTTCTTTCCCCCTCACCAGCCCTAAGCCAGCCCTAATCTACTTCTTGTCCCCATGTATTTGTCTATTCTGGAAATTTCTTTTAAATGGATTTCTACAGTGCATGGTCTTTTGTGACTGGCTTCTTTCACTTTGCATAATCTTTTCAAGGTTCATCCATGTTGTAGCATGCGTCAGCCCTTCATTCATTTTTTGGCTGAAAAATATTCCATTGTGTAGATATGCCGCATTTTGGCAATTAGTCGGTGGACTTTGGTATTGTTTCTGCTTTTTGACTATTATGAATAATGCCACTAGGAACATTCACATGTAAGTTTTTGGGTGGCTATCTGCTTTCATTTCTCTTGGCTATATACTGAGGAATGGGATTGCTGGGTCATATTGTAACTCTGTTTACTCTTTTGTGAAACTGCCAAAATGTGTGTGTGTGTGTGTTTTTTTTCCCTAGAGCAGCTGCTTCGTTTTCCATTTCCAGCAGCAATGTATGAGGGTTCCAATTTTAACACATCCTTGCCAGCACTTGTTATTGTCTGTCATGGGATGTCCTTTCCATTTATTTAGGTCTTGTTTAATTTCTTCTAAAAATGTTTTGGAGTTTTCGGAGTAGAGATTTTATACTTCTTTTGATAAAGTTATTCCCAAGTATGTTATTATTTTTGATGGTACTGTAAATGTAATTTTTTTCTTAATTTCATTTCAGCTTGTTCATTGCTAGTGTGTAAAAATGCTGTTGATTTTTGTATGTTGGCCTTGTGTTCTGCAGCCTTGCTGAACTCATTTATTAGTTCTTATAATGTTTTGATGAATTCCTTAGGATTTTCTGTATACACGATCATGTCCCCTGTGTTTACAGATAGTTTTATTTCTTATTTTCCAGTCTGGGTGCCTTTTATTTATTTTTTTCGCCTAATTGCCCTGGCTAGAACTTCTAGTAGAATACTGAATAGAAGTGGTAAGAGTGTCTTGTCTTTTTCCTCGTCTTGTCTTTTTCCTGATTTTAGGGAGAAAGCGTTCGGTCTTTCATCATTAATTATGATGTTAGCTCTGGGTTTTTTATAGTTGGTCTTTAATCATGTTGAGGAAGTTCTCTTCGACTCCTAGTTTATTGATGGTTTTATCAGAAAAGACCCCAAATAGCCAAAGCAATCTTGAAAAAGAAAAGCAAAGCTGGAGGCATCACAGTTCTGGATTTCAAGCTATATTACAAAGCTGTAGTCATTAAGATAGTATGGTGCTGGCACAAAAACAGACACATTGATCAATGCAACAGAATTGAAAATCCAGAAATGTACCTACGACTGTATGGTCAACTAACCTTCGAACAAGCAGGAAAGAATATCCAATGGAGAAAAGACAGTCTCTTCAACAAACGGTGTTGGGAAAACTGTGGACAGCTATATGCAAAAGAAAGAAAGTGGACTACTTTCTTACACCACACACAAGAAATAAATTAAAAATAGATTAAAGACCTAAATGTGAGACAGGAAACCATAAAAGTCCTAGAAAAGAATACAGGCAGTAACCTCTTTGACATTAGCTATAGCAGCTTCTTTCTAGATATGTCTCTTGAGGCAAGGGAAACAAAAGCAAAAATAAACTATTGGGACTACACCAAAATAAAAAGCTTCTGCACAGTGAAGGAAACAGTCAGTGAAACTAAAAGGTAACCTACAGAATGGGAAGAGATATTTGCAAATGAAATATCTGATAATGGGTTAGTATCCAAAATATATAAAGAACTTATAAACTCAACACCCCCAAACTGAATAATCTAATTAAAAATGGGCAGAAGACATGAACAGACATTTCTCCAAAGAAGACATTCAGATGGCCAACAGATGAAAAGATGCTCGCTTATCATCAGGGAAATACAGATCAAAACTACAGTGCAGTATCACCTCACAGCTGTCAGAATGCCTAAAACCAACATAAGAAACAACATGTGTTGGTGAGGATGTGGAGAAAGGGTGGTGGGAATGCAAACTGGTGCAGCCACTGTGGCAAACAGTATGGAGGTTCCTCAGAAGTTAAAAATAGAAATAGCATATGGTCCAGCAATTCCATTACTGGGTGTTTACCCAAAGAAAATGAAAATACTAATTTAAAAAGATATGTGCACCCCTATGTTTATAGTAGCATTATTTACAATAGCCAAGATGTGCAAGCAGCCCAATTGTCCATCAGTAGATGAATAAAGAAGGTGTGAGATCGATCTATCTATCTATCTATCTATCTATCTATCTATCTATCTATCTATCTCAAATGGAATCTTACTCAGCTGTGAAAAGGAATGAAATCATGGCATTTGCAACAACAGGGATGGAACTAGAGAGTATTATGCTAAGTGAGATAAGTCAGAGAAAGTCAAATACCATATGATTTCACTCATGTGGAATTTAAGAAATAAAACAAGTGAGCAAAGTGAAAAAGAGAGAGAGAATGGCAGACCAAGAAACAGACTCATAACCATCGAGAACAAACTGATGGTTACCAGGGGAGAGGTGGGTGGGGGGATGCATGAAATAGGGGATGGGGATTAAGGAGGGCATTCATTATGATGAGCACAGGGTGATGTATGGAAATGTCGAATCACTATATTGTACACCTGAAACTAATATTGCACCATATCTTAACTAATTGGAATTACAATAAAAACTTTTAAAAAAAGGTTGTGGCAGCCTCTGCCCTAGGAGTGAGCTGGGGTGGGGGTGATTAGGGCCCGGTGTTCTTGGCCTGCTGCACCTGGAGCAGAGTTCCTGCCCTAAGAGTGGGAACTGGGTAAGGGAGGGGAGATTTGGTCTTTTTAGCTGTGCCTGATTGCGATACAACTTCTGCAACGCCAAGGGGCGGGGGTGATGAGAAACACCAGCAACCTGCCCCTCCTGGGGTGAAACTGTAGCCCCAGACTGGGAGTGGTGAGGGGAAGGAGCCCCCATCTTCTTGGCTACCCAGGGTAGAGCCTCTGTAACACAGAGCTTGGGGGAGGGTGCTAAGGAAAGCAAGTTTTTGCTCAAATGTCATCTACTCTCACTGTTCTTGCTGAGATTTAATTGATTTTCCTCAATGTATGTGTCTCCATTTGCTGATTGCCCTTAGGACAATTTCCAGAGACTTTAAATGATTGCTTTTAAAAATAATTTTTACCAGTTAAATTGTTGCTTTGCTGGGGAGAGAGTGGGCCATGCTCTTTACTCTGCCATTCTGTAGGTCTCGATGATTAGAACTTCCAATTTAAAAAAATTTATCTGGAAATAATTTCAAACTTATAGAAAATTTGCAAAAAATTAATAGTACAAAAAACACCCTTGTACCCTTTACCCAGATTCACTTGTTAACATTTTACTCCATCTGCATGCTCTGGTGTGTATATGCCTATGTATACATATTTTCTGAGCCACTTGAGGGTAAAGTACATATATCATTGGCCCTTTACCCTAAGTAACTGAGTGTGTATTTCTTAGGAATAGAGATATTCTCTTACATAATCACAGCATAATTACCAATTTCAGTAAACTTAACATTGATTCTTTAACCTACCATGGGAATTCTAATCTTCTATTTTTATCTCATGCTTTCTCCCTCTGTTTTTGTATGTGTTTTATATTGTGTATTATATTAATACAGTGGTACGTATATGGGAGTCCATGCTTGAATGCTTTCCTCCTGATAGACCTGTACCATAAAAAGATTTGTGAAGCAACCAATCCAGTTTGACAAAGTGCTTTCATCATATTGGCTCAGCTGATCCTACCACCACCTTGTGACATAAGCAAGATGTATTTCCCCACTCATATCAAATATGAAGAAACACTGGGGAATTCACTAAAGATATAAAGCTTTGCAAGCGTTAGACCTGGGCCTCAAAGTCAAGATTTCTGACCCCAGAGGCCATATTATTTCTACACCAAATGACCTTGCTGGATAAGCTCTCAGCTGTCTCCATGTGACTTTCCTACTTAAGAATTCTAAAGCAGTTTCAGGTCATATGACTCTCAAACCTGTGCCAGGTGCTTCCAGCAAATAGATTTAAAGACACTGTGGCTCAGTGAGGTCAAGTGGCCGTCTTTCCCTACCCACACTGCCCCTCCCCCCACCCTAAGCAAAGTAGGGAAAAGGAAATCTTACTGCCATATTCCCTTCCTCCTGTCAAAATGACCCCCACGTAGCCTCAGAGATGTTTAGCTTGATTGCATAACAACATTTATATGGCACTTTACTGATCCCAAAGCATTTTAATACATTCTTTCATTTTAGAGCCACAACGGCCTGTGAAAGCGGGACCCCAGGGTGATGCATGTGTACCTTCCTCTGAGCAGCGCTTCTCTGGGGGCACTGATCCTTGGCCTCCACTCAGACCTGGTGCTCATTGTCCCCTCACCAGATTCTCTGGCCATGTCCACAAATTCTTGTCACAGCCAGTGCCAGAGAGACTTTCTCTATAGCCAGACAGTTTCTCTTTAGTCGAAGGTGGCAGTCTTTGGAGTGGGATATAGAAGATAATCTACTAGGATGTGGGAAGGAAATAATTCAATTTTTTTTTGGCCATTTCTCTAGCTGTTCTTTCATTCTCCGTATCTTCTTGTTTAACAGCTTTATTAAAATATAAATTACATTCTGTCAACTCAGTCATTTAAAGTGTATGATTTGATGGTTTTAAGTCTATCCACACTCACTTCAGAATGTTTGTGTCCTTACCAAAAAGAAACCCTGTGCCCATTGGCAGTCACTGTTCATTATCCTCAGCCCCCAGCCTCAGGCAAACGCTAATCTGCTTTGTCTCAATAGAATTTGCCTGTTCTCAACATCTCATATAAATGGAATCACACAATATGCGATCTTGTGTATCTGGTTTCTTTCACTTGGCATAATGTTTTCAGGGTTCATCCGTGTCATGGTATGTAACAGAACCTCCTTCATTTTGGTTGCCTAATAATATTCTCTTGTGTGGCTAGACCACATTTTGTTTACCCACTCACCAGTTGATGGACATGAGGGCTGTTCCACCGTTTTGCTGTTATGAATAATGCTATGAACATTTGTGCACAAGTGTGTTGGTAGACATATGTTTTCATTTCTCTTGGATATTACCGTGTTCCTTGATTATCATAAGTGTTATGTTTTTAACTCGGAGAGGAAAAAAAAAGAGGAAAGAGAATGTGGCTCTTGTGGGGAATAAAATTTTTCTTTTTTGGCTTTCCATGTTCTCCCTCTCACTCAGCCCCATTCTATTGCCCTTCCTATTTAGGTAGCTTTTTCCCTGTCTTCTTGCCTGCTTCTTACTCCTGCCAGGAATGCTGTGAGGTGAAGGGAAACATTTACGTAGTTACATCGGAGTACTAAGTCCTTCACATTGAACTTCATAACAACCTTTTATAAGGTTGGTGCTGTGGAACCCATTTAAAGATGAGGAAATTAAGCCAAGGAGGCCGGGCCGTAATGTGTTCAAAATCACCTAGCGATTAAGAGGCAGAAGTGAGATGAGCTGACCTCTACTTGATTCCAGAGCCCATGCTCTTTCCATCTACTATCTCCCAGATGAAGTATTTATTAAGGTTCAGAGGACAGACCTTGCTTCTCCCTGGAAAACACCAAGGCGGATGTATGGAGTGAGAAAAAAAGAAGTGAAGATAATGCCCAGATTTCTTTCTTTTTTTTTTTTTTGATAATGCCCAGATTTCGATGAGACTACATGAGTGGGGTATGTGGGAGGTGGAGGGGATGGTGGGAGGATACAAAAGTAGAAGCTAGCTTGGGGAAGGATGACGTTGGTGAGTGCTCAGTTTGGGTCATAGAGAAGAGGGCATCATTCATTCATTTGAGTGGCTTGTCTGTGGCAGGCACAGCACAAGACGCCAGAGATACACTGAAGAGCATGGCCATGGTTCCTGCCCTAATGGCGCTTGTGGGTTTAGTAGGGTAGACAGACAAAAACATTTCTAATCAGGTGTGATGGATGTCACACTAGAAGAGAGGAGAAGGATTTAATTCCGGCATCTGCAGAAAGTGATTCTCTAAGGCTCTGAGGTGAGTAGAATTTCAAAATGGCTATAGCCTAAGATATAAATTGGGGGAAGGACATAGAATTATCAGAGATGGGCAGGAGATAAAAAGATGTGGTAGTCCTTCACAAGAAAGTTGAGAGTGGATGATATTGTTCCCCTCTACTTTCCCCCTTCCTACCAGGGGGAACAGATGATGGCCTGCAGCCCCGTGGTAGAACTGGTAGTTTTCTGACTCTTATGCCTTGTGACCCCCGTGCCTTTGAATATGCCAATGTAGCAGCATTGCCTGGGAACTCTTAGAAAGGCAAATTCTAGGGTCCCACCCCAAAGCCACTGAAGGAGAAACTCGGGTTGGAACCCAGCTCTGTTTGAACAAGCCCTTCAGGGGATTCTGATGCCGGCTGAAATGGGAGAAGCACCCCTAAAGTCCAAAAGCTGGTTGGCAACAGAGCCAGCACTAGAACCCCAAGAGAAGTCAGAGTAGAAGTGACCGAGGAGTAATGGTAGAACAGTCCACAGGAAGTGCTGATTTCCAGCGTGAAGTGTGGGCACTGGTAGCAACTCTTCCTGAAGGGTTGCTAAATATGAGAACAGGCAAGGGGAGGTGAGGCTGCTGCTAATAGCGAAGTCTCCTGAAATGGAGGGAGGCGAGGATAATGTCATTAAACGGCCCGCTGGAGTGGGAGGGACGTGGGGAGGGGGCCCCCCCGAAAGCTTTTAGTTTGCAGTCATCTTTGCAGCATAACAGCTTTTTGAAATTTATCTTTCAGGTTAGGCTTGTGGGAATAACTTGCCAGTACTCTCATGCCTGTAACACAGTGGCTCTTATTCTTCGTGTGTTTTCTTCCACCCTTTGCCTATGTACAGAACTATTTTTACAGGGGAGCATTCTGCTGTCACAGTAAATAAAAAGGCGTTTTCAAAGGTTATGCCAGAGCAGTAGGCAGTGTTTTGCTATGGCAGCAAAGGTAAACTTGATCTCATTGTCAGTTTGTTCTGCTTGGGGGCAGGGTGGTTTGGTGGAATTTGAAGTCCTCGGAGAAGCCAGCCAGGTGCACTTAGGCTAATTTTGGTGATCTGGAAAGTAAACAGCAGAAAAACCCAACTTCAGACCAGAAATTTTTCTTGAGCCTCGTTAAGGAAGCTGAAAATATAGAGCTGACGGCTGGGAGAAAGGTCTCCTTTAGGCGTCTAGCTCCCTAAACGGTAGAGGCTCAGAGTGCTATCTCAGAGCCATGCTGTAGATTTCCTAAATTTTATTTGGGTTGATATTTGGATTGAATAGTTTTTTTTTTTAACGAGGCTTTTTATTGAGTGGGGGTGGAGGTGAAAAGGATTTTACATCCTTGTCTGTTTTGCGGGAGGGAGAAGTTAGAACAGGTGCTAGGGTCAGAGATTTGCTTCCCTAACAAATTGAGCGTCTTAGGGAAATGCTCCTTAACGTTGAATGTAATTTTTGCTTTAAAAAGTGGTTACTTTGCCCAGATGGACACAGGGGAAGGGAAGGAAAACTAAAATAAGACGAAATCAGAGAGGGAAACTCTTAACCATAAGAAACTCTTAACTCTAGGAAGCAAGCTGAGGGGTTGCTGGAGGGGAGGGGGGTGAGAGGATGGGGTAACTGGGTGAGGGGCATTAAGGAGGGCATGTGATGGGATGGATGAGCACTGGGTGTTGTATGCAACGGATGAATCTCTAAATTCTGCCTCTGAAACGAATAATACATTATATGTTAATCAAGTTGAATTTAAATAAATGTAAAACAGCTGTTATTTTGCATAGTGGAGTTTTCCCTCTTTTTAAAAAAGCTTCATGATTATATGTGTGTCAGGCCCTGGTCAGTGCGTCTTTAAGCATACTTTACAAGCCAGAGAAATTCATGGTGGCACCCTCAGTTCATAAATGAGGAGACTGAGGCTCGAAGAAGTGAAATGCTGTGGCCAGTTCGAACTCTAAACCTTGGTATGTGTTTCTCCAAGTGTACTGCCGTTTCCACAGGAATAGTTGCCCTAGTGGTGTTTCCTGGAGGCACCTGAGATGTCTTCATAACTCTCCTTATTAGACTAAAATCGGTACCCAAGGTGAGATTATGAGGACCAGGGGGGGACTTTTTCAGAATATGTGTTGAGACTGGCCCCAGAGAGGATCTATGGAGGGAGACTTAAACACACACACACACACACACCCCAGAAGAAGAACCACCTCCCCCCATTTCCTCCCAGCGCCTCGTCTTTCCCAGAAGCCAGGCTGTGCAGAGGCTGATTTTAGAGTGTGGAGCAGGTGGTGGGCAGGGCTGGGCCAGCCAGCGGCTAGCCAGTTCAGCTGTGATGGTGACAGCTGCTCCGCTCCAGGAGCCCGTAACTAGCTGATCTCAATCACCTGGAAGAGGGACAGGGCACAGAGGGGGCTTTTGTGGCCATGGGCAGCTGGTGCCAAGCTTCTGGGGTTCATATTTTATCTCTGTTGCCAACCAGTGGTGAGACCTTGGGTAAGCCGATCCCTTCAATTCCCCAGGAGACAAAAGAAAGTAGTGGCTCAGTCTAGGGACTTTGAGATCCGAGGAAATGGGTTTGAGTGCGAGTTCCACTGCTTGCACTGATGGGACGCCCAGGCTCGACTCTGTGGGCATGTGACCTGTGCAGTCCCCCCAGAGCCAGGCAAGGGCCTTGTACTCGGTTTAATTCTCTACTGTTGGGAACTTGAGATTCTTCAGTTTTGAATGAGGCACCCTGTATTTGGATCTCGCACTGGGCCTGGCAAATTATGCAGCTTGCCTGTGTCACCTTTGGGAAATGACTTAACTGTCCCGAGTTCGTTTCCCCAACTATTAAATGGGGCTTGTACTGAGGTTGGTACAGAAGACACGTGTGTAGCATTTAGTTGTAGGTGCAGAGTATGGAGCGGTTGATGTTAGCCATCCTTAACAAGGCACTGGGCCTCAGTTTCTTCATCTGTAAAGCGAAAGTGCTAGATTAGAGCATGTCTGACATTTCCTCTACAATATACAGTATACCAGTAACATTCCCTATCCCAAAGGAAAGCACTTCGAAAAACATAGTGGCTGCTATTGAAGTGTGTTTGTTTCCTTTCTTTATGGTCTGGACTTAAAAACAAACATGGGGGCAGCTGGGTGGTGCAGTTGGTTAAGCATCTGACTCTTGGTTTCAGGATCCAGGGTGGTGAGATCGAGCCCCCCCCTTGGGGCTCCTCGCTCAGCCAGGAGTCTGCTAAGATTCTCTCTCCCTCTTCCTCTGCCCCTTCCCCCCCAGCTCTTTCTTTTTCTCTCTCTCTCAGATAAAGAAATAAAATCTTTAAAAACAAACGGGTTCACATTCATCTTCCCTGCTTGTAGCCCCTACCTGCCAGTCTTGAACTCTCCTTTGAAAATGCTTACATGATGATTTTAACCCCTATTGAATCTATTTTAAATCTGCCTTTTCAGCTATAAGATGCATAAGGCCTGGGGATCTAATGTATAACATGGTGACTGTAGTGGATAAGTGTATTATATACTTGAAATTTGCTGAGAGAGTAGAGCTTAAATATTCTCACTTAAAAAAAGATAAATACGTGAGGTGATGGATGTATTAATGAACTAGATGGGCAGAATCCTTTCACAATGTATACTTAAATCACCACGACGGACACTTTAGAGATCTTACAACATAATTTGTCAGTTACACCTCAGTAAAGCTGAAAAAAATTTTAAAATGTGCCCTTTATTTAGTGAATGTGATATGTTAAGTGGGGAGATTTGACCTGTAGACTCTTCCAAGAGGGTAGACATTTTGTCAACCAATGTGTGAGATAAAGGCAGGAGCAAGGTGTCTGTGGAAGCCTGGGTGTGGGGGGTGGTCCTGGAGGGTACAGCAAGACCAAAGGAGTGTTTGTGGTTCTGTTTTAAGTGGGAGAGGTGGGCCACATGCATTACTGGACATACAGGGGTCCCACAAAAGCTAGGAAGAGAATCATGAAAACACAAGTTAGAGGGCCAACTTTGGAGCGGATGAGGGGACTTCATCCTCTGAAATGAGCAAAAATTGGTTGAAGATAATATGATTTTTTTTCTTTATTGTATACTGCAATACCTTAAGAGAAAAGAGGGCAGTGTCTTCCCCACAGAGTACCAGCTATTTATACAACTCTGTAATCTCTTTGTGTCCTTGTCATTTTTGCCAAAAACACATTTGTGTTCTATATTTTATTAAGGTCTTGCCTACCGCTCATCTCTCCTAACACCACCCCCCGCCTTAGGCCACACATTTATCATTTTTGATGGCTAGATTTTAGTCCTTCACTAATATACCAGAATTTAGCCACTGACTGGTATTTAAAACATTTAGGAAGCAGATGGTTTATTTTAGAGAATGAGCTTAAACACAGTTTTCACATATTGCTTATTTCTGTGTACCACAGGGTAGTTCTGAAGCTTTTTACCTGCCTTGAATTACTTCTGTCCATTCTTCAGACTCAACAAAATATAATTCAGTTTCAGCTTATCTACTTTACTTGTTTGGCAGTATCTTTCTAAACTTAAAACAATTCTCTCCATTATTAGGTAAACTTCCAGGTGATTTTAAAATGTTAGCCTCTCTGCTTGCTTTACTTCTTTAGCTGTGCTTTCTCCACCTTTTTTTGTTCTAGAATTCTTTTATATTGAAGCAACATTGCTTTTATAAACACTAATTAGTCCCATTAAAGGTTTAGTACTATCTAATGTACATAGGATTAAAGATACGAATATTCTTGTGATCACTGTGAGATACTGAATTAATTGTATGCCTATATATGTCTCTCTTAGTTTTATATTACAGAATAAAATAATGTATTTATTGCTATAATTTATTGCTATAATTGACGTATAACAAGTGCTTATAGTGTACAACATGTTGATTTGATACATTTATATATTGCGATATGATTACCGTTTTAGTGTTAGCCAATATCTCTATCATAAAAGAACATTTAAAATCTAATGCCACTTTCAGGAATACTCAACAATAAATTTAGCCGGTCTTTTAAACCCTGTTAAAAGTTTTGTTTTTCTATGATATAGGATTTCATGAAACAAAATAATTAAAATAGTCCATAATGCTTTTTTTAAAAATATGTTTTAAATGGTGTAAAATCACCAGAGAGTGTACAAAATTATTTGTCATAAATAAGCCTGTGATTGGAAACATTTATCACCAAATTTCTAAAAGCATTTTCACTTAATGGCAGAGACATAATGGAGAACTGTTTAGGAAAGACTGCCAAGCAAATATGTTTAGGCATATGTGACTAAAAATAAACCTGAAATTAAAAAAAAAAATCTGAAAGAAACTGAAATGTTCAAAACATGTGCTAAAAGTCACAGAACTATCCTAGTGGTATACGGAAATGGCCAGTATATAAAATGCCAATGACTGAAAATATGGATTTTTCTCTTATTTGTTGCTTTAACTAATTCACCTGGAGCCAACAGAGTATTGTATCCTTAAAAACTGGTATCATTAGCCAAGAGAATAAACTGTGCACAGAGCATTGAGTTTTGTTATAAAGTTAATAGGGATGCAGTGCTTTAATTGCTGATGAAGCTGAACATTTTTCAATGTTCCTTTCTTGTTGGCATAATATTTTTATAGTAGTATTAACTATCAGGTTGTATCAGATTTTTTATTTTCTATATTAAGTTCTTTTAACATCAAAATTATAGCTGCAATATTGCTTTTCTTTTTTTTAATGTACAAAAAGCAATATTTTTATTTAGTCATATTTATCACCCATGGGTGATAATTTCTTTCTCTCTCTTTCTTTCTTTCTTTGGTAGTAATAAAATTCTCTCACACATTGAGTATAAATGCACCATACCATTTTCTTACACTTTTTAAAAATAATTTTTAAAAAAGTTTGAATCCTTGACTCATCTGGAATGAATTGTAATCATTTCCACAAGAGCGTTTATTAAAAGTTCCTCTCCCCAATGAGCCATCTTTTCTCACACTACGATCCAAAGACATTGTGTGAATTCTTTTTCTGCTATTCATTTGCTTACATGGTTGAAGTTGCTTGAATCCTATTCTAATTTCTGATTTCACAGTTAACTCATTCCTCCGTCTCTGAGCCTTATCCACATCTTTCTCTACTTTTTAATCTGGAGACTCAACTCTTATACTGCACCCTAACTGAAAAAGAATGATAAACCAAAAACTGCATCTTGAAGTTGAATCGAAAGCCACCATGGGTATTTAATTTCATTTTTCCATGCCTCAGTCTTGGAGTCTCGTCTCAGCAGGTTTTTCTTTTATTTATTTACTTGTTTTTTAAGTGAAATTTTCAAGTGGCAAAGTCAAGTCTTTCAAGGTTCAGGGTTTAAATCTAAATATTACTGAATCCATTCCTTTCTATTACTAGCAGCCAGAGAGAAGCAGCTGTTGAACTTTTGAGAGACTACCAAGAGCACACAGACAAGACTGAATTTGGACTACAGTTAATTGTGTTCAAGCTAAATATGAAGCTGAAACCAATATAATAAACCTTCTCAAGATTAAATTCACCAAGCTCCCTGTGGCATCATTAAGGAAATTAGCCTAAGGCCTTGGGCCCAGTGCTCTTTGCCTCTCTCAAGTCTGAAGGCTTTGTGACGCTTCTCTTCTAACTGGAGCTAGTGGGCCAAGCATGTGAGGGATTCTGGGAGAATTATCCTGGCTTTAGTGGCGGTTCCTCTTCCCTTTGACTGCCATTGTCACCCGTGCTCATTTCTGTCTCTGTTTTGGGTCTCCTAATTTTGAGCTGTTTTTCAGAGTGGCAACAGAGACAAAACATTGTTTTTAATGCAGGTGACATTTAGGAACAACATAAGTTGGAAGTTTAAAGAATAAACATAAAATCCCTTTAAATGTCTTTAAGGACCTTAAATGTAGAGGCATCCCCTGCCCCATGTTGGAAAACTTGTAATGTCTACTTTCGGGATTTCTTTTTATATTCTAACAAATAGCGTTGTATTAAATAGGATGGGGGAACTTTTTTTCTATCAGGGGGCCACTGACCCATTGAAAGAATTCATTTAAGGCTCACAAGTTAAAAAAAAAAAGCGACTTTTAGAAAATAAAGAAATATATCATGTTCCATTCATCTTGTTTTAAAATGAGGAACAGGAACATAAATTCCCCTATTCAGTAAGTACAGTGAGTAATTTACAAGAAGTACTTGTGTTTTATGTTGTTGGCAGTCAAAAGAGAAAGAGAAGAGGGAAAAAGGGGTATACTGAGTTACCTATACATAAAGGCTAGTCACCTCTAAAACATGCAGGAATAGAAGCAACTAGATAATGCCAGATATCGCTATTGAAAGCTTTGTGAAAGTTGCAGTGTAAGTCTCGTGCAGAGAACGATTGCATAGATTTAAAACACCAAGTACTTGTACTCTTTTTTTTTTTTTTTTTTTTTTTACAGATTCTTGTCTCTGTTTCTGTTTGCATTTTAGAGAGGCAATCCTTTCACACTGCTTTTATCATTGGCTATGCAGCTTTTTGTTTTTGTTGTTGAGAGAAGTTATCAGGTAACTTTTTCTGTACATTTGTTTTCATGTATCAGGTAGCATGATACAAACGCTTATTATTATTTTTTTACAAACACTTATTTTAATGGCTGTGTTAAATGATATAACGGAAGTTCCTTGAGATCAGAGACTGCATGCTTTGTTCATGTTCATATCCCTCGAAATGAACAATCAGGGAATGAGGGGAGTAAGTGCTATATCAGAGTTGGTTTAATCACATCTCTGAGATTAAAAAAAAAATTATGAATACAGCTGCGACAAACATCTTTGGTAGAAAACACTCTTTTTTGTGTGGGAGGGAAGTGGAGAGGTCTAATTTGAGGGGCACCTGTTTCTGAACTGAGAGTCCTGGCTCAGACCTTTGGTTTATGTGGTAATATGGTCAACAGAGTCTTGAGTGTCTTCATTATCCCAGGAGCTCTACAGTTATTTGGCTTTATCCTTTTTTTTTTTTTCCCCTTTTACTACCACAAATATACTAAATAATCATTTACTTGTGGTTTGTTTCATTCATTCCTTTGATAGAAACCATCTGTCTCTAACCTCATGTTCTGAGGAACTTGGGCATTAAGTTTATGTTTAGAGGACAAGCTTTTTGTACATCGTATTGTTACATTACAGAGGTAAAATTGACAGGATTTGGAACCTGTCTAGGTAGAAATGAAGGACTAAATGCTTCTGCATTGTATTAAACTGTTGTCATCTTTGCCATACTTAATCCCCGTAGTGTATGTGTCTCCAATTAGGGTAATTTTCAGGTTAATATATATATATATATATATATATATATATATGTTTGGTGGTTGTTACTGTGGTAAAACGGATTTCTGTCCCAGTTTTGTTTGGTAGATGTTCATTATTGGAATGGGAGTGCAGTAGATTTTTGTGATTTTTATAGCTTACCCCTTTGTTGAATTCATTATTTTCAGTGTGATTTCTTCAGTATCTTGGTCTTTTAGGTTATATAATTGCATAGTGTGCAAGTAGTGCTGTTTTAATTTTGTTTCCTTATATAACTCATTCATTTTTCATACTTGATCACAAAGGTCAAATTTTCTAACATGGTTAATTAGGAACGATGACTAGATATCTTTCTGTGGTTTTTCTTCTTCTTCTTCTTCTTTTTTTTTAAGATAAATACCTTTAATTGTTTCCTTTAAGGAAAGTGTTGACTTCTTTTGGACATATCACATATATAATATTTTTAAAAAATCCATCTACTTTAAAGACAAATGAGTTTTGAATTTTCAGATTTTTTTT
The DNA here is from genome assembly GCA_028534135.1 of Potos flavus. Lineage (NCBI taxonomy): Eukaryota > Metazoa > Chordata > Mammalia > Carnivora > Procyonidae > Potos > Potos flavus. The sequence goes on along the minus strand of CM052901.1, from coordinate 65,332,620 downwards.
TACCATATCACTGTATTTTTATTATTTCTTTTGTGAATCATTGGTCTTATTTAAAATCAGCCTTGCACTGGGTGTGGTGCATGAACAATGAATCTTGGAACACTGAAAAAATAAAATTAAATAAAAAAATAAAAAATAAATAAAAAAATAAAGACAAGGAACAATTATTAAAAAAAAAAAAAATCAGCCTTGCAGGCTCAGGCTGAAACCTGAGAGAACATGAAGAGCAATTCTTTTAAAGTGGTTTGTTAAAATTTCATTTCGAATTTTGCATCTAAGTTTGCAAATAAGACCAATCTATAACTTTCCTTTTGAGATTTTAGCCATAAGTCTGGTTCAATAATCAGACTGACATTCACCTCATGAAGATGAATTTGGTAGAGCACTTTCGGGAACCACTTTTGTAAGAGGATTATCATTCATTTAATATTTAAACATTTAAGTGAGATTTTTCTTTCTTTTGAAGTTTGATAATATTGCTTATTTCTTTGGTCTCTTTAGATTCTTTATTTCATTTTAGACATATAAGCTTTATTTTTTCTTTTCTTTTAGAGAAATTCCTTTCCTTTTTTAAAAAAGTGTTCTTGCATGTGGAACTCCCTAACAATTTAAATAATTTTTGCATTAATTATATATCTTTGAAGGCAGTAATTTGTGTGCTTTTCTGTTTTGTTTAATTGTATTAGCAGTTTATAAATTTTATAGTTTTTTCAAGCTGCTCTTAAGAGAGACATGTAGAACTATGAATATATTTCGATTTGCCATATTTTATTTTATTTTATTTATTTATTTTTTCGATTTGCCGTATTTTAAATAGTCCCTTCCTGTTTTGATTCAAGTTGTCATTTAAAAAAGATGTATTTTTACAATTTCCATGTGGCTTAATTATGTTCTTATATTCCATTTATCTTACTGCCTTGTGCTGTGTAAAAATCCTGCAGTATTACACTTATTGAGAACGTCTGTATTTGAGTATATGATAAAATACCGTGAGGAAATGCTTTCCCCAAAATTCTGCACTTGAATATTATGATTAACTTGATGATTATATTATAGTATTGGTTGTTTTGTTTAGATATATACTGAATTCTTTCATTGTTGTTTGTGTTGCTAATTTGATTCCTCATATTCAAATGGTAGAATAGTTTTTCAGGAATGATTGTGTTTGTCATGTTAAATTTATCAGTGTTTTGTAAAAAATCATTAGGTTTTCTTTAATTTACTGGATATTTCAAAAAATTGTTATCTGGTGCTTTATCATTTTATGTCTTTTTTTGGTTTAAAATTTGCTTTTTTTCCTCAGATTCTGTGACTAATGTCTGGCCTCTTTGCATTAGCGAATCTAAAAGGAGTAGCCATTTTTAACATGTATTTTTATTACCAGTCAGGGTCAGATTTTGTTTAATCCAACCTATAATTATTTGTATCATACTCACTGCATAGTATTTAGCATTATAATTATCTTATTTCACTTAGCAGTGGACTATTTTTTCGTTTTAAAATTCATACTCTAATAGATTTGAGGGATGGTTCAAAATGATGTGAAAGGATGGCCTTAATTCCTTAATTTATAATATTGCTTTATTTTCTTATTACTGTGTCCAGGGATTCTTTTATTTCTAATAATCTAATGGTTATTTGCTATAGAACTGCAGTCTTTGTTATGTACTTGTTAGACCATCCATCCTATTCTACTTGTCTTTTTTTTTTTTAAGATTTTATTTATTTATTTGACAGAGAGAGACACAGCTAGAGAGGGACCACAAGCAGGGGGAGTGGGGAGGGAGAAGCAGGCTTCCCGCTGAGCAGAGAGCTGGTGGTGGGGCTCCATCCTAGGATCCCAGGATTCCGGGATCCGGACCCCAGTGGAAGGCAGACGCTTAACACTGAGCCACTCAGGAGCTTCTCAACTTGTTTTTCTTATGCTGTCTTAATTGCTGTGGTTTTTGCCTTATCATTGTACCTTTGCTTATTTGCTTTTCATATTGCTAAACTTTTTAGTTGGATGTGGTTTGCTTTTTTAAAAAATAATAATTGAGTCCTATCTTGACTTTTTTTTTATTACTAATACTTGTTATTCTTTGAGACTAAAAAAAAGTTGATATGTTTAATTTCAAAGGAGCTGTTCTGTGGCCAGATGTGTGGCCAGCTTTTCTCAGTCCTTTTTCTTTTATTAACAATTAACATTATGTTTTTAAAACACCTACATGGAATTTCTTTTCTTGGATATGAAAATAAATTGCTTTTCCCATAGTCAAATATATATAAGGATTTGTTTGTTTAAAAAATCCGTTGGGTGTTTTAATCTTTCTGTTCACAGATGTGATATTTAGCTTATTCATATGTGGTAAAACTTGAAGGATGATTAAGAGTTTCCCTTTGCATTTATGGTTTAATTTTACATCCTTTCTCATTTTTAATTTAGAGAAAAGCAGTCAGTTACTGAAGGAAACACAGTATTTAGAAATCTAAAAACACAGTATTTAGAAATCTCCACTAGCAGATATAATAAATTATCCAAACAGTTAGCAAAAGACAGCAGTTTTTTTCTCAAAGCAAAGTGACCGTATTGTCTTCCAGCTTGCTTTCTCTGTAACCTAACATTTAAAAATAAAATTATATAGAATTATCTCTATATATTTATAAGCCTTAAAAATATATCCTCAGTCAAGTCCATGTATGAATGGGCAGTTTGTGGCTAAGTTTACATCCCATCCCACCTACCTGTCTTCTGCCACATGTCTGATGTTTTGAAAAATGCTGTCCCCCACAGTCAGGAATAAAAACAAAGTATGGAAAGTGCAGCTGGGAAAGTAAATATACTTTGAAAATATGAAATTAACTGTAATGCTTAAGATAAATGACTTTATAAATACCTGCTCTTTTAAAAATAAAATTATCTCTGTTACCCTTTCCACCTCATTCAAATGCATCCGAAACATTTTATTTTTGGTCAGCGTTAATAGAAAGTTAACAAAGGTACGGTAATAGTAGTATTATATATTTTCTCCAGAAAATTCACATGGATCCTTTTTTTTCCTTTTCATGACCTACTTCATTTAGTTTTTATTTTAAATACTGATTGTAACTCTGCTTAGGCAAGGCAATAGTTCCTACATAAAACACAGTGTTTGCTGTGAGGTTCATAAACATTCTGAGAAGGGAAAGAAAGGTTTTCTGGTCATTTCCAAAATTATAAGGTAAGTGAAAAGTTTAATTTCTTCACTGCAGGACTTCTTGACTTTAATGTTTTTAATGTGTTTGTAGGTTTCCCAAACTTTTTTTTTGATCACAGGACAATCATACTCCTTTTTGTGAGGAAATACATTAACATTTCATAGAACGAAGTGGTCCATAATTTGCAGTTTAGAAAATGCCAATCTAGGGAATATATACTTGCATTCATTCAGAAGAGGCTGCTGGCCGGACATGATAATCTTCAGAAATGAAAGATTATATAATAAGGAAAAATGCAAGGCACATTCAGGAAGTTAATGCAGGCATAGTATAGGCCAGAAACTTCAGTGCTGACAAGAGAACCATCTTATATTGCCAACACATTTTTTAAATGACATATTCTCATCCTCATAGGGACCCCCACCCTATTCTATGTCTCTGTTTATTGAAGTTTCTCGAAGTTTGACCTCTCAGGAGACTGTAACTCTACTAGTCCTTCCTTAGCTTCTAAACCTGTCCAAGGTTGTGGTTAGTCCTCTTATCTTCCATAGCCTTGGGGGGGGAGGGTAAACAATGCATTTCTTACACAAGATAGATGGTATCTTATCTGGTGAAGCTTTCTTCCCCCAACCAGATTCTCAGAGCAATTTGTATATCCTTTTGGAAACTTACTAACAGTGATATACTTATATAAAAGCAGTCTTATTAAATATTGCCTGTTAAATTCATAAAAATCAAACCCTTACAGGTCCAAGTATGACAAGGGTGGGGGAAAATCCATGCCCTTTATAGAAGATACCCTTGGAAGTTCTTAGGTACCGTGAACTGAACGGTAACAGATCACTGGTGTTATCATTGTAAGCTTTATATGAGGGTATTTTCAAGGCACAATCCCAAGCAGAGGTCATCTTAATTAGATTCTGTTAAATCTCAGGTAGCATTCTGTTGCCTGTGCCTGTGAGAAGGAGCTCAGGAAGCATTGCTATTTAATCCTTTACAGAAAGGCTCCTCCTCTGCAGTGTCCTTGCAGATGGCCATTCTAACATACACTAATTCCAGTGCAGAGGAATCTCAGGGCAGAAACCATGTGTGTAGGTTAGTTTATGGATTATACAGATTTGATGAGGTACTGATAGGTAGTCTCAGTGTTTAAAGTGTGACTTTTCTAGACCTTTCTTGTTTTCCATGATTATACCTTTTGCCCCACCCAGCCCCACCCCCCAAAAAAACCTCTCTCCATCCTCCAAGTAATTCAGTGTTTTTGGGTCCCCCGCATTCCTTACTAGCCTGTCTTTACTTGTTATCTTTGGTCAAGGTTTAGCTTTTCCTTTTAGAGAAGTGAGGTCTCTCTGTTCGGCTTCCAGCAAGAAACCTTGGAGCCCTTGTTTCTCCTTTTTTTACCCCCAGATAGCCAGTGTCTCTAAATTTTGCCCCTCATTCTACAGTGCTACCATCTATCCCTCTGGGCTGGGGGGATTCAAATTCAGCCTCTTCACCAGATTTCCGAATTAACTCTAATCCCTGTACTCCCCCCCCCCCCCCCCCGAGATTGATCTCCCTTCCAGTCAAACCCAACCAACTGCTGCCAGACTCTGCCTCACAAAATAACTTCTTTCTTCATGCCACTTCCTTATTTGTGAACCTGGGACGACTTTCCAGTGCTTCTTGTCTCCAGTATAAATTCCTCCAGCTGCTTGGGTTTCAAGGCCTCTGTTATCTCGCCTCCCTCACTTCTCCTCCACACCCCAGCCGTTTGAGTCAGATCTATCATTCACGCTTCCCTACCAGTGCTTCTCAAAGCTGTTCTGGGAGACCCGCTGCTCGGATTTGTATTTTTTTTTTTTTAACTTCTAACCCATCATGGATTGATACTTTTGTACAATGCAATAAAAACCATTAGGAGAATGAAATGATAAAGATGTATAAAATGTCAGCTTCATATTTATTAATTAGATTCACAAAACATAAAATTACTCTGTCACATTGCAATAAAAGTTTCTAGATGCCTGTTAATTTCTGGACCTGTCTTCGTGAACACTGGTAATAAAAAATTGGGTGCTGGCACTGGGTCTTGAATCACACTTTGAGTGGCACTGGTCTACTTCCTGCTGATTCATATCACCTTGCCCTTTGCCTAGACTGTACCTGCCCTAGCTTGGAATGCCCTGTCTCTTTCAGCAGTCTTACCTGCTCATGCTAGAAGGCCCAGACTGTGCCCCCTCCCACTGCCACCCCTGCAGCTATACTAATCTATACCGAATATATCCCTTCCTTCAATTGCTGCAGTTAATATCGCACTGCTTAGCAACTGATAGACATCACATTTTACTTTTCGGTAATTGTTGCATCTCTGTTAGTACCGGTCACCCCCTGCCTTCCCAAGTAGCCTGAGGTCCTAAAGAGCATAAAGTGTGTCTTCCAAGAAAAATATTGTATCCCGGCACCTAGCCATGTAAGTCTCTCAGTACATATTTGTTAAAAGAATAAGTGAATCTTCTTCTAGCCAAATAAAAATAACATTTTTCTACTCTCAAAATGAATCTTCCGTAATACATAAGAGGCACTTGATTAAAACATGTATTTAAAAAGTCTGTTAAATTGCTTCTAGTCTGGGCACACACAGAGTACTCACTTTCCACTTTGCCCTGTTATACTATCTTTTAGCTGCTGTAGAGGGTTGTAACCATGGCAACAGGTTTTAGTTGGGTGTCCTGCTTCTCATAGGCATTTTCTGCTGATTCAGATCAGTTATTCTCAGCTCTGATTTTATGATTCCATGGTGTGTCACGTGTTAAGAATGTTTTTAAGCTTCAAAAGTGGATTCCTATTGACCCAATTTCTATTAATTTCTGTTACACCCACACACACCATGCGGTGTTTTTTCCCTTTGAAGGTTAGAGTAAACTTTAAACAGAGAGAGTATTACAGTCGTCTCACATTTGGAAATTGCTGAATTAGCCTGTTTCGGGTTAAGTGGCCCAGTCTGCACACCCCTAAATCGACGAATAATTTCTCCCTTAGACATTTAGATGCGATGTTGGTTCCTAGTGCCCATGAGCCAGTAGTCCGCAAGCACTTACGTTTCCATCTCAACTAGTCAGTTTACTCCAAATGACTGACTGGAATGCTCTACCGTCAAAGTATTTCTGCCGCAGTGTTTAATGGTGCCACTAGTTTAGCCGAAGGGTGCCGGGAAGTATTTAAACTTTTCTATTAAGATATAACACATGTACAAAATAGTGCACAAATCCAAAGTTACAGCTTGGTGATTTCTCACCGAGTGAACACACCCGTGTGACCAAGGGTGGTGAGAATTTGACTGGGAACTGTCTTTCCATTCTTTCACAACCCCAGTGGCGGTTTCTTAAACATATGGTGTTAGCAGGAGTGTACATTATGAAGTGCAAACTGTAATCCGTGTGCAGAGGTGCTGCTCCGTTGAATGAATTAAGCCTTTGACTTGTCTCATTGTCCTGAGAGCATTGACGCCATCTGTCTGGCAGCACACAGATTCTGACAACTGCTGGACTCTATAGGGTCTTTCAGTTCATTTTATTCAAAAAGCTTTCCAGGTGTTTTGAATTATATTTAGTTGTGGTTAGTGGCAAATTTATGAGCTGGCTGGCTACATCTTCTTGACTTGTGCCATAGAATCTGCAAAAGGGTCTTGGGGTTGGTCTCTCCCGCTCCTATTTTTTTTTTTTTTCTTTTCTTTCTTTTTTTGCCCTCTGAGTTTCAGCTTGGAAAAATTACAAAAAGGTTTCCATATCCCTGTTTTTCCGCTATTACCACTTTCGTTGGGCTTTCAGCGTCTCTGAGTTCTGACATACTATTTATGCGTCTTACCGTAGGATTAGACACAACCCTCACAAAGCACCAAAGGTCGAAGGCCTGACTGTTTTCTTCTTCAAGGTCCTGTGTAGTTTGTAGGGTGGGCATCTTATCAGTACCCAGATGAAAATACCCAGTGACTGTCCAGCTACCTCAGTGGCAGAATCTCCAAGACCTCGGTTTAGGAATAAAAAAGAAACAAAGAGAAGTACAGAAGTACTGTGGTTTGCGTCAAGGAGAAAAATGGCCACACAGTGAAAGTCTTTTGCAAAAGAACTAGGACTTTGCTAGGACAGTATGCTGAGTATTCCATACATTGTTTTGTTCCTTTTTTTTTTTTTGTAGCAATAATTTCTTAACTCAATGATATATTAACTTTGTGGCAAGCCAGCAACTTTTTTAGATGGTTTTTAATGCAAGTAATTTCCTTGCCCTTATGATTAATTCAGGGATGTATTGAAATTATAAAGGTTTGCATATATGTGGAGCTATAATTTTTCCTTGGTTTATAACGTAGTTAATTAAGTTCTGCCAGCCCACAAAAGCCTAAGTGTTACAGTTACTCTTGGGCAGAGCACAATAGGGTACGTGACTTGGTGTGCTGTCATTTCCTTGAACTAACTAGGAAGGCCTTGTTACTTGGTGGCTTTTGGGTGATAGGGTAAGCAGAACAATATCTTAAACAGATTTAAGAATAGAGCAAGACAAGTTAAGACGTGAGATCCCCCCCTCCTTCAACTTCTGGCATCAGAGAAAGATGTGCTGGGCCTCAGTGGATTTGGGTCTCATCCTCCCTTGGCTTGAGCCCTGGATTCTAGGCATTTAAGGTTTTTCTTCCCCCACACCCACCTTCTCCACCACCAAGGTCAGTCTCAGAGCAGCATTTCCCCAGGGACCTGAAGAGGAAGAGTTTCCGGTTATCCTTGCCTTTTAATTTAAGGCTTTGTTTAACCTGAATGCTGTGGGGAAAAACAGTTTTTCACATTTAAGGGAAGTATCTAGCTGGATTTTGTGGTCCTTTGTTACTAAAGTTCTCAAATTGCAGAACTACGTATCATATGCTGTGTGTTTTTCATGTGTTAAATTTCAAAAGGGGAGAGAAGAGTAGGGAGGGGAACCAGAGTGTCACGACTCTCATGGGCTCTTCTGAATTCAATATGCGATCACTGAGAAGCAGAATAAGAGCAGAGGTTTTCAAATTAAATAATATAGTTTGAACCTTAATCATTGCAAAATCAGAAAGCATTACTTGAACATCTATTATGTATCTGGCACTGCGGATGAGGCTATCAGGGAAGAATGTCCCAAACCCAGCTTCTTTCATGCTTATTATTTAAGAAACAAAGAGGAAGTCGGATGCAGGGCTCAATCCCACGACCCTGAGATCATGACCGGAGCTGAAACCAAGAGTTGGGTGCTTAACCGACTGCGCCACCCAGGTATCCCAGGGCATTTACAGATGGTCAGCAAGGCACCCCTGGGTGGCTCAGTCAGTTAAGTGTCTGCCTTTGGCTCAGGTCATGATCCCTCGGTCCTGGGATGTAGCCCTGCATCCGGAGCCCTGCATTGGGCTGGGCTCCCTGCTCAGTGGGGAGCCTGCTGCTCTCCCTACTTGTGCTCTCTGGCTCTCTCTCTGTCAAATAAATAAATAAAATCTTAAAAAAAAAAAAAGACAGTCAACATTTGCCCATATAGAAAGGGAGGGTGACAGTCCAATCTGGACCAGTAACACAAGTCTGGTTGGGGGGAGTGGAGGGCTGACCAGGAGGAAATTGGCTTGACTGGGCAAGAGGACTGTGGAGAGTCTGGGAAGCAGATTGAGTGTGGCCAACAGCGGGGATCAGTCTTGGGGAGGAATAACAGATAATGAAAGGTATAAAACAGTCAGGGACCAGACTCCAAAGGGAAAGGTGGGGATAGTAAGGGAACAAATATGGTCTATTGCAAACCAGAAAGTTTGGACTTGGTAACAAATTAAATATAGGGATTACAGTAGGAGGGAGCAAAAGGTAATTAGTGTTCTAAGTTGGTAAACTCAAAATAGCAATAGTGTTTGCAAGCAATCTGGGGAGTTGGAAATTTGCTTTGCAGAGAGGTAATGAGTTTAGCTTTAGGTATGTTTTTTAGGTATCAACCTTTTCATGTTGTGACAAATGGTTTGCAGTATCCTGTGGCTTGAATGGGAGAGTGGGAATGGATACTTAGTGAATAAAGATGTGTGAAACCCATAGTAGAATTCAGAGAGCAATGATTAGCAAGCTGAAGATGTATTCTTGCTGGGAGGATTGGAGAGGTAGGAGACACACAGGAACCTTGAACATGGAAGAGGTAGCGGCAAAGGTTGGCAAGAAGGAAAGATCACAGAGGGAGCAGGAGAACGAAACTACTGTATAGTATAATATAAATCAAGACAAAGGCATTTCAGGAATTAGGGGGGTCACCTTATGTCAGATGCTAAAAGAAGAAATTGAGGAGCGTAGGAAGTTAAAAGAAAATCCCTTTAGCTGTGTTAGATCTTGTATATATCACACCCCTTTCACCATGTAGAGTTAGAAGGTCACTATAAGGCATCCTGTAATAGTGCAGAATTTGATACACACCCCTATTCAGTCCTGTGTTCCCTTCCAAGAAGGTAGGTGTCCCTAGAAGAATCTTACCCATGACTCCAGTCTGCTGCATAAACCCTGGGGACAGTGTAAGATAGAGGCTTATGCATATTCTCTTCAGATATATACAGTAGGTCACAAAAGTTAAACATGATTGGGTAAATTCTTCCACAAAGTCCTAGCAGTCTTTTTTCTCCCCCAAACAAATGTTTGTTCCTATCATTGTGAGTATGAAGCAGCTAAGATGCAGTGGTGTCAGCCACTTTCTCGAAGACTCCAGTCAACTCAGTGACAGGGTTGGAACTGGATCCAACTCACCAGATTGTTAAGTTTTTGTTTTTTTCCTCTCTAGCCCATTGAGAGAATGAAAGTGTGCCTTCAGCTCAATATATCTTGTCTCTTGGACCTAAATTCAGATCAAGCTTATTCATAAGCTTGCAATTTAGAATTAGAGTGAGGTGTAGGTGGTATTTGTCTTGGTAGTAGGCACCCCGCCTTGGATGGGTGCGGAGGCAGAACAGTGACTGAAGGATGGAGTGTGTGTCCTAAAACCCGACACACCCTGACATCTTCCTGAATTAGTAAATCGATTTATCCATATCTTCTTGCACAATAATGGCGGAGGGGAAGTAATCTGAGTAGCTGCTGGTAAGACAATTTGGGGCCCTTGAAATGGCAGGACTTCAAACAAAATGGGAGTGGCTGTACTTAGTCTAAAAGCAAATAGATTTATTTCACAGAGCTTCTACCCTAGGTCTGAGGCCTCCCAATGATGTCAAAGTTAGTCTCTTCCCTTTGGGAGAGATAAGGCACAACGCAAATCACTGAACGCAGGGCGGGATTCGTGTAAGTGCTGTGTGAGCCGCTCAGAGAGACATTCTTAGAGGGGGTTCTTGGAGGAAATGTAGAGTGCAGAGGCTTGACAGCTCTTAAGAAAAGCATAAATAAAGAGATAATGAATCTATTCATTTTGCCCGTTCTCCGGATTGTAAGACGTAATAAGTTTATGTACCAAATGAATGGTGTAACTGTGTCTATTTTTAGAGGGAACTTGAGTTCATGAGTAAAGTCCTTCCAAGTTGTCATTTTTTGTTTAAATTTCCCTGGAGCAATAAAATAAAATCCACTCAACTGCCAGTTTTATCATGTGTTATATCTTGGCTTTAGAGCTCCAGGGGTTGGGAAATGAGAGAAAAATGCGTGCTTCATCTTGGGAACACCAGCACAGGCTAGTTGGCTTGTTCAGAATTCAGAGTAGCAAAAGTATCTTAAATGTCTTGGTATCTGCAGTGCAACAGCATTCTGCTTCCATTTCAGTGAAGGATGTGACCCTTTCAGGGAAGGATGCTAAGACTGCAAATACCTAATTCTTAGCCCCAAGCCGTTATTTGTGTGTTAATGCTGGACTCTTTGGCATTTTCTGATGAAATCATGCCCCTGCTTAATTGTCCACGTTCCGTAGATTGTTCAAAGTGTCCCTCATGCTCGTCTCATTTTTATTGGCTCAGCTGGTACCCTCATTCAAGCTTTTTCCAAACGCTGTCACAAGATTCACCTTCAGAAAACTCATGCGATGAGCTGCCAATTCCAGCTCTTGAAATCTGCTGAATCCCTCCTCACCACCCCATCACCCCCTTTCTGTTTTCCCATCCACTCAGCCTCGCTCCAGCCCTCCTGACCTCTCTCCTGTGTCGGTTGCGAGGGCCCCACTTTAGACTGGTCTCTCTAGTGCCAATCCAGATTTCCACTTGCTGCTAGACTAAACTTCCCGCAGAAGCGTTTTTTGTTCTGTAGCTTCTCCAACTTTGGTAACTGCCCATTGCCTGTCGCTGTGTTTCGTGGCCCCGCCAGTCGCTTGTCCTCAACAGTCCTCATGTCCGTCAGGACTTGCTGTCTTATTTCAAATCAGCTAATTTTCAAAGCTAAATTTCTAGTTGAGTCTCATCTCAAGCAATACACTCCATGCAGACGTGAGTTGGGGTTAATTTTAGTTCAGTCCTCCTCATGCGCAAGTAGACACATCACGAGAAGCGTCAGGGAGCCACTTAAAATTCCCTCCCCGGAGTGGTTTGCTCACCACACCGAAAGTCCATCTTGTGTTTATGGTTGTGCAATATTAGGACCACAGGGTGGCACTGACCTTATTCCCCCTCATCTTCCTGGCAGAACTCTCCACTCCAGCCCAACTGGTTTATCTGCGGCCTCTTAGGTAGTGCCTGTACATATTCTCCTCCCTATCTTCTGGAATACTCCCTCCTCCACTGCCTCTTCTCTTGGCCTTTCGGCCAAGGACTTTCCTGTCCTCTTCGTTCGTTCTCCTCTATAACCCATCTGGTCTGCAGCGGTGTCTCTCCTCTTTCAATTACTGCATTTTGCATCTATGGCCTTGTATCACCAATTCAGCTTTTCATTTTATCTGGCTTAAATGTGTCTTCATGGCATCCCCTGAGTCTCAGAGTGGGATGGAGCTGAGAGAATGTTTCGCAGGACTCTTCCTTGGTGCAGACAGTTCAGGATCCCTGAGGACAGCGGTCATGTTATAAATATGAAGCCCCAAATGTGTGTCTCCGTTTTAGAGTTTCTTTCTACCTTGTGCTTTTTTTTTTTTTAAGGAGCTCCTCATCTATCTTATCCTGCTGATCACCCCTGTTTCCACTAGAGGAATCAAAGCCACAAGTTTATTGTCTCGCTTCCCACATGTCATGTCCCTGTTGTACAATCTATATCTTCACGCCTTACCCCAGTACCTCCTCACTCACCTCCTGAACACGTACACGCAGCTATCTTGGTCTTCAGTCCATTCTGACCCCTTCTCCTTTACTTCAGAATTGTAATAATGAACATTTTTTTTAAAGATTTTATTTGTTCATGGTGGACAGAGAGAGAGGCAGAGGGAGAAGCAGGCTCCCCGCTGAGTAGGGAGCCCGACATAGGACTCGATCCCAAGACCCCGGGATCATGACCTGAGCCGAAGGCAGACGTTCAACCATCTGAGCCACCCAGGTGCCCAATAATGAACATTTTTATGGCAGATTCCACCTCTGTGTTGTCTCCTTAGTTCTTGTTCACTCTCCCCCACCCTTACTTCCAGGTTGCTGAGCACAGAGTAAAGTCTGGGACGAAGTATCCTTTAGCAGCTCCTTCCTAGCCCCTGACAGGGAGAAAATGAACAGTTGGGGTCACCCTTCTTACTCTCCCACCGCCCCCGCTGCTCCTGCCTGTGCATGGGCATGGGCATAAACCTCCATAGAGCAGGCTGCCAAGTGAACCTTCTCACAAGCAGCCGCATGAAAAAGGTGCAGATAAACAAGCCTTCTCTCCTCAGACCTACAAGCATGCCCACATTCTGACCTGCTTGCTTCCTCACAGGCCTTATATGTGTCAGAATGTGAATTTTCTGAGTCCCCCTCCCACACTGAAGGTTTGTAGGTAAATGAACCTTTCTGTGACTTTCTCTCTCTCTCTCCCCCTCTCGCTCCCCCTCCCCCCTTCCTCTCTCCTTCCCCCTCTCTCTGTCTGTCTCTGTCTGTCTCTCTCTCATGCACAGAGTGCCAGAGAGAAGAGCCTTCTTACCCCATCATCCTTTCCTATGCTTTGACTGGGGGTGAGTTCCAAATCCTACCCCCACCTGTCGAGTTCGCAGGAGAGCGAGCCTGCCCCCAGCATGCAGGATGGAGATTTCTCAATGCCTTTCTTATGGGCGTGGTGAGCAAGAGTGAGCCTTACCACAGTGACACCCTCCCTGCCCCAACACACACACACATAGGTGATGCATACAGGTGTGTAAGAGGAGGCGTCTCGTACCTGTGTCTGTGCACGTTCTCTGTAAGGATCAGGAAGACTCCTGGCCCATTTGGTCTCACCAGGCTCACGTGCTGGGGTGTGAGCTGTCTCAGGTCCCCTCCCACACACAAGCTTTCCTGACATGTAATCTTTCTGAGCTGTGCCCCGTCTCTTGAACCCAGCATGCCTTCTCAGTTCCCTTCCTAAAGCATGCTTTGTAGGATAGCGGACTTTTCAAAAAGTTGGTTCAGACCCACAGGTGCATGTTTATTCGGATGTGTACACAGACATGTGCACACGCAGTGAGGGAGAAGAAGCCTTCTGATTGTTAGTGTCTGCCTTGTATGGTGGGGTGTTTGAAGGAATAAAAAAATATCTGCCCCTCTTAGGGCAAGAAAAAAAAATAAGATCAGAAACTGGAGGAGTTTATCCTTCAAGGATGGCGGGCAACTTCTAAGCTATAATTTGTTGGCCAACAAGATTGAAGCCTAAAGAGAAGGTGTCAAGGTGAACACCCGTTTGGCTCTTTATGCTATAATTAGTGTTGTCAAGCCAACTGACATGCAAGGAAAAGAATATGAGAATTATCCTACAGTTGATAAGCTTGCTTGCTTAGTCTGTACATTAAAAGCCCTTTGTCTTTTGGTTGTTTCATAGGTTTTGGAACATTGTTGAAATGATAGTGTGAATATTTATGACATTTTAACATTTTTATAGGATTCATCAGTAAGTATTCCTAGACCTGCTCCATTTCTGCCTCTGTTTCCCACTTACCCCCCCCGCCCCCAGTTCCCACTGTCTAAGCAAGAGTGCAAGCCTCTTGAGCTGTCCCATCTTTTCCACCTTGAGCATGCAGGATTATGAGCTTGTTTTCCTTTTCTTTTTTTTATAAAGATTTTATTTGTGTATTTTTTTTTTTTTTTTTTGAGAGAGAAAGAGAGGAGAGTGTGAGAGGGAGGAGCAGAGGGAGAGGGACAAGCAGACTCCACGCTGACCGCTAGAGCCCGACCTGGGGCTCGATCCCACGACCCTGAGATCATGACCCGAGCTGAAATCAAGAGTTGATACTCAACTCACTGAGCCACCCAGGCTCCCGGAGATTGTCTTCTTTTGACGTGCTTTCCCGAACACACACACTCACTGAAGGAGAGTGAGTCTGCTGATGCGTTCTCTCTCTTCTGTGCCCTATCTATTGGAATGTGTTTTCCCATGCCTCCCTCCCACTTACCTCTTTTATCTTGCACACCTCTTTCACATGCACACACATGTGGGGTGTGTGTCAGAGAGACCCCTGAGTTCTCCCATTGCATCCAGCATTACAGGACTGCGAACCTTCTGGTGCTGCTCCCCTCCCACCCCACGCATGGCTTAAAGTAAAGTTAACCTTGTTATTACAGCCTCCCAAAGCACACACTGACGGTGCTCAGTGTCAACTCCTCATTAGTCCTTTCTTCTTGGGCACCTGCATAGACAGTCATGACAGCAGCTTGAGCCTTCTTATTACACATTTGTGATCTTTGTGTCTCTCTCATCTTCCCCCTCTGTCTCCCATACAAGTGCCCAGGATGCGCCAGAGAATGAGTGCTTATCCCCTTTGGTTCCCACACACTCGTGGATACACACTGCTTGGGGTGCGGTGGTGGGGCCTGCTGTCTTGGCAGTCAGGTTCCGTGTGGTGGAAGCCTGCTGTGATCCCTTGCCAGCTCTGTGATCCCAAACCAGTGACTTTTCCTCTTTGTTTCCACAATGTACAGAGTTTGAAAATTAAACTAACAAAAAAATCAAAGGACACTACCTCCTCCTTTGGCCCAAAGAGTTGCTCCAGTTGCTGCCCATTTCTCTGTTGCACTTTGCTCTTTATGCTTCTTCCATTCTCTCTTGAACACCCTCCAATTAAGGCTTTACTCTTCACCACACCACTAAAATGGCCCTTGTCAGGATCCCCGATGCTCTTCACATGACTCAGTTCATGGGGCGCTTTCACCATCTGACTTGACAGAGTCATGCACGGTTGCTCATTCCTGTGTCTTGAGACTCTACCTGTTTTCCAGGACTCCACATACTCGATTGTCCTCTTAGCTCACCAGCCTCTTTCTCAGCCTCTTTTGATGGCTTCTCCTCTTCCTGAATTCTAAACAGAGGGATTTAGGGCTTAGTATGTGGATAACGATGACTTCTTTCTACTCTTTAGCTGCCCTCATTTTGTCCTGTGGCTCTAAATACCATCCTGTGGATGACTTTCATATTTCTATTTCCAGACTGGACCTCTCTCCTGAATTCCAGATGTATGTATCCAAGTGAGTTCTCGACATTTGCCCTTGGATGTCTAGTAAGCACCTCAAACTTTAACACAAAGAAGACCGAAGTCCTGATTTTCCTCTCCCCTCCCTGATCTTCCTCCTCCCTCGGCGTTCTCTCAGTAAATGGCACCACTACCTGCCCCCACCGAAAAATTGCTCAGGCCAACAATGCATAGGATTTAAATATGCTGAAGTCTTTGGATTCATTCTTGACACTTCTTTTTTTTTTTTCCCTCTACATTCCAGATCCAACCCATTATCAAATCTTTTTGGCTCTCCTTTCAAAATATATGCCTAATCTGACTATTTTGCCTCCAGCCCCTTGTCACCTCCTCCATTACTTCCACCCTAATCCAAGTCTTCTTTGTGCTGATGGGAGAGTGAGTCTTTCACTCCCACTTCTCTCCCTCTTTGTCTGGCTCTGTCTCTTTCCTCCTGCTGTTCCCTTTTCCCACACTCCGCTTTCCTCCAGTCCCTCCCCCACATGCAGCTTGAGCAAAAGGGAGGCTTATTACAGTCCCTCCCCTGCCTCTCAGCCCTACTGCACATACATAGTGTAGGCATGTGTGTGTTCTGGACAGTGAGCCACCGTTCTGCCCCGGGCCCTGGCCTTGCTTGTCTACCTGCCTTCCTGAGCCTTACTCTGCATTCTTTCTGTATCTCGCTTGGGACACACACACGTGCACACACGTGTGCACACCCGAGAGCAAGCCATCTCACCTGCTCCTGTGCTCACATCTTTTGCCAGGTGAAAGGTGTGCTTTCTGAAACCACTGCCATTATGCAGGAGAGGGAGCCTTGGCTCACCTGGCTCTCATGCCCTTTCTCACACATGCAGGCGAAGAAGGCTTTTCTTCTATTCTCTTTTTCACAGCCTCTGCTTGCAGAAAGCTATACTTGAATCTCCTTCCTATGATTTGGCATGAAAGTGAAACTTCTTAGCAAGTGGATCATCTGGTTTCTCCCCCTGACGTTCTTGCACTGTCTTTGCACATAGGGACCCTGTCATTTTTCATGCTTTGTGTGTGGGGTTGTGGACTTTCTTTAACATCCAACACAAGCAGGCACGCAGGAGAATGAGCCTCCCTGTTACATCTAGCACACGCATGGAACCCAGATCGCCTCCACCTCACTGTCACACTCACACTTCCTTCCCTCCATGCAGCACGAGGAGGGGACGAGCCCCTCTCACATGGTGCATGGCGGATGCTTGCGTGCACACTTGCTTGAGCATGAGCACGTGCACATGCTCTCTCTATCTCATGTGCATGCGGCGGTCAGGAGGGTGAGCCTTCTTCGTTGGGTCTTCTTTCTGTAAAAACAAGCCCGTAAGATTCTGTGCTTTCTTACCATGTGTCCTCCCTGCATGGTCTGGTGTTGTGTCGTCTGTCAAATAGGCAGAGTGATGTTTGCCTTGTAGATATTTTATGAGCATTGAATGAGTTAGCATATGAAGAGCACTCAGAACAGTGCCCTATAAAGAACAAACACCATAATGGCATTTGGAATAAAAATAAAGAAAAAAAGAAAGAAGGAAAATGGGGAAAAAAATAGGTAGTAGATAGCGAACATTCCTGAAGGTACATATGTATATACAGACATACCTTCTCATTCTAGCATTTCTGGGGCACGATCACGTAGTTACCTGTCTGACTGGGACACACACACTCACATACACACAGTACACACAGCGTATAGGAGAGGGAACCTCCTGACTTGCTTTCTCTCTTACATGCCTTGAGTGTAGGACCGTTGGCATCTTAATTACCCTCCCACACCCAAGGCTTGCAGGAGGGCAAGCCGCCTCCTTCCTCTCCCGTGCACAGGCATGAGCACACACACACACACACACACACACACACACACACACACAAGGCAATTGAGGGCTTGATGGAGCCCCTCTCTCATAAGTCCTGTGTGTGGAACACAGACCACTGCCACCAAATCCCCCTCTGGATGCCTGTCCCACTCCATGCGTGCCTCTCCTGGCTTACCCACTAGTGCTCTCCTTCGGCTTCCTTACTGCCCGTGGGCACTCCCCAGGCTGATGCACCTTGCTTTCTAGAGCACACCCACGCGATGTGCCAAGAGAGTGAGCCTTTCCCTGCTCCCTCTCTCACATCCCTTGCATGGTGGAGGGTGAGCTTTCTGAAACCCCTCCCACATGCAGGGTTTGCAGGATGGTGAGCCTCAGCTTTCCTTGCTCTCTTGTGCATGTGCGCATACACATACACACACCTTCACAAAAAGATAGACACGCGTAGGTGGTGGGACGGAAAGCAGCCCTCTGCCCTGTGTTTTTTCTCCCATCTCCGTCATGCAGAAATTTGCAGGAGATCGATGAGCATCCTATGTGTTGGGCGCTGTCCTATGAACCAGGGATACATCAGTGATCAAAAGATCACTTTGCATTGTTGGGGGAGACAGGCAGTGAACAAAGTGAGTAAATAAAATGCATAGTGTGTCCGTTGGCGGTCACTACTCTGGAGAATAATAAAGCAGGAAAGGGGATAAGGAATGGCTGGGGGCTGTGGCAGTGGAGATGGTGGTAAGGAAGTTCCAGGATCAAACAGAGCAATCGGGAAAGGCCTCCTGTGTTATAGGAACAACAAAGAGGCCATTGTGGCAGGAGCAGAGAGTTGGGAAGTAGTAAGATATTATGGGCAAAATGGAAAGCTGATGTATATATCCCCAAAAGTTGAGAACTCTTCATTTAAAGAGCTCATAACCGGGGTGCCTGGGTGGCTCAGTCGGTTAATCGTCTGCCTTTGGCTCAGGGCATGATTCCAGGGTCCTGGGATCGAGCCCCACATTGGGCTCCCTGCTCAGTGGGGAGACTGCTTTTCTCTCTCTCTCTGCTGCTCCCCCCTGCTTGTGTGCACTCTCTCCCTCTCTCGTGCTCCTTTCTCACAAATAAATAGTCTTTAAAAAAATAAAATCATAACCATAATACCATTCTCACACTTAATAATTAGTAATAATTAACACAATCAAATATCCATTATTTAAATTTCTCGTTCTCTCAAAGTATCATAAATTAGGATCAAAATAAAATCCATACATTGCATTTGCTTGATAGGTATCTGAAGTCTTTGAATTATAACTTCCCTCTTTATCTGTGTTTTTTTCTCTGCTTGTAATATATTTGTTGGAAGAAAGTAGGCCATTTCTTTTGCAGTTTCCCACAGGTTGGATTTTTCTGATTGCATCCCTGTGGTATCCTTTTCCTTGTTTGTATTTCCTGTAAACTGATACTTGTATCTAGAAGCCTGATTGGATTTAGGCTTAATTTTGGGGATGGGGGTCAGAAGTACTTCCATCAAGAGGCACATAATGATTCGTTGTCTCTCTTTCTGTGATGTTAGTTGTCACTGATGCTCAATTCCTAGAGCCATTATTTTATTAGGTTTGCCAAATGATGATATTCTAATTCCATTATTCTGTCTTCACTTATTAGCTGGGATACTTCTATAAAGAAAAATTTCACCTCATCTACTGTTTGGTTATGCAGTGCTACAGTTTTTTAGGAAAGGCAGGATAAATGCTTGATTATTTCTGTCAGTACTCAAAATAATGAGTTGGTTCACTAGCTTACTCCAAAGAGGATTTAGTAAAATTATTATGATAAACTCATGGATTTAAATATATTCGATCTTTCAATCTATTGTAGTTCTTATCCTCAGTGAAGCTCAAATGTTCCATCTTTAGCCAGGGGGAGCTTCTTCAGATTGACTCCTGAGTTCCTATTCAATAGCTTCTCTGCCTTCTGGATTGAAAAAAAAAATGTTCCAGGCTCATCTCAGACCTCTCTTTCCCCAGACTTGGAATCTGCTGTGTCTTCAATAAGCCTTGGTTCCTTTAATTGGACGTGGTATTTAGAGACCACATTCTCGGCACCGGGGGTGCTCATTGCCTCTGGAGTGGTGATTGATTTTAGGCTTCTTCCATGACTGTATCATAAAAAAATGTTTTGTTGTTACTGCCTTTGTCTTGTTTCGAGATAAAACATATGAGTTCATTCTTACACTTCCAATTACAAATCAGGATTACAGGGGTTCTATTTGTTTCCATTTCAAAAGTATCATTCTAACTGTTGTGTGGCAAGTAGACTATAAGGGAGATCTAGTGCAGAAACAGAGAGACCAATTGGGAGGCCACCAAAATAATTCAGGTGGGAAATCGATGGAGACATGGTGGTAGTGTGGAATTGTGAAGGTCATTAACTGGTTCGATAGGGATATATTTTATAGTTAAAGCCAATTGAATTTACTGATATATTGGATGTGAGGTATGAGGGAAAGAAGAGTCCAAAGATTGAACCTTCTCTTTCCTCTTTTTTATGTATGAGTTGGGCACTTGTGGAAACGCTGAATGTGTGGGTGCCTGAGCCTTCTACTCGATTCCCTCTTTCTAATTTTAGTATCCAGGTGCAGGTGCTGTCCCAGTGCAGTGCACTTGGGCAAGGATTTCCAGGAGGTGAGAAGTACAGAGTGCCTTTGTCATCTCCCCTCAGATTTTTCCCAGATCTTCTTAAATGTCTCTTGGATTTGGGCATCCAGTAGTGGGCAAACATTAGGGGCCCTGGTCTTCCTGCCTCATGGGCTTGTGCCAGAGAATCAAATTCCTCACTCCCATTAAGCCTGCCTTCATGTGTTCAAGGGGCTGGGAAAAGTGAGATTTTTCTGTTACTCCCACACCACCCCTGGGAGCCCTCTCATTTGCTCCTTCTCTCTAATCCTTGATACCTGGTTGCTGGTGCTTTCTACATGCAATGCCCCTGGGCAAGATTTCAGAGCAGGCTGAGCCTTATCTGCAGTTGGAAGAACAGAGTACCTGTCCATCACCTCTTCTCCTGCCCGCCTGCCATTATTTATTTATTTACTACTTTGTGCCAGACAGTGTACTGGCCGTAGGGAGCCAGCAATGAACAGGACAGTCATAGTCCCCTGAGTACATGGGCTAGTGGGCACATATGGGAAGATGAACCTCATTTGTACCCACCGTGCAGGTATGCGCACCTGCTGAGGCTGCCAGCAACTGAGTTTACACTTTAGTCCCCACTTGCTGGGCGCTCTGTCCCATCCCCAGGACAGGTAGGTGTATCTCAGGGTATGGACCTGTGTGCGTGGATTCCCGGAGGTGAGCAGGGATAGAGCCTTTCTGCCCTGATTCCGTACCCTTGAGCTGTTTCAGTGTTCTTCCCCTGAGAAGTTGTTGAATGCAGGTGCACTGGCTTGTGAGTGCTTTCTCTTGCGTTCACAGATAACACAGATACCTGGACACACACACACACACACTAGCCGGGTAAACAGGAGGATGAGCATGCATGAGAGACCCACACGTAGCTACATGTACAACACATACGGGCAGATGAGTGTTCCGAGACGGGAGACACCAGAGCTTTTCGGTTTCATACTCACAGGGGCAGATGTCCTCATTTTCGCTCATTCATTTGTATTTTTTCCTCTATTTCTCATACATACACTCACTCAAAGAATTCACTCGCTGACTCATTCTCTCTTTGGCAACTCTCTAATGCATACATGCATGTGAGACATTCAGGAGAATGAGCCATCCCACCGGTTCCCTCACACATCCCTTCTCCCGGGGGAGGATGGGATCTCTACAACTCCCTCCATCATGCAGAGTTTGCAGGAAGGCAAGTCCCAGCTTATCTCACTGTCTTGTATGGGCAGCATGTGCTCACTCCCCCCACCCACACAGAGCTGTATGTACGAATGCTTGCCCAGTATGAAGGACCAGGCCCTCTGACTCAGCTGTTGTTGCAGTTGAACTGGAAGTTGAACTTGAGGTTGCTCTTGCAGTTGAACTCCTGCCTGTTGAACAATGAGCTCTCTAGATGCCATTCCCAGATGGTGCTTTTGCAGGAAGGTGCATCTTCTTGTTGCAGTGGCTGTGCGTGAAGTTGAAGAACCTTGTCTTTACTTCTGTATCATCCCAAGTAAGCACCTTCTGTGGAGAAGAGTGAGCTGTCTTGTTAAACCCCTGCGGGGCCTTCTGCTCCGCTCCCCCTCTCTAATCCTTGCTACCTGGGTGAGAGTGCTTTCTGAATGCAATGCACCTGGGCAAGGATTCCGAGAGTGAGAGCGCCATCTTCATTGAAGGACGCAGCATTTTTCCACCCTCCTTCCATTCCACCAGTAATCATGATCACCTCTTCTATCTGTGGTAGTAAGTTGGGCAGCGAGCATGCAGGCAAACCTGGTCCCTGTCCTTGTGTTGCTTACAGTCAGGGGAGAAGAACAGAATTCCTCGTCAGTCACTGCTCCTCCTTACCCGGAGGGTGGGTGGGCCACGGGGTGGACCTCTCATTGCCGTTGTCACCCACAAGCACACAGAAGCGTGGCATCTTTTCTGATCTGACACAGAACAGTGCAGGAGAGAGAACAGTCTCTGTAGGTGAGGACAGGACTCTTTGTCATAGCTACACACACACACACACACACACACACACACGCACGCACACAAACGGCAGGTGCCTGAGCCTTCTTAGCTGCTCCCCCTCTCGAATCCTTGGAACCTAGGTGTGAGTGCCGTTTCAGTGCAACACACCTATTCAAGGATTCAAAGAGGCTGAGCCTTGTCTGCACACAGAAGGACTGAGTACCTGTGTATCACCTCGTCCACTTTCTTTCAAATACTTGACTTTGCTTGGAGGTGCCAGCCCCCGCCCGGGCTGTTAGAGCTGCAACGGTCAATGAGACGGATAAGGTCCCTGGCCTGGAGTCCTCATTCCTGGGCTCTCTCGGGGACACCTGTGGGAGAATGGACATCATTCCCTGTAGATGGACTCACCCCTGTGTCAGGGCATGAGCTTTCTTTTTCTTTTGGCTTCCTGTGTGGCAGATACTGTAAGGGGGAGATATACCTTGGGTGATAAGACACACAGCCAGGGGTTGCCCTCAGTGAGCTCACAGTTTAGCAGAGGAGTGGAAGGGGTTTTCTATCCCCTTTACCATACCACCCTCGAGCACATATACGCGCGGGAGTGCCCGGGAGCACAGGTGGTCCCAGCCTTGTTAACACCCAGCCACACTGCCAACACGTGCAGATGCTCAGGTATGATCTGAAAAAGGTACCACTCCTAGCACATGTTCAGAGAGACCGCCTGAGAGAGAATGGCTGTGTGACTTTGTGCACGTGGACGAATACATGCGCACACCCTGGGGGAGCTGCGCGGGAATGCAACCGTGAGAGTTAAGTATGCACGTGCACACGCGTGCCCAGGCTCTTTGCTCCGTTCCCTCTTTCTCATCCTCTGTCCCTGGGGGAGGGTGCTCTCTAATTGCAATGCACCAGGGTGAGGGGTCTGGAGGGTAAGCATCCTCTGCATGGAGAAGGACAGAGAATCTGTGCTCCACCTCTCAGCTGCTTGCTGCATGCCAGCCTGCCTTCTATCCCTCCTTCGTTCTTTCCTTCCACAAATAGTATTTATTAGGCACCGTGCTGGTCATTGGTCATGGGAGAGTGGACAAGACAGACTTGGCTCCTGCCCTCCTGGATATTATAGTCCAGCGGGGAGAATGGACTTTGTCATCACCCACCACCCCTGCATGTGCTGAGAGTGAGGGTGTCACATAGGGGACTTCTTATCTACCACCCCCCCCCAACTTACAAGCACATGCAGCTGATATGTGTAGGAGAACCTTCTCTTCAGTTCAGTCCTACGTAAGTGCATTGGGCAAGAACAGTAAAGCCTTCTTGTTACACACACACACACACACACACACACACACACACAGGGCATACAGGTGCTGGAATCTTCTGGTCTGGCTCCCCCTCTCTAATCCTTGCTACCTGGGTGAGAGTGCTTTCTGAATGCAATGCACCTGGGCAAGGATTCCGAGAGGGAGAGCGCCATCTTCGCGTGGGACAGAGCACCTCCGCTTCCTCCCTTCCCTCCTTTCTACAACTGCCTACGGGGGACCTAGTCTGTTTCAGGTGCTGTGCTGGGCAACTGGCCCACAAGAGAATGAGCCACATCTGGTTCCTCCCTGCATGCTGGAGAATGGATTCCTTCTCATTTGTTATGCCTGCATGTCCCAGGGGTAGGTGGGCTGCATGGTTGGGCTTGAAACGTCCTGTCCTCCTTTCTGGTCTCACAGATGTGTGTAGGAGAACCTTCTGAACTCAGTACAATCCCACATAAGTACACTGTGTGCAGGGGAAGGGCCCGACTGGGTACACACACACAGACATGTACCCCTCCTCCCAATGGCCCCCCTGACCAGGTGCTTCTCTCTCCTTCATTCAGCCTAGCTGCCAGTGCTGTCTTGGATCGCCGTTCTTGTTCGAGGACTCCAGGGGAAGGACCCTTGTCTACGTTTAGAAGGGCAGAGCTTTTGTGCAGCAACTTTCTCTTGTCCTTTCCCTTCCACAGATGGCCAAATGTCTACTAGATGCCAGGCACATAGGTCAGTCACAGAGGACGAAACTGAGATCAGAATGGACAAGGTTGCTGTCCTGACATTCTGGTAGGGGACCGATAAGCCCACTATGGCTCACAGATGCTGTGGATTGCTAGGCCACTGTTCAGAAGACTGAAGTAGGTCTCTATGTTGCTTGCTGGCCGCTGTGCAAACACGGACATGCGCAGGTTATGCTAAGAGTGAGATCTCTCGCCACTCCGCTTCCCAGACACAGCCAGTGATGCAAATCTGCCTGCAGACTCTGACTTACAGAGAGGGCAAGGGAGGGAGCCTGCTGTGCTGCCCCACTCCCAACCCAGCATGCAGACCAGCATGTTTTCCCCACCCTCCCACCCATAGGGCCTCCGTGAGGGAGGCCTCACTGCTCTCTTCCCACTGCTGCGTGCAAAGAGATCCTTTCCTTTACCTTGGGGTACAATCCCATGTGAACCCATTATATGCAGAAGGGAGAGCCTTCCCTGTAAAGACACTACCCCCCCCACATAGCACCCAGGTGTAGAAACACAGAAAGTGTGTCCTCTGCACATGGAACTGCATCCACAGTGTATGTGGGGCACTGAGCCACAGCAGCCTTTCTGTGTCTGACGGCTGGGGCAATGAGCTTTCTGCGTGCTCCTTCCACAGCCAGAGCTTGAATGAAAGTAGCCCTGAAGGCTTATCTCACACGTGCATGCGCAGGAAAGGCACTTCCCTTTGTACAATCGTAGGCAGTCACCTGTGAGCACAAGAGGGATGGTTCTTGTACACACACGCATGATCCCAAGAGGCCTGAGACTTCTGCTCAGGTCCCGTGTGGTCCCAGGCCATTACCCTTGCACAAAAATTCAGAGGGAATCTCACCCATATTTAAAAGTAGAGAGTTTTGCAACACCCTTCTCATTCTTTAATTTCTTTAATGTCTCTGTTTAGAATGGTGGTTCTCCAAGGGTACTCACTGGCCCAGCGGCATCAGTGTCACTTGGAACCTGTTAGAAATGCAAATTCTTGGACCCCAGTCCTGACCAAGTAAATGATGAACCACAGAAGTCTGTTTTCTATGCCACTGATTCTGATGTCCACTCAAGTTTGAGAATCACTGAGTTCGTGGGAGTGCTCAGGGATGCGGTGAGAAGCAAGTCAGGTGAGGGCTCAGCCCTCAAAGGACTCAGCCTGGCGTGGGTGGCAGGGAATGAGCTTCCCCCTTGCTCATGCACATTTTCAGTGACGTGTCCCTGCACGCTGTGGCAAGGAGTACATCTGCTCCTGACTCTCCCCGCCTCCTCCAGAACCACACTCTTGGCCGCATAGGAAGTTAAGTGAGCTTACAGCCAAGACCGTATCAGGAAAGAGCCTTATCATTCCTTCTCAGGGCACAAACTCAACACTCTAGGCACACACAGACACACGTGCATACTCGGGCTTTGCAGAAGAGCGAACTGCTCCTTCTCCTATACCCATTGCATATCGGAGTTGTGAATTCTCAAAGCACCTCCTGTGTGCATGGATTACAGGAGGGTGAGCCTTGTCATCATGAGCCTCTTGCCAAGCATGTCAGCCAGCACATATTCCTGGATCACATTTTAGGGGCCGTGCACTATGCTGGGAGTATACTGCTGAGCAAGAGACAACTTATTTCTTTACAGGGCTTCCTGTCCGGTGGAAGGGCATAGTGAATGAACTTCCCCAGGCCTAGAACACAGGCAAGCAGGCTATGCCAGGAATTGAGCCTTTTCATTCTCCCTGTACATACTCATGTTCTTCCTGTGCACGGTGCACACATGTATACACACATTTCTGGCCCAGACTGAAAGGCAGGAGATAGACTTCGTTATCCGTCATCTCTGAAGAAGTGTGAACTTCCTCATCGCACGTGCACTTTTGAATGCACAGTTGTTGGACAGGTGTCTGGACTGTGATTTTTGTCCCCCCTTCCCCTATCCTTGCAACCAGGACTGGCTAATCAGTGCGGTGGGCTCGTGCAAGGATATGAGATCGTGAGCCTGGTCTGTGTGTCGGACAGAGCATCACGGGGCTTCACATGTTCGTTCAGTTCTGTGTGTGTGTGGGTCTCTGTCCATCATTTCACAAGGGTACAGCATTTCACAAGAGTTCCTGCTGTGTGGGGATGTCATGGTAAACGGAACTGCTCAGGGACACTGGCCTTACGGTTTAGCAGGTTCCTGGAGTGTCAGCTTCCGCCTGACGATGCCTGTGGATATTTGGGCTCAGGGTGCAGGAATCGGGCTTCTCCTTAGGTCCCTCACCTAGATGTGCACATGGTACGCGCATCCCTGAGCCTTCAGCTCTGCTCCGCCTCTTGCATCCTCTCAACCTAGATGTGAGTGCTCTCCTGATGCATTACACCTCCAGGACTCTAGGAGGAGACCTTCTCTGCATGTAGAAGGACAAAGGATCTGGGACTCACCCCTTCTCTCCTTCCTTTCCTCTCCCCCTCCCTTCCACAAGTATTCATTGAGCAAATGTGCTGACCCTGTGCTGGGCAGTGATGGTACACAGGGTGGGCTTGGCCCTCATCTCGAAGCATATGTGTGGGAGAGTAGACTTCCATTTCCCTGAATATCCCTGCGTGTGCTGAGTTTGGGTGGGCCACAGAATGGAACCTCTTATTAATACCCCTTCCCAATGCCTGCATATCTCAAGACTTCTCCTTCCTGCTCCCGTGTGGACCTATGTAACAGAAAAGTTGCTCCACCACGAGCACTGGAGGTGCTTCAGCCTTCGGCCCTGCTCGCCCTCTCTAATCCTTGCTTTCTGGGTGCTAGTGCTGTCTCAATGCAATGCACCTGGGCAAGGATTCAGAGAGGGTGGGCTCGACTGCACCAAGAAGGACAGAGACTAGACACCTTCCTCCCTCCATCTCTCCCTCCTTCCCTTTCTTTCTTCTCTGCTTTTCTTCTTCTGTCCTCTTTCCTCCCTCCTTCCCTCCCTTCTTCCCTCTCCCCTCCTTCCTTTAGTAAAAGTTTTTCAGTAACTGGTGGGCATTGGGGAAGCACTGAGAAACAGAATAGTTATGGATTTTGGTCTCTGTCTGGTAGGCTTGTCTGTGTTCTAGAAGAAAAGTCCTTATCAGATAATATCTGTGTGCTCAGGTGCCCAGAGTGCTGGAGAGTTGAGCTTTCTCTTGATTCCACTCCTGCCTTCCACCACTTGTAGGGTGCTGGGCTGGGAACAGAGTTTTCCCATCTGCTCCTTCCTGCACTTCCTCTCAACCTAGATGTGAGCACTATCTGAATATTGTCTCCATTCAGGGCTTCAAAGAGAGGGAGCCTTGCTTACATATGGCAGGACTGAGTGCTGTTATGTCTCTCTTCTTGCCTTCCTGGATGTGTATGGAGTTTCTGGAGTATGTCAGGCTCTGTGTTGAGTGTTGAGCACACAATAATGAACAAGACGGGCAGAATCACTGGCTGTGCCCTCTGGTGGCACCTTGAGGAGACTGAACTTCATCCAGATCCACAGTACAGATAGGCACAGATGTTGGAGGTGCTAAAGAGTAAGTCTTGCCATCCTCCCCAACCACAGATGGCATCCTCACGCCATACCTTCTCAGGACAGGGTGATGTGCCCATTGCTGGAGAAGCATCACACCAACAGGATGTGTAGGACTTTGGGCTCATAAGCTGTCCCTTACCTCCCAGGATCTGCAGGAGGGACTGTGAGCTTCCTTAAGATGCCCACCATAGACTGTTCTTGAATTGGAGAGGAGGTGAAGAGCAGGGGACCCTTCTTATTGCTGGTCTTGTACACTACACATTATGGAAGGGAGAACATCCTATATCTTTATATTACCATACAACCTGTCTGTCTATTTCCGTCTCTCTCCCTGGCTGTCTGGCTCAGCTGGGGCATGTAGGTGCCCCATATTCATCTCTGTCTCTCCCGTCCTTCGTCCCTGGGTCCCAGTGCTTGCAGTGCAGTGCTCTGGTACAAGGACTTTAAGAAGGTGAGCCTCATCTGACATGGGCAGGCCCAGAGTGCCCTTAGATTACCTTTCTCTCCCATTCATCCATCCATCCATCCATCCATCCATCCATCCATCCATCCATCCATCCATTTCTTTGACAAATATTTATTGGGTGGTCTCTGGGTGTTGGGGATCCAGTGGTCTTACTGGCTAGTGGGTTTGTCTGAAGAAACATCATTAACATTATATCTGTCTGCTCACTGTGCAAGGAAATGAGTCTTCCGTTTCTTCCTCCCCATGCACAGAAAGGCGAATCTCCTTTGTAACAGACTATGGGAAGCGTACAGAAGAGCAGATTTCACACCTGGGGTGTGTAAGGTTGGGCCTTGTCCTTGTAGATAGGTGGAGGGACCTGCACACGTATGCACACACACTCACCCGGGACCAGAGCCTTCTGACTGCGCTCTGTCATAGTCCTTGCACACAGGTGCCCTGCTTTCTCAACCCATCATTGTATTCCTGTGTCTAAGAAAAGCATGCATTGTGATCATAGAGGAGGACTGTTCACCTTTACATCACTTCCCTCAGATTTGGTCATTCTCTCAGCATTTATTTAGGGAGCATTTCCCACATGCCAGCCACCATGCTGCTTGCTAGAAATACTGCAGCGAACACAGTAGACAGCATTGGGTATTTGGCCTTGTGGGCACATATAGGAGTTTTTTAAAATCTCCTACTATATTCTCTATTCATTTTTTAACTTCATGTTTGTGTGTAAAGGGAGGTAGAAAGAGGCAGAAGAGTATTGTCCTGGAGTTCAAAGTTGCATATCAGCACCACATTTGGTCTCCTGGAAATGAGGGGACAATCCAGTGAGTTAAGCAGTCTAGGATAAATCTTTTAAGAGAAAAGGATGGGGAAGGCTTGGAGAATTCCGGATTTAGCCTAGCATTTTTAGCCTGTCCCCACTGTGGCTTTAGCATTATTCTCCAGCACTTCCTCTTTCCTTCAGCTTGACTGATCTGTTTATTCCAACTTTTCTCAGCGTCTTTGCTCATTGCCTATTACAGATTTATGATTTTCAGGTCAGCAGAACAGTACAGGGTTACAAATGGTGAGAAAGAGAGAGAGACAGGCATTACATTTCAGTCTTCTTTCTTGAGTTCTTAAACAGGTGGGACTTAAAAATTCAGACTCTTGGTCCTTCTCTCTCAACTTCTCCCAGTGTATTCTACAGAAAAGACTCCGGTTATTTAGTATGTGCCCCTTCACTTCTGTCTACCCTAAAATACCTTTTGGGTTACTGCTCAGCTTTGCTCTTATTTTTATCAGACTTTATTATCTCTCTTTAATTTTTTTTTAAAAAAATTCAAGTATAATTAACATACAGTGTTATGTTAGTTTCAGGTACACAATATAATGATGCAACAATTCTGTACACTTCTATCTCTCTTGATGTGCAGGGCCAGCAGCGTCAGCGTTCCCCGGCACCTTGTTAGAAATACAAACTGCAGGCTCCACCCCAGACCTAGGGAATTAGAAAGTTGGGGGGTAGGCAGAGGTCTGTTTTTTTTTTTTTAAGATTCTATTTATTTATTTGTTTGAGAGAGAGAGGGAGAGTGAGAGGGAGAAGCAGACTCCCTGCTAAGCAGAGAGCCCGACTCAGGGCTCTATCCCAGGACCCTGAGATCATGACCTGAGCCAAAGGCAGGCACCCCAAAAGTCTGGGTTTTAACAAGCGCTGGTCCAGGAGTTCTGAAGCATGTTGAACTTTGAGAACCACTGGTTTAAATAACTTTAATAGAGGTTTCTGCATTACACAGGATGATTTTTAGAGTCAAAATGTCCTTATGTATAAACTTCTCTTTTAGTCTCCTTTGATTTTTTTATAGGTAACACTTATTTGCTATTTTTTAAAATAAAAATATTTATTTTTTTAAATTATTTTTTTGTCATACAGAGTAGTTCACTGTCCTAAAATCCTCCGTGCTCTGCCCATTCAGCCCTTCCTTCCCTAACCCCTGCTAACCACTGATCTTTTTACCGTCTTCATAGTTTTACCTTTTCTGGAATGTCATGTAGTTGGAATCATACAGTATGTAGCCTTATTTACAATGACTCCTTTTATTTCAATTAAGACTCCTCCATATCTTTTTGTGGCTTGATAGCTCATTTATTTTTCTCATGGAATAACATTCCATTATCTGGATGTACTGCAGTTCGTCTTTCCATTCACATACTGAAGGGCATCTAGGTTTCTTTTCACTTTTGGCAGTTATGAATAAAGCTGCTATAAGCATCTGTGTGCAGGCTTTTTTGTGGATGTAAATTTTTAAGTCATTTGGGTAAATACCGAGGAGCACAGTTATTGGATCATATAGTAAGAGTATGTTTAGTTTTGTGAGAAGCTGCCAAACTGTCTTCCAAAGTGGCTGTACCATTTTCCATTTCCACCAGCAATGAATGAGAGTTCCTGTTGCTTTATAACCTTATAAGCATCTGGTGTTAGTGTTTTGATTTTGGCCATTCTAACAGGTAGGTAGTGGTATCTCATTATTGTTTTAACTTATAATTATCTGAGCATGTATGATGTTGAATATCTCTTCTTAGGCTTATTTGCAATCTTTATATCTTGGTTAGGTTCAGATCTTTTGCCCATTTTTTAGTTGGGTCGTTCCTTGTTGAATTTTAAGAATTATTTGTGTATTTTGGATACTAGTCCCTTATCAGGTATGTCTTTTGTAAATATTTTCTGCCATTACAGTACTTGTTTTTTCATTCTATAAGCAATGGCTTTTGCAGAACAGAAGTTTTAGTTTTATTGATGTCTAATTTATCAATCCTTTTTATTATAGATCGTACTTTAGGTGTTTTATATAAAAAGTCATTGCAAAACCCAAGGTCACCTATATTATCATCTAAGAGTTTTATAGTTTTGCATTTTACATTGAGGTTTTGTGATCCATTTTGAGATAATTTTTGTGAAATTTGAAGAACTATGTCTAGATCGTTTTTTTTTTTTTTTGCATGTAGATGTCCAGTTGTTCAAAAAACCATTGGTTGAAGAGACCATCCTGTCTCCATTGAATTGCCTTTGCTCCTCTGTCAAAGATCTGTTTTTGTATGGGTCAATTCTTGGGCTCTCTGTTCTGTTTCAGTGATCAATTTGTCTATTTTTTTCACCAACACTACACTATCTTAACTACTATAGCTTTATAGTAAGTCTTAAAGTCATTTAGTGTCAGTGCTCTGACTTTGTTCTTCAATACTGTGTTGGCTAGTCTAGATCTTTTGCCTATGAATATAAACTTTGGAATCAGTTTGTTGATATCCACAGAATAACTTGCTGGTATTTTGACTGGGATTGTATTGAATCTATAGATCAAGTTGGGAAGAACTGACATCTTGACAATATTGAGTCTTCCTATCCAGGTGCATACATTATGTCTCCATTTATTTAGGTCTTTGATTTCTTTCATCAGAGTTCTGTAGTAGTCCTCAAATAGCTCTTGTACATATTTTGTTAGGTTTATACCTAATTATTTCATTTTGGTGCTGATGTAAATGGCATTATATTTTTAATTTCAAATTCCAGTTTTCCATTATTGATATATAAGAAAGCAGTTGACTTTTGTATGTTAACCTTGTATCCTGCAACCTTGTTATAGTCGCTTATTTTTTCCAGGAGTTTTTTTGTTGTCGTTGTTGATCCTTTGGAATTTTCTACATGGACAATTATGTCATCTGTGAACAGACAGTTTTATTTTTTCCTTCCCAATCTGTATACTTTTTACTGTCTTTTGCATTAGTTGGGACTTACAGTAATATGCTGAATGGGAGTGGAGAGTAAAGACATTCTTACCTTGTTCCTGATCTTAGCACAAAATATCTAGTTTCTCACCATTAAGTATGGTGGTTGACAGAAGAGAGGTAGGTGAAGGAGGAGTGAAATAGATAAAGGGGATCAAGAGTACACTTATCTCGATGAGCACTCAATAATGTATGGAATTGTTGAATCATTATATTGCACACCTGAAACTAATATAACATTCTTTGTTAAAAAAGAAAGTATGATATTAGCTCCAGGTTTTTTGTAGATGTTCTTTATCAAATTGAAGAAGTTCCCTTCATTCCTAGCTTGCTGAGAGATTTTCATCATGAATGGATGCTGGGTTTTGTCAAGTGCTTTTTTGGGCATCAATTGATATCCTCATAAGTTTTTTCCTCTTTAGCCTGTTGATGTGATACATTACATTAATTGGTTTTTTAATGCCAGACATGCCTTGCATGCCTGAAATAAATCAACCTGGTCATGGTATATAATTCTTTGTATACATTGTTGAATTCACTCTGCTAATATTTTGATGAGGATTTTTGCAACTACATTCATGAGACTTATTAGTTTGTAGTTTTCCTTTCTTAAAATGTTTTTGTCTTATTTTGGTAGTAAGATAATTCTAGCCTTGTACAATGAATAAAGAAGTACTCTCTGTCTGTGTTTTGAAAGAGATTGTAGAGATTGTGCTTTCTGTTTTGGAAGGTTGTTAACTAGTGATTCAATTTCTTTAATAGATATAGGCATAGTCACTAATGTATTTCTCTCTGACTTTTGATAGATTGTGTCTTTCAAGGAATTGATCCATTTCATCTAGGTTATCAAATTCGTAGGCATAGAATTGTTAATAATATTTATTATATTTGTAATATGCATGTGATGAGTAGTAATGGTCCCTGTTTCAGTTTTGATATTAGTTATGAGTATCTTCCCTGTTTTTTTCTTAGTTAACCTGGCTGGAGATTTTGTTGATTTTTCTTTGTTGCTTTCCTATTCAATTTTATTGATTTCTGCTATAATTTTTATTATTTGTTTTCTTCTGTTTAGTTTCAGTTTAGTTTCCT
Organism: Potos flavus; assembly: GCA_028534135.1. Taxonomy (NCBI): domain Eukaryota; kingdom Metazoa; phylum Chordata; class Mammalia; order Carnivora; family Procyonidae; genus Potos; species Potos flavus. The sequence continues at coordinate 65,299,670 of CM052901.1, read as the reverse complement.
CTCTTTTTTCTAGTTTCCTAAGGTGGAAGCATAGGTGAATGATTTTAGATCTTTTCTTCTTTTATAATATATTCATTTAATGCTCTAAATTTCCTTCTAAGTGTTAGTTTTGCTGCATCCCACAAGTTTTGACAAGTTATTTCTTCATTTTCATGTAGTTCAAAATGTTTTTAAAATTTCTCTTATAACTTCCTTGACACGTGTGTTGTTTAATCTTTAACTATTTTGGCTTTTTCTGGCTATCTTTCTGTTACAGACTTCTAGTTTAATTCCATTGTGATCTGAGAGCAGACTTTGTATGATTTCTAGGTTTTCTTTTTTATTTGTTAAGGTATATTTCATGGCTCAGAGTGTCATCTATCTCAGTAAATGTTCCATGTGAGCTTGAAAAGAATGTATATTCTGTTGCTGTTGTCGGATGAGGTATTCTACTGATGTCAATTAGGTCTAGTTGATTGATGATGCTGTTTCGTTCAACTGTGTCTTTACTGATTTTCTGTTGCTGGATCTATCCATTTCCAGTAGAGGGGTGTATTGAAGACTGCAACTATTTTTTTTTTTTTTAGATTTTTTAAATTTATTTGACAGAGAGAGAGAGATCACAAGTAGGCAGAGAGAGAGGGGGAAGCAGGCTCCCTGCTGAGCAGAGAGCCCGATGCGGGGCTCGATCCCAGGACCCTGAGATCATGACCTGAGCCGAAGGTAGAGGCTTTAACCCACTGAGCCACCCAGGTGCCCCTGAAGACTGCAACTATTAACAGTGGGTTAATCTATATCTCCTTGCCATTCTATCAGTTTTTGCCTCGTGTGCTTTTTAAACATTTTTATTTGTTTATTAGAGAAAGAGAGATAGTGGAGAGAGGGGCAGAGGGAGAGAATCTTTAAGCAGACTCCCCACCGAGTGCAGAGCCTGACATGGGGCTTGATCCCAAGACCCTGAGGTCATGACCTGAGATGAAATCGAGAGTCGGATGCTCAACTGAGTGAGCCACCTAGGCGTCCCTGCCTCATGTATTTTTTATGTTATTAGGCATGTATATGTTAAGGATTATTATAATTTTTTAGAGAATTGACCTTTTATCATTATGTAGTGCCCCTTTTTATTCCTGATAATTTTTCTTCCTAAAGTCTGCTTTGTCTAAAATTAATATAGCTACTCTCGTTTCCTTTTGATTAGTGTTAGCATGTTATATCTTTCTCCATATCCTTGCTTTTAATCTATTTGTGTCTTTATATTTAAAGTAGCTTTCTTGTAGAAAGCATAGTTGGGTATTGTATTTTTTAAAAAGATTTATTTATTTTAGAGAGGGGGGCAGAGGGAGAGGGAGAGAGAGAATCCCAAGCAGGCTCCCTGCTGAGTGTGGAGCCTGTTGATGGGCTCCATCCCATGATGCCTGAGATCATGACCTGAGCCGATCAAGAGTCAGACGCTTAACTGCCTGAGCCCCCCAGGCACCCCTATTGTATTTTATCTACTCTGATGGTCTCTGTCATTTAATTCAGATATTTAGACCACTGAAATTTAAAGTGATTACTGATGTGTTTGAGTCTCCATATTACCTACCATATTGGTTGTTTTTTCCTATTTGTTGTCCTTGTTTTCTCATTTTGTCTTCCACTCTTTTGCCTTCTCTGGTTTTAATTGAGCATTTGGTGTGATTATATTTTTCTCCTGTCTTTAGCATATTATTTATACTTTAAAAAAACTTTCTGTAGTGGTTACCCTTGTGTTTGCAATGTCCATTTACAACTAATCCAAGTCTCCTTTCAAATAACATAATACTACTTCATGGGTAATGCAAGTACCATATAACAGTATTCCCACTTCCTCCCTTCTGTCCTTATAACGTTGTTGCCTTTCATTGCACTTATCCATAAGCTGTCATCACCAAATGAATTGTTGCCATTATTATTTTGAACAAATTGTTATCTGTTAGATCAATTAGAATAAAAATATAACTAGGTGTTAACTAGGCCTTTTGTGATCATTTTGCAATACATACAAATATCAAATCATTACACTGTAAACTTGAAAGTGATATGTCAATTATACTTCAAAGGAAAAAAGGCAGGTAGGAAAAAAAAGAATGAGAAAATATTTTATTTTACTTTCATTTATTCCTTCTCTAGCACTCGTTATTTATGTAGATCTCAGTTTCTGACCTCTATCATTTTCCTTCTTTCTGAAGAATTTATTTTAACATTTCCTGCAAGGCAGGTCTACTGTCAACAGATTCCCTCAATTTTTGTTTCCCTGAGAAAAACCTTTATTTCTCATTCAGTATTGAAGGATAATCTCTCTGGATTCAGAATTCTCAATTCATGGTTCTTTTTAACATTTTATGTATTTCACTCTTTTCCCTTGACTGCATGGATTCTGAAAAGAACTTTGATTGCATTCTTATCCTTACTCCTCTATAGATAAGGCATTTCTGCTCCCCCCCCCCCCCGGCTATTTTCAAGAATTTTTCTTTGTCTTTTTCAGTTTGGATATGATATGCATGGTTGTAGATCTTTTTTTTTTTTAGTCCTCTTTAGTGTTCTGAGCTTTCTGGACCTGTGACTTGGTGTCTTTAATTTTAGGACATTCCCTTTCATTATTGCTTCAAATATTTCTTTTGTTCCTTTCTTCTCCCGGTATTCTCATTATGCATTCTCATTATGCATATGTTACACTTTTGGTAATTATCCTACAGTTCTTGATATTCTGTTCATTTTTTTAATTCTTTTTTTCTCTGTGCATTTCAGTTTTGAGAGTTTGCAATGACATGTCTTCAGGCTTGCTGATTCTTTTCCTCTGCTTTGTCCAGTCTATTGATGAGCCATCAAAGACATTCTTCATTTCTTTTAGAGATCGTTTCCATTTCCTTTTGATTTTCTGTTCTTGCATGTTGTCCATCTTTTCCATTAGGGCCCTTAGCATATTAATTGTAGTCATTTTAAATTGCTGATGTGAAATTTCCAACATTCCTTCCATATCTGACTGTGGTTCTGATGCTTGCTCTGTCTCTTCATGCTTTTGTGGATTTCTTTTGTCTTTTAGTATGCCTTGTAATTTTTTTTTGAAAGCTGGACATTATATATTGGATAAAAGTAACTGATTAGATATATAGGCCTTTAGTGTTTATCTGGATGGGGGTCGGTATGTGTTTACTGTTGCTGTAGCTGTGTGTCAGAGGCTAAAATGTTCTCTAGTGTCTGTTTTTGTCTCTCTAATGTACTTGGGTTTCTCTACAGATGACTTCTTAAATAAAATTTAAAATAGGCAGTTTTTACAGTTGTGGTGGTAAGGTGGGGGGAATAGTGTTTCATAGTCCTATGATTAGGTTTCAGTCTTTTAGTGAGCCTGTACCCTGTAGTTGTGAATTTCATAAATGCTTCTCAGTTTTGTTTTGTTTTGTGCCTTTCTGTACTTAAGTCAGACAGGAAGGCTAGAGAGTTTTTCTTTTCCCTAAGTTGATTAAGCTCTGGTAAAATAGCCCTTCTTGAGGGCCAGCCTTGATAAGAAACACAGAATGCTCTGGTTCATTTCTATGCCCTCATTGAGAAGCACAGGGGATTATTCTCTGGTCTTCACTGAGAACTAATAGGGCACCTGGGGGTAAAATGTATGAAAATTTTGGATTCCTCGAAGACTGGGCCCCCTCAAATTTTTAACTCTCAAACTTGTACACACTGAGCCTCTAGCAATTCTTCAGTTATATCTCAAGTTCTATTCCAATACTAGTTCTCATGGATGTTTCTGCTGTGTAAGCTGTGATTCTTTGTATCCACATGTCAGTCTCCCCAGTTTAGGGAGCAGCAGTTTGCCCTGTGACCTCAGTTCTCTGATGGATCTAAGAATTGTTGGTTTTCAGTTTCTTCAGTTTTTTTTTTTTTTAATCATCGTGAGAATGAGAGTGATGACTTCCAAGCTCTTTACATGGTTGACCAGAAACCAAAGTTGTCCTCTGATTTTTTACTTGGATAATGTATCTGCCTTTTCTATTACCTTTATTAGGGATGACATGGATATATTCCAGTTCTGTTCCTTTAACTTCATTGTATTGCATATATTCCCTGATGCAAAAAATTGCTTATTTTAGCACCTATGAATTAATCCATTTTATATCTTTCCATAGAAATAATTTTGTGTAGTGTCTACATATGGGATAAATACACTATTATGTGTTTTTAAAAAATCAACTTAAGCCCACCCCCCCAGCATAAATACAGGGCCATTAGTGGGAGGTGGGGCTGCACAGACACTTGATACGTAACCTGCTAGCAGTATGCCATGCCCACCAGTTCTCCTGGGGGCTCACCTACTTCAAGCCTGCTAGTCTCAGCCCTGGGCTAAGCGCAAATTTTGTTAAAGCAATGAGTGTGCCCTGTTCAGCCACAGGGTGCACAGCTGTTGCCCCTGCACCATGTCCAGCTACTGTGCAGCACCCAGCCACTGTGCTGCCCCCAGCCACCTTTGTGTTCTGAGCCCAGCCATGCCCAGCCATTGATGTGCACTATGTCCAGCCTTGTGCCCCTGACCGCCCTGATGGCACAGTCCCCAGCTGCCACAGTGCTTCGGAGGATCCAAATTAGGATTGGCCCAGCACAAATTTTGCTAATATAGCCACCCCACTCCGAAGTTCCACAGTGGGCATGCCCCATCAGAGTTGGCCTGCCTGGGTCCCACCACACCACAGAGACCAAGCCTAGCCCACAACAGGCAGAGAAGCAGGCAGACAACTGCACTGAAAGGAGAAGTGTCTCAGACAAAATAGGTCATAAACAGCACGTGTAGAATACTCTCCTGAAGTGCCAGGTTCTGATGGACAAGGGACACTCCATTGCAGGGCACTCCAGGACCTCTTTTTCATAAAGTCACTCCTTTGAAGAGCAGAAGATATAGCTGACTTTCTTAACACACCTAAACAGACATAAGCAGATAAAAAGAGGAGACAAAGAAATTTATGCCAGATGAGAGAACGGACAAGGCCACAGCCAGAGATCTAAGTAAAACAGACATAACTAACATGCCTGATAGAGAATTTGAAGCAATGATCATAAGGTTACTCAATGGAATTGAGAAGAGAGTGGAAGGCATGAGTGAGACCCTTAATGCGAGATAAGGAATAACATTGCAGATGTAAAGGGCTCAATAAATGAAATGAGAAACACACTTGATGGAATGAAGAGCTAGATGGAAGAAACAGAGGAACGAATTAGTGACCTAGAAGACAGAGTAATGAATGTAATCAAGCTGAACAAAACAGAGAAATAAGAATTATGCAAAACAAGAATAGACTCAGGGAACTCAGTGACTCTATCAAGCTTAATAACATTTGCATTATAAGAGTCCTAGAAGAAGAAAAGAGAGAAGGGGGGTAGAAAATTTATTTGAAGAAATAATAGCTGAAGACTTCCCTAATTTGGGGAAGGAAACAGATATCCAGTTTCAGGAGGCACAGAGAACTCCCATCAAAATAAGTAAAAGCAGATGCACACCAAGATATATTGTAGTTAAATTGGCAAAATATAGCGATAAAGAAAAATATTTAAAAGCAGCAAGACAAAAAGAAGACAGTAGCTTACAAAGGAAAACCCATAGAGATTTTTCAACAGAAACTTTGCAAGACAGAAGGGAGTGGCATGATATATTCAAAGTACTGAATAGGAAAATTATGCATCCAGGAATACTCTATCCAGCCAAAGCTATCATTCAGAATAAAAGGAAAGATAAAGAGTTTCCCAAACAACAATTAAAGAAGTTTGTGACCACTGAAACAGCCCTGCAAGGTATATTAAAGAGGTTCTTTGAGTGGAAAGGAAAAACCAAAAGTGACAGTATAAAGGTAGGAAACACAAAAGCACTAAAAATGAATATTTCTGTAAAAAATCAGTTAAGGAACTAGAAAAATAGAAGGATATAAAATATAAAAACATGTACCTAAAATGTATGGAGGAGAGGAGAAAAGAATGGGTTTAAGCCTAAACAACCATCAACTTAATATAGACTGCTATATGCAGAAAAGATTATATACAAGCCTAATGGTAATCATATTTCAAAAACCACCAATAAATATGCAAGAATAAAGAGAAAGAAATCCAAATATATCACTAGAGAAAATCATCAAACCATGAACGATAAGAAAGGATCAGAGAAAATCTTCAGAAGCAAACACAAAAACAAGAATAAAATGGCAATGAATACATATGTATCAATAATTACTTTGAATGTAAATGGACCAAACATTCCAATCAAAAGACATAGGGTGACAGGGTGTAAAAAATACAAGACCCACCTATATGCTGCCTACAAGAGACTCATTTTAGACCTAAAGACACCTACAGATTGAAAGTGAGGGGATGGAGAAATATCTATAATGCAAATAGATGTTAAAAGAAAGCTGGAGTAGCAATACTCATATCAGACAAAATAGACTTTAAAACAAAGTCTGTAACAAGAGGCAAAGAAGAACACTATATAATAATAAAGGGGACAATCCAACAAGAAGATAAAACAATTGTAAATATTTATGCACCCAATATGGGAGCACCCAAATACATAAAACAGTTAATAAGAGACATAAAAGAACTAATCACTAGTAATATAATAATAGTAAGGGACTTTAACCACTCCACTTATATCAATGGACAGATCATCTAAACAGAAAAATCAATGAGGAAACAATGGCTTTGAATGACACATTGGACCAGATGGATTTAACAGGTATATTCAGAACATTCCATCTTAAAAACAGTAGAATACACATTCTTTCCAAGTGCACATGGAACATTCTCCAGAATAGATCACATATTAGGCCAGCTTCAACAAATTCAAGAAAATCGAAGTCCTACCATGGACCTTTTCTGACCATAGCGCTATGAAACTAGAAGTCAACCACAAGAAAAAATCTGGAAAGACCACATATATGTGGAAGTTAAATAACTTACTGCTAAACAATGAATGGGTCAACCAGGAAGTAAAAGAAGAAATAAAAACCTTTGAGATACAGCAAAAGTGGTTCTAAGAGGAAAGTTTATAGTAATAAGGCCTACCTCAAGAAAGGAGAAAAATCTCAAACAACATAACCTAAGACCTAATGGACCTAGAAAAAGAACAACAAACACAACCTAAAACCAGCAGAAGGAAGGAAATGCTAAAAATTAGAGCAGAAACAAATAATGTAGAAACTAAAACAAACAATAGAATAAATCAATGAAAACAGGAGCTGGTTCTTTGAAAAAAAATCAATAAAATTGATAAACCTCTAGCTAGACTTACCAAGAAAAAAACGAGAAACAACTCAAACAAAATCACAAATGAAAAAAGAAATAACAACCAATACCACAGAAATACAGATAATCATAGGAGAATATTATGAAAAACTATATGCCAACAAATTGGACAACCTAGAAGAAATGGATAAATTCCTAGAAACATATAAACAACTAAAACTGGAACAGGAGAAAATAGAAAATTTGAACAGATTGATAACCAGCAAAGAAATTGAATCAATAATCCAAAAACTCCCAAGAAAGAAAAGTCCAGGACCAAATGGCTTCACAGGCAAATTCTACCAAATATTTAAAGAAGACTTAATATGTATTCTTCTCAAACTATTCCAAAAAATAGAAAAGGAAGGAAAACTTCCAAATTCATTCTATGAGGCCAGCATTACTCTGATACCAAAACCAGATAGAGTCCACTAAAAGAACTACAGGCCTATTTCCCTGAGGAGTATAGATGCAAAAGTCCTCAACAAAATACTAGCAAACTGAATGTAACAATACATTAAAAAAATTGTGAACGATGATCAAGTGAGATTTATTCCTGGGTTCCAAGGGTGGTTCAATATTTGCAAATCAATCAACATGATACAACACATCAGTAAGAGAAAGGATAAGAATCGTGATTATTTCAGTAGGTGCAGAAAAATTATTTGGCAAAGTACAACATCCATTCATGATAAAAAACCCTCAACAAAGTAGATTTAGAGGGAGCATACCTCAACATAATAAAGGCCATATATAAAAAAACCCTACAGCTAACATCATCCTTAATGGGGAAAAGCTGAGAGCTTTTCCTCTATGGTCAGAAACAAGACAGGGATGTCTACTCTAGACACTTTTATTCATCATAGTACTGGAAGTCCTAGCCACAGCAATCAGACAACAGAAATAAAATACAAATCGGCAAAAAAGAAGTAAAGCATTCACTTTTTGCAGATGACATGGTACTCCATATAGGAAAGTTGAAAGACCACCAAAAACTGCTACAACTGATAATTGAATTAAGAAAAATCGCAGGACACAAAATCAGTATACAGAAATCTGTGGCATTTTTATACACCAGTAATGAAGCAGCAGAAAAAGAAATTAGGAAAAGAATCCCATTTATAATTGCACCCCAAATAATAAGATACCTAGGAATAAACCTAACCAAAGAGGTGAAAGACGTGTACTCTGAAAACTATAAAACACTGATGAACGAAATTGAAGATGACACAAAGAGATGGAAAGGCTACCTACAGAATGGGAGAAGATATTTCCAAATGATATATCTGATAAAGTGTTCCTATTCAAAAATGTATAAGGAATTGACACAACACCCAAAAAACAAATAACCCGACTAAAAAAATGGGCAGAAGATAGGGTGCCTGGGTGGCTCAGTCGGTTAAGCATCTAACTTTGGCTCAGGTCATGATCTTGGGGTCCTGGGATTGAGCCCTGCATTGGGCTCCCTCCTCAGTGGGAAGTCTGCTTGTCCCTCTGCCTCTGCCCCTTCTCCCACTCCATGTACTATCTGTCTGTCTCTTTCTCAAATAAATAGAATCTTTTTAAAAAATGGGCATACAGTTCTCCAGAGAGGACATCCAGATGGCCAACAGACACACGAAAAGATGCTCAGCATGACTTATCATCAGGGAAATGCAAATCAAAACTACAGTGAGATATCACCTCACACCTGTCAGAATGTCTAAAGTCAACAACACAGGAAACAACAGGTATTGGGGAGGATGTGGAGAAAAAGGAACCCTTGTACACTGTTGGTAGGAATGGAATCTGGTGCAGCTACCGTGGGAAACAGTAGAGGTTCCTCAAAATTTAAAAATAGAACTACCCTACTATCTAGTAATTGCACTACTTGGTATTTATACCAAAACTACAAAGACGCTAATTCAGAGGGATACATGCACCTTGATACTTATAGCAGCATTATTCACAATAGCCAAGATATGGAAGCAGCCCAAGTGTCCATCAACTGATGAATGGATGAAGAAGTGGTATATATACACAATGGAATATTATCCATAAAAGGAATGAAATCTTGCCATCTGCAGTGACATGGATGGAGCTAGAGAGTATAAATAATACCGAGTGAAATAAGTCAGAGAAAGAAAACTACCATATGATTTCACTCATATGGGGACTTTAAAAAAACAAATGAGCAAAGTGAAAAAGAGAGAAGGGGGGGTAAACCAAGAAACAGACTTTTAACTACACAGACTAAACTAATGGTTACAAGAGGGGAGGGTAGTGGGGAGATGGGTTAAATAGGTGATGGGGATTAAGGAGTGTACTTGTGATGAGCACCGGGTGACGTATGGAATTGTTGAATCACTATATTGTACACTTGAATCTAATCTAACACTGTGTGTTAACTGGAATTAAAATAAGAATGAAAAAAGTAAAAATCAACTTAAAAACCTTATCTAGAATTATTGTAGTATTGTATATACTGTAATTCTATATTGTTTTCCATTTTGATATCTGGCGATCTCTCAACTGTTTACCAAAAAGCAGTTCTTATATTTGTGTTGATTCTGATTTATTAACACTTAAATTCTTATTGTAATTTGTGTCCATTGCTAGAATCTCTGTTGTTATTCCAATGCCACAAAATTTTAATGATTATTTCTTTGTAGAAGATTAAAATCTGACAGGATGTTTGCCATTTTTACATTTAAGAAAATGGAAAATTCATAAGTATGTAGAGTTTAAATAACATGCTACTGACCAATCAGTGGGTCAATGAAGAAATTGAAAGAGAATTTAAAAACTACCTTGAAACAAAGGAAAATAGAAATGTAACATACCATAATTTATTGGATGCAGCAAAAGTTCATAGTGATAGATGCTTGTCTAAAGAAACAAGAAAAGTCTCAAGTAAACAACTGAACTTTACACTCAAAGAAGAAAGAAAGCTGAAAGTTAGTTGGAGGAAGAAAATGACAGAGATCAGAGCAGGAATAAAAGAAATAGAGACAAAAATATAGTAGAAAAGAATGATGAAATTAGAATTTGATTCCTTTGAAAGGATTAACAAAATTGACAGACATTTAGCTAGACTCACCAAAAAAGAGAAAGAAAGAAAGGAAGGAAGGAAGGAAGGAAGGAAGGAAGGACGTAAATAAATAAAATCAGAAATGAAAGGGGAGTTGTTACAACTGATACCACAGAAAGACAAAGGATCATAAGAGACTACTATGAACAAATACACATTAACAAATTGGACAACCTAGAAAAAATGGATAAACTCCTATAAACATATAACCTACCAAGACTGAATCAAGATGAAATAGAAAATCTGAACAGACCAATTACTAGTAAGGAGATTGAATCAGTAATCAAAAACCTCCCAACAAACAAAAGTCTTGGATCAGATGACTCCACTGGTGAATTCTAGCAAACATTCAAAGAAGAATTAATAGTAATCCTTCTGAAACTCTTCCCAAAAAACTAGAAGAGGAGGGAACTCTTCCAAATTTATTTTATGAAGCCAGCATTACCCTGATCCCAAACCCAGATAAGAAAAGAAGATTACAGGCCCATATCTCTGATGAACATAGATGTAAAAATCCTTGACAAAATATTAATAAACCAAATTCAGCAATACGTTAAAAGGTTCATACACCACAATCAAGTGGGACTTATTCCAGGGATGCAAGGATGGTTCAACATCTGCAAATCAGTCAGTGTGATACACCTCATTAACAAAATGAAGGCTAAAAATAATCATCTCAGTGGATGCAGGAAAAAACATTTGACAAAATTCAGCATTCATTTTTGACTAATACTCAACAAAATGAGTATAGATGGAGGGAACATACCTAAACATGATAAGGGCTGTATATGAGAAGCCGAATGTCATACCCAATGTTGAAAACCTGAAAGGTTTTCTTTTTTTTTTAATTTTTTTTAATTTTTTAATTAAAGCATAATGTATTATTTGCCCCAGGGTACATGTCTGTGGAAACAAACCTGAAAGGTTTTCATCTAATATCAGGGACAAGACAAAGATGATCACTCTCACCACTTTTATTCAACATAATTTGGAAGTCCAAGTCAGACCAGTTAGGCAAGAAAAGAAATAAAAGGTATCTAAAGTGAAAAAGAAAGACCTAAATGGTCATTGTTTTATCTCTATATAAAAACTGTTGAGAGGGGTGTCTTCATGGCTCAGTTGGTTAAGCATCTGCCTTCGGTTCAGGTCATGATCTTGGGGTCCTGGGATTGAGCCCTGTGTTGGGCTCCCTGCTCGGTGGGGAGCCTGCTTCTCCCTCTCCCTCTGCTGGCTGTTCCCCCTGCTTGTGCTCTCCCTCTCTCCCTCTCTGACAAATAAATCTTAAAAAAGAAAAAACAAAACCGTTGAGATATATATCACTAAAGGCTTCACCAAACTGTTAGAACTAATGAATGAATTTCTTTAAGTTGCAGAATACAAAATCATCATGCAAAAATCCGTTGCATTTTATATACTAATAATAAAGCATCAGAAAGAGAAATTAAGAAAACAGTCCAATTTATAATTGCATCAAAAAGAATAAAATACCTAGGAATAAATTTAACCAAGTAGATGAAAGAAAGACCTGTATATTGAAACCAACAAGACATTAATGAAAGAACTTGAAGAAGACCCAAATAAATGGAAAGATATTCCATGCTAATGGATTAGAAGAATTAATATTGTTAACATATCCATATCACACAAAGCAATATACAGATTCAGTGCAATCCCAATCAAAATTCCAATGGCATTTTCACAGAAATAGAACAAACAATCCTAAAATTTGTATGGAACCATAAAAGACCCCAGTAGCCAAAACAATCTTGAGAAAGAAGAACAAAACTGGAGGTATCTCGCTCCCTGATTTAAAACTATATCAACAAAGATATAATAATTAAAACAGTATGATATTGGCATAAAAACATACATATAGATCAGTGGAATGAGATAGAAAACCCAGAATTAAACCTAAACATATGGTCAATTAATTTACAACAAAGGAGGCAAGAATATACAGTGGGGAAAGGACGGACTCTTTAATAAATGGTATTGGGAAAATTGGATAGCTACATGCAAAAGAATGAAACTGAACCACTACCAGACACAGAAATTAACTCAAAATGATTAAAGATTTGAATGTAAAACCTGAAACCATGAAATCCTAGAGGAAAACATAGGCAGTAAGTTCCTTCCCATAGGTATTGGTGATGTTTGGTTAAACTGATACCAAAAGCAAAAACAATGTAAGCAGAAATAAACAAGTGGGACTACATCAAACTAAAAAGCTCCTGCACAGCAAAGGAAACCATCAACAAAATGAAAAGATAACTTACTGAGTGGGAGAAAATATTTGCAAACCATATCCATTAAGGGGCTAATATCCATCCAATAGAACTTATAAAACTCAATAATAAAAAATCCAATTAAAAATAGGCAGGGCACCTGGGTGGCTCAGTGGGTTAAAGCCTCTGCCTTCGGCTCAGATCATGATCTCAGGGTCCTGGGATCGAGCCCCGCATCGGGCTCTCTGCTCAGCAGGGAGCCTGCTTCCCCTTCTCTCTCTGCCTGCCGCTCTGCCTACTTGTGATCTCTCTCTCCGTGTCAAATAAATAAATAAATAATCTTTAAAAAAAAAAAATAAAAATAGGCAGAAGGTCTGAATAGACATTTTTCTTAAGAAGACATACAGATGGTCAACAGTGCATGAAAAGATGCCCAACATTACTAATCATCAGGGAAATGCAATCACTTCACACCTTTTAGAATAGCTATTATTGGGGCGCCTGGGTGGCTCAGTCATTAAGCATCTGCCTTTGGCTCAGGTCATGATCCCAGGGTCCTGGGATCGAGCCCCACATCGGGCTCCCTGCTCGGCGGGAAGCCTGCTTCTCCCTCTCCCATTCCCCCTGCTTGTGTTCCCTCTCTTGCTATCTCTCTCTATGTCAAATAAATAAATGAAATCTTAAAAAAAAAAAAAAAGAATAGCTATTATCAAAAAGACTAAAAATAAGAAACATTGGCCAGGATGTGGAGAAAAGGGAATCCATGCACGTTTGTTGGTGGGAATGTAAATTGTTGCAGCCAGTATGGAAAACGGTATGGAGGCTCCTCAAAAACACCTTAATTTCAAAGTATATATGCACCCCCCATGTTTATTGCAACATTATTTGCAATAGCCAAGATATGAAAACAATACAAATGCTCACCAATGGATGAATAAAGAGTGAAACATATACACATTCATGCTCACACACATGATGGACTATTACTTAGCCATAAAAAAGAATGAGATCTTGCTATATGCAATGCCATGGATGGACCTTGAAGGCATTATGCTTAGTAAAATAAGTCAGAGAAAGACAAATGCCATGTGATCTCTCTTATATGTGCAATCTAAAAAGAAGAAACTAAGGGCACCTGGGTGGCTCAGTTGGTTGGGCAACTTCCATCGGCTCGGGTCATGATCCTGGGGTCCCGAGCTCGAGTTCTGCATCGGGCTCCCTGCTCAGTGGGGAGTGTGCTTCTCCCTCTGACCTCTCCCCTCTCATGCTCTTGCTCTCTCTCAAATAAATAAAATAAAATAAATCTTAAAGAAATAAAACAAAAAGAAGAAACTAAATTTATAGATACATACAATAGATTGGTGGCTTCCAGAAATGGGGGAGGGTGGTAGACATGAGTAAATATGTTTTTGTTTTTAGTTTAAATAAATTGAATTTTTAAAAAGATAATATATGCCCTAGTATCCTTGCCTACTTATTCTTCTAGATGAATTTCACTATCAGTCTTTTGAGTTGTATAAAAGATGCCATGGGGGACTTTAGATTAATATATAGATGTAGTACAATTCAAATTAGTATCTGTTCATTCTTGCTATATTCAGACTTTACATCTGAGAGCATGATAAATCTTTTGGCTTATGTCTTCCTTTTTTTCCTTACTTAACTTTTATAAATGTTAAAGTAATATTGTATTTTGAGTCTATGTCTGAATCACAAATAATTGTATTTTCTAGTTCTTTGGTAGTACATAAGAATGCAGTTGTTTCTTGATTATTTAACCTTACAATTTCTGAATTAATGTATTATCTTTATTTTAGTTAATATTCTTAGAGTTGTAGATATGTCATGTAATCTAAACATCAGAGTATATTCTTCCCTTTTTTCATTTTAAAGTTTTTCCTGTACCATATTAAATACAATTGGCAACAGGAGGGAGGGGTCATTACCTTCCCATATTAAAGAGAATGCTATTTTGCAGCTTGGTTTTGATTTAAATATTCTATATCATGTCAGGAAAGCAATCCTCCACTAGGAATATTTTAAAAATTTTAATTTGGAATAGATGTAAATTTTAAAAAATCCGTTCTTGACATTGTTAAAATAATTATGGCTTTTAAAATTTTATCAGTTAATCTGAAACAGTATATTGATAGTTTCCCTTGTGATAACAGTCTTATGGTCTTGGAATAAACTCTCATTATTTATAGCATGCAACTCTTGCAAATGTGATGCTGTATTCAGTTTGTTAAAGCTTATTTAGGAGTTTTACTCGTATATTCCAAAGTGAAAGTGATCTATAAATTTTGAGCGTTGTCTTTGTCAGGCATGGCAGACCCTTGTCCTTGAACCACATGGCGCTTCTCTAGCCATCTTGTTCATTTCTCCCTTGAAAGCTTTTATAACAGGGTGTTCTCACATGCGAAGAGTCTCTGAGATAAAACCAAAGAAAAGCTGATCTGCTAAGGGAAGATAGCACATGATTGTTTTTAGTTTCTCTGAAGTTTAAAGCCCTCTTTTCCTTTGTTTTTTTTTTAAAGATTTTTTATTTATTTATTCATCAGAGAGAGAGAGAGCACAAGCAGGCAGAGTGGCAGGCAGAGGCAGAGGGAGAAGCAGGCTCCCTGCCGAGCAAGGAGCCCGATGCGGGACTCGATCCCAGGAGCCCGGGATCATGACCTGAGCCGAAGGCAGCCGCCTAACCAACTGAGCCACCCAGGCATCCCCCCTTTTCCTTTTCTTTAATAAATTATCTACTAATGTCTTTTTGCTGTTCATCTGTTGGGATCCAATTTTAATGGTTTGAAATATCTCTTTATGTATCATGGTTATTACTCTTTTGGAAAAAAATTATAGAAAATACTAGTTTGTCACTTGTTTCACTTTCACAGCAGTCAGTGTGGTCTCTTCTGACTGGCTTGTTCTGTTCCTCTGTCTCAACGGGCATGGGTGTGGCCCAGATATAGTTTCTCCATTCAGTGTTCTATCTCTTGTTCAGCAATTCTCAAGAGAGTGGCCTGGGGCTTCCTGAGACTCTGTTGAGGGGTCTCTAAGTTCAAACACTATTTTCATATTAAGATATTATTTGCCTTTTTCACTTTCATTTTTTAAAGATTTTATTTATTTGAGAGAGGGAGGGAAAGAGAGCACAAGCAGGGGTGGGGGGAAGGCAGAGGGAGAGGGAGAAGCAGACTCCCTGCTTAGTAGGGAGCCCCATGTGTGATTGAATCCTAGCACCCTGGGATCGTGACCTGAGGCAAAGGCAGACGCTTAACCGACTGAGCCACCCAGGTGCCTCTTTCACTTTCATTTTATCGTGAATATACAGTGGAGTTTTTTAGAGGCTGTGTGACAGGTGATGATGTGATTGCTGTGATGGTTAATGGAATATGTGAAGCAGGATTCAGCTGTCCTCTATGAAGGCAGATATTAAAAACATTTTCAAAATGCCTCTCACTAATTTTGTTTTGGAAAATACAGGTTCCCCCTCCCCAAATGTTAATATATAGTGATTGGAGTATTACTGTATTTAAATACATTAATAAATATTTATTTTTGACATTCCTGGGTTTTACTTTCTCATAAAGTAAATAGCTATAGCTAGAACCCATATACATAAAAGCTCTTTAAGCTTCTCAATAATTTTGAAGACTAGGAGCACCTGGGTGGCTCAGTCGGTTAGGCATCTGCCTTCGGCTCAGGTCATGATTTCAGGGTCCTGGAATCGAGTCCCACATCGGGCTCTCTGCTCAGCGGGGAGCCTGCTTCTCCCTCTCCCTGCCGCTCTCCCTGCTTGTGCTCTCTCGCTCTATGTCAAATAAATAAATTTAAATTAAAAAAATAATTTTGAAGACTAAATGGATCCTGAGACTGAAAACTTTTGAGAGGGGCTGCTCTGGTACTGCCTGCTTTGAGTCCTGTCTTTGCTCACAACCCGTACTTATCTGTGAGGATGACTCCCAGGTGAAGACTACGTTGTGAGGAGCAGCACTATTATTTCCTCCTGGGGTTTTTTACCTGCAATTTTGACAGCTACAGAAGGTGCCTTGGGTTAAGGATTGGCCCAAACCTCTGAAATAAGTACCTTCCGTGGCAGCTTAGAGACTACACTGCAAGGTTTGCATTTCATTCCTGCTTCTCAAAATAAAGTAACTAAAAGTGGAATTGGACTATGAACTAGATGGTTTACTGAGCTCTCTCTCTGTGTCTGGCACTTGGGAACAAAGATTTAAGTTACCCCATCCTCAGGTAACTCAAAGTACAACGGGTAGACGAAAATTGATTTTCTCATGTGCATGTCAGTTTGTATCACTTTGAGTGTTATACTTGGGATTGTCTTAATGTTTTATTTTTAATGATATGATAGTACCTGCATCTTGGTAGATTCTGTAACGCCTCTCTCAAGCTTTTCCTCCTCTCGCATTCTCTCTTTTCTGCTTTTGCAGCATCTGGCATGTATTATTTACACAGAATGCCACGTGCAGGTCGACAGATATTTTTGTGGAGTCAAAATAAGAAATAGAAAAGTTTATTACTTCTTTGGGCTTCTTAGCATGGGAATGTGTGATATAGTTTTATATTTTCACTGAAGGGCCTGTGTATCACTCCACCCATTGGTTTATACATTTGTTTTTACCAAATGGGCTAGTTGAGATGGAAGTGTTAATTTATTTGAACCAACAGATGTCAGTGTCACCAGTAAAACAAGATGTCAGGGGCGCCTGGGTGGCTCAGATGGTTAAGCTTCTGCCTTGGGTTCGGGTCATGATCTCCAGGTCCTGGGATCGAGTCCTGCATGCAGATCCCAGCTCAGTGGGGAGTCTGCTTCTCCCTCTCCCTTTTCTCTCTCCCCCTGCTTGTACTCTCTCTGTCTCTGTCTCTCTCTCAAATGAATAAATAAAAAAAATCTTAAAAAAAAATAAAACAAGATGTTAGGACAGTATACCATACACTAGCACCCTCCCCTGTCACACGCACCCGGCTCTCTCAGTACAGCCTTTGGGAATATGCACCCCCCCCCTTCCCAAATTACCTGCAGTTAAACAGGAAGTAGCAAACTGCCTTCCTGTAGCCCTTTACTCCTCTTTCCTCCAGCCCGCTGCCGCCGCACTTACCTCTTAAAAATCATGTTTTTGTTTTTTTTTTAATCACCTTCTTCCTCAAAAACCACAGTGACTCCATTGGCTTCCCAGTTCCTTCACGATCTAGCTCTATCCATTTGCTTACAAACACCCTGTGGTCAAGCACAAACGCCAGCCTCCTTCTTACCTCAAGCCTTTGGCCATTTCCACCCCCCTGCCCCGGGTCTGGAATATTCTCTCTTCTCCAGGAAGCCTTCTCTGGCTTACAGTCTCCTCTCCGTTTTCTGAATGCCAGTTGTACTTTTTATTCTAACGGTTTAGCACTAGCTGTTGTGTAATCACATTATATGAAAGTTCTCTCCCCAACTAGATCATAAATTCCTTGAGAGTAGTGACAAGGTAACAAATATTTTTTGGTATCCTCAGTTCTCTACCATCACGTGCAAGGAATAGATTTATTGAGTGTCAGCCATATAAATATGTTGATTGGCTATTAACTCTTCTTCTCTAGCTGGAATCCTCCTCAGTAAGCATTTATTGAACACCTACCCTGGAACAACACTAGAGTTGCTGGGACAACAGAAATGAGAAGGACATGGGGTAGTCACAAGACTTAAGTGGAAGAGATTATGCAATCAACATAGACGTCTGAACAAAGGAGGTGTTGAGGGAAAAGCTTGTTTGAACTTGCTCTAGGTGGACTGCGTGGGATTTCATCAGGCTGAAAAGAGGATGGGGGCCTGGATGGGATTACAGATAGGGCATCTGGCCTTAGCATAGGCATGGAGGTGTAAAAGTAGGTGGCTTGTAA
Organism: Potos flavus; assembly: GCA_028534135.1. Lineage (NCBI taxonomy): Eukaryota > Metazoa > Chordata > Mammalia > Carnivora > Procyonidae > Potos > Potos flavus. Next base: position 65,281,229 of record CM052901.1, on the reverse strand, counting down.
GCAGAATAAATTTGTGGCAGAAGATAAGTCTAGCTGAGTAGATGGGATCTAGATTTGATAGGGCCCTGAACACCATGCAGAGAAATTTAAACTTGACCCTATAGGCATTGGGGAGCCAGCTTATGATTTAAGCAAGAAAGTGACAGAAGGCACTAATGCCTTTAAGCTGAAAAAGTCAGCTGTGTAACACAAATATCAATCAAACATTTTCCCGATTGCCCTCCTCCTTGGCCCTCCATTATGTGACAAGCCCTTTATGTATGTAAACCACCAGGTGGGATAACATATCAAATCCCCTTACTTTGTTCCTCTCCTACCCTAAATTCTGGCTGATTTCAGGTTTGTGGCCATGTAGAAGTTTGATTTATTCCAGATGTGCCATTCTCTGGACTCACATGTCATAGTGAAGCTGCAGACTGTTGTGGAAAGAGCCCTGGGCTTGGAGTTTTAACTGCATATGGGTTCAAATCTCAAGTGTAAGGAACTTCATTTCCTCATTATTCTGCTGCTTTAACTTTTTCTCTTGAACTTTTTTATATCTGCAGAGTAAAACCAACGGCTGTACCAGAATGGATTATCCATAGGCAAATGTCACTCTTGCGTTTTACCAATTGTGTTTATTTCCTTTGTCGGACTCCTGTTTATAGCATCTCTTTTGCTCTATTTACTTGCTACTTCTAATTTTCTTTTGTTGACCCCTTATTTCTGTGTACTTATTAAGGAAGCACTTTATAACCTAAACAGTGAACCAGATAGCTGCTCCAGGAAATGTTTAGAATGAGGCAGCTCAATTTAGCTGGATTGTTCTGTGTCAGTGGGTTACAGGAAAGAGTTTGTAAGGTCCCCATGGGGAAACTGAAAAGTTTTCCAGCTTCTCCTTTGTGAGTCCTCATCCTGTAGTGTCATTATTTTGTTTTAATGAATTCCCAGAACAATAGGTACACCCATCTGAAAATATGACCACAGGACATATTCCAAAGCCAGACATAAATTATTTTTGGACTCCCCGTACTTTTTCTTCCTATGATTTGTGTGGCTAATGTAAAGTTGCTGGCACTGTGTATTTTACCTCATTTCCTGAATGAAACATGCAACCAGTGGAGAGAGAGGAAAAGGATTCTGCATTATTTTGCAAATTTTCTTGCTTTTTTTCTTCTTCAGCACTAGTCACTGTATGGGATTCATGGGCATTTAGTAAATATAAACAGAAAGAAAACCTCTTGAGTTGTGCTACCCTTTTAACCTGAGTTCTTCTCGTCAGCTCAAGCAATGTTTGTTTTTAGCAAAGATCTCTAGAAACCTGGAATACCTACTCTTGAGATAAAGTGCTTTTTGTAGGTTTTTTGAATGTAGTAAATCCAGAGTTAGACAAATATTAACTACAAATATTGACTCTGATGCCAGCTGCATTTAAAAAGGAAAGATGATATGGAGGGTGAGGGCAGGGAACATGTCTTGTTCGGATTTTATGGCTTGTGTTTAAGTTGATGTTCTTTCTGGTGTGTTCTTCATTTTCATCCTGTTGAGTTTGAGGTAGCAATAATTGTCAGGTGGAGTTCTTGGGAATTTAGGACTAGAGCTCAAGGTAGAGGTGAGAGCTAGGGATAGTAGGTTTCTTTAGAGGATCAAATAAAATAAATCAGATTAAGGTGGAGAAGGATCTGTGATCTCAGTTAGATCCAGAGCAAAGTAGAAGGGCCCTTTATTTTTCTTTTTTTCTTTTTTTTTTTAAGATTTTATTTATTTATTTGTCAGAGAGAGAGAGAGAGAGAGAGAGAACACAAGCCGGGGGAGCAGCAGGCAGAGGGAGAAGCAGGCTCCCTGCCTAGCAAGGAGCCCGATGTGGGATTTGATTCCAGGACACTGGGATCATGACCTGAGCCCAGGGCTGACCTTTAACAGACTGAGCCACTCAGGCATCCCTACCCCCCCTTTTTTTTCTTAAATAAAAAGTAAAAATACTTCTTCCTGTATGGCATGAGGGAAGACAGAGAAATTCAGGATTTTCTCCATGTTGTTAGTAATAGGAAAAAACTGGTAAGGATCCTGTGGTAGGTCAGTTTCTCTAGAAGCAGCAACTGAGACTGGGCATTCTGTGTAAGCACGTTTGTCTCGGGAGGTGCTCGGAAGAGGGGAGTGGAGGAAGCAGTAGAGCAGGGGAAAGAGTCCCCTTGAGGATGAAGGATCGGCGAGCAGCTGCGAAGGAGCCCAGCTAAGGCCACAGAGCATGGATTCTTAGTATCCTAGGACCCACTTGATCCACAAAGCAAAGTTAGAGTTCTTGTAGCTGAGGAAATGGTTTTCTTTTTTTTGGTAAAGATTTTATTTAGTTAGTTATTTGACACAGAGAGAGAGACAGTGAGAGAGGGAACACAAGCAAGGGGAGTGGGAGAGGGAGAAGCAGGCTCCCCGCCGAACAGGGAGCCCGATGTGGGGCTCGATTCCAGGACCCTGGGACCATGACCTGAGCCGAAGGCAGATGCTTAATGATTGAGCCACCCAGGCGCCCCAGGAAATGGTTTCCTGATCAGTAATTTTGTACATTATTCATACCTTTGGATACATGACCCTACCTTCCCTACCTGACCATATGTCACCACATTAGCATGGTAATGTTCCTGGGGAACTTCTTATTCATGTCTGTACAGAGTTCAAGCTATTTGTGCATCTTAAGGGAGGGTTAGGGTAAGGGAGGGTGCTGGGAATGCATTTCTTTTCTTTTTTTTTTTTTAAGATTTTTAATTTATTAATTTGACAGAGAGAGAGATCACAAGTAGGCAGAGAGGCAGGCAGAGAGAGAGGGGGAAGCAGGCTCCCCGCTGAGCGGAGAGCCTGATGCGGGGCTTGATCCCAGAACCCTGAGATCATGACCTGAACCGAAGGCAGAGGCTTTAACCCACTGAGCCACCCAGGCGCCCCATGCATTTCTTTTCTTTATATTTGTCCTTATCCATAAGTGAATGGCAGATTTCCTTTGGGATATGTGTTCTCTTGGTTTCAACCATCACCTTGATGTTGATGACTCTCAAATCTTTGTCTCTCAATCTTCATCTCATCTGGCCTACCCAGTCTCATTTTTGTATCTGTCCCACTGTCCCGCAATGATTTGTACGTAACAGGTGGTTCATAAATGTCACTCATACTTCAGTCAGGCTGGTATCTATTAGAAGTGAGTTCTTATGAAATCGAACACATGATTTAGAGCTTGGCTTTTTATGAAATATTAACTGGGCAAATACTTAGCCTCTCTGAGCTTCATGAGTTTCCTCATCTGCACTAGAAGTGATAATGCCACAGCATGGGAACATTGGAAAAGTTAAGTGAAAGAGTTCAGTTTAAGCATATAACCCAGTGCCTAAAAATTGATAAGTACCTGGTAAATGTTGTTTATTTCTCCTTTATGCTCAGTGTTTAAAATATTTAATTTATCTGTTATTCCAATTTTCCAGCCCTGTTGCTTAATTTATCCTAGTTTTTCCACATTCATCATATATAATTCTGATAACCTAAAAAAAGTAAGAAGTTTCTTAAAAGAATGGAATACTTCAAGAGGAATATTATCTGCCAAACCCAAAAGAACTCTGCTGACTATGATTTTGGATCAAGATTTCATTAAAAAAAAAAAAGGAGGGTGCAGGATTAGGTGAAGTAAAGTTGACTATAATGCTTGCTATTTTTAAAAATCAATATACTAAGATTTTTTAAAAAATATTTTATTTATTTATTTGACAGAGAGAGAGACAGTGAGAGAGGGAACACAAGCAGGGGGAGTGGGAGAGGGGGAAGCAGGCTTCCCGGTGAGCAGGGAGCCCGATGTGGGGCTCGATCCCAGGACCCTGGGACCATGACCTGAGCCGAAGGCAGATGCTTAATGACTGAGCCACCTAGGTGCCCCAATATACTAAGATTTTTTGAGTAAAATTTATAATCTGAAGATTCACACTTGGGATATAGGAAATGTTTCATCTTTAATATTAAATTCTTGAGCAGAGAAAAACATTAAACAGCATAGCATGTCTCTTTTCCCCAGTATTTCTGAGCATCTAAATTGTGTTATGAGCTCTGGGAGAGTCAGAGCCATGAGATAATGTTTCTCTACTCCTAAATGGCCAGCACATTTCTTAGTAGTGATGTCTAGGTTTTATTTCAGTTGATTACTTATCAACTCCCATGAGGTTTGTACACATGTCCTCATTTGGTTTGCTCATTTGCATGGTTCTCAAAAAATGGCCATCAACTACATGGTAAGGGTAGAGGCACATTACATCTGAAAGGTAACTGAATATACTAAGTAGTTTGCATGTTTATATTGTCCAAGTAAGGGCATGAAAGAAGACGTAAGAATAAGTGGTAACCCTGAATAGACATTTTTCCAAAGAAGACATACTGGTGACCAACAGACATATAAAAAGATGCTCAGCATCACTCATCATCAGGGAAATGTAGAGCAGAACCACAATGATCCCAGAACCACAGTGAGATACCGCCTCACCCCACTCACAATGGCTAGTATCAAAAAGACAGGAGATAACAAGTGTGGGTGAGGATGTAGAAATAAGAGCACCCTTGTGCACTGTTGGGAACGTAAATTGGTGCAACCACTGTGGAAAACAGTATAGGGGTTCCTTAATTAAACATAGGAATAACGTATAATCCAGTAATTCCACTACTGGGTATTTACTTCAAGAAAGTTTAAAAACACCAATTTGAGAAAGACATATGTACCCCTGTGTTTATTGTAGTATTATTTACAGTAGCTAAGATGTGGAAGCAACCCCCTAAGGGCCCATCGATAGATGAATGGATAAAGAAGATGTGGCATATTTACACAATGGAATGTTATTCAGACCTAGAGGGTATTCTGCCAAGTGAAATAAGTCCGACAGAGAAAGACAAATACCATATTATTTATCTTATATGTGGAATCTAAAAATAAAAAATGAACAAAGAAACAAACTCAAATCTAGAGAACAGGTGGTCGCCAGAGGGGAAGTGGGTGGGGGTGGGTAAAATAGGTAAAGGGGATTAAGAGGTACCAACTTCCATTTATAAAATAAATAAGTCACAGAGATAGAAAGTACAGCATAGGTAATATAGTCAATAATATTGTGATAACATTATGTGGGGACAGATGGTGACTACACTTATTGTGGTGAGCACTGAATAATGTATAGAACTGTTGAATCGTTGTGTTGTACACCTGAAACTAATATAATGTATGTCAACTATACTTCAATAATAAAAAATAGAATTGGTAGTAACCCAAAAGGTGAAAACTACCCAAATGTCCAACTGATGAATGGATAAACCAAATGTGGTCTAGCCATACAATGGGTATTATTCAGTCTGAAAAATGGAACGAAGTACTGGTACGTGCCAGAACATGGATGAGCCTTGAGAACATTATGAAAAGTGAAAGAAGCCAGACACACAGTCACATATTGTATGATTATATGAAATATCCAGAATTGGCAAACCATGGAGGTGGAGAATAGCAGTTATAAGGGGCTGTGGGTTGGGGTGGGGGTGGGAGAGAGTTATGTTTACTGGGTACCGAGTTTCTGTTTGCGATGATGAAAAATTTCTGGAAATGGAGAGCGATGATAATTGCAAAACATTGTAAATGAGCTTAATGCTACTGAATTGTCTAGTTTAGAATGGTTGAAATGGTAAATTTTATGTGTATTTACCACAATAAAAAAAAAGGGTAAGCTTAAAGGTCATTGTAATAAGCCTCCTATTTTTCTTTCTGCACAGGAGCCATGGATAACAGAGGCTTTCAGCAGGGGAGTTTCAATAGCTTCCGGAGCAGTTCCAGTGATGAAGACTTGATGGACATTCCAGGGACAGCTATGGATTTTTCCATGAGAGATGATGTTCCTCCCTTAGATGGAGAAATAGAAGGTATCATTACTTTTGATGACAATTTATCTTTTTAAACTTATTTTTAATGTACACACGGTAAAATTCTTTTTTTTTTTCTGGTGCAATCGTAGGAGTTTTAACACCTGCAGAGACTTTTGTAACCTCCACCACTGAGAGGATACAGAACAGTTCCATCCACACCCTAGGGAGCTCCCTCTTGCTATTCCTTTGCAGCCAGACCTCCTCCACCCCCAACCCCTGGTAGCCACTGATCTATTCTCTGTCCCTGTATTTTTCTCTTTTCTGGGATGTCAGATGCATGGAGTCACATAGTATGCCGCCTTTGAGACTGACTCAGCCCATTGCCTTGGAGATTGATTCAAGCTGTTCATCCCTTTTTTTCTTGCTTAGTATAGCCTGATGCGGGATCACTGGGTCACGTGGGAACTGTATGTTGAACTTCCTAAGAAACTGCCAGACTGTTTTCCAGAGTGACTGTACCGTTTTATATCTGAGCTAGCTATGAATGAGAGTTCCACTTGTTCCCCATCCACAACAGCTCTGGGTATTTTCTGTAATTTTTATTTTAACCATTCTAATAGGTGTGTAGTGTTATCTCATCATGGTTTTAATTTAATTTCCCTAATGCCTTATGATGCTGAACATCATTTCATGTGCTTATTTGGCAACCTTATCCTCTTCGATGAAGTGTCTGTTCAAGTCCTCTCCTTTTTTTATAATTGGATTTTTATTATCTGGAATAAATTTATTTTTTTAAAAGATTTTATTTTTTTGAGAGAGAGAGCATGCGCAAGAGAGCGTGAGGAGGGGAGAGGGAGAAGCAGACTCCCTGCTGAGCAGGGAGCCTGATGCGGGGCCTGATCCTGGGCCTGAGCTGGAGGCAGACACTTAACTAACTGAGCCACTCATGGGCCCCTGGAATACATTTATAGAAGGAGAATTCCCTCCATCTGTTATTTGATTATCCAGTAACACCATTCTTTTCAATAACTGCATATAAGTTCATGGTATAGCGGTACCATAGTTTATTTAACCAAGTTTCTATTGATACACATTTCAGTTTCCAATCTTTTGCTATTACAAACAGTGCTGCAATGAATAACCTTGTGTGTGTGTGAGTGTATCTTTTAAGTATATTAGAACATTTCTGTAGCATGAGTGTATGAGTGCTTATTTCCCCACAGCCTTGCTGGTGCTGAATATTAGAATTTTTTGTCTGTACATTATGATAGGAAAAATAAATAAATCAGCAAATTTTCATTATTGTTCTAATTTTCACTTTTTTAGATTAATGAGGTTGAGCGTATTTTCATAGGTTTACTAACCATTTAAATTTCTTTTTCTGGAAGTTTCCTGTTTATATGGTGTTCCTGTTTTTCTGATGGGCTGATTATCTTTTTTTATCTTTTTCTAGGAGGCCTTCATATATTATTCTTAATGTTTTGTCTAATGTAGGTAGAGTGTATTTTTTCCATTTGTTTCATTTTTGTTTCCTTTTAAAAAAATCTACAAATATTAAACATTTTTACATTGCCAGATACATCACCCTTTTCTTTTCTGACTTCTGAGTTTCGTGTAGTTAGAAAGGACTTTAATATTAAATTTGTACAATTACTTAAAACTACTGTCTGATTCTTTAACTGATCGGGATTGCCGTTCTCAACATAAAGTCAGAGGACAAGAAAGTATGTCAGAATTTATTATTTAGCAAATTTGTATTGGAGGCATATGACACTGCAGAAACTTTGCTAGGTTCTGGGAATTAGCAAGGCTTTAAGGCACCCTCCCTGCCTTCATGAAGTTGATTCTAGCTGGCTAAACGAACATTAAGTACTTATGAGAACACCTAACTCTTAGAGTTGTTTTCAGGATTAAATGAAATAATAACATAAAGTGGTTATAATTGTACCCAGCCTCGAGCTAATGCTCAATAAAATGTTAGCTTTCATTATTATTATTGTTATTTTATTTCTGTTATAATCATATATTGTAAGTGTTGTAACTCTTGTAAGAACTCAGCAGAGGAATGTGCGTCTAGGATTGGAAAAGATTTCACAGAAAAGGTGTGTTTGAAAACGGCCTTGAAAGATAAGTTATTTGGTAGGAAGAAGGGCTTTCCAGGCAGAAAGCAAGCTTCTACAGAGATATCAACAGGCATAATATACAGAGGTATGAAAAGGCAGGCTGTAAGCCCAAAAAAATAAATAGGGGCCTTGAATGTCACGCTAAGAAGTTTGAATCAACTTTATTGTCACTGTGAAGATGAATTCCTTCACCCATTCATTCGACAAATACTTTTAAAATATCTGCTATGAAGCAGGCACTGTCCTAGGCCCTGGAGATACAGTGGTCGGATTAACATAGGTAAGATCCAGGTTGATCTGAAATTTAGATCTAGTTGGGTAAATGAGTAAACAGACTACTTCGTTATTTACCCATTATAATAAGTACCAAGATGGAAATAAAGCGAATGACAATAGAGGGCAACTGAGGAATAATTCTTCAGAAAGGTTAGAAAGTTCGAAAGGTCAGGGAAGGCCTCTCTGAGGAGGTGACCAACTTGGGAAGAACATACTGGCATGCAAACCAGAGGTTCAGAAGGATAAGAAGAAATTGTCTAGTAAAGATGTCTCAAGACAGGAACAGTACAAGAGAGACCCTGAATTTAAAGTTCCTAACAGAAAAACGCTCATGGTTTGGTATTTAATGGCTTTTCCTATTAGCCACCTTCTGGGAAAGGCAAGTGTGTTTGTATAGCCCGTCCACTTACGTGTAGTTATTACTCTCGCGTGTCAGTTACAGCAATCCCAGGCTCTAGTGAAGCTGTCAGTTAGGGTTTCCCCAAACTTGACCTGGCCACCTCCAGTAAGCCTTCTGGCTAATCCAGAGTGGTTTAGTTTAGTTATCATTATTGCTTCTAATCGAAAATGCTAGCATATGGCATCCGTATCACCAAAGTACTTGTGTTCACACTGCTCTCAGTAGGTGCTGGAGGCAAGCGAGTCTCTTATCTGTTATTCCCATTTAATAGACCCGAAAGCTGAGGCAGACGAGATTTTGACATTGCTTGTGATTGTAGAATGTGTTTTTACATGAGTAGTCCTTTGCCACTTTTCACTTGCCTTTACAAGAGAATTACTGCTTGTGATTTACAAGGTCTGACCATAAAATGGCGAAGCTGTTTTCTGTAAGCCACACGCAGAAATCGGTCCGTTTACTGTACTCTGTAGTGATATGATTTTCTTGCTTTGCTTTTTAATTGTTCTTACTTTATTTAATGTTTTCACCTGGGATTTCCTAATGTACACAACAACAACAACAACAACAACAACAACAGAAAAAAGATCATTAAGTTCTTGATGTCGCTGGTGCGGCTGTGCATAAAATACTAAATTTTGTACCAGGCACAATAGCACGTACTAAAAAGATTAGTTAAAAGGAGCTTGAAAGGCAGTAGAAGTGGTTCTTGTTTTCCAGATGGCTGGAGGGATTGATTTACGAGGAATGAATAAATAAATTCTGCGTGGCATGATTAAATGCATCTGTGGTAGTGTTATAGTAGTCTGTAAATGAGAAGAAACATAAACATGGAGGTCTCACAGAAGGGGAGGGTGAGGGAGGTAGAAAACAGGGGTAGGAGTCATAGGCGAAAATTCAAAGCTGTACTCTTAGCCCATCTGTTCTCACTTGCCTGCCTCTGCAGCCTGGACCTCATGGTTGGCAATTCCTTCGTTCACCCATTCAGTTATTCAGTATTTCTGGAGCACACAGCTCTTAGGAACCCGGCACTGTGCTGCTTTTAGTAACGCTTATCCATTCCCTTGTTTCCCTCACCTCCTTGTCTTTCCACCTCGCGTGCCTTCCTACTCCTGAATTGTTGAGTGAGGAGACCTTCCTGGCAAGAGAGAGGCACACGGGTAAGGGCACGGCAGCACAAGAGAGCCTTTTCTCTTCAGGCAGCGTGGAGCCTGTGCATCTGGGGTCTGAGGCTCCTGGGGGCAGAGGTGGTGACAGTTGGAGCAGGAGGGAAGATAGCAGGGGATAGGGCGGGAGATCTAGTTAGAAATCTGGATGAGGACTAGACAGTCTGGGCTTCTGGACCTTATCCTGTAATCAAGAAGTGGTCAAATGATTTAAAAGCAGAGGAATGATACGATCAGATGGGTGTTTTCGGGAATTTCTGCCAGTGTGGAGGGTGGATTTGGGGAAAGAGTGGGTTGAAGACTGGAAGACCAGTTAAACTGTTACTTAAAAAAAAAATCTAGGTAAAAGATCAAACGGCCTAAATTAAGTCAACAGGAATGGAGAGGAAGGAACAGTATGTTCTGGGGAAATTTCAAAAGGGGGATTGATAGGACTCATTAGATATGGGGAATAAACTGGAAGAGCCACAGATGACTTCAAAGCCCAGGCATAGAGTGAGAGCTGGCTGAGTCCCCTGCGTGTGGGAGAACGTGCCCAGACCACCCCAGCAGGCCTCAACATGACCTCCCAGTGTCCCAGGGAAGGAAAGATATCTTTGAAAATGAAACACATGACAGTGTGTGAAATCCACCAAGGAAGCTGTGAGACAGTTGTATTTGTTCTGCCGTGCTGCAAGGAAAGGTTATAGTATTCCACCAGAGAGAAATGGAAAACATCTTGGGCCCCAGCTCATGGGCTCCTGTCAGCCCTCCAGTTGCCTCAAGTGATTGTGTGGATGGCACAAACTTTTTTTTTTTTTTGTCCTTATTATGATATAGAAAAGGAATTCAGAATCCATCACCCTCATCATACTCAAACTTCCCCTAAATACTTTAGCCTGGGAGGACGGCGATTATTATTGCTGTTTTTTGAGCTTGGGGAAAAAAAATGGCTCATAGCAAAAGCTCTGTGGGGCCATAAACCGTAGCAGTTCTCTATGCTGAACCCTCAAAATGAGGCTTATTAATGATGGCCACAGGCTTTAAGGGCTTCCTTCAGGTTACTTGATAGGAGAATACCTGGTCAGATTTTACAATCTGTACCTTCTTATCTCTTCCCATTTATTTATCTACATTTTTGTCTTATTTCAAGAACATGCATTATTCATATGTACTTAGTTTTTACCTGATGTTCCATCCAGGATACCACGTGACATTTAGTCTTCGTGTCACCTGGGGCTCCTCTTGGCTGCCATGGTGTCTTAGACTTTCTTTGTTTTTGATGACATTGACAGGTGTTTTTTTTTTTTCTGTAGTTTTTAAACTTTATTACATACCTGTGTTCTCCCCCCTCCCCCGGTTTTATTGAGAAATAATTGATGTACATCACTGTAGAAATTTAAGGCTCACGGCATGATGGTTTGATTTATGTATACTGTGAAGTGATTACTACAGTAGGTTTAGTTAACATCCATCATCGCCTATAGATAGAATCAAAAGAAAAAAAAACCTCCTTATGATGAGAACTCTTGGGATTTACTCTCTTAACAACTGTCCTATATATCACACAGCAGTGTTAACTGTTAGCTACAGTCCTTCATGTTGTACATTCCATCCCTAGCACTTATTTATCTCGTAGCTGAAAGTTTGTACCTTTTTGACCATCTTTCTCCAATTCTCCATCCTCCCACCCCTGGCAACCATAAATCTGATATCTTTTTCTATGAGTTCATTTTTTTTTTTTTTTTTTAGATTCCACATATAAGTGAGATCACACAGTATTTGTCTTTCTCTGTCTGACTTATTTCACTCAGGATAATGCCCTCAGTGTCTATATATGCTGTCACGAATGGTAGGATTTCCTCATTTTTTTTAGATAGCTGAATAATATTCCATTGTGTATGTGTGTGTGTGTGTGTGTGTGTGTGTGTGTATGTGTGTGCCACAGTTTCTTTATTCATTCATCATTGATGGACACTTAGGCTGTTGCCATGTCTTTGCTATTATAAATAATGCTGTGGTGAACATGGGAGTTAGTGTTTTCATTTCCTTTGGTTACAGTCCCAAAAGTGGAATTACTAGATAGTAGGGTAGTTCTATTTGGAATTTTTTGACGAGCCGCCATACTGTTTTTTATGGTGGCTGCACCAGTTGGCAGTTTTGAGGATGACTGGTCAGGTGTTTTGTAGAATGTCCCTCAGTTTATCTCATGATTATCTCATGATTAGACTGGGGTTGTGGGTTTTAGGGAGGAAGAATAGAAGTAAAGTGCCGTTCTTATCACATCATATCAAGGCTATACTATATATTGTCCATACGACTTACGGCTGCTGATTTTAACCTTGGTCTTCTGGCTGAGGTAGTGTGTATCAGCTTTCTCTACTGTAAAGTTACTGGCTTTTCATCCTTTCCCTAATGTACTCAATGGAAGGAATTCAGTGCATAGCCCACACTTAAGAACTAGGGAGTTATGCTCCACTTCCTTGAGGGTAAAGTATCTCCAGAAATTGTTTAGAATTGTTCTGCATGGGACATTTGTCTCTTCTCTCCCGTTTGTTTATTCAACTACTTATTTATGTCAGTAGGGACTCATTTGTTTAAACTTGGGGTTATAATCCATTTCTACTTTATTTTTTTCAAATTTTTCCAGCTTTGGCCATTTGGAGCTCTTTCAGTTTTCTGTTTCCCTTTGACATGGCCCTGTCACTGTGGGGTTTTCCTGAGCACTTACTTTCTGGCACTGCAGTGTGCCATTTCTCCAAGGAGCCCTGGTTCCCTTTAGTAGAGAATGGTATGAAAATCGAAGATATGGGCAGTAGGTGTGCTTATTTCTACTGGGGCATTATTCCTTTAGGTGCTCTCAGACACTCAGTAAAAAAAAATATGTGTGTGTGTGCGTATACTGACCTGTGTCTACATATACATCTATAAGTAGATATATTATCTACACGTGACCATCCGTGTCTATATTAAGCTAAATATGAGATCATACCGATGTCTCTAATTCTGCTCTATTAACACATGGATCTTTTTAGCCTCCTCTCCTGGCTCGTTTGTAACCTCCCATTCCAGGTAGTGAGAAACTTGACTCCCACCATCCACCATCCATTGTTTAACTGTTCTCTTCCAGTGTACATGTATGATGCTTTCCTTTTTCTTTAAAAAAAATCTTTTTCTTAAAAGATTTTTTTATTTATTTGAGAGAGAGAGAACAGAATGAGAGAGAGAGAGAGCACAGAAGCTAGGGGAGCAGCAGAGGGAGAGGGAGAAGCAGACTCTCAGCTGAACAGGAAGCCTGATGCAGGGCTCGATCCTGGAACCCTGGGATCATGACCTAATCCGAAGGCAGACGGTTAACCGACTGAGCCACCCAGGTGCCCCTGTAGGGTCCTTGTTTTTGTGCCACCTCTTGATTTTGAGTTTCCTTTAAGTGCAGCTTGTTGAGAGAGATTCTGTGGCTCAGTTCTTTCAGCTGCAATCCACTGTCATTACACTAGAGACCTATTGGCGTCTTGGTAAGGTATGTGGGAGCAGGTCATTTTATAGTTTTCTCTTAAATCTCAGTGTCTGTTGGGCCTGTGTCTTATGGCCATGACCTTCACATGGTTTTGTCCAGTTGTACAGTTTTTGTTCTCCCTGCCCCATACTTCTGTACTGATCACGGCATTTCTAATCCATTTCCTGGAAGCCCAGGCCCCTGTTGACTATGCTTTTTTTTTTTTTTTCCCTTTCCTTTGGTTGAGACAAGAAGGGTGGTGGGAGTGTGTGTGTGTGTGTGTGTGTGTGTGTGTGTGTATCTGCTGAAGTGAGAGGAATGCCCTTCCCCCAGTTGGGAGAAGGCCGAGGCAAAGTATTTCCCCCTGGAGCATAGGCCTTTGGTATAGAGAAAGCTCTGGGGAATTTCACAATGATTACTCTTCCCCTCCCCTCATCAGAGCCAGGAGGGGATCTTTCTCTTATCTTCCCTGTGAGAACTTGGTAGGGTTCCTGGAGGTAGAGCCCACAGGCGCGCAAGCCTCAGAAGTTTCTCACTGTCTTGCAAGTCTGTGCTCAGCCTTCGGCAGTTCGGCAGCAGTGCTGTTCAAGTGTCCCCGCAGCAGTTTCTGGGTCGGTTGGTCTGTACTTCATGTGAGTAGATCTCTTCGTGTCTTTTTGGATAAACCCGGCTCTGCAGATTTGGGCGTTGTAGTTTCCCCCTACAACCTTCCATCTTGGGCAGGTCTGTGAAAAGTTCAGGACTTTTCAGTTTGTCCAGCTTTTTCTTGTTGTGGGGATGGGAGTGACAGTTTCTAAGCTCTTCACTTGCCAGAGCTGAATCTGGAAGCTCCCCATGTGTTTTGCAGTCAGTGGAACCACTTTGGTCCCCTCTTGAAGGAAAAGAAAATATATGTAGAGGCCGTTTGGCAGTACTATAAATCCAGAGTGGATTATTTTTAACCTTACCTTGTTCCAATTTACAGCATGGGGGAAAGGGCTGCTGTAACATTTTAGGAGTGTATGCTAGATGTTTCTGTAGTCTGTGGCTAGCAGGTACTCCACAGATCCTGTAGCCATATTGGTAGAGCTCTAGTTAGCCATATGCTAGAAGCATTGGGTCCCAGGTTGTCATATACTTCGTTCATGAGCCGAGTCTTACTTTTCTAAGGATCAGTAATGCCATTTTATGATCCTGCCAGAAGAGTGTTCTCAGGTAACCATGCAATCAAAATACCACTTGGAATTCTTCAAAGCTTAAGGTCTTCACAAGTCATGCAGCACAATGTATGAGTGACCCAAAAAAAAAAAAAAATCATCGCTAAAATGATAGAATATCAGAGTTGGAAGGGACCTTAAAAATCATGCTTGCTAACCCTCCCTCCTTTTACAGACGGAGAACCTGAAACCCACAGAGATTAAGGCAGTTGCCCAAGGTGATAAAACTAGTGATTTGTGGAGCTAGGGTTAGAATCTGTACCTTCTCACTGCTGGACGATAGGGCTGACGGCAAAGCCTTTCTTCCCCTTGCCTTTTATTTAAAAGCTTTGTAAGCCATCTTCCTCTCAGTGCTTTCCTCCTGGTGTTCTCCAAACACTGTCACCTGCTTTGTTTCTAAATACTCCCGTGGTCTGCCTCTCAGAATGAAAGTCTGCCCTGTGAAATGTCCTGTCTCTGCTCTTCTAGCTGTGCTATCATTTTTTTTTTTTTTGGTCATTATTTTTCTTTTCAGAACCACCACGTAACACATAGATACACCTCACTATTAAAGATTCAAACAGTGCGCATGTATATAAAATGTGAAAGATGCCCTGTACTTCCCACTCCAGAGATAACCCCTAAAAATAATTCAATGTGACTCTTTCAGTTCTTTTTCTCTCCAGTTAACACATAGGCAGACACGCTGTTTAAAACATTCTTATTATTTTGTGACTTGCTTTTTTCACACAATGTGTTTGAGACATTTTTCTATTTTAGTTCGCATCAGTCTCCTTCTTCCCTTGTGCTGCTCCCCCATTACTAGACTCTTTCATTGTTTCCAGGTTTTTGCTACCACTAATAGTGCTGCAGTGAATAACGTACATACATTGATGTGGCCAGGTACATGTATTTCTTTAAGAGCAGTCCTTAGATTTTATATCTATAACTCATTACTTCTGTCCGTGACATCACACTGTTTCCATGAGCCCAAGAAGAATCTCCTAATTGGTATTTCCTCTCCAAGTTTTTGCCCCTGCCAGAGAATAATCGCTAATCTCTTGTCCCCAACTTCCTTCTGGAGATTAATAGAGAGAACCCAACGCAGACTTAGGACAGAAGAAGCGGAGAACCGCTACTTCAGAAACAATAATTACAAGTTATTACACAGGACTGTGCTAGCCAGGAGGTTTCCCAACCCTGGGGTATGTTATACGTGTTTTAGGGCAGTGTCTCCCTACCCATGACATTCCCCAGTCCTTTAGTCAATCCCATAAATGTGTAAGTTTGAGAAGGAAGGAATGAAGAGCAAGTAATGGAGCTGAGGGATGTTTTCTTTATGTGGACAACCCCCTCAGCAACTTTGTCAAATCTAGCCCCTCTACTTCCAATTCTCTATTGATTTTTGTGGCATTCTAGTCCAGCAGGAGCCTGCCGACACCAAGCCATAAATCCACATGCCATTTCTCCCAGCTTTGGTAGCTCTGGTAGTTCGCACCCTGGCTCCAGTGGTAATGAAAGTGGGTTGGGTTGGGAACTTCCAGATTAGAGCAGATGCTGGGAGTAGTAGGCATAAAAGTCACACCCCCACGCAAATGTCTACAACCCAGTGAGGCCACAGCTCTACCCATTGGGAAACGAGGACTCCAGAGGTGGTCTTAGAATCTGGATTCCTCCTTGTCTCCAAAGTCTTTTCCCTATTTCTTTCTGCCATGCCTCATCTTCTCATGTACTTCTCAGAATCCTCAAACTTCACTTAGTAGATTCAGTGCTGTTTTTGCAGTCCGATTACCCGCATCTCTCACCACCTCTTATTTTCTAATATATGTTTTTAAAGATTTTATTTATTTATTTGTCAGAGAGAGACAGCGCACGCACAAGCAGGGGGAGCAGCAGGCAGAGAGATAAGCAGGCTCCCCCCTGAGCAAGGAGCCTGATGCAGGACTTGATCCCAGGACCCTGGGCTCATGACCTGAGCCGAAGGCAGACGCTTAACTGACTGAGCCACCCAGGCGCCCCTCACCACCTCTTATTTTGTCTAGCTTTCAGCAGAGTTGGGATAGAGAGCTTCCTCTTGTCCTTCCTGCCTCTTAGACAACTTCAGGTTTTAACCTGCTGTGAACGGAAACCAAAGCAGTCAGTCCTGAAATGAAACATATGCAAACCAACACAGGCACTGACCAGTCAGACTGGATGCCAGACGTAGCACTAGGCAGTGTCCTGGGGCCTCCTCACGTTCCAGCTGCTGAATCATGGGAACATTCAGGAGCTTTCTAGGGGACTGTTGGCGAGGAGAAACGTCCTTAGGAAAAAGTAGTCATTTACCTATAGCGCCGGAGGTATTTCAGTATTTAACAACCAGTATGGCTCTATAGATGGGTATCAATGGAAAGTCTCCTTGAATACGTGTCCCGGGGGCCAAACTAAGATAGTGTATTAAAGCGTGACATGGTCCTGTGATACTCTCCAGGGCGTGGATGGGAGAGCTGCAGCACCAACAGTGGCTTTTCAGCCCCTGGGTCTGGGTGAGTGGGAAAGGAAATTGTAAGTGAAATGGAGGCACACAGTGATGGAAAGGCCCTAAAAGTATTGACTCATTATTGGGGCTTCAACTGTAATGCAGTCTCAAATCTGGGGATGAATGAGATGTGGAAGGGTTCATAACTTTCTGGGAGATCTCAAATGGATGAGCCAATAAAAGAAGGGAAGGGGGTGTAGGTGTGGAAGTGAGAAATGGCTATGATAGGCTCTTAGTACATGCCCTTAGTACATGCCTTTGAGTGAAGGTAAAATTTAAATAACCATAGGATGAATATCTGCTGACGTCCGCTAGGTAGAGTGTTGGATTTTTTGTAGGTATCATTCCAGCCTTGCAAACATACAATATATCCCTGTAAAAACAGAAATACATTTTTAAGAATGGGACTTTTTTCGGGCCCTGTGATACATACCAAGGGCCCTGCCCCATTTCTCTTGAGTGTTTCTTTCTTCCTTACGGCTGCTGCCAGTGAGTGAACCCTCCTGCAGCTGCCTTTTCACTAAAGCAGTGTTTCAGGGTCTGTGCACGAGGTTTCTTTCTATCCTCTTTCCCCTTGTGTTTTGGTTAGTGTTTAACTAGTTCACTTAATCAGTTACTGTTCAGCCCCCCAGGTAAATTTCTAGTGGCATATTGGTTAGGGATTGAAATAAACATGACTCTCAAATTGGAATTTCTTTTCTTGTATTTTACGGGGTTGTCTAGTTTCAAGCATCATGTGATTTGTAGGAAAAAAATTTAGAAAGTAGTTTCCATAAAGGGAAACAAGCTAAATGCATTCATTTGTATGCCTCCTCATTCAAGCAGTGTGTTTCTAAAGACCCATTGTTAAATTTTTAGACCTAAGTGTAACCTTTACCGGGAAAGCTGTTTAAATGTTGACTTTTTTCTCACTGGTTTTCTGGACATTTTTTCCCAGAATTAAGCAGTGCAAATTACCCCTTAAGGGAGTTTTAAAAAATTATTCAAATTGAGATCTAATTGTACTTTAACATGAATCATTTTCCTATTAGAGTATTAAATTGTTTTATGTGTAACTTAGAGCATACCATGCCTTCAAAACTTACTTGGGTTAAGTTTTACCATTTTTGGTATGAAGGCAAAAATCTAGACTTACTCAAGTACCTCAATATGACATGTAGGGTCCTTGTTTAATTTTACTCTTCCTTCCTCGGCAAAGAATTTATACACCAGAAGCTTAACTCTTAATACACTGTTTTTTGAAAAGCCCTGTTGCATTTTGTGACTTTTTTTATACCTCAGTAGTTGGTCGCGAATGGGATAATCTCTGCTGTCATTCTTGACAATTAAGTTTTATAGAGTTACCATTTCTTTCTAGTAAGTTAAAAAAAAAAATGCTAAGAAAAGAAACCAGTTGGATGTGGCATATGACCCACAGTTTAAGCCGTTTGTCAGTCAGGACATACAAGTATGTCTGTGAGAGTGGAAACAATTTAATCCCTCTCATTGATGAAACCGAAGGTAGTTGTAATATTGTTGTCATCATTATTATTATACACTTTTAAAAGTATTTTATTTGTCCTATTTTAAAAATTATGATGAGTATTTAAAAATTCCAGGTCTACACTTGTGCAAAATGCCCATTAAGTGGCCTTCCTATGCTGAAAGTTTTAAAAACGAATATAACACGGTATGTTAACTACACTGGAATTAAAATTAAAAAACAACATTGTTATAGGAGCCACTGACATTTCAGAAATCAGAAGGTGATTTGATCACATCTGTGTTCCAGAAACATAACTCTGCTTGTCCCCAAATGTTAACTGTATTATTGGTTTTTTATCATAGGCTGCATTACAAATTGGTAAGCATTTCTTTGTCTTATTTTCATAATAATATCAATTGATCTGCGCCTGGCAGTCTGTATCATGAACATATGCTAGAGATTACAAATTTGGCAGAAAAGGGAATTGTAAATTAAATCTCGTTTTAGTACAAGGACCGCATCGTAGCTACCAAGACCTAGTTTTCAAAGGAAGCAAATTTACATGGGATAATAAAGTCCCTTCCCTAGAAACACTGATGTAACATTTGAAAAACACATGAACTTACATCAAAAGTTATTATAACATGGTACCAGTCCTACAATTCAGTCACTGTACGTTGAAGAACTATACATTTTATAAATACCAAAACATATAGTATCTTGCAGTGTAAAATCATCTAGTGAGATAACGTAAATTTTATTAGGTAACGTTAAGTGAATTCCGCAGTTACCTTCAGAAACTACAGGTAGGATAGTATTTAATAAAAATAACTTCAAAGGAGGCTTACGAGTTTGGGCATGTTATTTTCTTTGAGTAAGATAGACACACTTTTCTAAAAGTACGGTTGTGTAACACAGTCACACTCGGGCCACAAATCGCTTTTGATTTTCAAGCTTTGTAGTTCATTGCTGCAATACTATCAGTTGCCACTTCATTTTAATTCTTCTCTTTAATGCTAGTGGAGTTCATCAAGAGACTGAGATGTTATGATAATGATGGACTGGGCCCAGAGCACGCAGGGTTCACCAAGTCCCTCAGATACTTCATAAGGTTTTGCTGTATTAACATTTCACGCCGCAGCGGGCCCTAAGTGATGAGAGTGATCACAGCATTTCAGAGCCCTACGTTTAGGTCTGATTATTGGAGCACACTGACTGGATTAATGTTTAACAGCAGCTGTCCTGCGGATTCACTGAGGAAGTTGAGAGATGGCTATTTCATTCTCCTTTACTCAACTGGCCTTATTGTACAGTTAATTAAGATCTGCTGAAGAATAAATAGCCTTAGAATAGGCTTTCAAATAATGCAGATGTAATAGTGCATTTATTTTCAAAGCTGAAGTAGCTAGTTTTACCCAGTTTGGATTAGTGAGATCAGATTTGATGTTGTTTTCTGGGTAGAGAACTGATACTAAGAAACGACTCATTTTCTTGACTGTAATCTGAGCTTTTAAGTTACTAGGTCCTATTAAAGAGCTGAGCTTGTAAGTCCATGTGCAGTTCCGCTTTCATAATTTTCTCTAGTTATGATGTATACACAGAAAGACAGAACATATGCGTACAGTTTAAAGAATGATTATCATGCGGCCACTCAGGTAAGTATGGCTCAGATCGAGGAAAAATTACCAGCATTCCAGAAGCCCCACCCTCACCATGTGCTCCATCCAGAAGGCGGCCCCCCTCTCTCCTCTGGGTAGCTACCGTCTTTACTTTTGTCATTTCCTTGCTTCTCTTTGTAATGTGGCAACTTACATTTGCACCCTAAAATGGCATAATTTAGGTTTGCCTGGCTTCGAACTTACCTGGATAGAGTTGTGTTATGTGCCCCTGTGTCTGGCATCTTTCACTCAGCGTTACATGTCTGAGATTTTCTCCGTGTTTTTGATCTCCAGTGCGTTTTCTTTAAAAACCCTTTTCTGTATTTGCCCCTCTCCCTTTTTTACTTAGGATCCCTGTAACTCTCCTAAACGCTCTCAGATAGTCCTACTTTGCCTCCCTGGATTTTCCGCTAAATGAGGTCTAAAGGTTGAAACTCGCCTGGACCCCAGTTTTGTGAACTGACCCGGCTGCCCCCATTTGGCCGCCTTCGTTTAGATGAGACTACATCTTTAAGGAGTCTGTGCTCTGTTAAAAATCTTCCTTTCTCCACGGCTGGTCCAAGGGTCTGATCACGTGACTCCCCCAGTGACATCACATTCTGACCGCCGGGGAACACTGGTGGTGCTTTAGGTGGCATTTGTTCCTGCGAAAGGCAGAGAACGCAGCAAGTGCCCTTCTAAAGCAGTGCGCCCCGGGGCTTCTTCTGTAAATGGCCAAATGCGGGCTGCCAAGGTTATTTCTTCCTTGAGGCAGAAAAAAAGAAAGCTGTGATCACAGGTAAGCAGACTTGAGCTCAGCCCAGCACCGAAGTGTGACCCCAGGGAGAAGGGGGATCTGGAGAATCACAAGCAGTCTGTCGGCTTCTAATCACTGGATGCTCTTTTCCGAGCCGCCTGACAATTTGCGTTGCTAACAGGAGGCTGTCTGCAAGGAAGGATGATGCAGTGCTCGTGTTACCTAGTGATGTAATAGGAGTCTTTCTTTCCTGTTAGGAAGCTGTTGCAGGGCTTCATGTTTGTCTTAATGTCCTTAGAGCTGGGGGCCTCCCGTGATATATAGTATAACCTTAGATAGCTCTCGGGTGCTTTTAAAAATCAGTTTCACAAAATCCTCTCTAAATTTCTCCTGAGAGGAGAGCCCTTGAATCAGAGCAAATTCATTTGGAGCGTTAACCTGCTTTAAAAAGTAAATTTCTGGTTGTTTGGTGTCCTGTGCATTCATGTCAGCATTTGTCTCGAGAATTGAAACAGCTTGGTTTTCTTTCTTTCTTTCTTTCTTTCTTTCTTTCTTTCTTTCTTTCTTTCTTTCTTTCTTTCTTTCTTTCTTTCTTTCTTTCTTCCTTTCTTCCTTTCTTCCTTTCTTCCTTTCTTTCCTTTCTTTCCTTTCTTTCCTTTCTTTCCTTTCTTTCCTTTCTTTCCTTTCTTTCTTTTTTTTCCCCCTCTCACCATACTTTATTTTCTTTCTGCCCTCCTTTCCTAGCTGGCTGTTTCCCTCCAAGCTCTCAGACACACCAGCATTAATCTTTATCAGTATGCCACTGACATGATAGGAAATGCTGGGCTGGTGATTCAGCAACCAACCATTTCACAGCCAGGTAGGCTTGAAGATATGGAAAGGACTTTGGTTAGGAGTTTTAAGATTAACTGGTTCCCCTCCTCCACTCCAGCCCCACCCCCACCCTCAATATGATTTGGATTCTGCAGAGCTTTTCCTTTGATATATGTGTGTGTTGCCGGTGAAAGGTACGCTCCCCCCCCTCCCAAGGAGGTGTTTGGAAAACGGACAGTTTGTAAATCAGGTACAGCTTGGGGGTTAGTTCCCACTTACCCTACGAGAGTGCTGAAGTTGTGTATGGGAAAGCACTTGTTTCCTTCACTCTAAAGAGTGAAGATGGGGATGCGGATGGGGTGGAGGGGGGAGCTGGGTGTCAGCTCAGGCCCACTTTGGCCTTCTCTGCAGAGGAATTCGTCACCAAACAGTCTGGATGAAGCTTTGTCCCTGCCAAGGTTGACGCTGCGAATGTGAGTTTTGGCTGGTTGGGTTCAATGATAGCATTACTCTGCATTTTTCCTCAGCGCACATTTGCATAAATTCCTGAATACTGTTTTGCATTTTGTGTTTAATAGAGAAATACTGTTTCTCCAGAGGACGGTGGAAATATTTGGAACAAGTTTGTCAGGCAATATTAAGTAACCTAGTGTGTGTACCGCTCCAGAGTTTGAATACTTCTTCTCATCCCCACCTTTCAGCAGATAAACTTTGATTCCGCTGTTATTTCTTGAATCTTGGATATGTGTTAGACGCGAGAAGGCAATGGTGACTCAGATAGAGGGCCGCCCTCAAAGAGCTTCGGGTCTAGAAAGGAAGACAAAATATTTGCATTAAGTGATTGTAATAGAAGTGCTGAAAGCAAAGCAGATAAAGGACTGCGGTTGGGTAGGTGGATGTGTGGCTTCCATGGAAGGATCAGGGAGGGACATTCTATCGCCCAGCCAGGCACTGGTCTTTGAATCTCTACTTGTAAGTCTTAGACTGTTCTGACATACTCAGTCAAACTTTCTACAAGCCCATTACATCAGGGATCAAAGTCCTCCACCTATTGAAGGGAAGTATGTACATTCCAGCCAGCTTAACTCTTGAAGAGGCTGACGTGCTTTCTTTGGAGTTCCCACTCAGGCAAAAGCCACCTCCCAGAATTGAATTACTGCCTTACACATGCAAAGTGGTTTCTGATGTGCTCTGTCTGCAAAGACCTTTGGCCCTTTTGTCTCCCTTCCATAAAAGAGACTGAAATACCTAAGCTGCTCTGCGTGGGCTCCTGTATTTTGTTTCAGAAATCCTTTCCCACTACACTTCAACTCCAGTCAATGCTCCCCTTTGTACTGCCCTGCTCATCGGTCCCTTTCCATTTAGACTGCCTTAAGGCACTCATCGTTTTGTGCCTAGACCACAGAAACCTCTAAATAATGATGGATGTTCCCACCAATGATTATATTGCTTTATTAGCACACCCTAACTGTAATCATCGGATGGTTTTAAGGACTCACCTTTTGGTAGTCAGCAGAGAGGTGTTAAAGGGTTTAGTGTCTGAGGTACTAATGTCTGTTTCCTGTTCAATACAGAGGACAGGTCATACAATGGTGGAGGAATAGGTTCTTCAAATAGGATGATGGACTTCTTGGAGGAACCAATCCCTGGTGTGGGGACCTATGATGATTTCAACACAATTGACTGGGTGAGGGAGAAATCTCGAGACCGGGATAGGCACCGAGAGGTAAGAACAAAGATGATACTCAAGTTAAGTGTCAGGAAACACCAGAGGAAGAGGTTGAAGATCCGTATTCTTTATATGTCTGCTTTCCTTCGGCCCTGGATGTGGCTGAATCCGGTGTCTACTGGCAATGTAGGGTTCGGGCATCTTGTGTATGATTTTAAGAATTTCTATTTAATGGTGATTTATCTTCCTATAGTAAAGTAGTTGGAAAGGATCCTCTCAGCCCTGATGTGGGTGTAAGTGCCTATGTAAAGAGGTGAAAACAAACTTGGTGGAGGGGACCGAAGTACATTTCAGAGGTCTTCTTCCTCGATCTCATTTCCCTTTTATGGTTTTCCCTGAAACAGGATTTTTAGAACTAAGAAAAAAAAAGGGGGCTTCTTTCAAAGGAATAAAAGAAAAAAAAAATCTCAGTGCCCTGGTGTTTACTGAAGCCTACAGGATAAAGTCCTTGTGATTATGGCTCTTGTACAACCATGAAAGAAAAGTACGCATTCACCTCAAACCCACAAGACCAATCAAATTCAAATTAACGACGTTAATTTAATGTGACAGATAATAAGATGGTGCTCACGGCTATGGCACAGATTCCTTTGAATTTGATGAGAGAGTTGCCCCACTTTTCCCTTTCCAGAGTCCCATGAAAACCTCTTAGAGCAGTCTGCCAAGGTCTTTTGCCTTTAACTTGTTGATGTGCATCATTTAAATCAGGGAATCACAATTTCTAGCTCCTCTCAGGGCCACACGGAGAGCTTACTCAAAAGGGAGGGCCTCCTAGCCCTAGTGATCCAAATTCAGCAGGTGATCCTCTGGTGAGACATTTCTTCAGCTAACCTTAGGTGTTTCTTTCTTACTGTTTGTGCTTTGAGTCCAAATTTAAAATGTGATTTTGAAGTTGGTCCCACTCTCTCCCAAGTTCATGATTTCCTTCGCTCAGAGCCAGGTAAGTCTCCTGAGCAGTGAGGGAGCAGATCCCTTTTTATTCTTAAGCCCTTCCCATCTCCTGACTGGTTTTCTCATAATCACCTGAGCCTGGCAGTCAGGTTGTCCCCGGTAGAGGTTTTGAGAAATGCCTGTGTAATCCTTGGATTTCTGATCATCTCACTAAGTTTTCTGTCCTAACTAAAAAAAGGGGATCTCTACAAAAACACTTGCTGTTTTTCATAAGGTTGCCGCTACTTGGGCACATGCGCACAAGTTCTGTCATACCAGTTCATCAGGCAGGCTTTAGATTTTCTGCTATCTGTAATTCAGAGTTCAGTTTGTCATCAGTTGCATATTCAGCATGTTATTTACATTGCAAAAGTCACCTGGGATATGACAAGGGCATATTTCCCACTATCTGAAAATGGTTGCATCCAAGATACATTATGCCAATTACTAATAATTCGAAACCAGTTAGAATGTGTTTATCAGGTCTTCAAAAGGGACTTTTTTTTTTTCTTGCATGAACTGTTCATCATCAGACTGGAAACACTGTTGAAGGAAAAAACGTCGCCTCATCTACTTTTAGCACTAAAACTGGAAACTTAAAGTCATAGGTCGAAATGAATTTTTAAAATGCTTTTAAAGTGTTTATAATAATTTATCATTATTTGTGATAGCACCATAGATGGAGATGGGGTAACAAAGTCACAATTTCAAAGATAAGAAATAGAGGTGCGGGGAAGGGGGACAGTGACAAAGCTGTCAGAATGTTTGGTTTTGAAATGTGGGCGCCGAAGGGTTAAATTGAGGAGGCTAGGGTCTGAAACAGACTTTTCTGCACCTCTCTCCATTAGCCTCAGATATTTCCAGCAAGTTTTTTTTTTAAAGATTTTATTTATTTGAGAGAGAGAGCATGAGCAGGGAGGAGAGGCAGAGGGAGAGGGAGAAGCAGGCTCCCTGCGACACGGGGCTTGATCCCAGAACCCTGAGCCCAAGGCAGATACTTAACGACTGAGCCACCCAGGTGCCCTTCTGCCCTTCCCAGCAGGTTTTTGAAAATAAAGAGATGCATCCCTGATACCATTTAATATCTGTGATCGGTGCAGGGAGCAAGTCTTGGAACTTGCCTGACCTGAAGCACTGCCCCGTAGGAAACCTCACACTGTACTTTCACCGCTCAAATAAGCCCATGTTTGTGGTTTGGAAAAACAATCAACCTATTGGCCGTGAGTCAAGAGACCATCCTTGGAATAGGATGTCTAGGGCAGACAGAGACCATTGCAAAAAAGCAAAACAAATTGAGGTGATAGAGAATTAGCAGCTGAATGGGGAATCCCTGACTAAGGTACTTGGAGCCATTGTGATACTGCAGAGAAAGGTGGGGTTCAGTAAGACAAGCTTCAGTAAACCTCCCAAGTTCCCAATGAGGTAGGTTCAGCCCAGAATTATCTGAGAAGTAACTCCACATTGGTCTCTATGCCTAATGAACAGATTTGTCTTTGTGTTTCTTTACTGTGCATTTTAAGGTGAAAAAGCAAGTGTGTGTGCAGAGTACCAATTTTTTCCCCTCATTTCTCCCTAGATTACCAATAAAAGCAAAGAGTCGACATGGGCCTTAATTCACAGTGTGAGTGATGCTTTTTCTGGCTGGTTGTTGATGCTACTTATTGGGCTCTTATCAGGTATGATAAACTATGTTTGTTTTCTTAACAAATCTCCTACAATCTTGTGGTGTGCCCTTCCCCCAAGTCATGAACTGAGTTGAGTGCTGTGTTTTACTGTTTTCCCACATGAAATAAATTGCTGGTGGACCTTGAGGAAGCTCAGTGTTCCCATCTGTGAAGGGATACTAATACTTGCTTCCCCTTCCTTAAATAAATGTGGTTAAATGGGGAAATGTATCTAAATGCATTTATACGCTGTAAAATATTGTATCCATTTTAAGGCACTATTAGCACTGCCTTCCAGTGATTGTCTTGAGGAAGAGTCCTTCTAATAGAGACAATCAAGGTTTTTTTGGTTAAAGATTTTATTGAGAGCGAGAGAGAGAGCATGAGCAGGGAAGGGCAGAGGGAGAAGCAGACTCCCCACTGAGTAGGGAGCCCCGACGTGGGGCTTGATCCCAGGACCCAGGACCTTGGGATCATGACCCAAGGTGAAGGCAGATGCTTAACCAACTGAGGCACCCAGGCGCCCTGAGGCAATCACTTTTTTTTTTTTTTAAACACATACTACATGGGACTTCTTTTTTTTTTAATTTATTTTTTTATTTTATTTTTTTAGTGTTCCAAGATTCATTGTTTATGTACCACACCCAGTGCTACTACATGGGGTTTCTAAGAGGAGATAGAGAACTTCCCGGGAGCTTTTTGTAGCTATTTCTTAAACATCTGCTCTCTCATTTGGTGGTGAAGAACATCAGAGAAGATATGGCCCATACCCTCAAGAAACTTGCAATCTCATTCTTTCATGCTGGCTGACAAGTGGGATGACACTACCTTTTCCTGTCATCTCTGTCAACCTCCCAAGCCACCCCAAATAATGCACAGTCTAGCTAGGAATAGTGCGCTTGCTAAGCCCCTACAGCTTTAAAGCAAGCTCCCAAGCAGGCTTCCCCTCCCACCGAGGAAGCAGAAAGCCAAGAACACCTGGCAGAGATGCTAAGGATTGGATCCTTATGGTATTAAAAGGTGGAAGATCTGGAATACTGAGCTGAAAGAGAAGTTAGGTGGGAAACCTGGAGGTAGATGGGATAAAAAGGCCTTTAGCATGGGCTCTACTTTGCAGGACTTGAATCCCAGCCCCACCACTTACTAGTTTTGTGACTTTTGGCAAGTTTCTTAACCCTTGGCAGTTCTAGTTTACTGTTCTGTAAAATGAGGCTAGTAAGAGTACCTGTAGTCCACATTTGCTGTGAGGACAGAATAGTAGGTAGATGAGATCAGCACGGATAGTGCTCAGCACGGTGCCCACAGTTGTTAACAGCGCTGTTGCTGCTATTGCCTAGGGAAGATTTATGAGCCACAGAGCATAAGACAATTGCTACAAATGCAGAAAGGCTCAGCCATAGCTGGGTTTTCAAAGATTATCTAGGGAAGGGGTCAGCAGTGTTTTTTGGTAAAGGGCCGGATGATCCCTGTAGTACGGAAACAGCCATAGAGTGTGGCTGAAACCAAGCAAAACTTTATTTACAAGCATGGAGGCAGGTTTGACTCCTGGGCCATAGTTTGCCAACCGTGGTCTAGGGTGTTAATGCTACCCCTTCTGGCCAGTTTCGAGTAGGCTAATGACAGACTGAGTGGTCTGTAATGCTAAGTATTGCAAAGAGGCTGAAGGGAAGGAAGAGAGAAAAGGTTATATAGTTCAGCAGTTAGTAGGATAGCAGTGACCTTGGAAAACTATCTCATAAATATTAGGAGTCAGATTTCAAGGGGAAGCAACCAGCGTAGAAGTTTCGGAGCTATTCGGTGGCCGTTGGAAGGAGAGAAAGGACAGAAGCTTGGGATGGTAACGAGGACAGGTGAAAGCATTTTGTTCTGTAGGGTAAGGGAAACTTGATAAAATTTGTAACCGAGGAAAAAGGGGCCCATTGGGAAAAGAAGGAGAAATAGCAGGAAAAGGGAGGATAGGATTGAGGGTACTGGCGTTAGGTAGAATAAGGACAGGCTCACATGAAACAGCCAGAGAACAAGCCAAACTCTGTAACACATGTGAAGTTTCTGAGTCTGGGCAATCCGTGCAGTAAGAGAAGGCAGAGAAGACGGGCGTGGCCGAGAGGAGGTATCAAACAAGGTGTTAGATTTGACTAGGTTATTCAAGTATGTAAATAACCTCTGTTAACACTTTTAGCACCTACCCAAACATACACACGACATGGCCTCCAGCCTGTTGGAATGTGGGCGTAATATCCTCAACTTTTTAATGTATTTCTTGTCACTAGGTGGCCAGTGAATGTTTTTCTTTCCCTCGTACACACAGGGCATTTTGTTTTGAAGTATCGCAGAGCAACAATAGAAGCAGTGTGTCTGAATGCAGGAACAGTCTGGGAATTCAGGGGCTGTGAATTTTATGATGTCTTTGCTATTTCCCTAAAGCATGATTCTAGACCATTTCATTTCTTTATGCCAGAGTTTCTTCATCTGGACGACAGAAATGATGAGAAGGCCAGCATCGAAAGTACTGTAACGATCTTTACCAGTCTATTAACCGGAGCACATAATTCCCCATTCACTATTCATTTTCTCAGAATTGCGTTTGGTGGCTGTTCTGCACATAATATTGTTTGCTCCTATTTCACTAAGAAAACTTGTGGATGGTCAGTCACGTCCGAGGCTCGGGAGGCTTCGACATGTCTATAGCTTCATGTAACTTCCCACGTGCGTCGCGGTCTGTGCTTTCTCAAATTCGCTTCCCTCAGCCTTGAACGCCTTCCTGCCATGGCTCAGGTTCCCTCGTCCATGGAGCAAGATTACTAACAAGGCTGAGCTTTCCTCTCCATGGCCTTCGTCAGCTCCCTTCCCCCAGCCATCTCAAACAAAGATCATATAAGAGTCTTCAAGGCAAGCAATTCACATTTTCTCAGTCTTATGTAAATAGTGAGAACAAAATGATCTTTAATAAGCTTGACTGTCTTCGGGGCTCAGGATCCATCAATTGTGAGGCAAAGCAGAGTCTTGGCCACGTAAATCAGCTAAAAGGCAAATCCACTCACCCCTTACTCCCTCCCAACCACTTTGCCCTCCCCCGAGCTCTCCCTATGCAGAAATTCTACAGACACAGTATTCAGGGCAGACAATGCTTTGTGGGTTTTTTTTTTTTTTTCTTTTTTACCCCTTCTTGAATAGGTGTTTAATGACAGGCAAAATCTCTTGGAGGTGATAGGTGGAAATCAAACTGACAGAACATCAGAAAGAGGTTGCAGGGGGAGCCGGAAAGTTTATGGCTTGTCCATTATTTTGTTGCCTTTTTCCTTGTTTTCTCTTAACTTTGACCTTCCCTTCCCTCGCCTCAAATCAGGTTCCTTAGCTGGCTTGATAGACATTTCTGCTCATTGGATGACAGACTTAAAAGAAGGCATATGCACAGAGGGATTCTGGTTTAACCATGAGCACTGTTGCTGGAACTCCGACCACGTCACCTTCGAAGACAGAGACAAATGCCCAGAGTGGAACAGCTGGTCCCAGCTTATCATCAGCACGGATGAGGTAATGTGAAGATTTCCGAACCGCTGACTGTTATTCTTACGCTGACTGAATTTCTTATATTGTACTCATGGCACTTGTGGAATGCGCCCCTATTTTCCTCTTCATGGAAAGGGGAACCCACGCCAGCTGCCTTTCTCTGTGGTATAAGTGCGGCCCTATTTCCCTCACTTCTGCCACGTGGAATCCTTTGATGCTTTACACAGTGACTTAACGTTTTTGCTCCTCATAAACAGTCCCGGTGTTTCTCCTTAGCTGTTAGTATGCAGTGTGATTGAATCTGTCCTTCTCTAATAATTTCGGTAAAAATGGCAAGAGCCAGCCAACAGGGACGCTATAATTTCTAACAAAGACAAAGTGGGTTAAAAATGTGTCTGTTGTATACACTCCAAAAGTAATTTTCCCCCCCGAGCATTGCATTAGAACATTAAAAAAAAATTAGGATACATTCCATATGAAAATAACAGAAACTCAGGAGTAAAATTGCCCATAGCCTTCTTGGGAGATTGAATCAATATTTTCATTTGTTCTTGTCTCCCAGAAGATATTTTTCAACGTAAAAGTAACATTGTTTTTTCAGTTCCTTCCCTTTCTATTACCACTTGGGCTGTTTGTTAGATCTCTCCTACTAAAAACAAAAACACACAAGACAGAACACAACAGCTGTCAATTCCCAATTCCTTTCTGGCTTCTACCAACCAAAACAGGTACCAGCTCAGCTCACTCCTCATTTACCCTGTTGGTGAAGTGACTGAGACAAGGCTAGGATATATATTTATACATTTAAAATGCATTTTTATTCCTACTTTGGTCCACAGACTATTTGAAATGGGGTGTGTGCATGTGCGCGTGCACACACACATATACACACACTGTCGAGGGAAAAGAAGGATAGGAAAATAATAAAGTCAGAAATAAGAGTGTTTATGTACATTAATGACTGTACACATTGGCTCGGGGGAAGAGCTCAGTAAAAGGGTTAGATACATACCATATGTGTGAGAGGGTTTAGATCTCTTCTTCTCAAACTGGGCTAAGGTCGGCATGCCAATGGGTGGCTGAAACCACAAGATAAATGCTGTGTGCCATCTCAGAAAATCAGGGGTTTAAAAAAATTTTTTTTCTGAAATTACATTGAATTACAAAGGGATGCAAAATTCCCATGTTCAATAAGATAAAACAATCTCTGTTTCAGCTCTGCTCCTGTGTATCCTACCTCTCTCCTAGATTAGGAGTACTTGGGTAGAAAACTTTGAGCAGCACTGGACTTTAGGGTGAAAGTGTGTGTGTGTGTGTGTGTGTATGTGTGTGTGTGTGAGAGAGAGAGAGAGAGACAGAGAGACAGAGAGGGAGGGAGATTCCCTTGCCTTTTTTTTATTCTTTTATTTTTGAAATAATTACAGATTCACAAGAAGTTGCAAAACAAGGGAGGTCTCCCATACCCTTCACCCAAGCATCCCCCAATGGTGACATCTTCTCTGACTAGAGGATAAGTAGCAAGACAAGGATATGATCCACAGACTTTATTTCGCCAATGTTACGTGCATAGATGTGTGTGTATGTGTACATGTGTATGTGTGTTTGTAGTTCTCTGCAGTTTTATCGCACGTGTAGATTTGTGTAATCACTACAGTCAAGATCTAGAACTATTGTAAGTATTCCAACTGTAGCTTTCAAACGGGAGCTTGAGATTTGCTCAAGTGACAAATTTCTCTGGCCGTCCTTTTTTTAATGAATGAAATCCTTGCCCGGAGAGAGTCTTCTAGATTCTAAGAGTTCTCCTGCCAAGATCTCGGCCTCCAGGTTTCTGCCCCTAGCCACTTTTAGCTACTTGCCTTTCCACTTCCTTTCCCTCTTTGTTTCCCCCTTCTGGAGTCTTCTGCCTCCCTAGCTACATTTGAAAGGCCAAGAGAGCAATTATCCATTCCTCTGAGGGACTAAAATAATGGAAAACTTGTGTAAAAGCTATAACTCAGTAGGAAAAAAACAAAACAAAACCCTGAGCAGTTGGCTTTCCTTGTCTAGGTCAGTGAATTATTTTAATAATGTTTTATGTTTTAAGAAGTCAGAAGTGCAGTGAGTTTTGTGTTTCATGTAATTCGAGTGACTTTCAACTTCTATGATTTTTATCAGTAAGCATGATCTCCTGATGTTCAAAATAGCTTTTTTTTTTTTTTTCTGGGTAAGATGTAACTGTTTGCCAGCCCTTTATGTTGGTGACTCCTTATTACTGGTCAAAATTAGATTTATTTTCTGGCAGACTTCATTAGTGTAGGAGGACAGTCTCAAAAGTATATTCGCTCCATTTTGAAAAGAGTGGTTGCTGTTTTATTTTTCGGGAGAGCTGGCATCTCAGCAGTTTTGTTTTATGGTCGGAGCCTGAAACTTTCTGCTCGCGTCTACTTGTTGCTGAGCCTGGGATAGCAAAATTCTCTCAAAGATGTGGTGGTGCTCTGCAGACCTTAACTGTGTATTTTAAGAAAACCGCTCAGGAGTTTTCGACACTATAACCTCCCCTGAGAATCTGACACCAAGAGGTAGAGCTGGTCTTCACTTCAGATGTGTAGCTGAGGTTCGGCCGTTCCAATCACAGAGCTGCCAAGGCTCTTAATATAATTGACATAAAATGAGACCTATTTGATCTCAAACCCTGCCAGGGGTCTCATGTTGAACCTGAGTTCACTTAGGGTTCTGTTTGTTCTTCGTTCTTGTCCATCCTCAGCAGCGGGCATCAGTTTCCTTTGGGGGGAGCAAAGCCTCGCATTTTCAGTTTCAAGTGGGCTGACC
Organism: Potos flavus; assembly: GCA_028534135.1. Classification (NCBI taxonomy): domain Eukaryota; kingdom Metazoa; phylum Chordata; class Mammalia; order Carnivora; family Procyonidae; genus Potos; species Potos flavus. Next base: position 65,248,939 of record CM052901.1, on the reverse strand, counting down.
AAGTTTCAGGGTTGCCTTGCTGCCAGTCTCAGAAGGAACGTTTTAAGCGATGTGATACCGGTCTTTTTCTTCCCGAGCCCCTCTCCCGAAACCCTATTCGTCAGCAGTGCTGCATGCCTCACTGAGGCAGCCTGGGCTAAAACAAGCTTCTTTCTTTTTCCCTTGTTCCAGGGAGCCTTTGCCTACATAGTCAATTATTTCATGTACGTCCTCTGGGCTCTCCTATTTGCCTTCCTCGCTGTGTCTCTTGTCAAAGTGTTTGCGCCTTATGCCTGTGGCTCTGGAATTCCTGAGGTGAGTCTCTCAAACGGTTTATAAACGGTTAACAGTAGCGAATCCTTCCTGGTTAAGAGCCTTTAATAGGTATTCCAGCATATCCTGCAATTCGAATCTGAAACAGGATCAGACCCTGAGGAAATCTGGAGTCTCTCTAGGTCTTCCCTCAAGTCTCCCCGCCTGGGCCACCTGGACACGAAAGGGGGTGGGTTCTTAGCCCCCTTGCGGGTTCCTGGGGAATCAGGCCCCTTGAAGGCCAACCCGTCCTCCCTACCCAAGGAGATCAAGGGTAAACCCCAAGTTTCTGGCCTGAAAAAGTACTGGCATTGTCAACTTTGTTCGAGCAGGAGAAATAAAACTATTTTGCTACATTTCCTGCGGTATGACTCGGGCTAGAAGGAGGGTGGCTGAAATCCTGTTTCTGACTACTTTTGGCTTAGATTGCTTGACAGTGACTGAAACCACTGAGATTTGAGGTTACCCAGACGACCTTGCCCCTCTCTGTTTCCTGACCAAGTCATAGTTACAAATTTCTTTGGCAGATAATCAAGGCTCTACTGGCCTGTAAGGATGTAAGGAAAACACCCTCCCACTCTGCCTCCCTTCTCCATATATGCACACTCTCATGCTTGCAATACTCCCTTGCCCAGCTAGCACATGGCCAGGAGAAAAAAAAAAGGAACTTGAAAGCTTAAAGAACAGTTCTTGCTTTCTTGGGCTCCCGGGCTCCCTCCCAAATTGGGGTCATGTAGGTCAAACATTTATATGTCACTTGTTCGAAAGGTGCAGTTTCCATAATGAGGTCCAGATTATTGCTTCCCAGCCTTGTTTACTTGCTTAGTCTATATTTAATCTCTCTGTGTTTGACCTGCAGATAAAAACTATCTTGAGCGGTTTTATTATTAGGGGCTATTTGGGTAAGTGGACCCTGATTATCAAAACCATCACGTTGGTGCTGGCCGTGTCATCTGGCTTGAGCCTGGGCAAAGAGGGCCCCCTAGTGCACGTGGCTTGCTGCTGTGGGAATATCCTGTGCCATTGTTTCAACAAATACAGGAAGAATGAAGCCAAGCGCAGAGAGGTAATAACAGATGGCCTGAATTGTCTTTTTGGTGAGCATAAATGGTCCAACGTTAGGGATGAGGATTTTAGGGACTCTATCAATGTCAGTACAAATACCCTTTGACCCAGTGGTTCTACTTCTAGGAATTCATCCTACAGACACCCCAAGTGTGTGTGGGAACCAAGGTATGTGTGTGGGGCTAGTCAGTGCAGCATTTGTCAATATCGTGGTAAAATGAAACAATCGCAATGTCCATCAACAGGGGACTGATCGAATAAACGATATTCTGGCTACACTATAGAATACTAGGCAGTCGTTAAAAAACATAGCCTTACTTGTGTTGATGTGGAATGATGGCTACAGAAGATCATTAAGTTTCAGAAGCCAGTTTTGGAATAACACATGTATAAAATAATTCAAATAATTTTTTTAAAAGTATGTATATGTGTACCTAGAAAGAATATGTCTGGAAAGTGGTTTTACTCCAAACTGTTGAAAATGTCCACCAATGGTGAGTGGGAAAGTGAGGTGGTAGTGAGGGAGAAGTAAGGACTTTAAGAGCTTTTGGTACATATAACTCAATACAAGTTGTACTGTTTTATTACCGAATAAGTTACAAAAATAAGAGAAGATTTTTAAAAGAAGTCGTTTATTCCTGTGAAAGAATATAAGCTCCGCATGTGTTTCAGATACCAGCTTTTCCATCTTTTATTTCTACCTAATGCCACGCTAAATGAGTTTCTCTGTGTATAGGATCTCTCTCTGCCTTCTGCCTCCACCCCACTAAATTAGTCCCGCCGCAGCGTCTCCGTAGCTGTTCTCACATTCATGCAGTTCTTAATGTATATCGTTTTGCAGAGGAAGAACAGTTTTTAGAAATGTTCCACGTCATTGGTTTCTTTTATCCTGCTATAATTAAGGATTTAAGAAAATAATGGTTCTTGCTCTGTTTCCCTTGAATTACACAGAAATCACATATGAAATGGGTCAAGGCCAACGTCATTTCATTGGAATGGATTTTTCACAAAATTGGAACCTAGTGACTTATTCGGAAAACAAAATGAAACAAAACAAACCATAAAGCCCAGAAGGAAACTCAGAGATGTTGAAATTTCAAATATGGAATACGTTTTGATAGTTCAAGGGGGAAAGTTCCTGGCAGGAGAGGAAGGCTAGCAGGAAGGGGAGAGGGAAATCCGAGTTGATCGTTCAGCTACCCGTGAAATGGTAGTGGGGCATAAAGGCAGTGTGAAACTGGTGAGGTTGTTAGAGGGGGATAATGTACAACAGAAGCTGAAGATATGAAAAAAACTATTTGAGCTGGCAAGAGTAGAGTGTTGATTCTTGCTGGTTTTGCGTGGGTAGGGGTGACTTTGAAACTATAGATTGCCGGTTACTTTCCTGCCATAAAATTGGCATTTTTGTTCAGATAGTTCCTTATAAAATGAGAGGGGAGTTCTGGGCTGTTTCTCTGTATAGATGTCATGTATTTCTCTAACTAGACTCATGAATATTTGCATCTTGAGTTCACTTCCTATTGTTTATTTAGACTTGCCAGTTATTTTTTCCTGTCCTTCTCACCATCGGCAGCAACCCTTTCGTGTCCCAGGGCCTTGTCAAAGTGGGCAGATGGTTGAGATTACGGATTTGAGAGGGAAGGGCATGGACAGACTCCACTCTGTCAGCAAAAACTTGAAGCAAACTAGCCATCACGATGCTTTATTTTTCCTCATAATGCATCCAAAAGAGTCACTGAAATCCTCCTGTTCAACTTTTCAGATGAAAGCCAGTACATAGGCACGAATCTTGAAGTCCTCCTGGGCTAGCCCCAGAGACCTCACTCCTTCCTCCCTTTCATTTTCCTGCGCCTTCCTGTGCTCCCAGGGAAACCTGCCTATTTATTTTGCTAAGAACCATTTTATTCTTCAGAAACTTTTAATTTTCATTAAACTTTCTTCTAAAAATTTCCTTACCACCACAAATCACTTATTACTCCATAGCAACCAGAATCCAGTGAAAGGACTTTATCCTTCCATTAATTCTGGTGTGTTGGTCATGCATATTTTCCATGCGCGTGAGTGTGCCTACGTACTGAGGCAGAGCTAAGTATCACTCGCTCTCTTTCTCTCCCTCCTTGTTCTTTTTTATTTCCCTCTGACAGCTTCTTCCCCTTCCTCTTCCTCTCCCACCTAGCCCTTTTCCTGGCCTCAGTGAAACACACTTAGGTCTTCTCTTCCCTTCAGAATCTATCCCCTTACTTCTCGTTGCTTCTAGTTTGCTCCCTATTTCTGTTTCCACCAGTTACTAGGCACGGAATAGGGCACAGAGTATAGGAAACCCTAACTACCTATTGTATGAATATTTGCGGCTCCTGAATGGCTGTGAGCCAGTTGTTACTTTGGTTTACAACTGTCCCTAAAATCTCATTTAGAAAAGCATTCCTTAATAAAGAAAGCACTATGTAAATATGTCACTGAAAATACTTCATTTAGGTAGTTAATAGGTCTACAGATTCAAAATCAGTTAATGAGAGTACTGGCGTGAGGGGAATGATTCGGAATAAAGTTCATGCCTGGATTAATTACAGAGGAAAGACCCTCTACCTGTTCAAGCGTTAGAACCATGCGTTCGAAATGTAGCCTGCAGCGTTTGCGCTCAGAATAAGTAAATTAAATATGAATTGAACTTCATTTTTGATCAATTGGATATGGAGCATGTATAGTTTTTTTTTTTTTTTTTGATGTTTAGTAAACACTAACATTCCTTTTTAAAAATGTGATCGGCGGTAGAAAGGTGTCATTATTCCAACACTAATTCTGAGTTTTGGATTGTAGGTCTTGTCGGCTGCAGCAGCAGCGGGTGTATCTGTAGCCTTTGGGGCACCTATCGGCGGAGTGTTATTCAGCCTAGAAGAGGTAACTACTTTTATCTGTCTGTAGAATATGTGTGTTGCTTTCGTGTCAGGAATTCTGGCCGGTGTCTGTTGGACACTGCAGACCCGAGGTGCTCCACCCAACTCAGCGTGTTACCATTTACCGTGTGCTCAGAGCTCTCTGGGCAGTTCTTTTGTCCTCAGCTCTCCTTCCTGCAGCACTGCCTGTTCACCTGAAACTGTTTCTTTCTTTCTTTTTTTTTTTTTTTTAGGATTTTATTTATTTATTTGCGAGAGAGAGAGAGAGCATGAGAGTAGGGAGAGGCAGAGGGAGAAGCAGACTGCCCACCGAGCAGGGAGCCCGATGCAGGGCTTGATCCCAGGACTCTGGGATCATGACCTGAGCTGAAGGCAGGTGCCCAACCGACTGAGCCACCCAGGTGCCCCAAACCTGAAACCGTTTCTGCGTCCTGGTTTACGTTTGCTTTCTCACCCTCTTTCTTCCAGGTCAGCTACTATTTCCCCCTCAAAACGCTGTGGCGCTCGTTCTTTGCTGCCTTGGTGGCAGCATTTACTCTACGTTCCATCAATCCCTTTGGCAACAGCCGCCTGGTTCTGTTTTATGTGGAGTTTCACACCCCCTGGCATCTCTTTGAGCTTGTGCCCTTCATTCTGCTGGGCATATTTGGTGGTCTGTGGGGAGCTTTGTTTATCCGCACCAACATTGCCTGGTGTCGGAAGCGTAAAACCACTCAGCTGGGCAAATATCCTGTCGTAGAGGTACTCGTTGTGACAGCCATCACTGCCATCCTGGCTTTCCCCAATGAATACACCCGCATGAGCACGAGTGAGCTCATTTCGGAGCTGTTCAATGACTGTGGTCTCCTGGACTCCTCCAAGCTCTGTGATTACGAGAACCGTTTCAACACAAGCAAGGGGGGTGAGCTGCCCGACAGACCGGCTGGTGTGGGAGTCTACAGTGCCATGTGGCAGCTGGCCTTGACACTCATACTGAAAATTGTCATCACTATATTCACCTTTGGCATGAAGGTGAGGAGATTCTTTTGCTACTCGGTGGGTAGATGTGTGGCTATGGGTTTGGGAGGGCAAAGCCAAGACATTGTACAATCTTCAAACGTCCTGTGGCATTTCCAGCTTCATGCAGCATTATCCCCCACCCTCAGAAGCCCTCCCCCACAACATGTCCTCATAACTTCCTAGACAGTTGTACCTCTACCTAACATCATCCAAGCTGAGTTTCAGGCCACATGCAAACCTCAGTGATGAGATTCAAGGAGAAATGTTTTCTCCTTTCCAGTGGAAAACAGATTTTGCCCCTAGAAAAGGGATGGTGAGGTATTTGTTCACGTGCCTTTTGTATTAAAGCAATATCTGACCACCACATTTTTGGTCCTTATAGGGTGGCTTTAGAGTTTGCCAATAGAGCAAAATATCAAGTTGAACCAAATGAGGTAGCCGTTATTCAACCGTTTTGACCACTAAAATGGCAGTGTCCTACGGTTCGGCCCAGTGTGGCGCTAAATGTATTCTTTACCGTTGTTATCAAAGCCCAAGGATCAGGAACTTCACAGGTGATCCCAAGTTAATATTGCAACTGTCAAAAGCAGACGTCAGGCCAGCATCTTTTATTTTCGGTACCTGTTATCATTGCCATGTTTCAGAAGAAATCAGAAAGGAACATTTGTGGAGGTATTTTCTTCCTCCTCCCTAGGTTATTTGTTTGTCTTTCCTTTAACACCCAACTACCAAGTCAGTTCCCTCTGTTCTCTAGGGAAACGGAGGTTCAAACCGGGAAAGAAGACGCTGCAGCTCAGTGTAGGCAGCACTATAGTCTCTGAATTGATATGCGTCCTCCGCAACACTCCGGAAGGTTTTACAGTGCTTCTTGAGTGATTTTTTTTTTTTCCTGTCGTGGCTTTATTCTTTCATTTAAAGTGATAATGTTCAGACCACCCGATCCACCCAGATTCAAATGTATTCCACAATCAAACACAGGCTATTTAAAAATAATCTGTTTTATTTTGTCCTTGGCATCATTTCCCTCCCTTCACACAGAACATTGAGAATTCACTGTATATATCCTAGGAGTCAGGAAACAGAGCGGGAGATAGCTGAGAGGGTCTTTTGGTGGTGGTGGTGGGGGGGTTGTTTCGTTTCGTTTTGGATACTCACACAACCACAGTTGCTGTTGCATTTTAAAAAATGTTATCATTTCGTCTTTCTTTATACTATTACCAAATAAAATGTGACCTCGGGTACAATCCTTTTATTGCGAGCAGTGGGTTAAGATTCAGTACATGGGAGTGGTTAGGAACACTGATTGCGTTTCATCCCCAGCACTGGTGTTTACTGTATCTTGACCTCGGGTGAGTTGCTTCGCCTCCCTGAACCTTGAGTTCTTTGTGATTGGGTAATCATAACGCCTGTCTCCAGGGGTGGTTGTCCAGAACTGGGGGGATCCTGTCAGTTCAGTATCCAGCATAGAACATGGTACATAGTCAATAGAGGGGAATTGTTGTTGCTAAAAATTCAGAATGGGGGAAAATGTCTGCATATGTGAGAAACTCCATCTATTTTCCTTTTTCTTTGGGAAAGGCTTAATTTCTGCCCTCCAGTTCTGTGTTGGTCTGGAGAGTTCAGGCTCTTGCCTGATGGACCCCGAATCAGGGTAAGCTTCTTTGCAGTCGTACTTGCCTGCACGTCCCAGAGAACCTCTAGCCCCTGTAGCATTACACACGTCTTTACGGCCACTTGCTAGCATAGTGCATAGCTAAATTGTCATTGGCCTGTTCGCTTCGCAGAGGGTCAGTCCTCTAGCCCTTACTGCATGCCAGGAGAGCCCATCATTCCTCCCTAAGCACCTGTTGCTCTCTTTGCAGATCCCTTCTGGCCTGTTTATCCCCAGCATGGCTGTTGGTGCTATAGCAGGTCGACTTTTAGGAGTGGGAATGGAGCAGCTGGCTTATTACCACCACGACTGGGCCATCTTCAATAGCTGGTGTAGTCAGGGAGCGGATTGCATCACCCCCGGCCTTTATGCGATGGTTGGGGCTGCAGCCTGCTTAGGTGAGTGGTATCTGCATTGACCTTGAAGAAGTTGCTACTCAGGTGACGTATAAAGAAGCGTGATATGAAACACAGTTGAGTGCAGATTTATTTATTTTTTTAAATGACCATCCATTTCCTGTTGGGTTTGCCATTTTTCAGGTGCTTTAAGGAACCATTCTTTATCATGTAGCTACGTTCCTCCCTTTGAGGAGCAATTTTACTCTCAAATTTCATCATACTAAGGAAATGATCAGAAACTTGGCGAAGGATATCTGCTCAAGAATGTTCATCGCAGGATTATCTATGATAGCAAGCAATTGGAATCAACTTAAATACACACAGGAAGGGACTGGTTAAGTGGATTATGGTCCATATAACCGTGTAATGTTATACTATGTAGCTATTAAATGTGATGCTAATATTTAATATCTTTAAATATAATGTTAAATAAATTTGTGATAATACACAAGATGTTCCTGACATAAAGTGGGGGGCGGGGAGCATGGTGGGGAGTTAGACATGTAATATGAGCTCACCTACGTAAAGACATGTATTTTTACATTGTGAAAAACTTGAAAAAGTCATTCAAAATTTTTACTCTGCTTATTTCTAGGGAGTGAGCTTATAGATAATGACTTTCTTTTATAGACTTTCTTTTTTTTTAAAAAAAGATTTTATTTATTTATTTTGAGAGCGTGAGAAGGAGAGCACAAGCCAGGGAGAAAGGCAGAGGGAGAAGTAGGCACCCCGCTGAGCAGGAAGCCCGACTCGGGGCTTGATCCCAGAACCCTGGTATCATGACCTGAGCCAAAGGCAGACGCTTAACCCACTGAGCCACCCAGGCACCCCATTTTTTATTGACTTTAAAGAAATGTTTTCTGGGGCCGCCTGGGTGGCTCAGTGGGTTAAAGCCTCTGCCTTTGGCTCAGGTCATGATCTCAGGGTCCTGGGATCGAGCCCCGCATCGGGCTCTCTGCTCAGTGGGGAGCCTGCTTCCCCCCTCTACCTACTTGTGATCTCTCTCTGTGTCAAATAAATAAATAAAATCTTAAAAAAAAAAAAAGAAATGTTTTCTGACTTTTCCGCAATAACCTATACGTTCCAGAGAACCTCTCTTCTCAGGAGTGTTACACAAATTGTGGATATCTTTTGCAATGACCTTTATAATTAGGGGGGAGAAAGCAATGCACAAATAAGAAACAAAAGGAGAAAAATGTAGAAGGCCTCTTGCGCATTTGTAGATGTTATTTTGAGAAATGTGACTCGTGTCCATAATAAACTTGCTTTAATGCAGTTGCAGTTAATAGGGGAGACCCCCTTTTAGCAGTGTTTCAGGTAAGTAAGCTTTCCCTGGATGGGGGCCTGTCACAGGCCCTTACCTGGCATGAATCTGAATTGTTCCTGTTTTCAGTGGCCCGTATCTGTTTCTTTGCAGGTGGGGTGACGCGGATGACCGTTTCTCTTGTTGTCATAATGTTTGAACTAACTGGGGGCTTGGAGTACATTGTGCCTCTGATGGCTGCAGCCATGACAAGCAAGTGGGTGGCAGACGCTCTTGGGCGGGAAGGCATCTATGATGCCCACATTCGTCTCAACGGTTACCCCTTTCTTGAAGCCAAAGAAGAGTTTGCCCATAAGACCCTGGCAATGGATGTGATGAAACCGCGGAGAAATGATCCTTTATTGACTGTCCTTACTCAGGACAGTATGACTGTGGAAGATGTAGAGACTATCATCAGCGAAACCACTTACAGTGGCTTCCCAGTGGTGGTGTCCCGGGAGTCCCAAAGACTTGTGGGTTTTGTCCTCCGAAGAGATCTCATTATTTCAATTGGTAAGGATTTCAGAAAGAGGATCACGGGATCCACGGTGGAAATAAATAAATACCTGCGCAAGGGGGGAGGGGGAAACAGAGGGAGGATGGGACGAATTAGGGGCCATCAAGATACAAAGAGCACCTCCATTTTCAACTTTCCCCCCCCTACTTCTCAAATAGAAAATGCGCGGAAGAAACAGGATGGGGTTGTGAGCACGTCCGTCATTTATTTCACCGAGCATTCACCTCCCATGCCGCCCTACACCCCGCCCACCCTGAAGCTCCGGAACATCCTGGATCTCAGCCCCTTCACTGTGACCGACCTCACCCCCATGGAGATTGTCGTGGACATCTTCCGCAAGCTGGGACTGCGCCAGTGCCTGGTTACGCACAACGGGTGAGAGCTCCCTGGGGAAGGCAGTTGGATTGTGGGAGGAAAGGGACCGTAGAGAGAGAGAGAAGAACCCAATTCATTTGAATGTCAGTAGCACTTACAGGCCCTCCTGAAGGTCCGCGATGAAGATGGATGTGTTTCTTTTATCATAATAATGAACGGAAAAGGGATTTGGGGGGAAAAGTATGTTTGAGAGATGGGAACTGCTGGCTGCACGTTATAAATAATGTAGCTCCTCCCCCGCAAAGGAAACGGCTGTGTCCTTCTGAACAGACAGCACTGAAGTTATGATGGTATTGGGTAGTATATGTTTATATGGTATTTGGTCCTTAGAGTACCTTTGTTATTATTTGAAGATGAGAAAAGCAAATTTTGGTGAGATTTGAAGATCTGCACAAGGGCCCCCTATTAATATACAGTAGAGAGGTAGGCTTTAAAGACAAGTCTTCTGACTCTCAAGGCCAAGCTCTTTCTTTCTGGGACATTTCCTTTTTTTTTTTTTAATTAAAAAGATTCTTTTTTTCTGTTTTGTTTTTTTTTTTCCTCCCTGGGACATTTGTCATGCAGTAAAGGAAGCCCTGCTATTTTTATTGGAAAACAAGGGAGGTGGAGGAGGAGGGTGGATTTTTTTTTCCTAAACATGCTATGTTAATCCAGCAATTATGTAAGAATTTCATTCTCTACAATTTCTAAATGTTGTAACAGATGTCTTGCAGGATTTAAATCAGCAAGGGGACTTTCCCTAACTGATTCATTCAACACTTACCGAATCCCCTATTTCATGCAAGAAGGTATTCCGCTAGACACCAAGGAGACACAAGAAAAGGATAAGGCCCTTCTCCCCACCTCAAGGAGCGCACTGTGTCCTAGGAACACTGCGTGCTCATGAATCAGAGAACACATGAGCCCGTATCACATGACAGCAGACGGGACAAGGGCGCAGGTCAGGCCGTTGCTGCCAGGAGGACGCAGGCATTGCCGGCCTGCAGGATCAGGGGAGGCGTTCTGGAAGAGGAGCGCCTGAACTAGGTGGCAAACGAGAAGATTCAGATATGTAGGGAATATTTAAGCCACAAGAGGTAGCAGGATGCGAGACTGGAAGTAGAAATGCTGGCAGCCTGTCTAGGGACCCACACGTGGTTGCGTTTGCTGGGCGCACGTAACCTAGTCCCGTTAGCGCCTCATGCTGTAAGCGCGGACGGTGTCGAAGACAGTTGCAAAGGACTGGGGCGGAAAAGCGTCACCTTGGACAATGTTAACCACCGATTTATTTTTGTTTTGTTGTCTCATTTTGTCTTGCAGGCGGTTGCTCGGAATCATTACCAAAAAGGACGTGTTAAAGCATATAGCACAGATGGCGAACCAAGATCCCGACTCCATTCTCTTCAACTAGAATCACAGGGTTGTGCTGGATATAAAACAGGAAGGACATTGCAGATCATGGATGTATTTTGTTAACTGGGTACCCAAGACACATTTCCCGTATTTGGAGGGTGAATTTATATTAGTGTGTTGTCTCTTTCCTATAAGTTAACCAGTTGCACTACATAATCTCTGGAATTTAATCTTCTCTTTAAGAGAAAATACAGTTAGGCTTCTGTGATCTTGCATTAGGAAGATTTCGTGAAAGAGTCAACGAGATTGCTCTGGTTTGATTCTTTTTAATTTTTTTTAATTTAAAACATAATTGTTAGCCAATATGCAATCACTGAAAACTATGCAAGAAAAATTCCAACCGTCCTGACCTATAGCCTGCAGGAAACTCATGAAAAAGTCACTTTTTTTGGACTCTAACTGTCATTGGTGGAAGATGAAGTGTAAACTAAGGGGCTTTGCTTTTCCAACCACAGAAAGGAAAGCCAGAAGGAAAATAGTAATGGTGTTTTCCAGACTGTGAAAATTCAGTTCAAATGTTATCTTGTTCCTGTTACAATATTTAGCATTATTAGTTTGTGTGTGTGTACGTGTATGTTAATTTTAATATCTGATTATAAGACAATGCTGCTTTGGTTAACCTTCTCTAAACGAACTTAGAGAGGTTGACTTTTATAGCTTGCTTGTTCCTGGTACTCTTTTGAAGTGCACAAAGATAAGTTATGGAACTTTCTCCTTGTCTGCAAAAAGGGTAATTTTCCAGATGGTATCTGTTAGCCAGTAGACAAGGACTTTGCCATGAATTTGTTAGTAGCAAGGAATGATTTCTCCAGCTTCCTTGAAATGAATGATTAGTAAAGTTCTAAGCAAAGTCAATGACTAGGAATTTCACATTTTTTATGGTGAGGTCCCTGACTCATTCTCTTACCCAGTTGCCGCCTCCATGAGTGATGGTGCTTTAGGCTTCTGGAATATGTAAGAATAGTAAAGGGAACCATGTCTAGACTGCGTACTGATAAACCAGGGAAGATCCCGAGCTGAATCTGCATTCCCATGCATTCCTTCGTGAAGACCACCAGTACTAAAATAACAGGGGGCTCATGCCTCCTCCCAGTGTTAAGTACATGTAACAGGCCAGTGTTGTCCCTGTGAACACGAATTTAGGCTTGGGGTACTTTCAAATCTATCTGAGGCACTGGAATTAGGATAGGCAGCTGCGACTCCCTTGAGGCTCCTTGGAATTCTAAATAAAACACAGAGCTATCCTAAGACCTAGAGGTGTGGACAAGGCCTGGTGACACCAAAGGTGCTTGTTTATCCAATTGCAAAGGTGCCTGTCTCAATTTTCTATCACCTTTACTGCAGTAGAAAACATCACACCGTAGGGACACCTGGTGGAATCACAGAGCCACCACCATCATTCCGACCGACGCCTGGTTTCATTTTCTTTTGTTTTCCCCATGTGCAGCTGCCCGCCCCTCACCAACCCCATGTTCCCCTCCATTCTTTTCCCCTCCCACTCCTCAGTCCCGAGTCCTCTCTTGGGGATTGAGCACCATGCCTGGTTAATCATTCCTCTCTCAAGAAAGAATTCCCAGGGCTAAATTGTAAACCGGGGCTCAGCAACCTTCTGGCACGTGGACCCGAGGTAGCGCACAGCCGTTTGCTTTGCTCTCTAGCCCAGTTGCTGCCGCCATGCCTCCCTCCCTTTCTCTGCCCATGCCCAGTGCCTGCAGCAGCGGGACTCTACTGCCAGGGCTGTGAGTTCAGCCTTTCCTGTTCTGCAGGTCCGTCCCCCACACTTCGCGCCATCCTTCCAGCCTAGAACCAGCAGTCACTCGGTGTAGCCTCCCCCGCCCTCTGCCTCCCCTCCCCGAACACCTCAGGGTTCCTCATTTTAAAAGTTGCTGAGCCCTGAATCTAGGATTTTTTTTTTTACCCCAGTTCTTATCTTTCCCAAATCTGAAATTCTTTTATTGCCCAGACCTGGGTAGCCAAAGGCTTGTATTGATTTTTATCTTTCAGATATCAAGGCACTCACCAGAGTTTTGTTCCGTTTCTTTTCTTTTCTTTTTTTTAAAGTATATCATACTAACATTTTAGAGAAAGAGAAAAAAAACTCTCTCGGTTTTCTTCTATTACAGTCATGACTCAGTCACTTTATGTCTTCTGTCCCTTCCACGCCACTGATTTCCTCATCTGAGATGAGGCCGTGGGCCGGACCGCCCCTGTGTATTGTGCAGAAGTCATTCTTATCTGTATATTTCTGGTTCACTACCTATCTTTTCTTATTAGCCGTCCAGCTGAAGTTCGCAAAACAGGAAGCGTTAGTATTTCTGGTATTTGATGACAAAGGTTTGGTCGCATTTCATAGTGCAGCAGCGATATGGAGGACGTCTAAGTTTGCGTTTGTGTTTCTTCTAGGATCTGTTTTTGATTTCAGACAGATGAGCCAGTGTTAAGGTGCTACTTCAGAAAATTAATTCGAGAAATCAGATAACACTGTGCCAAGGTATACTTTCTAGATGCTAAGCACCGATCGGCCCTCCAGAGAATAATATCCTTTTGATACCTCACTCCTGATAAATCTCATTCATTAACCTCAGCTTCTCAGGAATCCTTGTAACACATAGGCTAGAAGTAGCTATACTGTATGGTATTCATTATATGTCCAGTCCTATGGTTTGGCTCAAAGTTTGGCTAATTGTGGCTAGAGCTCTCTGCTAGACTGCTAGCTCAGCACCCAATACTCACGGGTTTCTTGTCTTCAGGCAAAGGAAAATGTTCTTTCTGCCATTGCAAAGTCAGCAGTTGGACAGACTTAACCAACAAACAAAGCCGATACAGGGAGGCCTGTCTGTAGCCTCAGGTGGCCACATACCTCAATGGCAAAAAACTAGATGATCTGTGATTTAAAAATTAATTTGAGTTGAGACGAGTGTGTTTGGGCATTAAGAAAAGAAAATTGCCCGACATGAGGGAAGGCTCTACAAAGGAATGCCAGTAAGCGCTTCAAGAGCGTTAGGATTTTCTGAGGAGAAAGATCTGGGAGACATCCAGTCGTGAAGAGAGCGGGAGTCGGTAGGTTTGTAGAAGTCTAGCTGCCATACTTTGTAGAGTCAGATCTTCAACATAAAGAATTACAGAGGCCGAAACAGTTAATGCATGGTTAGACCATGGGAGGGAGGAAGCAAAGGACGGAAAATGCAAACTAATGGCCACTTTCAAGGTCATTTCTATTCGGATGTTTGTTCAGACGCTCTCCTCTTTTCTGGCCCCAGCTTCCTTCTGGCTCGGGCCAGCTGTGGAGTAGAGGTGGTATAATCCGCAGAATCGATATCCTCTGGTGGATAATCTGACACCGATGACACTTTGGATTTGCCAGCTGGCAGAGCAAACGATTCATTTGCTGATTGAACAGCAAAGAAGCTCAGTTGTTTTGGCATCAGAGGCTGAATCTGAACCCCTTACGGGAAGAGCAGAGCACAGTAGAAATTTCTCTAGCTAGTCTCCGTTTCCGTTGGAATGTGAGAAAGATAAAGTAATGGGGATTTAGTGTGGTCTAAGGCTGTGAAGTAATTCTTAACCATGATCTTTTTTTTAAAGGTGGAGAGGGGCTGAGAGAGAGGGGGGGAGAGAGAGAGAATCTTAAGCAGGCCCCACGCCCAGCCTGGATCCCGACGCGAGGCTCGATCTCACAACCCCCCACAACCCTGAGATCGTGACCTGAGCTGAAATCAAGAGTCGGATGCTTAACCGACTGAGCCACCCAGGCGCCCCTTAACCGTGATGTTTGGAACTCGTTCAGGTGTGGGGGGAGCAAATTCGTCTTTAAAAACTTGTCATGCAATAGAGTCCATCAGGCAAAGTAATCGAGCACATTATATGTTGTAAGTATTTGCATTGCCTGTCCCGGTTGGGTCTTGATCTTGGTTTGTTTTGTGAGGTGATGAAGAGGACCATGAACTTGTTACCCCACAGTATCTTTTTTTTTTTTTTTTATAAATCATGAGGAGTGCAAATTTTGAAGTCGAGTTTTTAATGATGATAGTGAAGACAATATTGAGAATCTGAAATGACCAGTGTGTTTTATATTGCCAAAGTGCTTACTGAGGACTGTCCGCCCACATCACTGCCGATCAGTTCAGAGAAAACAGGAGAACATTTTTTTGGCGTGGTGCACAGAGTATTGAGCTCTTAAAAACCCTGAGAAAAACTAGAGCTTTAGAAAGTAAATGGGAAGTAGGATATTCAGTTCTTAAAAAAAAAAAAAATGTCTAAATATGTGGTCTGAACGTAAGTGTCCTAAAACCTTGATTTTTTTTTTTTTAAACCACTCTGGGTTTGCTTGGACTCCCTCTGGAGAGAGAATTGGAAGATGTGGCAATGGAAAAGCCCTAGTAAGAAAGTATATGAGTTCTTGCAAGATGGTGGGAGGAAGGCCATCCTATGCCTCAAGCCATACAAGCTGGCCTTTGTAAACTGTTTGTTCATGTGCCTAAGGTAGAGAACAAGTCAGGTAGTCTTTCAGAGACAGGTTTTGCAAGCAGAGGAGAGGCTCCGAGCCATGTTCGGCTGGGCTGGAGGCAGTCTGCTTGGAAGGGGAGGGCTAACCTGAGACCAGACATCTGCTCAGGAAGGAGGCTGGCGACCACGTGCCATTGCCTAAATAATAAGCTTTAGGTAGACTGTCTTGAATTTTGATAACAAGACATTTTTTTTTTAAATCTATATTGTAGCCTCCTGAGAATGTACTTCTTGTGTATTAAAAAGAAAAACGGTGAGGGCTTCTCAGATCAGAGCTCGGAGAGCCATGTAAACTTGCAGGGAAATTAATGCAGTGGTCCCGGGGTGACCCTTTGCTCTGCCTCAGTTTCGGCCGTTCACTCCGAGGAGAGAAGTTCTTGGAATGTAGGTGTTAGCGACTTTACGTTACTCCACAAATGTTTGCTGGCCACGGTCTCACTTCTGAACATCTGGATCTGGGCAAAGTTTTGAAGCGATGTAGGGAACAGAATTGATTTTTCCACTGTGCAGTCCGATTTTGCCAACTCTCCCAAGAAAGAAAGTCTGTGATGTGCAGAGTTTGCATTTCTTGGATGGGACCCCGCAGGTCCCCCTGCCCAGTCCCATAGTCATAAATTCCTACCTCTCAGTTCCTGCCAAAGGATCTTCAGTCTCTGTGTGCACTCACTGAATGAAAGCCTTGCCTAAATTTTGGCCTTTTAAAAAGCAGAAACGGCATATGATGGTGTAAAAATAGGGTTTAAAAAAAAGTGATCTCTGTCTCTCCTTCTCTCTCCTCTTCCTCCTCCCTCTTTTTTTTCCCTGTCACCCCTTCCCTCATCCCCATATTCAGTTTTTCCTCAGTTGTTAACAGGCATATTGTTTTGAATGTGGACCTTGGGGAAGGGACGGCGTCGTTCTGAGGACAGAGAATGGAAGACACTTCGGAGTCGCTGGGCCACACAGGGATCTGCTCTGCCGTCAGGGTCAAAGCCAGGGGTGTTTGTTGAGAGCACTGAGGGTTTTAGCATCTCAAGGCAGACATATGAAGTATTCATTGCTAAACCTGATTATCTACTAGTCCAAATCCGTTGAAAGTCATAGGCAGCCTAGGATTTGGTGAGTGAAATGCCATCTGGCAACATGGGGACAAAGGGGTGGCCCGAGATGGTTTCATCGGGGCAGGAATGTTCAGTCTGGTCACATTGGGTGTGACCTCAGAACACATGGTCTTTCAAGAGTGCTCATTTTCCCTTCTCTGTTTCACTTCAGCCTCTTTCTCCTTTCTCACCCTTTGCCCTGCCTTTTCAGTACTCAGCTTTTTAATATTTACATTTTTATTATATATTTGGTCCTTTGGGACTATGTAATGGTTAAGAATTAATCATTGTAGAGAAAAAAACCCGACGTGTTTAGTATTTTGTTCTCTTAAACTGTCTTTTGAAGCTATGCTGCTAACCAGGTACAGGCCAGAAAGGAGTCAGGCCTGCCAGACAGCACCCTGGTCATGTCACCTAAGGATGACAGTGATGTCACCACAGTGACTCTTCTCTGTTTGACCAAGGCCAGCCTCCCGCTCTTACCTCTCTGTCCAATTCACCCCTGGCTCGGGGAGAACTTCTACCCACTGGGTGAGCCAGCGAGGCCAGGAGGATCAGAAAAGCCGGCTTCTAGCCCACGGGCCAGTCTCTGAATTCTCCGTAATATGCTCATTTGTGAGGCCGGCTCCCCACCACAGTAGCCAAAGAAGACCCGTCTGACTCGACATTTTAGGTCCTAAGCATTGGTAAAAGTCCCGCTGAAGCTAATGTGTAGATAAGATAGCAGCAGCCAGGCGTATACAGAAACTAGCATCAGCCAAAGCTCATACGGCCTGAGTTTCCATCGGGAGCTTGGTGCCGAGCTGCTCCGAGCAATTATTTATTCGAGTGCTGCCAAGCCTTACGTCACGCTTTCTTAGCTTTGTTCTAGCTTGTAGAGGGGTTGGTCCCCGTTCATAGGCACAGCCTGTACCAAAGCTGTGGCTTACTGCTTGCTTCATTTTGCTTCCTGGTCGTGCATAGCAACATAGTCTAAAAAGGAAGACATGGGCTGGGGAGTTAGGAGACCTGGTTTCTATTCCCTATGCTTCTACTAACTAGCCTCGAGATCTTAACCGCTCTGTGCCTCAGTGTTCCCATCGGCAAAATGGGGATAGCGTTAATTGCCCTACCTACCTCACAGGGTTGTTGTGAGGATAAACCGAGACAATGAATGGAAAGTACTTTGACAAGTAAGTGCTATGCAAGCTGTAAAAGACGGAAACAATCACGTTAAAGGCAATGGAACGGACTTTGGCAGAAGGGTTAAGGGGCTCATCCAGCCCTTTCTCTGTGTGGCATAAACCCGGGTCGCCATTGCTTTATACATTTTCACCTAGCACATATTTGTAATTATGCATGTAATAAAGCACAGCCTTATCCAGTGTGGTGTCTGATGTGTTCTTGAAGCCCCCAAGGTTTGCAGCTATTGATTTCTTTTTTTTTTTTTTAAAGATTTTGTTTATTTATTTGACAGAGAGATCACAAGTAGGCAGAGAGAGAGGGGAAAGCAGGCTCCCCGCTGAGCAGAAAGCCCGATGCGGGGCTTGATCCCAGGACCCTGATATCATAACCTGAGCTGAAGGCAGAGGCTTTAACTCCCCTTGATTTCTGATCATAGCAGGAAGGGGGCAGGGCTGGGGGGGGATTGAGGGAGAATGGTGTAAAAAGTACCTGCAAACCCCTACTAGCAGGCTCACTTCTTAAAATGATTTATTAGATGCTTACAAGTACATATTCAGTAATAACATTTTACCACAAGGAGACAAATGAGGGGCAGCTTGCTCTTCCAAGAGACTCTAGATACCTCGTTCCTTCTGCCTCCTTAAACGTTCTCGTCTCATAGGTTGGTGATACTTTCCTGATGACATGAGGATTAACTGGGAGCTGGATTTTTTTTTCTCTCTTTTTGAGCCTTTAATGATGTCAGATGATGGGCTTTGACAGGCCTCTTGCCTACAGTCACTCTTTATAAGGAGGGGGGTGGGTGATTGAAATGGGCCTCCAGTGGAAAGGAAGGTTAGTAGTACCCTCTTCATGGTGTCTTGGGATGAAAATGTCTCCTGTGAGAAACCCTCTGAGGTGACCAAGGAGGGGGACCCTTGGGGGAGGTGGTTGAATATACAAACATTTCCTTTTCACACTTCTGTGGAATGTGGAAAACAAAGGAAAGCCAGACTTCAAATTCAGTAATACCTTTTCCTGCATGTGACTTGTCACTCCCCTCTTGGTTAGCCAGACCCCAAAGAAGGCAGTTTACCACGTGTCCGACTTTTTGTTGCGGATTTCGCCAGTGGGTATCCCATCACATCGGCAGTGGCGTTGCCTCGCTGCTACCAAGAGCTTGAAGGCTGTTGGCCTACTTGGTATCATTTTAGGAAGAACCTCTTTATATAAAGATAACTCCCTCATAAGCCTGAAATTCCACAAAGAAATTTGAGTTTCTGATGTTATTTCTCATTTTACTGGATACCTTCCACACTATCACCATCCCTGCCTCTAATCTAAATGCCTCTTGAGAAAAAAGCAATACATCTAGGCATTACTGGTGGACAGCAACTTACTAGGAATTAGAGTGTTGTGTCTGGTCGCTGTGGGGCCCAGATAAAAGTGGCTTTGCTGGAGTATGAGGTACAGATGGATCCATCACCTAGTACAGGAGAGGCCCAGAGAAACACCTGGAAATGACCACCAGATGTCAGTGCAATCATTAAAATACTGACGTAGCTACCATTTGGTCAAAAGAGAACCGAGCAGAGTCTGAGGGCAGGTGAGGCAAGAAGCATGAAGTCATATGACAGCTAGATGGTGGGTGGACAAAATTCAGTCACAAGGTATCTAGCAGACGTTCTCTCTCTCTTTTTTTTTTTTTTTTTAAGATTTTATTTATCTATTTGACAGAGAGAGAGAGGTCACAAGTAGGCAGAGAGGCAGGCAGAGGGAGAGGGGGAAGCAGGCTCCCCGCTGAGCAGAGAGCCCGATGTGGGGCTCGATCCCAGGACTCTGAGATCATGACCTGAGCGGAAGGCAGAGGCTTTAACCCACTGAGTCACCCAGGTGCCCAGACATTCTCTTTTTAACATGTCTAATAAACTTTATGCTTTTGTTATTATTAAATTGATCACGTGGCCGCCCCTACCTTTGAGGAGCTCATCATCCTTGTGTCGGAAAGTTGTAGCTAGCTTCTTTTTCAAAGCAGAGTCCTAGATAAAAAGGAGGGAAGAAGGACTCCAGTTCCTCCCTCACTAGGATGACCTGGTATTGGATGATTAGGACACGTCTGACGATGGGGTGGTGGTGTTCGTAATTACCCAAGGACAACGGGTGTAGACTGGAATTACTGCACATGTCTTAGTTTGGGCTGCGCTATAACAAATTATCCTAGACCGGGTGCTTAGAAACAGCAGAAAGTTATTTCCCACAGTTCTGGAGGCTGGAAGTCCAAGCCAGCATGGTTGGTCCTGCTGAGAGCCCTCTCCCAGGTCACAGACCAGCCACTTCTCGTTGTATCCCCCCATGGCGGAAAGAGAGCTAGAGAGTTCTCTGTGGTCCCTTTCATAAGGGCACTCATCCCAGCCATGAAGGCCTCACCCTCCTGACCTCATCACCTCCTAAAGGCCCCACCCCCAAATACCATCACAGTGGGAATTAGGATTTCAACAGATGAATTGGGGAGGCACGTAAACTTTCAGTTCCCAACACCAGGCAAAGCAAGAAGTGTAGTTCCTCTCTTCCTCAGGAAATCTCCAGCTCCTGGCCTTTGGACTCCATCTAGCTCCAGGTCTCCGAGGCTCCTTCCCTAGGTGCTCAGACTCTGCCCATCCCTTGAGCTCCCAAGGCCCCTTTCCTGGCCTCTCTTCCCTCCTTCATGATAAGCAATCTCATCTTAAGTGCTATGGGATGTGAAGTAAGAGAGGTGTTTGAACAACCACAGGTAAAAAAAAAAAAGTCTTGTTCTCAGAAATAATAGTACGACTCTGGGCAGAGAGCAACATTCAGGGGAGGAAAAAGACATTTTTGGCCTCTGGCTCCCCTTAGGCCTTCTTAACTGTGGAATTGAAGAGTTCCCTGTCCATGCATTACCCACTGCTAGTGTCTCTCAGTAGACATTTTAGGATCTTGATTCAGGAGGCTGCAGATAGACTAGAAGACAGATAGAAGGGGGAAAAGCATAGGATTTGGAGCCAGAGGACCTAGACTTGAGGCTTATTGCAAGGGAATTGCTGTGTTTCTCATTCAAACAAACCTTGGGATCTCCACGATGGGCCGTGAAGGAAGAGTCTCCTCTTGAGATGGGGCTTCTGGATCTCACAGCATGGTTTCGACTTCCATAGAATTCTCCTTACCATTGAGGCCATTTTTGCGGTTATCTCATTGGCTTGGGGGCGGAGGGACTTGGGAGATCACTACTCTTTAAAGATTCTGGCCTGAGTGTGCCTCTATAGCACAGCTGAGAGGGAGGTAGAATTTTTCATCTAAAATCTCGGGGAAAATAAGGGGAGTCCACGTGACGTGCAACAGAATCATCCGGCTTATCCTGACGACACATCAGAATCATCTAAAATAGGTCTTAAAATATAGATTCCTGGAGGTTTGGTGCTAAATCTTGGATCGGTATTTGGAAAACCATACAGGAGTGTTACAGGCTTCACTCACCGCCCCCCCCCCTTCCCCACACCCTGAAGCCTCATCAGCCTCCTACATGGTGGGCACCGTCTGAGCACCACCTGGGAGAACTCACTGTCCCAGTCGTTCCCTCCTGTGTCCCAAGTAGCAGGTATGGGGCCCAGCACAGCGTGGGCCCTCCGACAATAGGATACTGGCAGGTCGGCTGTTTGTGTAAAGCTTGCCTTTTCTAGTTCCTGTTTCCTGCCTGAAGTCGAGTCTCTTCTCTAGACGTACACCACATTCCAGGGACACAGCACTTACCTACCCACAAGCAGTTCTTCTGAGTTTATAAGTCACGACCCAATAATCACCATCTCATACAACCCTTGGGAAGTGATGGAGGGCATGTTTATTTCAGGCTCTGCTACTCATTTGGCTCATGATTTGACTTCTCTTAACCTCAGGAACCTCATCTGTAAAGTAGGAATAATGAGAAAAATTGCCTCATTGGATCGTTGAGATGAATTGAAACTGGGTATAAAAACTGGGCTTTACAAGTTGGCTATACAAACATCGTTGCTATTCAATTGTCATGAGGGCTAAAAGATAACATATGTGAACAGTCAGTGTTTATTGGGCACCACTAGGCACCAAGGATTCAATGAAAGGAAAAAACAGACCCATTCCCTAGATGGCAATCCAAATCACAGTCCATTTAGAATGCCATAAACTAGAAGTCTATTCTAGTGACGAAATATTTTTTTCCAAGTCTAGTATCCATGGGATTGTCAGCCTCTCCTGAATATTAGCAAAATCTTGGCACCTCCTCGCCCACCAAAATATTTCTTGATTATTTCTGCTTCTGAGACTCTGGAGTATCGCATTAAATCAGGACGTCACAGGTACACCAAACCAATCTGTCAGCTCTGGTTCTCAGGGAGGATGTACCCACTTCATTCCCTCTGGCTCCATCTCCCACTTACTCTCATCTGAAGCTGGCAAAGCCACCTGGGAGAACTATTCCTCCCCCCAGATACCACCCAGCCTGATAAAGCCAATTGCACCTCTTTCCTCCTTGCCCGTCCTCCAGCATAACTTCTCTTTATAGTTCCAGTTACAAAACAAAAACTCCATTGTATATGGATGAATACCAACAGATATGGCTGTGTGTATGTGGAGAATGGAGAAGAGAGTTGTCTACACTAGCGTCAATATACCGGAACTGCTTTATTACACAAATACCCTTGAACTACACAACAACCCCCGAGACAGGCAAAATATGAGGAAACGAAGACGAAGACTCGGTTGGGATTTGTTCAGTATCTCAGAGGCAGGAAGAGTTGGAACAGAAACTGGAGCTCAGTGTTTTTGATCTCAAGTCCAGTGATCTTTCTACTACTAATCTTGTGGCTAAGTGCTGTTCACCCTTGACCATTTCCGGGCCAGTTTATGGGAAGGAGGTAACAGGAGCCTATCTGGTTGGGCAGTTGGCCTAGTGTTAAAAATTTACCGTGGGTAAGAATCTGTGTAGAGATGTGTAGAGATTATCAGAAACAATTCTAGGAAGGGGATCTCCAAAGTTTCTTTAAAAATGTGGATGTGTAAAGAGTGAGATGTGGGGATGGATAGGGGTGGGGGGAACAGTGTCTGGGATCCTGTGTTTACTAATTTACCTCTGTTGGTATTATTTAAAGCTTTTACCAAGAGCTTGTATCACTTCTATGATTTTTTTAAATGTAAACATCCAGGAAAGAAAACAGTATTTGTATATGTAGTTATAAGGATGTGTTCATCTTATCAACTGGGAGCTAAATTTGTTTTTCCTGTGAACTAATGGTAGATAATGAAAACTAAAGCCTCAGGTCCAGTAAGCGGTTGTTATGAGAATTCCCATCCCTAGCAGGGGGGCCATATGACTCATGCAGGCACAGGAGGCTGTTTTCTCTCATAATCTAACATAGCAGCCAGAATGAGCCTTTTCAACCATAAATCAGATCATGCTGCTTGCCTGATGTGAATGAAACCCTTTGGTGACTTCCCATTACAACCAGAGCAAATCCAAGCCCCTTACCCTGGCCTCTGAGGCCTTCCATACCGTTCACCTGGCCTATCTTGCTAACCTCGTGTTATTCGTTTAGTTGTTTCTACCTAAAATTGATGATGTTAAAGTCCTAACCCCCAGAACCTCAGAATGTGGCCTTATTTGGAAATAGGGTTGTTGCAGATGTAATTAGCTGAATTAGTATGAGGGGGTACTGGAGTAGGTTAGGCCCTCATCCCATATGACCCGTGCCCTTACAAGAAGGAAAACTTCGGAGATAAGCACACAAATGGGGAGAGTACCATGGGAAGATGAAGGCAGAGATCAGGGCGATGGTTCTAGAAGGCACCTCAAAGATTGCCAGAAGATCACCAGAAGCTAGGAGAGAGGCACAAACAGATTCTTTCTCACAGCCTTGGAAGGAGCCTACCCTGCCAACACCTTGACCTCAGACTTCTAGCCTGCAGAACTGAGACAGTGCATTTCTGTTACGCCCCCTGGTTTGTGGTTCTACTTTGTTATGATGGTCCTAGCAAACTAATACACCTCATCTCTTAGCACACATCCCCTACTCTTACTTGCTCCTAGCACACTATCTTCTTCTATCTTCTTTTTTTCTTTTTCGAATTCATCCCACACCCAGTTTATTCCTGCCTCAGGATCTTTGCACGGACTGTTTCATTTCTCTCAAATGTATGTCCCTCAGACTTTCACATAACTAGCTCCTTCTCATTATTCAGTTTAAATGTCCTCTGTTACAGAGGCCTTCCCTGACCTCCCAGTCATTCTTAGTTGCTTCATGTTCTTTCTTCTCCTCCGGACTCATCATTATCTGATGTTTTCTTGTTTCTTTGTTTATGGTATATTCCCCCAATTAAAATGTAAGCGCCATAGGGAGTTTGTTCACCATTGTATCCCCGGCTTCTACCTAGACATACCTGGCACACATAGGCATGCACCCCCTCATACTAATTCATTTGTTCAATGAATGAATGAGTGAACGAGTGGGAAGAGTTCTTTACTGATAGATTCATTCATTAAGCATCTGTCGAAGCTCTGCTACTTGACAGCCACTGTGATAGCACTCGAGGCACAAAGGCAAATAAGATAGGATCCCTGCTCTTAGACTTTCTGAGAGTCTGTGGCTTTGGAGTCTGACAGGTCTAAGTTCATGTCCTACCTCTGTCACTTACCAGCTGTGTGATCCTGGTCAAGATCCTGGTACAGATCCTCTCTGTACCTCGGTAATCTCTTCTGCCAAATGCAGATAATATGAATACATAACCCAGAAAGTTGTGGTAAGGAATTAAATGAGAAAAATAATGTGTGTAAAAAGCTAAGCAGTGTCTAACACTCAGTAGCTACTTTAAAAATGGCATTGTACCTCTAATTAGAAAACCAAGGTCGGCCTTGCTTTCAGCTATTTGCCTCCCTCTGGGGGAAATGAGCAGTTCCCCAGGACAGCAGTAGAAAGACTCCAGCATAAAGGGAGCCCCTGGGCAGCCCCAGTGCTTCTCCCAGGGATCTCTGAGGAGACATTCAGGTGGAGGAACCACACACTGGAAGTAAACACTCAACTCTTTCCCTTCATGTTGCATATATGAGGTGGTCATTCATTCATTCATTTGTTCATTCATTCATTTATTTAGCAACTGCTTACCGAACATCGATTCTTTAAACTTTTTTTTTAGTTTTATTTATTTATTTGACAGTGAGAGAGGGATCACAAGTAGGCAGAGAGGCAGGCAGAGAGAGAGGGGGAAGCAGGCTCCCCGCTGAGCAGAGAGCCCGATGCAGGGCTCGATCCCAGGACCCTGAGATCATGACCTGAGCCAAAGGCAGAGGCTTTAACCCACTGAGCCACCCAGGCACCCCCCCGAACATCGATTCTGTTTCAGGCACTGTGCTGGGTGCCGTAGATACAGGAGCAAACAACAGAGACATGGTTTTTGTCTTCACAGGGCTGAGAGTCCAGTGGAGGTGTTTCTGTTTTGTTTTCCAGGTAGTCTTTCATCAAATATTTATGGGGCCTGGCAGTTTTTCTGTATCTAGTGGGGAATGGTGACCACGGTCACCAGTCACTGGGCCACTACCAGCTGTTCCCCCGGGTGAACAAGTGGTCCTGGATCTGGGGCAGGCGCAGGCAATGGTGCTTGTCCTTGGGACTGTGCGGGCTTGGCAACCCTCTGAAAATGATCTTTAGATAAAGTTCCACATATTGAGAGTGCTTGCTCTGTTTCATGCACTAGACTCCTTGTGTCCCATCTATTATTTCATTTAATCCCCATGACAACCTTGAGAAACACTGTTATTAAAATCTTTTTTTAAAGATTTTATTTATTTGAGAAAGAGAGTGTGCATGAGCTGGGGGGGGAGGGGCAGAGGGAGAGGGAGAAGCAGGGAGAAGCAGTCTCCCTGCTGAGCAGGGACTCCCCCCCCCCCCCCGGGATCATGACCTGAACCGAAGGCAGATGCTTAATGGACTGAGCCACCCAGGCGCCCCTAAAATCTTGTATGTCAGATGAGGAAAGGGAAGCTCATGCTGCTGAGAAGGAGAAGTGACTTGCCATAGGTTACATAGATAGGAAGTGGTAGAGGTGGCATCCAAGTCCAGGTCTATATGACTTCCGAGCCTCTTTCTACAATACCACAATCCTTCAATTTTTCCAAAGGATATTTCTGCTAACAAAGCACTGCATAGGGTTGACTTCTGGAAGCTAGGAGATCCCTTGAAAGAAATAGTAAGAGTCAACTATATAGACAAAAATCCCCAAGTTTCCATATCTTCTTGTATTTGTTATCTATTCCTATGTAACACCATTACCACAAACTTAGCAGCTTAAGACAAACACACATTTATTACATCACAGTTTCTGTGGGTCAGGGATCTGGACACAGCTTATCTGGGTTCTCTGTAAAGGCTGCAATCAAGATGCAGACCAGGCTGGGATCTCATCCGAGACTCAACTGGGGAAGAATCCACATCCAAGCTCACATGATTGTTGGTAGTGTTCATTTCCTTGTGGGCTGCCAGACTCAAGTCCTCGGTTCCTAGCTGGTTGACAACCAGAGGGCACTCTTGTTTCCTTGCTGTGTTAGGGTTCTCCAGAGAAACAGAACCAATAGAGTGTGTGTGTGTGTGTGTGTGTGTGCATGCACGCATGTGTGCATGGGTGGTGGGAGAGAGCGGTTTTAAGGAATTGGCTCATGAAATTATGGAGGTGGCAGGTCTAAAATTTGCAGGGTAGGCCAGGTGCCTGCAGACCCAGGGAAGAGCCAATGTTGTAGTTTGAGTCTGAGGGCTGTCTGCTGGCAGAATTCCCTCTCGCTTGGGCGAGGTCAGTCTTTGGTTTTAGTCAGGCTTTCAACCAATTGGATGAGTCTTCAGTGGGTTTGACTGGGGCTCAGCCCATTCGAAAAAAAGACACACCTGCAGATCTGTTGGAGATAAGCCCTTCTCTATCTCCCACTCCTGAGATGGTTATGTACACAACCTTAAGCTTCCTATAGGTTTGAGAGGTTCCATGAGGCACACCCTTAAATCTCTTGAAAGGGCCTTTTGTGTGACCGAATACCACTTTGATGCTTTGATCTTTCTGACGAGGTAACAAAATGTTGTACAGTCACTTTCTCAACTTTTTCTCCATGTCATCCTTTCCTAACAGTGTTTGGAAACCATTTCTTAATTTTAGCATCTTCTACCACCTGGAGAGGCTGAGAGTCATCAAGTCCCGGGTCCTTTTTGATTTGACTGTTTTTCCCTCAATTTATCTTCCTCCTTTCACATTCTACTATAAACAGTAAGAAGAAACCAGGCCATGCCTGCAACACTTTGCTTGGAAGTCTTGTTGAGTAAATAAGCAAGTTCATCACCTACGTGTTCTATTTTCCACATGACTTCAGGCAACAATTTCAATAAGCTTGTTTTCTGCTACTTTAAAGGGATTCCCCCACAGCCCTGTGCCTGCCACATGGTAAGTGCTTAATAAATTTGACTACATAAGAGGAAAAATAACACCTAACTTCAAGGTTGTTCTGAGAATTTCATGAGAGTATGTATGAAACTGTTTGGCATGTAGTAGATACATAGATCCCTTCCTTTTACTTCTGTTATAGACTGAATGTTTGTGTCCTCCTAAAATTCATGTTGAAGCTCTAACCTTTAGTGCGGCTGTAACTGGAGTAAGGAGGTAACTAAAGTTAAATGATGTTGTAAGGGTGGGGTTCTGATCCAATAGGATTAGTGTCTCTTTAAAAAGAGACACTGGTTGGGATGCCTGGGTGGCTCAGTCAGTGAAGTGTCTGTCTTCAGCTCAGGTCATGATCCCAGGGTCCTGGGATCAAGTCCCACATTGGGCTCCTCCTTACCCAGTGGGGAGCCTGCTTCTCCCTCTGCCTGCTGCTCCCTATGCTTGTGTGCCCTCTCTCTCTCTGACAAATAAATAAATAAAATCTTAAAAAAAAAAAAGAAGAGACACTGGTTGTCTGTAAGAGAAGAGAGACAGAGAGAAGATTGCCATGTGAAGACAGAAGCAGATAAGGGAGTCATACTGTCACAAGCCAAGGAATGCCTGGGGCCCCCAGAAGCTGAAAGAGGCAAGGAAAGATTCTCCTCTAGAGGTTTTGGAGGGAGCTTTCTTGGTGGACCTCTAGCCTCCAGAATTGTGAAAAAATAAATTTCTGTTGTGTTAAGCTAAGAAGAAGAAGGAAGAGGAGGAGGATGGGGAGGAGGGAGAGAAGAAGAAGAAGGGGAAGAAGAGACACCAGAGAGCTCACTCTCTCTCTCCCTTTGTGTGCATTCACCGAGGAAAGGCTATCCATGTGAGAACATAATGAGAAGGCATCAGTCTACAAGCCAGGAAGGGAGCTCACATAAAAAATTGAGCATTTTGGCACCCTGATCCCATACTTACAGTGTCCAGAACTGTGAGAAAATGAATTTCTGTCATTTAAGCCATCCCTTCTATGGTATTTTATTATGGTGGACCAAGCCGATGGACTGACACGCCTTCCTTGGGTGAAGCCATTAGAATTCAGAGATCAGAATCCACGTCCCTCAGTTCCTAACTGTTCAAAGGATGACATTGGGACATGTGAAAAGCAATCTGCTTTTTAAATTATGTTTTATTTTTTCTGATTATAAAATATAGGATCACTGTAAAAAAAAAAAAAAAGAAAATGCAGGGGCGCCTCGGTGGCCCACTGGGTTAAAGCCTCTGCCTTCGGCTCAGGTCATGATCTCAGGGTCCTGGGATCGAGCCCCGCATCGGGCTCTCTGCTCAGCGGGGAGCCTGCTTCGCCCTCTCTCTCTGCCTGCCTCTCTGCCTACTTGTGATCTCTCTCTCTGTCAAATAAATAAATAAAATCTTAAAAAAAAATAAGAAAATGCAGAAAATCACAGTGGAGAAAGAAAAATTCTCAATAATTCCTTCGCTCACAGATACCACTGTTTAGGTTTTGGTGAACATATTTTTATTATTTTTCTATATGTGACAGTTTGTACGTACACACACACATATGCATAGAATTAGAGTGATGCTAATCCATAGTGCCTTATATTCTTTTTTCCCCCTCCCATTTAATATTTATTGGAGCAGATTGCTTTCCACAGATGTCTTTTCCTCCAGAATGATTTCTCTCCTGGGCTTTTGACTTCCTGTTCTCCAGTCTATTCCAAAGCAGCTTTGGCCTGTTTCAGGCCCTGGCTCCAAGCCTAAAGGAGCTTTGCCCCTGTGGACTTGCCTTAGGCCACGTGACTGCTCAGTGACTCTGTTTTCACCTGCAACCTAGCTGGGGAAAGATGACAGGAAATGGCGGCTCTGGAGAATGGGTAAAAGGAGCAAACCAGAATCTGGAACTCCCTTAAGTCACACATTCAGTCTTGCTTTACTAAAACGCAGCAGTTAGAGCCAAAGCTACAGGCTAAGATTATGGCCAGGGGAGTCAGGGAATGCAAATGGGCACTGGGTTGACCGAGAAAAACCCAAGGTTAATAATGATCCGGTGATAAATGCCAAAAGCAAGGCATCAAATTATACCCCAGCCGTGATTTCAACTTTGGCCAAACATGCATGAGTTATACAAAGGTGGGACTGTAGTTCTCCATGCTTGAAGAGTGGTTTCTTAGCATTCCATTGTGTTTTCCGTTTCATTCACTAGTCTTTGAAAGAATGGCTTTTAAAAAGGAATGGCTTTTAAAAAGAGCTTGCTTTTCATATTAAGAATGACAGCAAGTATGTTAACAAAATAGAACATTTTAAGCAAATGATGAGATTAAAGCCTCAAGTGGTGGAGATATATTTTGAGCCTGGTTTTTGAGCCTGAGATACCCTGGAAGGAATGGAGAGTGGGCGTAGTTCAAAACTTGACCGGTAGGGAAGTGACGCATGGGCAAAAAGTAGAAATTAACAAGTCATAGAAACAGCACAAAATGGCCAATAAATACTTGAAAAAGCCATTCGGTCATGCTCACAGTGAAAGAAGTATAAATTAAGATTGAAAAAAGATTGAGGTTTAGGTTGGAAAGAGTACAAGGAAAGGGACACCCCCAGACACTCTAGGTTGATGCAACCTTTATAGAGGCCCACTGGGCACCACCTTGCCAAGTGGAAAGTGCATTTACCCATTGTCCCTGGTATTCCTCTTCTGGGAAACATTGCTACAGAATTGTGCAAAGCTTGATATAAAAGTGTATTTATCTCAGCATTGTCTGTATCATGGAGAAATGGATATAGCCTTCCTATCGACCAGTATAGGAGTGATTAATGAATTACGGTACAGCCATATCCTGAAAAGAATAGGGTAGATTGGTATGGGCTGGTATGGAAGAAGAGTTATTGCATGTAACTGAGCAAAAGAAGCAAGTTGCAGAAGATTAAGTACAATATAATCCCACTTCGTGGAAAACAAAACCAAGAAACAAAAACCTGGATCTGTTTATAGTGATGTGAGTATTTGATATTTTAACAGCTGGCACTAGAATTCTCTTAGGGAGAAGAATGCAATTTTTAAGGAAAATTACTTGGTAAGCCTCCTGCAATGTGGAAATTGAGGTCCTGGGGTGTTGGGCAAGATCATAGGAAGACTGAAAATTTTCTACTAGGAAGATGGACAAAGGATTTTAAGGACAAGGGCATCAAATATTCAGAGTCAAGTTTTGTTTTTGTTTTTGTATTGCTGTAGTATCAATTCCCTCCATTGCTTCACACGCGAATGTCTTTTGTGAGTAATTTTGGTGGAAATTATGAGACTGATCATGTGTAGTGGTTCCTTCAGAGAAACCACAAAAGTTCAGACACAAGAGGTAAAATGTAAGTGGGATGCAGAGTAGTTCAGAAACAGCAAGTTCTTCAAGCAAAAGTGAGCAAGTGACATTGAGAATATAGACATCTTGGAGAGAATATTGAATTTCCCAGGTCTGGGATAGGGGAAATTTGTCAACTGACATATGGAATTTAAGCCTGTGGCTTCTGGAGTCAGTCAGACACACTGGATTGAAAAGTTGCTCCAATACTTACTAGCTATGTGAACTTGGGCAAGTCAATTAAACATCCTGTGCCTCAGCTTCCTTATCTGTTAAATGGGGGTGATGATGGTACCTGTCTCATAGGTTTGTTGTGAGACTATACATTATTTTGAAGGTTAAATGAGATCCTACCTGGAAAGCACTTTGTTTCAGTGCCTGAAACAAAGTAAGTGCTCCATGAAAGTTAATATTAACTATTGTCATCATCATCTACTTGGGTTACAAAAGTAATAGATGTATTTATTGAATATATAACTACTATGTTTCCTCAATTCTATGATTTGCTCTTCTTTCAAATTTCTGAAATTGAGACTCATCATATCATTATTTTACCTTTACATTTAAGGTCATTTTTCTCCCCTCTTGGGAATATTCCAAAGAGTATCTGACTCCCCAAACCATGCTGTAGTTCAGCACTTCTCAGACTTTAATATAGGGACCTTGTTAAAATGCAGATTCTGCCTCAGTAGGTGTGGGGTGGAGCCTGAGATTCTGCAGTTCTAATGAGCTCTAGGTAATGCCAGTGCTGCTGATTCTTAGACCACACTCTAAATAGCAAGGGTCTACATCTTTGAATTATAACCCATCAGAGGCCAGAGATGCTGCAGGTTGGAATGGGAGCCATATTGGAATCAGACCTCTGAAGCAGCCTTCTTGTAGTAGCAAACTTCTGGTCCCACAGGCATGGGACTGAGGTTTTGGAACAGTCCTGAAATCTGTAGGTGAAAAACAAAATCTGAGGAGGATAGTGAGTGTTCCTAAATCAGCATCTTTGGTAACATGTAATGATCGCGTCAGCCATTCTGAATCCAAACTGTTTAGATGTCAGAAATTCTAGAGAAGAAACCCAAAACCTTGGCCTTGTTGGTTTTCCCTCTAGTGAAAGCTTACTAACTGGAGTCTTCTGCAGTCACCTCACAACATACTCAGTATGTATGATCTCAGTGTCAGGTCTCCACCTAGAGTAAAGCCCCTCCAACTAACACTATCCATTCAACAAAGTAGTTTTCCCGTCTCCCTTCTTTCCCCATACCTTAAATAGTCAGGCATCATGGCCTGGGGATTCTTTTTTTTTTTTTTTTTTTTAATCCCCAAATACTTTTATTTTATTTTTTCAGTGTTACAAGATTCATTGTTTATGTACCACACCCAGTGCTCCATGCAATACGTGCCCTCCTCAATACCCACCACTAGGCTCGCCCA
>CM052901.1:65196243-65216613 GCA_028534135.1 Potos flavus | reverse complement strand
AATGTGATGCCCCCAGCTTTGTTTTTCTTTTTTAACATTTCCTTAGCAATTCGGGGCCTTTTCTGGTTCCAAACAAATTTTAGGATTGTTTGTTCCAGCCCTTTGAAAAATGCCGGTGGAATTTTGATCGGGATGGCATTGAAAGGGCCTGGGGATTCTTAAACTTTTTTTTATTCTTTTAATTTATTAAGATCACTTAATGTATCTACCCTCTTAAGAAATTTTTAAGTGCTGTTGACTGTAAGTAAAATGTTGTATAGCAGATCTCTAGAGCTTATTCATCTTACTTAACTGAAGATTTATGCCCATTGATTAGTAACTCCTCATTTCCTCTCTCCCCCCAGCCCCTGCAAACCACTATTTCCCTCTTTGATTCTATGAACTTGACTATTTAAATACCTCCTTTAAGTGGAATCATGCATTTGCCTTTCTGTGACTGGTTTCTTAGCATAATGTCCTCAAAGCTCATTCATGTAGTTGCATATTTTAGAGTTTACTTCTTTATTTTTTTAAGACTGAATAGTATTCTATTGTATGCCTATACTGCATTTTCTTTGTCCATCCATATCAATTCACAACATTTCTGCCATCTGGTTCTTCCTGTGTTAGTATATCCATTACCTCTCTCCTGGGCTGCCACAGCCTCCTACTGCTCCCACCAACTGCCTGGTTTCCCCATCCCAAACTATTATACCCACTCTTTGCATGATTTTTGCCTCACCACTTCAATATCTTTCCTCAGTCATTCTTTCCCCATCTACTGCACAAATCTTCCACTTCTATTCGGGGCTCATCATTGTGTTTCTGAACACATCATCCCCATTCCAGAACCCAAGCTTTGATTCATTCTGTACTTCCCACTCACAGTACCTTCCATCTTCCAGGAAAGATTTTAGGAATAACTAAGAATTAGTTAAGAATAACTATCATTTACTGACTACTTACTTGATGCCTAACTCTGTGCTAAGGACTTTACATAGATTATTATTTGTTACAGTATCTCTATGAACTACATATTTTACAATTATTCCCGTTCGATGTGAGGAAAGTAATTTATCCCAGTCTGTCTCTAGACATGTAGACTCTGCCTCTGTCTTTTCTTACTGATTCCCCTTGCCATTTCTATTTAAATACCATCCCACTACTTTCAAAGGTATAGGAAATAAATTAACTATTTATTTAGTTGTTAATAATAATAATATATAAATGTATATACAGAATATATATTTTAGAATATAAAATGTAAATATATAGATATATAAAATATAATAATAATAGCTATATTATTTAGTTAGAATGCTTCTGCATTCCGATTTAATAAGCTCATTATTTATAGCTTGCATGTTTGTTGTAGGGAAATGATGCCTCTAAAGCTTTTAAAAGACCTTGAAGCCATTTTGTTCACATAGATCGTTTGGACATTTTCTCTGCAGTCTTTGTTACTATTGAGGTGCTTCTTTCTGGATATGGTAAAGCTGAACCCCAGCTATGACCCTATCACAAACATTCCAATCCCAAAGAAGAGACATCAGAATGAGTGCCTGAAGCACTTGCAAATAGCAGAGTGAAACTCATGGGCACACAGCAGTGTCTCTGCAACTCCGAGGAAGAAAGTGGGACTGATAGGATTGAGTTGGGGAATGGCCAACTGGGACTGATTGGGTTTCTTTTTTTACTCTCTATATTTCTATATTGTTTGATTCTTCTTTTTATAATGAGTGTTATTTATTACTTGTGTAAGAAAAAGCAACACAATTGTTTATTTAAAAATAAATGACAACAGGGACGCCTGGGTGGCTCAGTTGGTTAAGCGGCTGCCTTCGGCTCAGGTCATGATCCCAGAGTCCTGGGATCGAGTCCCACATCGGGCTCCTTGCTCAGCAGGGAGCCTGCTTCTCCCTCTGCCTCTGCC
Organism: Potos flavus; assembly: GCA_028534135.1. Lineage (NCBI taxonomy): Eukaryota > Metazoa > Chordata > Mammalia > Carnivora > Procyonidae > Potos > Potos flavus. Next base: position 65,214,701 of record CM052901.1, on the reverse strand, counting down.
TGCCACTCTGCCTGCTTGTGCTCTCTTTCACTCTCTCTCTGACAAATAAATAAAATCTTTTAAAAAATAAAAAAAATAAATGACAACAGACAAGGAGGAAAGTTTAGAGAGAGACTTTAGAAGAATCATAATCATCCAAAGCTAGTTATCTCCAGCAATAATTGGGTGATGTCATTTGTTACTTATCAGAATGGCAAAAACAATTTTAAGTTTGATAATGCTCATGGATAGCAAGCATAAAGAGAAATAGGTGCTATCCTCTACTGTTGGTGGGAGGTTGGCTCAGGGTCTTTGAAGGAAATTTTGCGGTGTGCATCAGCATTTATGTACATGTATCTTTGGCCCAACAATACTACTGCCAGAAATTTACCATATGCATATATACTCAAAGGCATGTCATATTCAAGGATGTTTACTTCAGAGTTTGTTCATAATGGCAAAAACTAAATGTACATCATTAAAGATTGGTTAAATAGACTGTGGTTCATCTATTAATATAAAGAACAGTAAGCAGAGAGAGAGAAAGAGGAAGATGATGATGAAGTAGGAGGACCCTAGGCTCGTCTTGTCCCACAAACACAACTGGATAACTATCAAATCATCTTAAATAACCCAGAAATCAGCTTGAAGAATGACAAGACAAACTCTACAACTAAAAGGAGAAAAGAGGCCATATTGAAGAAGGTAGGACATATGGAGACATGGTTAAGGGGAGAAATGGATTGCGGGTGCTGCAGGGGAGGGAGATTTGGTCACAGAGAAGGGAAACAGAGGAGCACATAGGGGAATGCACAAGGAAAACATTTCCCCAAAGATTGGCTTGGAAAACAAGAGGGACTGAATTTTGATAGCTTCCTACCAGTGGGGCTTAAGGCCTGGAGTTTTAAAGGTCAGAGGGCACTGCACTGCTCCTGAGAGAAAGCAGGCAAATATCCTGGGAGACAGTGATCTGAAAAACGAGTGAGGCACACAGTGGAGAAATTATTTGCTCTTGTCAGAGTATAGTCTCTGAGAGGCAGTGTTCACAGAGAAGCCTCTCTGGGAACAAAGAAGCTGGCTGATCCCATTTTCCTCCCCCACATCTCAGCATAAATACAGAGCTACCTGCAGGAAGCAGCACAGCACTAATACTGGCTACCCAACTTGCTTACACCAAGCCCTACCCCCCTGTACTGGTGGAGATCACCCTTCTCAGTCAAGCTTGCCTCAAACCCAGCACAGTGGGCCCCTCCCCTAGGAGACCAGCAGAAATCCTTTTTCACACCATGTCTCCATCTCTGGACCAGAGAGTGCTGCAGGGCCTCAGTTTTGGTGGAAGTGGTGTCAGTCTCATTTCACAAGCAGACCAGAGCACACCTAGTTAAAATACCACATTCAGGCCAGGGACCAAACACTGCCCAGAGCAGGCAAGGAGAACCTCTGCAAATGACTAGCCTGAAGGATAGAGTAGCTAGAAAACAACAGCAGAGTTCATGCAGCACACACCAGAGACACTCCCTGAAGTGCCAGACCCCAGGCACTACATGGCCTCTTCTTCATAAAGCCATTACTTTCAGGAGCAGGAAACATAACTGGCTTTTATAACACATAGGAGGAGGCAGAGACTTAGACAAAATGCAAAGACAGAGGTATTTATCCCAAAAGAAAGAACAAGATAAAGCCATGGCCAGAGATCTAAGCAAAACAGATATAAGTAACATGCCTGATGGATAATTAAAAACAACAATCATCAGGATACTCACTGGGCTTGAGAAAAGAATAGAGGAGTGAGACCCTTACCACTAAGATAAAAGAGTTAAAAAAGAACCAGAGAAGGATGAAGGATACAATAAACAAGCCTGGAAACAGGCTTGATGTGATGAACAGCAGGCTGGTAGGAGTGAGGAATGAATTAGTGACCTACAGGACAAAATAATGGGAAAAAAATGAAGCTGAACAAAAGAGAGAATTATGCAACATGAGAATAGACTTAGGGAACTAAGGGACTCTATCAAACATAATAACATTTGTATTATAGGAGTCCCAGAAGAAGAGAGAGAAGGGGGGCAGAAAATTTATTTGAAGAAATAATCGCTGAAAACGTTCCTAATCTTGGGAAAAAAACAGACATCCAGATCCAGGAGGCACAGAGAACTCCCATCAAAATTAACAAAAGCAGGCCACCATCAAGACCTGTTGTAATTAAATTTGCAAAATATAATGATAAAGAAAAATACTTAAGGCAGCAAGATGAAAGAAGCCCTTAACTTACAAGGGAAGAGCTAGAAGGTTAGCTGGACATTTCTCAACAGAAACTTGGCAAACCGGAGGGAGTGGCATGATATATTCAAAGTACTAAATGGAAAAAATCTGCAGCCAAGAATATTTTATACAGCAAGGCTATCATTCAGAATAGGAGAGATAAAGAGTTTCCCAGGCAAACAAAAACTAAAGGAGTTCATGACCACTAAACAAGGCCTACAAGAAATTTTAAAGGGAACTCTTTGAGTGCAAAGGAGAGACCAAAAGTGACAAAAACAAGAAAAGGTCAGAAAGAATCTCCAGAAACAATGACAAAACAAGGACCAAAATGGCAATAAATACATATCTATCAATAATTACTTTGAATGTAAATGGACTAAACCCACCAATCAAAAGACATTAGATGACAGAATGAATAAAAAACAAGACCCGGGGCACCTGGGTGGCTCAGTGGGTTAAAGCCTCTGCCTTCAGCTCAGGTCATGATCCCAGGGTCCTGGGATCAAGCCCCGTATCGGGCTCTCTGCTCAATGGGGAGCCTGCTTCTCCCTCTCCCTCTGCCTGCCTCTCTGCCTACTCGTGATCTCTCTCCTCTCTGTCATATAAATAAATAAAATCTTTAAAACAAAAACAAACAAACAAAAAAACCCCCCAAAAAACAAGACCCATCTATATGCTGCCTTCAAGAGACTCATTTTAGACCTAAAGTTACCTGCATATTGGAGATGGAGGAACGTTTATGCAAATGGCTGTGGAAACAAAGCTGGAGTAGCAATACTTAGACAAACTAGACCTTAAAACAAAGACCGTAATGAGAGACAAAGATGAGCACTATATAATCATAAAGGGAACAATCCAACAAAAAGATATAACAATTGTAAATATTTATGTACCCGACATGGGAGCACCCAAATATATAAAACTGTTAATAACAAACATAAAGGAACTAATTGATAACAACACAATAATAGTAGAGGACTTTAACACCCAACTTACGTCAAGGGGCAGATCATCTAAACAGAAAATAAACAATGAAACAATGGCTTTTAATGATACATTGGACCAGATGGTCTTAACAGATACATTCAGAACATTCCATCATAAAACAGCAGAATACATATTCTTTTCAAGTGCACATGGGACATTCTCCAGAATAGATTATATATTCGGCCACAAATCAGGCCTCAACAAAAACAAAAAGGTTGAAATCATACCATGCACCTTTTCTGACCACAACACTATGAAACTAGAAGTCAACCACAAGAAAAAATTTGGAAAGACCACAAACACATGGAGGTTAAACAACATGGTATTAAACAATGAATGGGTCAAGTGGGAAATCAAAGAAGAAATAAAAAAACACATAGAAACAAAAGAGAATGAAAACACGATGATCTACAACCTTTGGAATGCAGCAAAAGTGGTTTTAAGAGGGAAGTATATAGCAATACGGGCCTACTTCAAGAAGCAAGAAAAATCTCAAATAACATCCTAACCTTACACCTAAAGGAGCTAGAAGAAAACGAACAACAAATGAAGCCTAAAGCCAGCAGATGGAAGGAAATAATAAAGATTAGAGAAGAAATCAATGATATAGAAACTAAGAAAACCACACTAGAACAGATCAATGAAACCAAGAGCTGGTTCCTTGAAAAAGTTAATAAAATTGATAAACCTCTAACCAGACTTATCAAAAAGAAAAGAGAAAGGACCCCAGTAGATAAAATCACAAATGAGAGAGGAGAAATAACAACCAACAATTATACAATTATTGTATAATTGTATAACCAATTATAACCAAAATATATGTATAATGTATAACCAAAACAACCAATACAATTATAAGAGAATTTTTAAAAGATTTTTATTTATTTATTTGAGAGAGAGAGAGAGAGAGAGAGATAGAACATGAACAGGGGGAGAGGAAGAGGGAAAAGCAGACACCCTGCTAAGCAGGGAGCCCAACATGGGGCTTGATCCCAGAACCCTAGGACCATAACCCAAGCTGAAGGCAGACGCTTAACTGACTGAGCAGCCCGGGCGCTCCCAGTTATAAGAGAATATTATGAAAAACTATATGCCAACAAATTGGATAACTTGGAAGAAAAGGATAAATTCCTGGAAACATATAAACTGCCAAAACTGAAAAAGGAAGAAATAGAAAAATTGAGCAGACCATTGACCAGCAATGAAATTGAAGCAGTAATCAAAAAACTCCTAACAAACAAAAGTCCAGGACCAGATGGCTTCACAGGCGAATTCTACCAAACATTTAAAGAAGAGTTAATACCTATTTTTCTCAAACTACTCCAAAAATAGAAAAGGAAAGAAATCTTTCAAATTCATTCTATAAGGCCAACATTAACCTGATACCAAAACCAAATAAAGACTCCACTAAAAAAAAGAGAACTAAAAGCCAATATTCCTAATGAACACGGATGCAAAAATTTTCAATAAAATACTAGCAAACTGAATCCAACAATACATTAAAAAGTCATTCACCATGATCAAGTGAGATTTATTTCTGGGTTGTAAGAGTGGTTCGATATTCACAAATCAGTCAATGTGATGCACCACATTAATAAAAGACAGTTAAGAATCATATGATTATTTCAATAGTTGCAGAAAAAGCGCTTGACAAAGTAAAACATATATTCATGATAAAAACCCTCAACATAGTAGATTTAGAAGGAATGTACCGCAACATAATAAAAGCATATATGAAAACCCACAGCTAATGTCATCCTTAGTGGGAAAAAGTTGAGAGCTTTCCCTTGGTGGTCAGGAACAAGACAGGGATGTCCTCCTTCACCACTGTTATTTATCATACTACTGGAAATCTTAGCCTCAGCAATCAGACAACAAAAAGAAATAAAATGTATCCAAATTGGCAAGAGAGAAGTCAAACTTTCACTCTTTGCAGAAGACACCATACTCCGTATAGAAAACCCAGAAGACTCCACCAAAAAACTGGTAGAACTGATAAATGAATTCAGTAAAGTCTCAGGACAGAAGATCAACATACAGACATCTGTTGCATTTTTATACACCAATAATGAAGCAGTAGAAAGGGAAATTAAGGAATCAATTCCATTTACAATTGCACCAAAACCAATAAGATTCTAGGAATAAACCTAACCAAAGAGATAAAGGACTAGTACTCTAAAAACTATGTAAAACTCTGATGAAAGACATTGAAGATGACACAAAGAAATAGAAAGACAGGGACACCTGGGTGGCTCAGTTGGTTAAGCGGCTGCCTTCGGCTCAGGTCACGATCCCAGGGTCCTAGGATTGAGTCCCACATCGGGCTCTTTGCTCGGCGGGGAGCCTGCTTCTCCCTCTGCCTGCCACTCTGCCTGCTTGTGCGTGCTCTCTCTCTCTCTGACAAATAAATAAATAAAATCTTAAAAAAAAAAAAAAAGAAATAGGAAGACATTCCATGCTCATGGATTGGAAGAAAAAAATGTTGTTAAAATGCTATACTACCCAAAGCAATCTACACATTTAATGCAATCCTTATCAAAATGCCAACAGCATTTTTCACAGAGCTAAAACAAACAATCTTAAAATTTGTATGGAACCACAAAAGACCCCAAATAGCCAAAGCAACCTTAAAAAACAAAAGCAAAGCTTCAGGCATCACAATTCCAGACTTCAAGTTACATTGCAATTGTATAGTGATGAAAACAGTATGGTACTGGGACAAAAATAGACACCTAGATCAATAGAACAGAATAAAAACTCAAATGAAACCACAAATATATGGTCAACGAATCTTTAACAAAGCAGGAAAGAATATCCCATGGGAAAAATTCTCTTCAACAAATGGTGTTGGGAAAACTGGAGAGCAAGATGCAAAAGAATGAAACTGGACCACTTTCTTAGACTATACACAAAAATAAATTCAAAATGAATTAAGGACCTAAATGTGAGATTGGAAATCATAAAAATACTAGAGGGGAACATAGTAACCTCTTTGACATTGGCCATAGCAAGTTTTATCTAGATATGTCTCTTGAGGCAAGGGAGACACAAGCAAAAGTAAACCATTGGGACTACATCAAAATAAATAGCTTCTGCACAATGAAAGAAATAGTCAACAAAAGTAAAAGGCAACCTATGGAATAGGAGAAGATATTTCTAAAAGACATATCTGATAAACGGTTAGTATCCAAAATATATAAAGAACTTATAAAACTCAATGCCCCCCAAAAAATCCAATTAAAAAATGGGCAGAATGCATGAACGGACTTTTTTCCAAAGAAAACATATAAGTGGCCAACAAACACATGAAAAGATACTCATCATCACTTATCATCAGGGAAATACAAATCAAAACCGCAATGAGATTTAATCTCACACCTATCAGAATGGCTAAAACCAACAACACAAGAAACAACAGGTGTTGGCAAGGTTGTGGAGAAACCTCTTGCACTGTTGGTGGGAATGCAAACTGGTGCAGCCACTCTGGAAAACAGTATAGAGGTTCCTCAAAAATTAAAAAAAATAGTTCTCTAAGATCTATCAATGGCACTACTAGATATTTACCCAAAGAATACGAAAGCACTAATTCAAAGGGATACATGCACCCTGCTGTTCATAGCAGCATTATCTACAATGATCAAATTGTGGAAAAAGCCCAAGTGTCCATTGATTGATCAATGCATAAAGAAGATATATATATCACACCTTCTTTTTATATATATATATATATATATATATATATATAGTGGAATATTCCACTGTGTGTGTGTGTATATATATATATATATATACATATATATATATAATTATGGAATATTATATATATACACAGTATATATATGTATATATATACAGTATATATGTATATACACAGTGGAATATTACTCAGCCATAAAAAGAATGAAATCTTGCCATTTGCAATGACATGGATGGAGCTAGAGAGTATGATGCTAGGTGAAAGAAGTCAGTCAGAGAAAGACAAAGACCATATGATCTCACTCACACGTGGGACTTAAGAAACGAATGAGCAAAGAGGGGGAAAAAAAGAGAGAGAGAAACCAGGAAACAGACTCTTAACTATAGAGAACAACCTGATGTTACCAGAGGGGAGGCGAGTGGGGGGATGGGTTAAATAGGTGATAGGGATTCAGGAGTGCACTTGTTGTGATGAGTACCAGGTGATATATGGAACTGATGAATCACTATTTTATATACCTGAAACTAATATAACACTCTATGTTAGCTATATTATTATATAACACTTATTATATAATAATAAAATATATAACACTTATTATATAACACTAATATAACACTTATAGTATGTTAACTATACTGGACTTAAAAAACATTATTGAAAAGAAGTAGGTTAAAAATAATGTACAGAGGGGCGCCTGGGTGGCTCAGTCAGTTAAGCGTCTGCCTTCAGCTCAGGTCATGATCTCAGGGTCCTGGGATTGAGCCCCGGATCGGGCTTCCTGCTGAGTGGGGAGTCTGCTTCTCCCTCTCCCTGTGCCCCTCCCCCCTACTCATGTGCTAGCTTTCTCTCTCTCTCTCTCTCAAATAAAATAAAATCTTAAAAAATAATGTATAGAAAAAGATACGCTGATCAAAAAAAAATCTCTCATGGTTATACTAATATCAGATAATGTAGACTGGGCCAGCTTCTGGAAAAACATATACTGTCAAAACTCACCCAAAGTGAAATAGATAATCTTAATAGTTCCACAGTGATTAAAATACTTTTTTATTTTAATATTTTATTTATTTATTTGATAGAGAGAGTGGGTGAGAGAGAGAGCATGAGCAGAGGGCAGAGGGAGAGGGAGAAGCATGCTCCCCACTGAGCAGGAAGCCTGATGCGGGGTTCGATTCCTGGACCCCAGGATTAGGACCGGAGCTGAAGGAAGCCGCTTAACTGACTGAGCCGCCGAGGCGCCCCAACTAAGAGACTTATCAGTAATCTTTAAAGCTTTGGAAAGAGATAGCTTCAAGCCCATATGGCTTTTCTAGAGTATGCAACCAAACACTTATGGAAGAATTAACATCAATTTTAGAAAACCTTTTCCAGAAAATAGAAGAGGGGGAAATCTTCCCAATTCATTTTGTGAGGTTAACATCACTCTGATGTCAAAATCTAAGATGATGTTTTTTTTAAAAAGAAACTACAGACCAGCATCCCTCAGAACATAAACATAAGGCTTCATAACAAAATATCAGCAAACAGAATTCAGAAATATATGAAAATAATTATACACCATGATCGAGTGTAGTTTATACCAAAAATGCAAGGCTCATTCAATACTTGAGAATCAATCAATGTAATCCACCCTATTTACGGGCTAAAGAAAAAAAAAATCACACAATTATACCAATTGATGCAGAGAAAGCATTTGACAAAATTTAACATTCATTCCTGATAAAAACTCTCAGGAAACTCAGAATAAAAGAAGAACTTCCTCAACTTGATAAAGAGCATCTATATAAAACCTATAGCTAATGTCATACTTAATAGTGAAATACTGAATGCTTTTCACCTAAGATCAGGAACAATCAAAGAAGTAAATTTTCATGACTCTATCTTATCATAGTACTAAAAGTCTTAGCCAGTGATACAGGCATGAAAAGGAAATATAAGGCATATGGATAAGAAAAGATGAAATAAAATTGCCCCGATTTGTAGATGACATTATTTACTATGTGAGCAAACCCAAGTAGTCTACAAGAACTCCAAGAACTAATGAGTAAGTTTAACAGCATCACAAGAAACAAGATCAACAAGCAAAAAATCAGTCTACTTCTTTATACCATCAATGAACTATTGGCAACCAAAATTAAAAACACAATGCACTTACAAACATTTCACCAAAAATATAAGAAAAACTAAAAAAGAACCTCAAACATACTTAAATATAAATCTAAGAAAACATGAACAGAATCTGTATGTTGAAAGTTACGAAACCTTGATGAAAGAAGTCAAAGAAGATTTAAATAAATGGAGATGTGCCATGTATAGACTGGAAGGCTCTACATTGTAAAGGTATCAAATCTCCCCAAACTAATTTATAGATGCACTGGATTTTTTTTTTGTGGATAAAGACAAGTTTACCTGAAAACCTATCTGGAATGGCAAAGATGCTAAAATAGTTAAGACAATACTGAAATGGAGAAATAAAGTTGAAGGAATCGCACTGCCAGGTTTTAAGACTTATTATATAGCTACCATAAACAAGACACTGTGGTATTGGATGATGCACAGACCCACAGAACAATGGAACAAAATACAGAACCCAGAAATAGACACACACCAATACGCTCAACTAATTTTTGACAAAGAAGCAAAATCAATCCAACAGAGGAAGGATAGTCTTTTTAACAAATCGTGCTATAATAATTAGACATCAAAATCCTCCCAAATATGAGCCTCTACCTGACTCTCATATCTTAAACAAAGATGAACTCAAATGAATCATAGATTTAAATGTAAGATGTAAAAGTGTAAAATTTTTTGAAGAGAACACAGGAGAAAATCTTTGTGACCTTGGGTTAGAGGATGAGTTCTTAAATATGACATCAAAAACACAATCCATTTAAAAATGAATTGACCTTTTTTAAGATTAAGAACTTTTTCTCAGTGAATAAACCATGTTAAGATGATGATAAGACTAGCTGTAAACTGGAGAAAAATATTTGCAAATCCAAGATTCAACAAAGGACTTGTGTACAGTATATACAAATAATGCTCTAAATTCACCAGAAGGCAAACAATCACTCTGATTCAAAAATTGGCAAAAGACTTGAGCAGACATTTTACCAAAGAAGATGACATGGATATAAAAACTCATGAGGAGATTTTCAACATCACTAGTTATTAATGAAATGCAAATTAAAATCATAAAGAAATATCACTACACACCTATTATAATGGCTAACATGAAAAACACTGACAATACCAAGTGCTGACCAGGAAATGGAGCCATTGAAACTTTTATGCATTTCTGGTGGGAATGAAAAATGGGAGAACTACTCTGGAAACAGTCTGGCAATTTTCTAAAAAAGATTTTATTTATTTATTTAAGAGAGAGAGAGAGAGAGAGAGAAAGCACAAGCAGGGGGAGTGGCAGAGGGCGAAGCAGGCTCTCTGCTGAGCAGGGAGCCTGATGCAGGACTCGATCCGAGGATCCCAGGATCATGACCTGAGCGGAAGGCAGACACTTAACCGACTGAGCGACCCAGGTGTCCCTATTGATGGCTGCTTTATGTGTACTAATAGCCCCAAACTGGAAACAACCTTTCTTCAGTGAGTGAATGATTAAACGAATTATTTACATCCATACAATGAATTACTATTTAGCAATAAAAAGAAATAACGGATGCAGGCAACAACAGGGATGGATCTCTAGGGACTCATGCTGAGTAAAAGAAAGCTAATCCCAAAAGATTACATACTCTGTGATTCCATTCATATAACATTCTCAAAATGACAAAATTATAGAGTTGGAGAACAGCTAAGAACAGATAGGGGAGGGGAGGGAGTGTGTAATTATGAAGTGGCAGCATAGGGAGTTCCTTTATTGTGACAGAACACGTCTGTCTCTTGATTTCGATGACGACTATATCCATCTGCACATGTGATAAAATGTAATAGAATTAGACACAAAGATACACCAAAAAAATGAGTATGTGCAAAAACTGGTAAAATCTGAGTAAGAGCTGTAGTCTAGATAATTGTATTGAGCCAATTAATTTCCTGGTTTTGATACGCATTATATAAGATGGCACGTTTAGGGGAAACTGAGAAAGGGGACACAGGATCTCTCTGTGCTAATTTTGCAACTTCTTGTGAGCCCATAATAATTAAAAAAACATAGAGTTGGCTACTTAAAGCTATCCCCTAATGTTCTAGCACTCATATGGCCTTTGTTTGCTAAAGATTATTTGCCCAATGGTGACTTTCCAGGGTGTAAACCTTGCTGCAAGTGTCTCCATAGAGCTCTTGATTTTGAAGAACCAGACTGAAGAAATGCAAAATCGAATACTTGGGCAAATTCTTTCCCCTGAAATAAAGGTTTTTAACCTGGTTCATGGACCAGGCTTTTCAAGTCTGGCAATGACTTCTTTGATATTTTAGAATGGTGTTTTAGGGTTTTTTTTAGAAGCTATATGAACACATGATAAAATATTTGTGAAGTTCCTTTTTTTAAAAGATATTATTTATTTATTTGACAGAGAAAGAGAGATCACAAGTAGGCAGAGAGGCAGGCAGCGAGAGAGGGAGAAGCAGACTCCCTGCTGAGCAGAGAGCCCGATGCGGGGCTTGATCCCAGGACCCTGAGACCATGACCTGAGCCGAAGGCAGAGGCTTTAACCCACTGAGCCACCCAGGCGCCCCCATGTGAAGTTCTGATAAATAGAATTTAAAATGAAAATCTCCCACTCCTAGAACTCTAGTCTTTCTTTTTCTTTTTTTTTTTAAAGATTTTATTTATTTATTTGACAGAGAGAGAGAGAGATCACAAGTAGGCAAAGAGGCAGGCAGAGGGGGAGGGGGAAGCAGGTTCCCTGCTGAGCAGAGAGCCCGATGCGGGGCTCAATCCCAGGACCCTGAGATCATGACCTGAGCCAAAGGCAGAGGCTTCAACCCACTGAGCCACCCAGGTGCCCCTAGTCTTTCTATCCTAATGTAATTTTACTTTTTTTAAAAAAGATTTTTTAATCAATTTATTTAGAGAGTGCAAGTGGGGGAAGGAGCAGAGGGAGAGGGAGAGAGAATCTCAAGTGGACTCTGTGCTGACTGTGGAGCCCTACATGGGGCTCAGTCACATGATCCTAAGATCATGACCTGAGCTGATACTAAGAGTCAACGCAGAGCCTACTGAGCCACCCAGGCACTCATCAAATGTAATTTTACTTTTGACAGTCTTTGTGTATTGTCCAGGGAGAAAAAAACCTCACAAACAGTAGCAAACTATATTCACAGTCTCTTGCTTTTTACGGTTAAATATCCATCACTGAGATCATTCCATATCTGCACTGCAGGTCTACCTCTTGTTTTTTTTTTTTTTTTTAACTTTTTTAAAGTTTTATTTATTTTAGAGCTAGATAGGAAAAGAAAGGATGAGTGGCGGGGGTAGATGGGGGAAGGGAGAAGCAGATGAAGAGGGATGAGCAGACAGGGCTCGATCCCATGAACCTAGATCATGACCTGAGCCTAAATCAAGTTAGACACTTAACCGACTGAGCCACCCTGGTGCCCTCAGATGAACAATGTTTTTGAAGAGAAGTTAGCTTGAGTGTTTTACACAGGAGCAAGCTGGTATATTTCTGCAATATGTTTTCTGTTTCTCTACCTCTTGTTTTTAAATAGCTGCTTACTGTTCTTTACTTTAAAGTTTTAATTTAAATTCCAATTAATTAACATACAGTGTAATATGTTTTAGGTGCACAGTATAGTAATTCAACACTTCCATACAACACCCAGTGCTCATTATAACAAATGCGCCCCTTAATTCCCATTCCCTATTTCACCCATCCCCCCCCCCCCACCTGCCCTCTGGTAACCATCAGTTTGTTCTCTATAGTTCAGAGTCTGTTTCTTGGTTTGCCACTCTCTCTCTCTCTTTTCTTCCCCTTTGATCATTTTGTTTTATTTCTTAAATTCCAGATATGAGTGAGATCATATGGTATTTGTCTTTCTCTGACTGACTTACTTTGCTTAGCATCATACTCTCTAGCTCCATTCATATTGTTGCAAATGGCAAGATTTCATTCTTTTTTTTATTGCTGAGTTATATTCCATTGTGTGTATATATATATATATATCTATATCTATATATATATATATATAAATATATATATATATATACCACTTCTTCTTTATCCATTCATCAGTTGATGGACACTTGGGCTGCTTCCTTGCCTTGGATATTGTGAATAATGTTGCTATAAACATCAGGGGGCATGTATTTTTTTTTGAATTAATTTTTTAAAATGTTTATAGGTTTTATTTATTTATTCGAGAGAGAGAGAGAGAGAGCACAGAGGAGAGGGAGCGGCAGATTCCCAGCTGAGCAGGGAGCCCGACTCGGGTCTTAATCCCAGGGCCCTGAGATCATGACCTGAACTGAAGGCAGATGCTTAACTGACTGAGCCACCCAGGTGCCCCTGAATTAGTGTTTTTGTAGTTTTGGGATAAATACCAAGTAGTGCGATTACTGGATCATAGGGTAGTTCTATTTTTAAATCTTTGAGGAACCTCCATACTGTTTTCCACAGTGGCTGCACCAGTTTGATTTCCCACCCACAGTGCACGATGGTTTCTTTTTTTCTACATCCTCACCAACACCTGTTGTTTCTTGTGTTGTTGATTTTAGCTATTCTGACAGGTGTGAGGTGCTATCTCACTGTTTTGATTTGAATTTTTCTGTTTTTTTTTAAAGATTTTATTTATTTATTTGACAGAGATCGCAAGTAGGCAGAGAGGCAGGCAGAGAGAGAGGGGGAAGCAGGCTCCCTGCTGAGCAGAGAGCCCAACTCGGGGCTCGATTCCAGGACTCTGAGATCATGACCTGAGCCGAAAGCAGAGGCTTTAACCCACTGAGCCACCCAGGCGCCCCTGATTTGCATTTTTCTGATGATGACTGATGTTGAGCGTCTGTTCATGTGTCCACTGGCCATTTGGGTGTCTTCGTGGAGAAATGTCTGTTCATGTGTTCTGCCCATTTTTTAATTGGATTATTTGTTTTCTGGGTGTTGAGTTATATAAGTTCTTTGTATATTTTGGTTCCTAACCCTTTATCAGATATGCCTTCTGCAAATATCTTCTCCCATTCCATAGGTTGCCTTTTAGTTTGGTTGATTGTTTCCTTCAGTGAATAGTGGCTTTTTATTTTGATGTAGTCCCAATAGTTTATTTTTGCTTTTCTTTCCCTTGTCTCAAGAGACTTACCTAGAAAGAAGTTGCTACTGGGGTGCCTGGGTGGTGTAGTCAGTTAAGCGTCCAACTCTTAGTTTCAATTCAGGTTGTGATCTCAGGGTCGTGAGATCAAGCCCTGCATCAAGCTCCATGCTGAGGGTGGAGGGCGGAATCTGCTTAAGACTCTCTCTCCCTCTTCCTCTGCCCCTCCCCCCTCTAAAATAAATAAATAAATCATTAAAAGAAGAAAGAATTGGCTACTGCCAATGTCAGAGAAATTACTGCCTGTGCTCTCTTTTAGGATATTTATATTTTCAGGTGTCACATTTAGATCCTGAATCCATTTTGTTTAAAAATTTTTTTATTATTAAAGTTTTTAATTTATTTATTTTAGAGGGAGGAGGGGCAGAGGGAGAGAGAGAATCCCAAGCAGGTCCCCTGCCCAGCGTGGAGCCAATGTGGGGCTCCATCCTATGACCCCGAGATCATGAACTGAACTGAAATCAGGAGTCAGATGCTTATCCAACTGAGCCACCTACGTGCCCCAAGGTCCTTAATCCATTTTGAATTAATTTTTGTGTATGCTGTAAGCCAGTGATCCAGTTTCATTCTTTTGCATTTGCTGTCCAGTTCTCCCAACACCATTTGTTGAAGAGATTCTCTTTTTCCCATTGCGTATTCTTTCCTCCTTTGTCAAAGATTAATTGACCATGTAAATGTGGGTTTATTTCTGGAATTTCTACTCTGTTCTATTCATTTATGTGTCTATTTTTGTCCCAGTACCATACTGTTTTGAACACTACACATTCACAATATAACTGGAAGTCCAGAATTGTGATGCCTCCGGCTTTGTTTTTCTTTTTCAAGATTGTTTGGCTTTTCAAGGTCTTCTGTGGTTCCATACAAATTTTAGGATTGTTTGTTCTAGTTCTGTGCAGCTCAGGGTTCCCCATTCCCCAGGACCTGGTGCTTCAAGTCTATCTCTTATGTGTGTTGCTTTCATCCTGATGTTGTATCTGAGCTGCTTTTTCTTTCAGTCTAGCCATCAGCACTGACTCTCTGCCTGTTGTGGGCTGTGCTTGCTCTCCATGGTGTTAGGGAGACCCAGGCCGTCTGGCTTGGAGGGAGCATGACCACAGGAGGACTGGGGGCAAGGTGGCAGTATTAGCAAAATTTCCATGGAGCCACTAGTCCTAGGCCAGATTCCCTGAAATGCGGTGGGCAGAGGTGCTGTATATATTTGCAAGGTGGCTGGGCAGGGCATGTGCACTGTGTTACCAAAATTTAGGCTGGTCCCAGGGCCAAAGCCATCAGGCTTGGATTATGGCAGGTCTTTAGGAAAATATATGTGTGGGGTGGCTCAATTTTCATGCTGGGAGGCAGGGGAGGAAAATGGCATCTGCCAGCTCCTGTGTTCCTGGAGAATTTCCCCAACATGCTCCAAAATCATTATAAACATATCTTCTACTGTTTGCCCCAGTGTTGTGCAAACTGTTACTTCTATGTTGCCTCCGTGCAGGCTGCTGTCTCTTTAAGGGCAGGGACCACACCATCGCTTGCCCTCTAGACTTGGGCAGTGCTGAATCAGTTGACTTTTAAAGATCCAGGCTCCAAATTCCACTGGTTATACAAAGTCAAGGAATTTAGGCCCTCTGGTTTTCAAAGCATGACATTATGGGGATTTGTCTTCCCCTGTGGGGTCCCTGGTGGGAGGCCCTGTTTCTCTCCCCTCTCTGTACCTGCAGCTCCCTCCCTCCTGAGGGATGCTTCTCACCATGTTTCTGCCCTTTCTAACCTCTAAGATGGGGCTTATTCTCTTCATTTAGTTTTGGAGTTTGTTCTGCCAGTCTTCAGCTCACTCTCTGGTATATTTAGACAGATGTGAGTGTTATCTAGCTGTAAATGTGGGACAGGGTAAGCTTCAAGTCTTCCTACTCTGCCATCGTTCCAAGCTCCTCCCCTATTTCTAATCTACTTCTATCATTATATTTGAAATGAGTTTCTTGTAGCCATCAAACGGTCTTATAAGAAATGACAAAATAAAAAGTCCCAAGAAAATAAATCAAAATATAAAGAAAAGCCAAATGGAAATTTTAGAACTGAAAAATATAATAACCAAAAATTTTTAATCTCACTATAATGTCAGAATGGGGACAATAAAGAGAAGAATCAGTGATCTAGATCAATAGAAATTATCCAGTAAAACTAACAGAAACAAGGCAGATTTTTTTTTAATGAACAGGGCCTACAGGCATGTGCAATAATAATAAAAGATACAACATTCATATTATCAGAGTCCCAGAAGGAAAAACTAAGGATGAAGCTGAAAATATTAGAAGAAATAATGGCCGAATTCCCCCCCTCAATTTTGCCAAAAGACATAGCATACAGATTCAAGAAGCTGAGAGAAAACAAAACAGGATAAACCTAAAGAAATTCATGCCCAGACACTTCATAATAAAACTTCTGAAAACCGTGGGGCACCTGGGTGGCTCGGTTAGTTAAGTGTCTGCCTTCGGCTCAGGTCATGATCTCAGGGTCTTGGGATCAAGCCCCACCTGCTTCTCCCTCTCTCTCTGCTCCTCCCCCTACTTGCGCTCTCTTCCCCCTACCCCAATAAATAAATAAAATCTTAAAAAAAAACTTTTGAAAACTAAAGACAAAAAAATCTTAAAATCTATACAAGATCATTAATTCAAATGATAGTAGAGTTCTCATCAGAAGCCATGGAGGCCAAAAGGAAGTGGCTCAACACTTTTTAAGTGCTGAAAAAAAAGAATGATCAATACAGAATTATCTATCAAAAGTATCCTTCGGGAGGGCACTTATAGTGATGAGCACTGGGTGTTGTATGTAAGTGATAAATCACTGACTTCTATACCTGAAACTAATATTACATTGTATGTTAACTAACTGGAATTTAGGGGCGCCTGGGTGGCTCAGTGGGTTAAGCCGCTGCCTTCGGCTTAGGTCATGATCTCAGGGTCCTGGGATCGAGCCCCGCATCGGGCTCCCTGCTCATCGGGGAGCCTGCTTCTCCCTCTCTCTCTGCCTGCCTCTCTGCCTACTTGTGATCTCTCTCTCTCTCTCTCTCCCTGTCAAATAAATGAATAAAAATCTTAAAAAAAAAACTAACGAATTTAAATAAAAACTTGAAAAAGAATCCTTCAGCAATGAAGGTAAAATAAAGACATTTTCAGATAAGGAAAGTTAACAAAATTTGTCACTAGCGGAACTGTCTTTCTGAACCCCAGTGCCAGATTAGTGCCCGTTACCTTGTCTATCTCAGTCAGTTGCCACTATCTGGTGAAAAAATGACATTTCTGATCCATGTTTATGGGTTCAAGAATGACTGAAACAGAGTGTTTGGATTTGAAGTGTTATTAAAAAGGAGGTCAATGGCATTATGCATTAAAAAAAAAAGAATGACCAAAGGAAGTTCTTCATACAGAAAGGAAATGACAATGAAAGAAAACTTGGAACATCAAGAATGAAGAAATACCAACAGAAAAGTTAAGTATAATAGACTATATATCTCCTTCTGAGTTTTAAAAACTATGTTTAGAAATATTTTCATGTTTTAAAAAATTGCTATATTACTGAAAACAAAATTATATTGTCCGATGTGGTTCACAATGTATGTAAAGGAAATATTTAGGATAACTTAATTATAAAATGGGAGCATAATCGGACCAAAATGGACCTATATTTCACTTGAAGTGGTAAAATGTCAATACTAGGGAAATACAAAACTATCATTATTTGTAAACGATATGATTGTTTACATAAAAAATCTAAGATAATCAACTGAGAAACCATTAGAACCAATAAAAAATAATTAAGCAAAGTGGCAAAATTCAAGAGCAACATACAAAAAGCAAAAATGTTTTTATATACCAGCAATAATCTGTTAGAAAAAGTAATAAAGAAAAGATGCCAGTCACAATAACTCTCAGAACTATCAATTGCCTAAAGGGAGAAAACTAGCAATAAATGTATAAAGTCTAGATGAAGAAAAATACAAAACTTTACTGATGGACATAAAAGAATATCTGAATGAAGTGATAGAAATATTATATTTCAGTATGGTAAAATCAATACTGTGAAGATGCCAACTACTTTTTAAAATTTTATTTTATTTTATTATTTTTATTTTTTTAATTAATTAATTTTATTTTTTCAGTGTTCCAAGATTTATTGTTCATGTACCACACCCAGTGCTCCATGCAATACGTGCCCTCCTCAATACCCGCCACCAGGCTCACCCAACCTCCCACCCCCCTCCTCTCCAAAACCTTCAGTTTGTTGCTCAGAG
>CM052901.1:65086600-65195743 GCA_028534135.1 Potos flavus | reverse complement strand
ATATGGACCATATCTTCTTGATTCATTCATCTGTTGAAGAGCATCTTGGCTCTTTCCACAGTTTGGTGATTGTGGCCATCGCTGCTATGAACATTGGGGTACATGTGGCCCTTCTTTGTATTGCATCTGCATCTTTGGGGCAAATACCCAGTAGTGCAATGGCAGGGTCATAGGGTAGCTCTATTTTTAATTTCTCGAGGAATCTCCACACTGTTTTCCAAAGTGGCTGCACCAACTTGCATTCCCACCAACAGTGGAAGAGGGTTCCCCTTTCTCCACATCCTCTCCAACATTTGTTGTTTACTGTCTTGTTGATTTTGGCCATTCTAACTGGTGTGAGGTGGTATCTCAGTGTGGTTTTGATTTGAGTCTCCCTGATGAGATGCCAATTACCTTAAAAAGTTTATAAATTTAATCCCAATCAAAATCCTAATGATATTTTTAACAGAATTCAACAAATTGATTCTAAAAATCCCTTGGGATGAATATTAATTTGGAAAAAATAAATAAAAATCCCTTGGAAGGGAAAATATACAAGAATAGCTGAGACAATTTTGCAAAAGAACAATGGCAGGAGACTTGCCCTACCAGATAATCAAAATATACCATAGAGGTGTAGTAATTAAAAGGCTGTGAGGATGAAGCAAAAATTGACAAGTAGATCAATAGATCAGAATAAAGAGTCCAAAAAAATACAAGGATATATGGGAATCCAGTTTTTGACAGGGGAGAAAGGATGAAGTACTCCATAAATGGTATTAAGAAAACTGGTTTTCCATTTGGGAAAAATAAAACTAGAACTTTACCTCACAACTTTTATAAATGTAAATTTCAGATAGATTAATGGCCTGAATATAAAATATAGAATTATAAAAGGAAATATAGGAGAGTGTTTTAAGCCTTAAATTAGGGTAGGCATAGGGGCACCTCGGTGGCTCAGTGGGTTGAGCCTCTGCCTTCGGCTCAGGTCATGATCTCAGAGTCCTGGGATCGAGCCCCGCATTGGGCTCTCTGCTCGGCAGGGAGCCCGCTTCCCCCTCTCTCTCTGCCTGCCTCTCTGCCTACTTGTGATCTCTCTCTCTCTCTCTCTGTCAAATAAATGGAATCTTTAAAAAAAAAATTAGGGTAGGCATAAAACAGAAAGATACAGGTAAATAAACTTGACTGCATCAAAAATATAAAACAACTTTAAGACAAAAACTTGAAAACAAAAGTACCTCATAATGGCCAAGGACTTCAGATTACCTAATATTTGTTATTTTATGAGTTGAATATTAAAAATGATTTTGACCGATTTTGTTTTATTTTGTGCTTTTGGGCAATGAAGAAGCAATCTTTGCCTTATGTTTTAAGACAGCAATTCCTCTTTATTTTGGAGCTATTTGAAAATCGCACTATTTTTATGGATAAAGAATCTTGTACAATAATTAATAAACGATTGTAGAGACTTTCAGAATGGCTGAATAAGGAGCTTGGAAAACTGTCCCTACACAAAACAATGATAAAACTTAGAATCTCAAAGACAACCTCTTAGGTACTCTAGAAAGATGACCAAAGGCATACAACAAATTGAGAAGCATTAATTTAAGAAAAATGTGGAGCCTTGGTTAGAACAAAGGGAATTTGGCAAATATCACAGGTAATCTGAAATCTCTGCTGGAGAAAGCAACAGACTGGCAAACCAACCAGAAATCTAACAGGGGAATCTGAAGAACAAGACAGGCAGAGTGGGCTTTCACAGATTCCTGGGGTCTGTAAGGCTGTGTACTTGCACAAACCTGCACACATGCTCTGAAGACATCAGACAGGGCCCTGTCTATTTCTTCCAGGATGAGTATGAGGTCTTGCACACAAAGGAAATAAAAGCTTGGGCAGACTTGTAAACTGCCTGAATGTCAAATGTGTTCCTCAAATCCCACCAGACTGATTGGCAAAGGGTGGAAGTCTTAGTAGCTAGAAGTGTTTAAGCACGACTTCTGATCAATTACAGGCTGACCATTAAGATATGCTTACTCAGTGGCAGCCTCTATGAAGCCAGGCTTAAAAAGAAAAACAAGAATTAAAAAAAAAAAAAAACAACTCAGCAGATATCAGCAGCTACACACTGCAGGAGAGACAGATTCTACAAAATGCATCCAATAAGTCACTAAATAAATGAGCAAACAGCAATGACAACGGCTGCTGGGGGTAGGAATCAGAATTCAGATTTGATGCAATATATTATCTAAAATATTCAGTTTTCAACAAATATTCAGTTTTCAGTTTTCTGTCTCTATCTATTTATCACCTATTTATTTAAATTGTATTTTAATTCCAGTGTAGTTAACATAGAGTGGTATATTAGTTTCAGGTATACAATATAGTGATTCAGCAATTCCATTCATTAGTCAGTGCTCATCAAGAGAAGTGGACTCTTGGGGCGCCTGAGTGGCTCAGTGGGTTAAAGCCTCTGCCTTCAGCTCGGGTCATGATCCCAGGGTCCTGGGATCGAGCCCCGCATCGGGCTCTCTGCTCAGCAGGGAGCCTGCTTCCCCCCCTCTCTCTGCCTGCCTCTCTGCCTACTTGTGATCTCTCTCTCTCTCTGTCAAATAAATAAATAAAATCTTTAAAAAAAAAAAAGATAAGTGGACTCTTAATCCCCTTCACCTATTTCGCCCATCCCCCACCTACCTCTCCTCTGGTAGCCATCTGTTCTTTATAGTTAAGAGTCTGTTTTTCGGTTTATCTGATTTATTTTCCTTTGTTCATTTGTTTTGTTTCTTAAATTCCCCATATGAATGAAATTATATGGTAAATGACTTTCTGTGGCTGGTTTATATATTTTGCTTAGCGTTACACTCTCTAGCTCCATCCTTGTTGTTGTAAATGGCAAGATTTCATTCTTTTTTATGGCTGAATAATATTCCATTGTATGTATATACCACATCTCCTTTATCCATTCATCTACCAATGGACACTTAGGCTGCTACCATAATTTGGTTATTGTAAATAATGCTGCTGTAAACATAGGGGTGCATATATTCCTTTGAATTAGTGTTTTTGTATTCTTTGGGTAAATACCCAGTGGTGTGATTGCTGGATGGTAGGGTAGTTCCATTTTTAACTTTCTGAGGAACCTCCATACTGTTTTCCACACTGACTGAATCAGCTTCCATTCCCACCAACAGTGCATGAGGGTTCCTTTTTCTCCACATCCTCCCTAACACTTGTTCTTTCTTGAGTTTTTGATTTAGCCATTCTGACAAGTGTGAGGTGATATCTCATTGTAGTTTAGATGTGCACTTTCCTGACAATGAGTGATGTTGAGCATCTTTTCATGTGTCTGCTGGCTATCTGAATGTCTTCTTTGGAGAAGTGTGTTCATGTCCTCTGCCCATTTTTAAATTGGAGTGTGTGTGTGTGTGTGTGTGTGTGTGTGTGTGTGTGTGTGTGTGTGTGTTGAGTTGGATCAGTTATTTATATATTTTAGATACTAACCCTTTATCAGATATGTCATTTGGAAATATCTTCTCTCATTCAGCAGGTTGTCTATTAGTTTTGTTGGTTGTTTTCTCTGCTGTGTTGAAACTTTTTTTTTGACATGGCCAGTAGTTTATTTTTGCTTTTGTTTCCCTTGCCTCAAAAGACATATCTAGTAAGAAGTTGCTAAGGCCTATGTCAAAGAGGTTACTGTTTGTGTTCTCCTTTAGGATTTTTAGGATTTCTTATCTCATATTTGAGTCCTTAATCCATTTGAATTTATTTTGGGGTATAGTCTAAGAAATTGGTCCAGTTTCATTCTTTTGCATGTTGCTCTCCAGTTTTCCCAACACCATTTGTTGAAAAGACTTTTTCCCATTGAATATTCTTTCCCGCTTTATCAAAGATTCATTGACCATATATTTGTGGGTTCATTTCTGAGTTTTCTATTCTGTTCTACTGATCTAGGTGTCTATTTTTGTCCCAGTATCACACTGTTTTGATCACTACACATTCACAATATAACTTGAAGTCCAGAATTGTGGTGCCTGAAGCTTTGCTTCTTTTTTTTAAGGTTGTTTTGACTATTTAGGGTCTTTTGTGGTTCCATAAAAATTTTAGGATTGTTCTAGCTCTGTGAAAAATGCTGGTGGTATTTTTTTTTAAATGCTAGTGGTATTTTGATAGAGATTGCACTAAATCTGTAGATTGCTTTCGGTAGTATGAACATTTAAACATTTGCTCTTCTAATTCATGAGCATGCAATGTCTTTCCATTTTGTGTGTCATCTTTAATTTCTTTCATCAGTGTTTTATAGTTTTCAGAATACAGGTCTTTCACCTCCTTGGTTAGGTTTATTCCTAGGTATTTTAGTATCTTTGATGCAGTTGTAAATGACATTGCTTTCGTAATTTTATCTTCAACTGTTTTATTATTAGTTTAAAGAAAGTCAATGGATTTCTTTCTTTTTTTTTTTTTTTAAAGATTTATTTATTTATTTGACAGAGAGAGAGATCACAAGTAGGCAGAGAGGCAGGCAGAGGGGGGGGGAAGCAGGCTCCCTGCTGAGCAGAGAGCCCGATGTGGGGCTCGATCCCAGGACCCTGGGATCATGACCTGAGCCGAAGGCAGAGGCTTTAACCCACTGAGCCACCCAGGCGCCCCTGGCATGTAATTTTCGATAATATTCTCTTCCAAGTGTTTGTAGTTCTGTGTTGTTGGTCGTTATTTCTCCTCTTTCATTTCTGATTTTGTTTATTTGCGTCTGCTCTCTTTTTTAATGAGTCTGGCTAAAGAGATTTTGTTGATCTTTTCAAAGAACCAGCTTCTGGTTTCATTAATTTGTTCTATTGCTTTTATAGCTTCTATATCATTTATTTCTGCTCCAATCCTTATTATTTCCTTTCTTCTGCTTGTTTTGGATTTTGTTCTTCTTCAAAGCAGTTATTTTAAATATGTTCAAGGAACCAGTAGAAACCATATTTAAAGAATTAAAGAAAATATGATGACAATGTCTCATCAAATAGAGAATCTCAATGAAAAGGTAGAAATTATATATCTGTATGTATGTATGTATGTATGAACCTATGGAAATTCTGGAGTTGAAAACTATAATATTTGAAATGGAAAGTTCACTGGAGGGCCTAAAGTGTAGATGTGAGCTGGCAGACGAAAGAATTAGTGGATTTGAAGATAGACTGATAGAGATTATGCAATCTGAAAAACAAAGAAGATAGCCTCCAATATTTCTGCTTCTGATGTACACCTCTTATACAGTCCTCTTTCCTCTAGTATAAGCAGAACATGTAAACATGATGGGATATCACTCCTATAATTAGGTTAGTCTATATGGCAAAGATTAAGGAATTTTGCCACTGTAATTAAGGTCCCTATAGAGTTGACTTTGGATTAATAAAAATGGAGATTGTCCTGGGTTGGACTTCTCTTATTAGATGAGCCCTTAAAAGAGATAATCCAATGTTGGTGTTGAGGAAGTAAGCTGCTATCTTGTGAAAGGGCCTGTGGAGGGGGCCACATGGCAAGAGGGCCTATTAAAGATGGCTCCTAAGAACTGAGAATAGTCCCTGGCAGACAGCTAGGAAAAAAACAGGAATATTAGTCCTACAATGGCAAAGAAATACATTCTGCCAGCGACCAGTGTGCTTGAAAGAAGACCTTGAGCCTTAGATGAGATTGTAGCCCCAACCAATGCATTGATTATAGCCTGGTGAGACCCTGAGCAGAGACCTTGTTAACCTGTACCCAGAGTCTTGACCTACAGAAATCATGAGACAATATATAGGTGTTGTTTTGACCTGCTACATTTGTGGTAATTTGTTATAAAGGAATAGAAATACAGCCTTAAACTTGGGTCTTTCTTATACTTAGTCCACACACTTGATCATTGCACTATACGCAAAGTTCAGAACCTGGCTGTTCATGTGTTACAAAGGCCTATAGACATTTTTCTTGTTTGGCTCAGAAAGTATTTTAAAACGTTTTCTAAAATTAGCTGCTAGCATTTAAAAATTAGAAGATTACACATATAGTTTCACATTTCTGCCTTCCCTTGAAAAGTTGGAAGACATGACATCATTGGGCCCATATTGCCACCTAGCAACAACTAGCTCGGAGATGAAGAGTTCTTGCCTTGTTTAGACAGGGCCTGAGACCTATAGTTCAGCACAGGCTAGCTCTACCTAATTGGCATCATTCATTTAGGTTAGAGTGTGTGGCCCCAGTTAGGTATTTGAGTGTGTAAGTCTTAATATACAACTTCAAAGCTAATAACTGATCACCTCAGTTTTGCTTCCAGTATAGTCACATTTTTAAAAATTTTTTTATTAACATATAATGTATTAGTTGCCCTAGGGTACATGTCTATGAATCATCAGGCTGACACATTTCACAGCACTTACCATAGCACATACTCTCCCCAATGTCCATAACCCAGCCACCCTATCCCTACCCCCCTACCCCCAAGCCACCCTCAGTTTGTTTCTTGAGTTTAGGAGTCTCTTATGGTTTGTCTCCTTCCTGATCCCATCTTGTTTCATTTCCCTCCCCCACAGTATAGTCACTTTTCCATTAGCTCTCTATCTGAAACAGTGTTACAAGAGTTTGGTTTATGGATCCTTTAGGAATGAATGCCCAGATCAGAATTATGAA
Organism: Potos flavus; assembly: GCA_028534135.1. Lineage (NCBI taxonomy): Eukaryota > Metazoa > Chordata > Mammalia > Carnivora > Procyonidae > Potos > Potos flavus. The sequence continues at coordinate 65,189,116 of CM052901.1, read as the reverse complement.
TATATTATGGATTAAGTTAAGTTTACTAGATACTGGGAAACTCATCTTTTCATCAAACTTCTTAGTGTAAGATTTCAATTAAAAAAATAAAATACGTTCTTGGGCGCCTGCGTGGCTCAGATGGTTAAGTGTCTGCCTTTGTCTCAGGTCATGATCCTAGGGTCCCGGGATCAAGTCCCGCATCGGGATCCCTGCTCAGCGGGGGAGCCTACTTCTCCCTCTGCCTCTGTCTCTCTCTCTCTCTCTGTGTCTCATGAATAAATAAAATATTTTTAAAAAATACATTCTTTTGGAATATAAGGTAAAATCAGCAGTATGTTTTGTTTTGTTTTTCTTTTCTACTGTGGGCTGTAGGGGGACAAAAAGCTTGAGGACCAGCAGGTAGAAATGCAGGCTCCATTGAGATAGTAATGTACAAGGAATGAATGCTTAAGTTTTTGAGAATGTTGTAAATTAACACAAAGTTTAAAGCACATTTTGGATGATGGCATAAGTCATGCCAATTGTGGCAACTCATGATTTTATTTTTGCTTTATTTAGATTTCTATTAAAAATTAATGCAAATGATTCACATGAAGTTTAACACATGATCTTTGGACTTGGTTGTAAGCAAGTCTTTTGGGAAGAAAACATGTGAGTGATACAAAATATTTGTATGTGTATACACATACACACAGCTAACTTAGAATGGAATTCCATATATGTAGTTGGTTTTAAGAACCTGTTTTGAATTTTAGGATTTATAAAAGTTTGAAAATGTTTTGCCGTTTATATTGAATGTTTTACTGTGCTAAAAATTACTTCTACAAATCAATACGAGAATACCAATATCCTAATGAAAAAGTGAACAAAGAATATGAATTAGAAATTCACCGAGTAGGAAATAAAAATAACCAAAGGAATATGAAAACATGTTCAATTTTAATAGTGATTAATGAAAGTCAAAATAAAAACAATGAGATTCCCCATTAGGTTTTCAAAAGATTGCTAATATCAAGTACTGGTGGTAAAGAGAAGTGGATATCATACATCGCTGGTGGGTATGTAAATTGGAGCCACCCTGAAGTGCGACTTGGCAGAAACTATTAAATTTTGTGAGAATGTATTTATGCATTACTTGTGGAAAAAATCTTTTAAAATAAAGAGCTGATTCTTCTCTGTTTCTTCAAACATTCCCTTTGGCCATAGTGGTAGGTTCAGAAATATGATCTTAGCCCTGGCCTAAGTCAATTAACACCTTAACAGTCACTTGGCCACAGTGATTGATTCAGGAGTGGGGTTAGGACATAAACTAGTCCAAAACAGAACTTCTGCTGGGGATGTGGGTGGGACATAAACCCTGTCTTCTAGCCATGAAGAAGGAAACATAGCTTTGGGAGCTGCTAACAACTCTCTTAGGACTATTAGGAAACAGCCTTCTGGAAATGGAGTCAATGTTAAGGAAGCATTGACTTACTTAGACTTATCTTAAGCCCGCTCTGCCTCTGTTCTTATGAGCCATATATTTTCTTATTTTGTTTAAACCAGTTTCAGTTTTTCTGTTACTTGCAATTGGAAGGATCTTGACTGATACAGTAATCCTTGACCAATTTCAGTTATAAGGGTCTGTGACAGATCTTGTGGATTGATTCACTCAGCATCCATTCCAAACCCCTCATTGTGTCCTTTCCCATATTTCAGAGGTTTGAAAGCTCAAGCCTTTATTTCCCACACTTTCTAGCAGTTAGGTTCTGGATGTGACATAAGATCTGCTGATCACAGCTAGCTCAAGACTTGAATTTGGATGTGAGTTTAGTGGGGAGAGAGGCAGGACTCAGAATCAAACATTTACTGGTGCAGATCATAGTAGATGTGGTGCAATCTGGGAACCAGCTTGCTATGGTAGTAGTTCCCCAGTTTGACAGGCAACTTCCTGATTATAGCAAGACTAGCAGCCACATAGATGGCCCAGGGCTGTGGTGTGAATTTGGGAACATTCCTGGAAGCTCTACCCAGATCTTTTTTCTTCACACCACCAAAGATTCTATAAGCCGTCACTTATAAATAAATCTCTTTCTGCTGAAATTAGCTGGAGAAGATTCTGGTCTTTGAAAAGAAACTCTAATCATATAGGACTCAGGGTTGTGAGAGCCAGACTATGTAGCAGAAATAACCCAAAAATCTAAAAAAAAAAATAATTGTGCCCGTTTCTAGACATTTGCAGTTGTCTCTACCCCTACCACCTGAAACTAGGATTTTTTATATCCTGTCTGGGGAAGTCCTAACTGGTCTGGTATTTTAGGAATAACTTCTGTATAGTTCCAATACCCCCTCCCTTTGCTTGTACTTTCCTTTCAACCTCCACCCTCAACGGTATAATGGTCTCCTTGATTGAGGAGGATCCGTTATTGTTAACAGCAAAGAGAATTATAGAGGAAGGAGGACCCAGGGGGATGCCTCTGGAATCTGAATGTTCTCAAGCATTGATGAGACTCAACAAATGTCAGCTCCGCTTGGCTAGAAAAGATGATACTAAACAGTTATTTACAGGAACCATGAATGTAGAAGGTTTAGTAAATGACTCACACAGACGAATCTTCTCTGCCAGAAACTCAGCATTTGATTATGCTTTCAATTTAGATTTTGCTTCTTTGTACTCCAGGGTAAGGCACACGGTGGGAAGTCAATACATGTATCTTAGATAACTGAATTTTATACCAGCTCAGTGTTCTAGGTTGGAGGGACTGGGACAGAGCCAGACTCTGAGTTTAGCCAATATAGCTGGTCTTAGAAGGCAGTTGTAAGAACAAGGCCATGAGGGAGGGATGACTTTGATAGCCCCAAAAAAAGCCCATCATTCATTCAACAAACATTTACCAAATGTCAACCACAAAATACTGATGATGCCGAAATGAACAACACACCATTCTTCTCACAAGGAGTTCAGTCCAATATTGGGAGACACACACAAAACACCTAATTCCAATTCATTGTGATCAGCACAGAGATTCACAGAGTGCAGTGGAAAGGAACCATTAACTCTACCTGAAAGAGGACTAAAAGTCAAAAGACAGGAGTCTGAGCCAGAAGGCCTGTCAATATTGTGTCTGGTGATGTGATGTCATTCACCTAGGGCAATAATGGGTTATCCGCATAAACCAGCCCAAGCAGAGGCATCACAAAAACGGAAATCAAGTTTACATTATGTATAAAACATATATAAAACAGAAAAATTGGAAATTGGTTATATTTTATTCCATTTACTAATGGTTTAGTATTTTATTTTGAATTATATATAGGGTGGGAAGTGAGGGGCATAACTTTTCCTAAAATATATGTTTTGTAAAAATTAATAGATAAATATAAAATACATAAAACACACATGTACAGGTAAAAGTCATTATAAAGTAAACATCATGGGACCACCACTCAGGCAGGGAATAGAACATTGCCAGCAGCATTCCAGGAACACCCCTTAAGATGGCCAACTGCTTGGTTTGCTTTGGACTGTTCCAGTTTTAGGACCGAAAGTCCTGAATCCCAGGAAACCCCTCCCTTGGGTGGGAAAAGTCTCAGTTTTTAGTGTTGGGTACAGAAGATTGGAGAGGGAGAATATAAAACCCATATGGTGACCCCCAAAACAGGAGACAAAAACAACACAGTTTTTAGTGTCAAATGAATATGGTACAAATTATCTGTCTTCTGTAGTTGTTGTGGCTGGTTTTTTCCCCTGACTGCTAATATGGACAAATGTGATTTTTGGTTCACAGTAATGGATCATTCATTGCTATATCACTCTGAATGATGCCACTTCAGTATGCAACTTCAGCGTGTTGTAATTGTGAGCATTAACAGTCTTTGATTTTACCTATGTATCTCCTGTTGTGATTTGTATCGAAATACTGTTGGTTTTACCTTTAACGTCATGAATATTGTCATGATGCGTCTCAATTTGCTTGGGATCCATGACAAAATGGTACAGAGTGTCTTAAACAACAGAAATTTATTTTCTCACAGTTCTGGAGACTAGAAGGTATAAGCGGGTTTGCTTTCTTCTGAGGCCTTTCTCCTTGGCTTGTAAATGGCAGCCTTCTTGCCATGTCCTCACATGGCCTTTTCTTTGTGTGCACGAACTCATGGTATCTCTCTGTGTTTCCAAATTTCCTCTTGTTATAAGGATACAATCATATCGGGTTAGAACCCATCCTAACAGCCTCATTTTAACTTAACCACCTCTTTAAAGGCCCTACCTCCAAATACAGCCCATAACACCATGCTTTGTAAGAATGCAGATAAGGAAAATAAGAACCATTATAATACCAATGCCAGAGTCACTGAAGAAGAAGGCTAAACCACTGGGTTATTTTAATGATAGATGAAGACCTCATACTACTAGATTAGGGAGGCAAATAACCCAAACAGAACCTACTGAACAACATAGAGAAAATAATTTGTGATCGGGCATGGTAGAGAAGGGTATGTGAAGGCACATATGGAGACCGAATCTCATAAGCCCAGAATGAGACTGGCAAGTACTTCTAAATCAATAAAAAGTCTTCCCCCAAAGATGTCAATGCTCAGTTGCCAACAGTGGTTACTGAATTAGCTTGGGCATACCACCCAAGTGAATATGCATTATCATGTTATTCCCTCTATTGCTTCATGAAACTGACGAAAGTTACACTTCCTGATTCAGTGGTTGCAATTAAAATGTCCTGTAGGTGAATGAAAGGGGAAAATTTTGATAACAGATGTTGGTCCCTTACAGCATAGAGCTGATTCTGTCGGATGTTAGCAATGATCATGCTTTCTACAGTATACCAAGTGACATGTCTGATTGCAGCAAGAAAAGATATGTTCCCCCCAGCTATTAGGTACTTTGATTTTTATAAAGTGGAGTCTCATATTGTCTCCTTGATTTCTATGAAAATGTTAATGAAATTACAGAAAACATGAAACAATGCAACCTAGACATTGCTCATCTATGTGTGTATTCAGTAGAGAGTACAAATGTAAATTCTGAAATTCCATTCAGTCTCTAAACTTCGTACTAAAGAAAATGGAAAGCTCTTATGTGTTAAATGTCCCACACACCTTGTACACAACACTGATTAAGAGGAGTGTGTTTTGCTTGCCTGTAAAATTAAAGCTTTCATAATGAACGTTTGAGGTCATTTTCAATTTCTTCAAAACTTGCAGAAATACTTTATAGAAATGGAGGTAGATCACCTCCTTAGATATATGTCTACAAGAGGCCTATCATTGTTGCTGGCCATGGAAAACATGTTGAAAGGTCCCCCTGTTATAAAATCATAATTTCCAAATGCAGGACAAGAAGAATATCCTTTCCTAACTTGGAAATAAGTTGAGAATATGAATGGAGAAAAGGATTATAGGGAAACAGAAATTTATCTGCTATTTCTCTGAAACTGTTTGAAGATCTTTGAAGAGGTCACGTGAAGCCTAGAAAAGGATGAACTGACTGCACCTGGGCTGTTGGATGCTATGTGTACATTGCAACAAAAATTCATACGGCAAAAGATGCCTCAGTTTTTGAAAGACAACTACTTCAGAACTTGAAAAAACTGTTCCCAGGAAACCAGGCCACATTAAACAGGACTTTCTAAATTTCTTTTTTTAAATTGAAGTGTAATTAACATACAATATTATATTAGTTTCAGGTGTACAATATAGTGATTTGACAATTCTATACATTATTCAGTGCTCGCTAAGATAAGTGTAGTCACCATCTGTCATCATACAACATTATTATATTATTGGCTATATTCTCTACACTGTACTTTTCATCTCCATGACTTATTTATTTTGTAATTGGAAGTTTGTACCTCTTAATCTCCTTCGCCTTCTCCATTTCTTAAATAAGACTATAACTTATTTGGAATCCAAATTCAGTTTCACAAGTTCATATTACCTTGTCCTTTAGAACCATTTTTCCCAAGAAAGAGAGGTTTAGCTTATGATATCTACTTTGCTTCAGAGTATCTAAAAATGATTGGCATGTTAAGATGTGGATAGCTTATATATGAATTTAAAGATGGCAAAGACCAGGTTGACAAATAGCTGGTTTACCAAAACAAATTTTTCAGTCCTTACACTCTATAAGCCTTTTTTTTTTTTTTTTAAGATTTTATGTATTTATTTGAGAGAGAGAGAGCATGTGCACACGAGTTGCGGAGTGGGGGGCAGAAGGAGGGAGAGAAGCAGACTCCCTGCTGAGCAGGGAGCCTGACAGGACACTGGGCTTGATCCCAGGACCCTGAGATCATGACCTGAGCCAAAGGCAGACACTTAACCAACTGAGCCACCCAGGCGCCCCTCTAGAAGTTTTTATTTTTAATTTTTTTTTTTAGGTTTTATTTATTTATTTGACAGAGAGAGAAAGGGAGAGCACAAGCAGGTGGAGCAGCAGGCAGAGGGAGACTGAGAAACAGGCTCCCTGCTCGGCATGTGGGGCTGAGATCTCAGGACGACCTGAGACAAAGGCAGATGCTTAACAACCAAGCCACCCAGGCACCCCTTTAGAAGTCTTAATTTGGTTTTGACCTAGAGTGTGACAAGTGGAGGGTGAAGTGTGTGTTGAAATTTGTCTGGCTGGTAATCTCAGGAGGCAATTTTATATCCCTCTCTAGGGAGAGTCCTAGTTACGAAGGGGAAAACCAAGAGCTGGGAATCAATACTCATAGCCTTCGGTTCTGCTACTCTTCATCTGAGCTAACCTCTGAGCTTCCGTGGATTTTTTTCTCATATATTAATCAAAGGCAGATCCTTACTTCCCTCTGAGAGTAGCAGCGAGGGCTCAGAAATGTAGAAAAACACGGGGAGGGAGTAACAAAGTACTACTCTCCCTTGCTCTTGGCCTCTTCTTCCTGGAATAATATTTTTCCTGTTTTGAGAATCACTAGACATTTATTCGACAAGTCTGAAGTGGAGTGAGAGATTTCTTTTTTACTCCTTAAAAATCAAAGTTCTCATTGGGGAAGGGGCCAAGGGTTCGTGTGTGTTTGCCTGTGAGGAGTGGGAAGAATGAGGTGGTTGGAGTTGGTGATTAATGAGGCTTTTTTTTTGATTAATGAGGTTTTCTTCAGGTACCCAGGTTAGCTAATAGGAGAGAAGGTTAGTTTCTTGGGTTCTTCCTACAGGAGGGAAATAAATTCTAACTTCAGAGGAAACCCACAACTCCTTGGAACCAAGAGTCAAAACATAGCTCTGGGCCCAAGCAGAAAGCCCTTCCTTGCCAGCAGTTCTCTCCTCCAAGCTGTTGTACTTTGACTCCGCAACAAGGGGCAGATAGAACACTTTTGATGTTTTGCTGCTCGGGACAGTGGCCAGGCCCAGGTTCTCGAAAACCAGGGGATGTTTGCCCTTCTTTTCATTCACCATGAAAACAGTAAACATCACTTTATTTATAGCAACATGTTTTAACCCTTACAACAACCTTAATTAGGAACTATTATCCCCCATTTACGAGGAACCTGTGACATGGAACTTGAGGCAGAGAGTTAAATGAACTAGTAAGTGATGGAGTCGCTGTTTGAACACAGGCAGTCTGGCAGCACTGTCTGTTCTCTGGGAGGATCCTGTGCTGAATGTACCTTCTGCTTTCACCCGTGTCTGCAGAGTTCACCACCAGGATGGGGTAGCACACAATGTTCTGGCCTCGGGAGTGGGAGCCTACAGGCTGCCCAGAGGCCTTACCTTGCCCGCTGGTCCTTTCTGGGCAAGACAAACAAGCTTAGCCCCATTCCTACTGCTGCCCACTCACTAGGCCACAGCTAAACCAAGGTCTGGGTCCTGCCCCAGCCCAAGCTCACATTAGGGTCATGGGGAGGGAAGCTCTGAAATCCAAGTTCTTTGGGAGGAAAGCACAGAGTGAGTGAGGTGGGACTAATGAGCCCCGAGGAGGCAATAATCGACCTCTGCTTGTGCCAGACCCTTTGCAGGGGCACCAACTGTCCACACTTTAGGGCTCCCAGCTCCCTTCACCTAGAAAATGGACATCGAAAAATAGACAGGCAGGTGGCAAAGGCAACCTGCAGCATCAAAATGACTTTGGTCACTATGGTGACCCCCATGGAATGGCACAATTCTGCCCTCCCTCCTCCACCAGGCCTCAAAGCTGCCTCCTTCTGCCCCTTGGCAGTGTCCAGCCTGCAGGCAGATGTGGAACCCATAATACCTTTTTCTTTGAGAGAGAGAGAGAAGGGAGAGAGAGAATCCTTAAGCAGATTCCATGCCCAGCACGTAGCCCGATGTGGGGTTCAATCCTAAAACCATGAGATCATGACCTGAGCCGAAATCAAGAGTTGGACACTTAACTGACTGAGCCACCCAGGTGCACCACCCCCATAATATTTTTGACAGCCAGCCACTATAGGGGGAAGCAGAGGCACCCTGGCCAGGAGGGGCGTGTTGCCTAGCAATCCTCCTACAGCACAGTGGCCCCAAGGAGTATTTGTCCTTTCCTTCGGTCTACTCCCAATACAAAGGTAGAAATGGAAAATGTAGGGGGTGGGGGAGGAGGACTGGTGACAGGGTCTCTTCTTGACCAAACTTTAGTCAGGCTCCTCTCATCTACCTTCTCAACTAGGCTCTGACTTTTGAGCTTCTCTGTTTGTCTCTCCATTGTCCAATTTTAGCAAAAATTTGCTAAGTCCATTTAGCGAGAATCCCCCATTCTTTTTTTTTTTTTTTTTTAAGATTTTATTTATCTATTTGTCAGAGAGAGAGAAAGAGAGAGCATAAGCAGGGGGAGCAGCAGACAGAGGGAGAAGCAGGCTCCCTGCTGAAAAAGGAGCCCAATGCAGGACTTAATCCCAGGACCCTGAGATCATGACCTGAGCTGAAGGCAGATGCTTAACCGACTGAGCCATCCAGGCGTCCTGAAGAATCCCCCATTCTTGTTATCTGATTACCCTTGATATCTGATTGGGTTTCTCATGCTCAGGTGATGTCTGATCACCCTGGCCTGCCTTCAGCAAGAACCCTGCTTCTAGTTATAAAAAATAAATAAGTCATAGGGATGAGAAGTACAGGATAGGAAATATAGTCAATAATATAAAATTTTGTACGATGACAAGCATTTTGTAATGTATAGAATCGTCAAAGCACTATGTTATACATCTGAAACTAACATAATATTGTATGTCAACTGTACTTCAATTAAATGTTTTTAAAAAGAATCCTGTTAAGTCAGTTTAGCCAGAATCCCTTCTTTACCCCTGATGTTTCCATCACTACCACCACTCTACCAACCTTGCCTCTGGACTACAAATTCCCACTTTTCCTTGTTGTATTCCAAGTTGAGCCCAATCTGTCTCCTCTACTACAAAACCCCATTGTAGTCGTCCCCTTGCATAAAGTCTGCCTTACTGTCTTTAATAAGTGTCATGAATAATTTTTTCTTCAACAGTGGCATGATTGTTCCAAGATGAGGAACTGAAATTACCAAGTGCAGAGTGAGACTTTCCTTACAAAGAGCACCATTTAATAAAAGTTTGTATATGGTAAAATAATTTTTAACAACTACCAGGAGAAGCTTTGCTAGCCAGCTAGCTACATATAGCCTGCTCCCCTTGGAGCCCTTCTATGAGCTTCCAGGCTTCTTGAAAATCCAGAAACTAGGCTGGGTCTTTTCTCCACATGTCCCGCTTTTTCTGTCTGAAGCTCTTTCCGGCCTTATACCATCGTCTTGACTGCAACATCCACCTTGAGCACTTTCCTACCAGATATGGATCTCAGTCAAGTGATTACAAAAAGAATGAGAAAATTGTGTCTAGAATATATAAATAACTTTTACAGCTCAATAATAAAAAAATAAATAATCCAATCAAAACATGGGCAAAGAAGTTGAATATACAATTCTCTAAATGAGATGTACGAATGGCCAAAAAGCAAATGAAAAGATACTCAAACATCGTTAGTTATCAAGGAAATGCTACCAATCAAATTCACAATGAGATACTACTTCACATCTACTAGGATGGCTAGAACCAAAAAATCAGATAATAAGCGTTGACATAGAAGATGTGGGGAAACAGGAACCCTCATACACTGTTGGTGGGAACATCAGATGGTGCAGGCACTTTGCAAAATGGTCTGATGTTTCCTCAGATGATTAGACATAGAATTACTCTAAGACTCAGCAATTCCACTCCTAGGTATATACCCAAAAGAAACGAAAGCATGTGCCCATACAGAAACTTGTACACAAATATTTATAACAACATTATTCACAATAGCTTAACATGGAAACAACCCAAACGTCCATCAACAGACAAATGGATAAACAAAGGGGGTATAGTCATACAATGGACTATTATTCACCTGTAAAAAGGAACAAAGTATTGATACATATGCTACAACATGGATGATCCTTGAAAACATTATGCTAAGTGAAGGTAGCCAGTCACAGAAGACCACATGCTATATGATTCCATTCATATGAAAGTTCAGAATATGGAAATCCATAGGGACAGAAAGTAGGTTACTGGTTGCTTAGGGTCGGATAAAGGGATAAGGGAATACGGGGATGATAGTTAAATGGTTTCTCCTTGAGTGATGAAAATATCTTAAAATTGACTGTGATGGTTACCGCAATTTTTTCTTTATCCATTCAGCCACTGATGGACACTTAGGTTGCTTCCATATCTTGGCTATTATAAATAATGCTGCAATGAACACGGAGGTGCATATATCTTAGTGTTTTTATTTTCTTTGGATAAATACCCAGAAGTGGAATTGAGGGATCGCATAGTAGTTCTAATTTTAATTTTTTAAAAACTTCAAAAAAATTTGATTCTAGTATAGCTTACATACAGTGTTATATTAGTTTCAGGTGTACAATATAGTGATTCAACACTTCCACACATCACCCAGTGCTCATCATATAAGTGCACTCCTTAATCCCCATCCCCTATTTCACTGATCTTCCCACCCACCTCCCTTCTGGTAACCATCAGTTTGTCCTCGATAGTTAAGAGTCTGTTTCTTGGCTTGTCTCTCTCTCTCTCTCTCTTTTTTCTTTGCTCATTTGTTTTGTTCCTCAAATTCCATATATGAGTGAAATCATATGGTATTTGTCTTTCCCTGACTGACATATTTCACTTAGCATTATACTCTCTATATCCATCCATGTAATTGCAAATGGCAAGGTTTTATTCTTTTTTATGGCTGAATTTTCATTTTGGTGGGAACCTCCATGCTGTTTTCCATAGTGGTATATTATATGCAGTAGAATATTACTCAGCTATATAAAAGAGTGAAATCTTGCCATTTGCAACAACATGGATGGACCTGAAGGGACATTATGCTAAGTGAAATAAGTCAGACAGAGAAAGATAAATACCATAGGATCACTCTTACATGTGGAATACATAAAATAAGGAAATGCATACATGCATACATAAAACCAAGCTCATAGATAGAAAACGGATTGGTGGTTTCCAGAGGCAGGGGTTGGAGAATGGGAGAAATGAGTGAACTGTTTTTGTTTTTGTTTTCAGTTTCAATAAATTTGATTTCAAAAAATAAGGGGAAACTGGGTGAAGAGTATACATGAGTTGTTGGTGCTGTCTTGGCAACTTCTATGTAAATCTAAAATTATTCCAAGATAAAGAGTTTATTAAAAATAAAAAGAGGAGGGGTGCCTGGCTGGCTCAGTCAGAGGAGCATGCAAATCTTCATCTCAGGGTCAGGAGTTTGAGCCCCATGTGGGATGTAGAGATTACTTAAATAAATAAAACTTAAAAAAGAAGAGGAATAGTCTCAAGATTCCTTTAACAGGATCTAAAGGATCTTAATTCAACCATCTCTCCAGGACTTCTGTAGGGAGAGGTGCTAAAGCATTATGGTTGAAAGTTGACTGAGTCCCAGTTCTGCTGCTTATTAGCCGGGTGACCATGAGCGAATGACTTAACTGCCTCCATGCCTCAGTTTACTCAGCTCTAAAATGAGGATAATGAAAGCACTTACCTCATAGGTCATTTGTTAGTGAGGTTGATATTTGTTAATGAGTTAATATTTTAAAGTGCTTAGAACAACGCCCAGCACTAGTAAATGTTATTTAAGCGTCTGTTAAAATATAAAGTAATACCATCACAGAAACTTCTGGATAGGCCCTACCTACCATCATATACCTCCATGCACTTCCATTTGGTTCATGTAATTTATCCAGAATACAATTTAGGGCTATTTCTGAAACTATCAACCTGTGAGGTAGCCTTCACGATCCCCAGAAAGGTGACCAGAGAAGCAACTTTAGTATCCCAGGTTGCCTTAGGGACCTCAGATGGAGATTCGCAGCTAATTACAGATGACGGTACGTCAGGGAGCACAGTACTAGATACTGGTGTGCCCTAGGTAGCATTTGTATTCCTTCCTCCTCATATTTGCTTGGGTTGCTTTCTTCTTCCAGGGCTCTCCCCACTCAATCTCTGAATAATTAAGACATTTGTTTCTTTAACACCCAAGTTAAGTCCTACCTCAGCTATGAGGCCTGCTGCAGTCTTTCCTCTGAACTCAGACAGTGCTGGATGGTGCCTTCACATGGCTGAGAGAACAAGCCATCTTATGCATTTCTTTCTCTCCTCTTTCATAGCAGAAATATCTCCAGGGCAGGCACTGCCCTTGTACCCCTCACAGGACAGCATCCCCCTGGGAAGGGAAGCAGTAATTAGTATTCAAGACAAAATAGAAAGTCCACTCCTCCCTTCATTCATCACAGACTGACTTAACAGAGCCCTGGGCTTGGGGCAGAAGATCTGGAGGATGAAAGAGTGGAGTCATTGTCCTCAGGAAGCCAATCTTGGATCAAAACTTTACACACCAGATTCACAATACCATTTGCCTCTGGTGGGGGTAGGGAAAATGGGACAGGGGGAGACAACAAAGGAGGCCTTGTTTGACTTTCTCAGCAATGTTCTTTAATACATAATTATCTGGAGAGAAAGGGGGAAAAAGGCTCCTGAGGGCATAAAATTGAGGCAAAAGTGAGGGGAGGGATAATTTTGATAGTAGAGAAAGAGGAATTTGGAGCGCGGGGAGAATGCAGGACAGGGCGTGGGAGAGAAGCAGTAAGGGAGTGACAATAAAGTGTGACCCTTCCCCCAGTCTCTCCACGTCTTTGGTAGATTCTACTCCCAGCCTCTAATTTTTTAAAAATAAAATCTTTGGTGTAATCGGGTTGTGTGTGGGAACCAGAGAGAGCACATGTAATACCAAATAAATGTGTCCCCACCGACTGGGGCTCAGCCACAACAGCTCTGTGTCAACGACCTCCATCTCTATGTAGGCCCCAGTCTAGGCCTGAGAGAGATAATACATAAGCAAACAAGTAAATACACAATGGTGAATCGTGATAACTGCTAGGAAGAAGAAATACCAAAAGAAAGTAAGATGGCAGACGGTTTACTTTAGACCTGGTACACAGAGAAGGCCTCTCTCAGGAGGGGATAGTTAAGCTGAGACCTAAAGACTAAGTTGCCAGCAGTACAAAGACTGGGCTGGAAGCTGGGGAGAGTGCTCCAGCTGAGGGGAGCAATGAAAGAGCAAAAGATTAAAAAAAAGAAGAAGAAAGCACGAGGGGGAAATAGGTAGTGGGAGATATTATGTCCACTGTCAAGGTAAATGACTTGCTCAGGATTATACGGCTCGTCAGCGATAAATGAGAAACATAATGAGCCCCATCCTGAGAGATAAAATGGAACAGAAGGCTCCTGGGGCTTCAAAGGAGCATCCAGCAAGACACCCAGGGACAAAACAACATGGACAGGGACTCAGAGAACTTTCCAAGATTCTAGAAATTTTGTCAATAATTCAGCGTTAGTGACTTTTGTTAATCCCTCTCTGTTTCCCTGAAGGGGTGAATAGCAAAACCTTTGACTGAAAATCACGAAAAGTACCAGATTAATAAAAATTTCCAGGTGCCAGGCCATGGCCCCTTGTCTTTGGGGGGGCAGCAAAGAAGGGGGACCTACCTACAGACCTGGATCTCACACCTCAGTCAATCTTGGGGAAGCTGAACCCCAAGGCAAAGAGTGAAGGCTGACAATTCCTGAAAGAGAGAAAAGCAAGCTGAGTGCCCCGGTTTGTGGAAGAATTCAAAGCAGGGCGGCTAAATGGCTAGAGACATGGGGGGGATTAAAGGGATGGAGGGGGCTTAACAGTTTATCAGAAGGCTCAGACAGAGAAGCTATCTTGCTCAAGGTCACATGGCAAAGTTGAGTGGAACCCAGCTCTGACAGATCTCACAGTCTTTCTTAGTAATTCGCCTAAAAGATGATTTTTCCCATACTTCCTCTTTAACGTTGCTGTTAAGTTGCTTTGAGAATAATTTTTTTATATTTTTAAAATATTTTTAAATATCCTATTTATTTATTTGAGAGAGAGAGCATGAGCGTGGGGAAGAGGCAGAGGGAGAGGGAGAGACAGTCTCCCCACTGAGCAGGGAGCCTCATGTGGGGCTCGGGGCTGGATCCCAGGACCTTGGGAATCATGATGTGAGCCGAAGGCAGACACTTAACCACCTGAGGCAGCCAGGCGCCCTGAGAATAATTTTTTTTAAAAAAAGTATGAGTGTGTGTGTGTGAGAGAGAAGAGTGTGAGTGTGTGTTGAGGAGAGACCAAATTAACAAGGATATGCTTCTGTCCTCTTATTTGCATATTTCCTCCATGTTTACCTATGACCTGGGTGGGATTATTAGACAAATGTATTTCTTGCTGGAAAGGCAACCTAATTCCAGAGGAATCAGGAAATCCCTAAACCTGAAGAGAGGGGCCTGAGGAATACTGAGGATCCCCTGCTGGCCGGAGCCTTTGGACTCTTGGGAGAGCTGAGCAAGGGTGAAGGGGAAGCATCCAATGGTGTCCACAGGCAGAGGTCCTGCGTTGTAGGCTGATGCTCCATATTTGAGCTTTTATGGGAATATAAACCTGGAAGGAAGGTCAGACAGTGACAGAGGGAGACTCCTGTCTGCTGGTGTCAGGAGAGACACGGCAGCTGAATGTCGAAAGAGCAAGAACAGGATAAGAGGTCTGGAGCTTGCCATCTTTCCCCTGAGTCATTATTTCGCTGTGTGGATTCCTTCAGCTGCAAGTGCTGTCAATTCCCAGGTTCTCAAACACAGTATAGATGTGAAGAGCCTGAGCTCTGAAGTCTCCGGTAACCTTGGCAAATCACTTAACCTCTCCCAACCTAGGTTTTCCCATCTGTACGATAGGGATAACGATAGTACAGTACTCATTTTACAGGATTGCTGAAGAGATTAAGTGTCAAGGAAAGTAATTGGAACAGAGTCCGGCAGGCAGGAAGGCCACTAGTGCGTGCTATATTTTATTTTCTCACATTGAATGCAAATGTAAATGACTGTTGGATTATCCATGCCACGGTATGCTTCTTTGAGGCCAAATTATAGAACCACCGGCCTGGAAGGAATGCTAGATTACCTACAGCTCTTTCTTCATTTTACACTCGAGGAACCTAAGACTCAAGGGACTCAAGTGCATTTGACTACAGGAGACAGGAAAAACGTTGCGCACCTGCAAAAGGTAAAAAGAGAATGCGAAGGGGTTTTGAATGGCTGCAAGGCCGGGTGAATGAATGTGTTTATGAACGTGTTGGGGGTGGCGGGGAGAAAGGAGGAAGAATGGAGGGTAGATAAGGCTATAGAAGAAGGAGAAACAACATTAGAATGCGCTTGGGTACCTGGGTGTCTCAGTCAGTTAAGCGTCTTCCTTCTGCTCAGGTCATGATCCCGGGGTCCTGCTCAGCGGGGAGCCTGCTTCTCCTTCTGCCTGCTGCTCCCCCTGCTTGTGCTCTCCTGCTCTCTCTCTCTTTCTCTCTGAAATAAGTAAATAAGTAAATAAGTAAATAAATAAATAAAATCTTAAAAAAATATATAATGTGAGCCACATATGCAATTTTAAATGTTCTAGTAGCCACATTAAAAAAAGAAAAGAAGAAACAGATAAAATAAACTCTAATATTTTATTTAACCCAACATATCAAAAATATTATCATTTCAACAGGTTATCAGTAAGAACAATTATTAATGGCATATTTTGCATTCTTTTTTGAATACAAAGTCATTGAAATATGGTATGTATTTTACACATACAGCACATCTCAATTCGAACTAGTCACATCTGAGATGTTCAAGAGCCACAGGGGACTGGTGGCTACCGTATTTGTCAGAGCAGATCTAGGCAATAGGGAGCCACTGAAGGGCTCTAAGCAGGGCAGTGCCAGGGTCTGGTGTGTGTTTCAGAGCAGACTTCCAGTGGTGATGGGAAAGGTGGATTGGGACAGGGGCCACTCAGGATTGCCAAGCATAGCAGTGCATGTTGAATATGGTACAGGGAGCATGAATGGGGGCTGAAATCTAGCCCACATTCCACTTATCAAGCCAAACATTCTGACCCAACACTGCCGGCTCAGAGGAAAGCGAGCCTTTCCCTAACTGGTCAGCCCAGAGGCAGTGCCTGTTTTTCTAATATTCACAAAGATGCTATATGTGCAGCAGGAGCCCTGGAGAATACCAGACCAGTGTAGGAGGTATGCGCCTCAGTCCAAAACTCAGATGGATAAGAAATATCACATTTCTTTACAAACCAGAGTTAATTCCATTTTGAGTTCCCAATCCCTATAAGGCTGGAGAGAAACTCAACGTTAGTTATTTGGGGGCCTCTCACTCAGAGTTGTGCACGACTTATGATATTTTATTTTATTTTGAAAGATTTTATTTATTTGAAAGAGAGAGAGAAAGAGCAGCAGAGGGAGAGAAGCAGCAGACTCCCTGCTAAGCAGGGAGCCTAACGTGGGGCTTGATCCCAGGACCCCGGGATCGTGACCTGAGCCAAAGGCAGACGCTTAACTGACTGAGCCACCCAGGCGCCCTACTTCCGGTATTTTATATGCACCAGGGTCTGGGGTATGGACTGGAGGTCATCAGGTCTGGCTCACTGTGGTTAATACTGAGATACCTGTTGGCCCCTATGCAGGGCGCTTCAGGTCTGGCAGTCTCTGATGCTTTTGTGAGAAACTTTTGCTTAGGGTTTCAACTTCCTTGATTCCCCACCTCACTACTTCTCTTTGGGGCCTTCCCTGCACACTGCCCCAAAGCCAAGCCAGGCTCTGCCACTCTTTCTTTTCTCTTATATTAGGGAAATCTCTTTTCAATCTGGGAAAATCCTTTTCACCTTCTCTTTCATCCAAGATGTTTTTTTCTTTACTGGCAAACTGTTTCCTCCTCCCTCTGGGGCTCCATGATGCTGTTGTGAGGAAATACCCAGCTGCTTTTTCTCTCCTCTTTTTTTCCATTCCCTTGCACCCCAGTCATCAGGTAGGCCCACAGTGTGGGTGGCGGCAGTGGCAAAGAGCAGCAGGGAATGGAAAATGGCAGGAGCCCAAACTTGAACATGACCTTCCTCTCTGTTCAAGGGACCTGCAGCTCTAACATGGAGGGGGCCCAGACCCATTCCTTTCTTTTTGTCTCTGTCTCCTCCTCTCTTCGTCCCCTCCCACTCAGCCCCAGCCTCAGGGCAGTCCTGGAGATGGGTTATTACTAGCCCAGAGGACCAAAAGTCAGAGCCCAGAGAACCAGAACATACTGGAAAAATAAGGGAGAGTGAGAAGCACGGGAAAACCGCCCGGTAAAGCCGTTTATGGACTCTACGGTTTATTTAGCCTTGACCTCTGCATGCCTTGAACTGATTCTAATTAGCATAACGAAGACTTAGAACTGAGTGAAATGGCCCTCCCTCCCCCGGGACCCAACTGTCTGACCACCCGTTGGCAAATACTAGGAAAGACCGGCTTAATGATACAAAATGTTAAAAATCCTGGAGGGCATTGGAAACATAGCCTGCAAAAGGAACAAAACAAAAGTAGCATTCTCCATAGGTCGAGGAGGGGCGGTGGGCGTGGCTATAAAGGGATAACAAGAGGGAGGCTTTTTGGGGTGACGGGACCTGTTCTGTATGTATCCTGATTGTGGTGGTGGTTACATGAATCTATGCATGGGCCAAAGTTCATAGAACCGTAAACAAAAAGAAAAAAAAACCTTGATTGAATAATAATTTAAAAAATAAAATTGTTTTAAAAAGTGAGGGTTTTGGAACCAGAAC
Organism: Potos flavus; assembly: GCA_028534135.1. Taxonomy (NCBI): domain Eukaryota; kingdom Metazoa; phylum Chordata; class Mammalia; order Carnivora; family Procyonidae; genus Potos; species Potos flavus. The sequence continues at coordinate 65,170,996 of CM052901.1, read as the reverse complement.
TGCCTGGGTTCAAATTCTGGTCCTCCGCTTACTAGCTGTGTGAGAACCTGAACAGGTTACCACCCCTCTGTGCTTCGGTTTCCTAGCCCATGAAACAGAGACCATTACAGAGTTCGTTGCCACCGTTAAATGACGTCATGTGCTTAGAACAGTGCCTTGCACGTAGCGCATGGTCAATAAATGTCTACGTCCAGAGGAAGATGGTTCCGTTTGAGGGTCCAGGGAATGGGAGACAGATGAGAAGACAGAAGGAATCACCATGTGAATCACTGCTGCAGGGATTCCAGTGTTTGTAACCTTAGGAAGAAAAGCTGCTGTGGCTTTGTATTTTTGAGCCATCCAGCTTGCCCAGCCACCACCCTTTCTCCCTTCACTCCTGACCTCCTTCCAGTTTTTGTCCGCTTCCTAACCCGCCATTTTGGCCTTAGGCCTGCCCTTCAGTTCATTGCCTGGTTGTGGCCTCTCCAAATTAAAGGACTCTCGAAGCTGTCCTTAAACCTGGCTGTGGGTCAAAATCTCTCAGACATTCTGCAAAACTACTGGCTTGCACTTAAAAAAATGTCCATGTCATGAAAGACCAGCAAAATGGCTGCCAAACTATTATAGATTACAGAAGACTAGAGGATAACTAAACGCAATATATGTATTGTGGGTGGGACTGAAGGGAATGTCTATACAGGCCATTATTGGGATATTTAAGGAAAATTGAATATCAATTGTTGTGGCAGAACATCCTTGTTCCTAGGAGATACACACTGAAGTATTTAGTGTTGACTATCACGATGTCTGCACCTAACTTTCAAATGGTTCAGCAAAATAATAATTGTTATTTAATGTAATAATTATATATAAATGATTTTAGTCAGTTGTGTACTTAGGTAGATAGATAAAGCAAGATGGCAGAACATGCATACTTGGTGAAGGATATATGGGTACTCATTGTACTAATGAATGGATGAAGGATATATGGGTACTCATTGTACTAATCTTACAACTTTCCGTAGGTTCTAATTTTTTCAAAACATAAAGGGTTAATAATAGACCGGCACTTAGAGAAGATTTTTCAAAATACGCATGCCCTTGTTGCAGCTCCAAACTAAGGAATTAAGACTTTTCCCGGAAGGGGCCTGGGAATCTGCATTTTAAAAGTCCTAGGCGCTCTCTCCCCCCATTCCCAACAAAGAAGCATCACTGTGAGAACTTCATCTCAGACCCACCTCTGCTTCCTCTGGTTCTTGGTTTCTTTCGGGAACCAAACCCTGGCCCCAGTTCTTTCTGGCTGCAGCTGGGCCTTCCGCCAACCCTTTGCAAAGCAGGTACAGCTAGGGGTTGCTGGTGGTAAGAAGACAGCGAGCTGAAGATAGATCCTGGGGTCCTCCAACATGTATCAGATGGGCAGAGAAAGAGAAGGGAGGGTTAGGGGAGGAGGATGGAGACCCCAAGAATATACTTGAAGGGAAATAGAGACATAGGCCGAGACAAGTTATAGGAGGTGTGCCTGGTCTTGAGATTGTATCAGGATGAGGAGTGCTAAGTTGCTGTGTCAGTTCAGAAGTGGACTATTTGGAGGAGATTTTCCTGGCCAAGCGCCTCTTCCCTCCAGCAGACAGCCTGTGCCACAGAGCTGGCTGACAAAAGCACCTGAAATCTCAGACAGGAGAAATTTCTTTTCCAAAAGCAAGGGCTCCGGGAGACAGATGCTATCAACCCCCTGAGAGGAAGGTCAGCAGGTCAGGGTGTTTGCCTTTCCTTCTCTCTTTTGCTGAGTTCTGGGACAGGATTTATAGTTTCTGGGAGGTGTTGTGTGAGACCACTTCAGGGTCAGAGAAAATACACCCATTTGTCATTTGGGGATGGAGGGAGCATGGAGTGTGGGGTCTACCCCTCCTAGCATCTGATGCGAGTGAGAGTGTCAGTCCAGGCTGTTGGGCAAAGTGCAGCCTTAGGGAAGGGAAGTGGAAACCTGCCATTCTCCCCTTCACCAATTGGCTCCACTACAGCTGGAGTTTTCTAGCCAGAGTCTAGCCCTTACCTCCCACCCCTCGCCCCCATAGATATGTTGGCCCAGATGTGGATAAATCTTTTCAACCTCCAGTAAAGTCCAGTGAAGCTGGCATTTTATTTATTTATTTATTTATTTATTTATTTATTTGTTTGTTTGTTTATTTTAAATATTTTATTTATTTCTTTGATACAGAGAGAGAGATCACAAGTAGGCAGAGAGGCAGGCAGAGGGAGAGGGAGAAGCAGGCTCCCTGCTGAGTAGGGAGCCTGATGCGGGGCTCGATCCCAGGACCCTGAGATCATGACCTGAGCCGAAGGCAGAGGCTTAACCCACTGAGCCACCCAGGCGCCCCAAAGCTGGCATTTTAAAAATGGAAAACTGAGGGGGGAAAAGAAAGAAATGAAGGAAATAAATAACAGCTGAGCAGCACAATGCTCCCTCCAATCCATCCTTCCTACAACAGACTGAGAGAATATTCTAGAACATACATCTCACCTGAAACTGCCAGGCTCATTGACCTTAGGAGTGAGTCCAAAATTTTCACCATGATACATAAGGCCCTTCACAATCTGATGCCAGCTAGCTTTCCCAGCTTTGTCACCCATGACCTCCCTTTGGCACAGCCTACACTCCGGCTACCATATTTCTCTTAAATTCCTAAACAAGTCACACTTCATTCATCTCTGAACATTTGCACACGTATGGCCACCTACCAGCCACTTAAATCAAGCACAGTATTTCAGAGTACAGGCTCCAGAATCTGGCTGCTAGTGCTGAATCCCAGGTATGGGCAAGTTTCTGATCTTCTCTGCCTTCATTTGTTTCAGTTGCAAAATGGGGCTACCAATAGGGGTGCAGCAAGCATCGGGTGAGAGGCCTGGCCCGAAGTCAGCACACAGTACATGTTAGCTAATACTCAACAAACATTGACTAGCTGGCTGCCCAGTAAGTGGGAGGCCCTTTCTATTCATTTGTTGCGTGCTACTTACAGTCTAGAAGAAAGGCAGATCCAGAAACAGGGTTGTCATGCCGAGGGATCAAAGCAGGGATAGAGCTCTATGAGCCAGAAGGAGCAGCTTGGGGGTTCCCTCCCTTCCACACTTTCCTCAGCTGGGTTCACCTCAGATGTTACCTCAAATTCAATTTTTAGTCTGGCCCCGAGACTTGAGGAAGATGGGAGGAAGTAGAAAATTTCCAACCTAGGGCTGGTATTCAGACTTTAGGCACTGGTACAGCCCTACTGGCTGTTAAAATTTTCGAAATACTTTTTTTGTTGTTTGTTTGTTTTAAATTTTATTTTATTTTTTCAGTGTTTTCCAAGATTCATTGTTCATGCACCACATCCACTGCTCTATGCAATACGTGCCCTCCTCAATACCCACCACCAGGCTCACCCAACCCCCGCCCCCTCCCCTCCAAAACCCTCAGTTTGTTTCTCAGAGTCCGCAGTCTCTCATGGTTCATCTCCCCCTCTGAATTCCCCCAATTCACCCTTCCTTTCCTTCTCCCAATAGCCTCCATGTTTTTCTTTATGCAGACGAATGGATAAAGAAGATATGGTCCATATATACAATGGAATATTATGCCTCCATCAGAAAGGATGAATACCCAACTTCTGTATCAACATGGACGGGACTGGAAGAGATTATGCTGAGTGAAATAAGTCAAGCAGAGAGAGTCAATTATCGAAATACTTTTGATACTGATTGGTAAATGCCCTGAGCACCCCAAGTGGTCCTGAACCTCTTCTCCTGGCCCCCGTGTCTCCATAGTCTGGCTCTTGGGAGCACTGATTGGACACCATCAGGGACTGCCCTTGTTCCCTGCCAGGGTGCATGCATGCTAGCTTGTCTGACATTGTTCTTCTGCTCTGTTTGCCCAGCCCCCTCCCACCAATGGTAGAGGCCCTGGGCACTGGGAGCAAATGCTAAGTATCGTTTTGTTCCACAAGGGTGCATTTTAAGCACCACCTCTGCTTTGCACTTGGGAATATTTCCTGCTCCATGAGTCCCAGGAGCTGGCATAACTGCTTGCTGCTTTGGGGTAGTTTTTGGCTGCTTTCTGGGCCAAGGCCTATGCCTACAATACCCTTTGGAAATCCGTGCCTAGCCACCAGCCTGGATTCCTTCCAGGCAACTATTCACACCACTCCAGAGGTTCCTGTTGCCTCTGAGACAGGCCTACTCCATTCTGTGAGTATTACCTGCACTCTGCTGGGACTTATCCTGATATGTGATGTGACAGACAAGGTCTGGGTATTTTATGAAGCCGTACAAAATGGGAACTTCAGAGGCAGGACTATCTGTGTTTGAATCCTAACTCTACTACTTCCTCTAACCGTGTGAACTTGAGCAAGTTATTCTGCCTCTCTGGGCCTCAGCTGCCTCATCTGCAAAATGGGCTAATAAGAGTACTTACCTCAGAGGGTTGGTGGGAGGATTAAAGTGGAAAGCACTTAAAAGAATGCCTGACACACAGTAAAAGCTCGGAAAAAGTTATTTTTATTCTTAGTTTAATTATTATTTTGCATTAAATATTTACTGGGCACATTTAGGCATATTTTCAAACATTTTCATCTTGCTTGTCTCTGATCTGTACAACACCTCCAGAGAAGTAGATATGAAAGGTATTGGTTAGCATCCTGATTGTTAAGGTGAGGAAACAGACACTTGGCTATATTAAGATGCTTAAGCGGTATTAAATAGCTGTGGTTGATGAATTTTCTGATTCCCCATTTAATGTGATTTTTCCCCACCAGGGAACACCAATGTAGGTGGATCACTATTTACTCAATAAACATTTATTGAATGGCTACTAGGCATCAGGCACTGTGCTGGGTACTGAGGACAAGACAAGACAGGTCCCTGTGCTCCTGGGGTTGCCATTCTAGTGGGAAAAGACAGTCAATAAGCAAGTAAATAATAACACAAAGGATAGATCAGTTCGGGTGATGAGAATAAGCCGGGGTGATGCAGTAAAGGGTAGCTGTGGGGAAAAAAAAAAAAGGGTAGCTATGGGAGATAGCGTAGTGAAGGAAGGCTTTTCTGAGGAGGAGACTTTCGTAACAAGAAGAAGTTGAGCTGGAAAGCTTCTCACCTTGGATACATAGCTGGGATCTGGGACGGAAATTCTCCCAAAGAGGGAGTTTCCAAGGCCTGCTCCAGGCCATCACAGCCAAGTGGAGGGGGCAGGGGGGACGGCTGCAAGTTAAGGGTGGCTCAGAGCCCAAAGTCATAAAGACTTGCTAAATGGGAGACTTTCTGGAAAGAGGCAGAAGGACAGTAAACTTGTGAACAGTTGAAGGGGATTGTTTTCCTATATGTATTAGGTTTAAATATATTTAGAAACCAACTTTGTTGAAATATAATTTAGATAGGGGAGCCTGGGTGGCGCAGTCAGTTAAGTGTCTAACTTCAGCTCAGGTCATGATCCCAGGGTCCTGGGGTGGAGTCCCACATCGGGCTCCCTGCTCAGCGGGAAGCCTGCTTACCCCTCTCCCTCTCCCCCTGCTTGTGCTCTCTCTCACTCTCTCCCTCTGCCAAATAAATAAATAACACCTTTAAAAAAAGAAATATAATTTAGATAGAATAATATTCACCATTTTAAGTGATGAGTCTTGAGAAATGTATACATACGCCTGTGTTAAACACCTTTCCTCTCAAGGTATATAGTTAACATTTCCGTAACCCTAAAATGTTTCCTTGTGACCCTTTGCAGTCAATTCTGGTCAAGTATTTTGCAAATGTGCCTCAGTTTTGGGTTTATCTGACGGTTTCTCATGATTAGACTGGGGTCATGGGTTTTTGGCAAGAATGCCTCAGAGGTGATGCATTTTTCTCATGACATCTTATCAGGAGGTTCATGGTATTGATATATCTTTACTGATGATGTTAACCTTGAGCACCTAATTACGGTGTGACTGCTGGACTTATCTGTTATGAAGTTATGATTTTTCCCTTTTCAATGAATAAATTTCTCGAGGGAGATATACTTTCAGGGTATCCCATAAAGATTTAAAATGGCATTATAGGAGACCTATATGTTGAATTAAAGAGTGATGTTTTAGTATGGAGGTTCCTCAAAAAGTTGAAAATAGAGCTACCCTATGACCCAGCAATCACACTACTGGGTATTTACCCTAAAGATACAAATGTGGGGATCCGAAGAGGCACGTCCACCCGAATGTTCATAGCAGCAATGTCCACATAGCCAAACTATGGAAAGAACCTAGATGTCCATCAACAGATGAATAGATAAAGAAGATGTGGTATATATTTACAATGGAATACTATGCAGCCATCAAAAACCCCCAAATCTTGCCATTTGCAATGACATGGATGGAACTAGAGGGTATTATGCTAAGCGAAATAAGTCAATCAGAGAAAGGTAATTACCAAATGATCTCTCTGATATGAGGAATTTTAGAGGCAGGGCAGGAGGTCGTGGGGGGAAGGGAGGGACAAATGAAACAGGATGGGGCCGGGGAGGGAGACAAACCCGTAAGAGACTCTTAATCTCATGAAACAAACTGAGGGTTGCTGGAGGGGAGGGGGAGGTAGGGACAGGGTGGCTGGGTGACGGACATTGGGAAGAGTATGTGCTATGGTGAGTGCTGTGAATTGTGTAAGACTGATGAATCACAGACCTGTACCCCTGAAACAAATAATACATTAAATGTTAATAAAAAAATTAATATCCTTTTGTATATTTTAAATGTTGACCCAATAGAAGTGTTTTGCCTATTAAAAAAATACACACTTTAAAAAGAAGAGTGATGTTTTACTTAGTTTTACCAGCCAGGAGCATGGTCTATTTTCTTATTTATCTGTTTTCCTTTAGTTTTTCTCGTTCATGTTTTTTTTAAGATTTTATTTATTTATTTGTCAAAGAGAGAGAGAGAGAGAGAAAGCGAGCACAAGCAGGGGGAGCAGCAGGCAGAGGGAGAAGCAGGCTCTCTGAGCAGGAAGCTGGATGGAGGGCTTGTCCCCAGGACCCTGGAATCATGATCTGAGCCAAAGGCAGACGCTTAACTGTCTGAGCCACCCAGGCGTCCCTCTCATTCATGTTTTATAGTTTGCTTTTTTAATAAACATGGACTCTGAATTACTAGCATGGCAGTATGATAGAATGGAAAGAACATAGTATTTGACCTGAGGCAAACCTGGATTTGAATCCCAACTCTCCCACTTTAGGGCCTAGAAAGAGGCCTTGAAGCCTGAGCCCCTAATTTCTTATCTGTAAAAATATCTAATAACAAACCCTCTCACTGAGGTTTTTGAAAGAATTAAAGCACTAGTAATGTCTAGTAAAGCACTAGTAATGTAAATGCTCTGTAAATGTCATTTTTTGCCTTCCTTAATACCCAAGTGTTTAATATTATTGTCACTATGGTAATTAGACTCTCCTCTTTTTGGCTGGGTGGCTCTAGGATATAGAAATTTGACAGATTCTTTTACATTTTTTTCATGTTCTGACACCACAGGGACTTGAGTGCAGGGGAATTGCTGGATTTTTTTACATGCCTCAGAGTCACTGGGGAGAAAGCAGCTGGAATTGTTTTAGTTGATGGCAAATTCCTACAGTCTGTAAGTATCTTCTATCCTATACCTTTGCAAAATTCCTTCAGTACCTCTAGTGTTTGAGGATTTGCTTTTCATGGATGAATAAATATATCTTGTGCAAAAGTGGCATTTTTATTTCTGCCTCTCCTATAGTGCTACTTTGTACTTAGTTTTCTTCTTTCGTTATAGAACTGTTTTAAAGTGGAATTTTAACAGGGAAAATCTTATGTGGTTCCCGTTTTTAACCAGAATTAATCTCATATGAGCTTTGGTTGGCAACAATGTACTCTTAGGTTAAGAAAGAGAGAAAACCCTGCAACACCCCTCTCCTCACCCCTGAATTTTTAAATAGTTTTAAAATTTTTATTTAAATTCAGTTAATTAATGTATAGTGTATTATTACTTTCATTTAGGGATTCATCAGTTGCATATAACACTCAGTGCTCATTACATCAAGGGCGCTCCTTAATGCCCACCACGCAGTTCTCCCATCCCCCCACCCACCTCCCCTCCAGCAACCCTCGGTGTGTTTCCCCGAGTTGAGAGTCTCTTACCGTTTGTCTCACTCTCCAATTTTAAAAAAAAGTGAATTTTTTTAAGGTTTAAGTGAAACTTTGTTTTGGTCCCCTTGATACAAGTTTTATTTCCTCTTTCCCAAACTTGTTTGATTTCTTATTTGTTCTCTTCCTAAGTTTTTTAGGCAGGGACTTAATTCACTGTTGCTTTTTTTTTTTTTTTTTTGGTACTGATACAGGTTTTTGGGGCAATACATTCTCTATTGCCTTAGAAATCTCCCAGAAAATGTTACTCCCATAAAATCAGTCTTGCCAATTTTTCCTTTTATCTCATGCTCCATTATGGTTTGGCACAGCACTGTTACTGATCTTCTGTATTATAGTTTAATTAATTTATTTTTAAAGATTTTATTTGAAAGAGAGAGACAGAGAGAGAGAGAATGGTGCCAGGGGGAGGAGCAGAGGGCAGAGGGAGAAGCAGGCTCCCCACTGAGCAAGGAGCCCGATGTGGGGCTCGATCCCAGTACCCTGCGATCATGACTCGAACCGAAGGCAGATGCTTAACTGACAGCCACCCAGGCACCCCTGTATTACAGTTTTTGATATTTTGTTCAGCATGGATTTGGGGGGCATTAATTTCAATTTTGTTTTAAAGACAGTGCATTGAAACATTTATTTTGATTACTGAGTTTTTGGTTCCCCCTTAAATTTTGTCCCTGAGGCGAGTGCCTATCTTACCTCACCTTAGTCTTGGCCCTGCGGTAACCTCTCAGATGAGTTTTGCTCACAACTTCCTTTTGAAATGGAGGCCTGGTGTTCAGAGACACCACAACTGTCAGATATTTCAAGCCAATTCATCACCTGCCAGGACATATTCATGTATTCCCTCCCTTTCTGCTATCGTCCCTTTCCTACTACATGTGGGGTTCTCCGCTCAGCCAAGGTCCTTGTCTATTTTCAACTGCTGCCATTGAGCATGGCCACATTGCCGATAGGGTCCCTGAGGTCACTTCTCCATTTAGAGAGGTGAAAGGCCAGGGCCTCGCCCTCCAGGAATAAACCCCAAGGACTGTTGAGCTCCTCCAGACCCTTGTTAGAGCCCTTTGTGGACCAAAGCATTCCTTTCTCTGCTGGAGTCTGTCAGCTCTGGCAAAAATCAAGTTTCCTCACACTAATCTTACCTCATCCACACAAGTTTCCTTGAGAAATTATGCAAGAGAAACACATTCTTAGAATCCTCAAATGTCAGAACTGGAGGGGCCCTTAGAGACAGTTTTGCCCCAACTCCCCTCATTTAGCAGAACATATAACTTCCTTTGCTCTATTTCCACGTTCCAAGGAATCCCCAAGGCCGTCTCATAATAAAAATCAGGAGGAAGTCAAGAGCCAAGTTAATCAAGGAAGTAAACTACTATGGGACCCAGCTGTGCTCAGGGAGGATTGAGTCATCAGAAATCCAGCCCTGGTCCCAGGATTTGTTTATTAAGGATTTTCTTCAAGGAGAAAGGCAAGGATCTGTGGTAGCTCAATTCCAAAGCTTTTCATGGGGCGGCTGTGACTGGAAAAGGTTTGATTAGCTTTCATCCAGGTTGGGGAGTTCTGAAAGTCCTGCTTTGAAGAGGCCTGCCTTTACTTCTGACCGGTCCAGGCGGTCCAGGCGTTGTGAAGTGAGCAAAGTTTGCCTCTGTGCCGCTTACATCCCCCCCCAAAAGTACCTCTCTGGGTCCCATACTCAGACATTCCTGCTTTCAGTTTGGAAGCATGTCAAGAACACTCGAAGCTATGATTAGGATGGGCTTTGCAGGGTACAGCTTCCTGCACGTAGCTACATTTATAACAAATTCCCTGTGTAAATCATCCTCCCTTCCATTGCTGCACTTGAATCTCTAGTGAAAGTAATTTTGGGCTATACTTCACAGGGAAACAGGCTGGGTCTCAGTGACTCTGTAAAGCCTGACTAGTAAGAGGCAGGAGCTTTGACTTTTGAATCCAGAAGGATCTCACATGCTGTGTTTGGTCCTACAAAGTCACAGCACCTCAAAGGCACCAGCGTATGCCAGAGCAAAATAGCTGACAGGACCACACAGCTGAAACCATTGTTTTGACCTTGTTTGCAATAAATTCTAGCACTATGATTGACTTCTGAGAGGCATGTAACAAATCTAAGGATTTAGTGCTGGTCTCAAAAGAGACATTAGGATTCACAGAGGGTGGCTGCGAATTTACCATCCTCTAGCTTTCTTCTCAGAAGAATTTTCTCTCAGACTGATGGAAGACAAGGAAATCTCATCAGTTGAAGTAAATGACTTCTCAGAAAGCTTTATTCACACATAAGAGGATCAGATCCAGTTGTGGTTCTGGATAGTATTTATCCATGTGCAGTGAACAGTGAGGGTGTGTGTGAGGCAAGGGGGAGCAATGTCCCCCCCCCTTGCCTGGGTAATGGGTAATATACTTACTTTCTTCAGCTAGATTTCATGTAAGATAGCCTATCTTCAGGCTCTTAATAAAAACCAGGAAGCCTACATCCTTGGGATTAGAAGGGGAAGTACCAAGTTAGGTAGGCAATTCTGAGAGTAACAGGGAGGCCACAGGTGGCAAAACTCTAAAGAGCTTGTAAGGTGAGATCATTTGGACAAACCAGATTACTTAGGGACTTGGGACATATATTATATCCCTGTGTCTGGGTTGCTCCGAAAAGAACCCAGGGTGAGATCTGGACACAAGTCCAACCCTGTATCACCAGTCCTTGGAATTCAACCCATTCTCCTCCCTTGCCGCCGATCTATCTGATCAAGATAACAACAACACTTTTTTAATTTTTTTTATTCATGTTCTTTCCCAGCTTTTGGACACCCTGTATTTGGACAGTCCAACTGCTCAGATGTATTGGGAAATACAATCGTGTGGTATGCAGTTCACTGGCCTGATGGGTGGGGGTGTTCAGGCTGGGATGGAATGCTGCTAGGGGGAGTAAATGGAGAAGAGTCAAAGGAGTTGTTAGCTCACAGATTAGTGAGCAGCCAGTCTAGCAGTTGTTTCCTAGCCATGTTTCCCACGGCTTCATCCAGTTGTCGCTCCTTGGCAAACTTCATGACCTCTTGAAGAAGATCCCCTACACTGTACCCCTTCTCTGCTGCCTTAGCCGAAACTTCAGGAAGCTGTGGAGAGAACAGAGGTAGCTTTGAGTCACGTGATGCGTTTAGAGAAGGGACCCAGGTGGATCACGTGGGCCCTCCCCCACTCACCTTCCCACCCATGCTTCTAGGATTAGAGTAAAGCCTCACACAGATCCAGGACTGCAGGTTCCTGACCTGACTTTCCTTTCTCCTTGTCCCTCCTCTAATGATACAGCTCCAGATGCCACTGGACTTTCTTTTCGAGCTTTAGAAAACAAACTGGAATAAAATGTGTTCACCAAACACTTCTCATAGGTGCTAGATCCTTCAGTTAGTCTGTGATGATTGGTAGGTAAAGGTTAGGGGTTGCCATTCCCCGGCTTCCCTAAAAAAGTATGAGGTGGGAAGTAGGGACAATCTCCTGGTCCTGGACTGAAAATAATTTGGTTCAGTATTTTATTTCTCTTAACTCCATCCGATGTAGAGAACACAGTTGTGGGGTGTGTGTGTGAGAGAGAGAGAGAGAGGGAGGAGAGAAGAGAGAACTTGTGCATGAATGCTGACCTCTGTGAAACTGGAAGGCAAGGCTAGGACTAGGGCGAAGAAAGTGAGGTGCCTACCCAGAGCCCCACTCAGTTAATGGTTCATCACTTTGTCTTTTTATGAAGTGCAAGCAATTCGTGAAGTGCACTGTAAAGAAGAGGCTTGGGAAAAATCGGACTGCTCTAGGGCTCTAAGTACAATGCTGCCTCTCTCCTCCTACCCATTCCAACCCTCTTTTCTTCTTGTGCCTGTTGTGTTGCTTACCTTCTCCAGTTGTCCATCGTCATCTCCCATGAAGTAGAGCATGGGCACGTTAAATTGGGAGGCTGCAATCCACTGCAGGACAGCCTGGAGTTGCTTCTGCAAGCTGCTTGTTGAGCACTGATTATTAACTATAACTTCAGGCCCAGGAGAGTCCTGATAGTTCTGTGACATCGCACCATCGTGACTACATCTGGGGCCACCAGCCTGGTAATTGGAGTTGTTTGCTAAGGCTGCTTGTTCTTCCAATTCAGCAAGGGCTGCCCCGTTATTACTATACTTAGCCATGATAAGGCACAACTTCATCACAGATTCTACCAGTTGATCTATGAATTGGCGGTTCACTTGCTTCATCCCACTGATAAAGTCAAGTTCTTGATTGTCCTGGCATTGTTCTTCCCCTCTGTCAGGCCTCTTGGTCACGGAAGCTGATTTGTTTGTCCTGGGCTCGGAACGCTTGTTCTCACCTTCACATAGATCGTCACAGTTGAAGGGGCTCTCATTAAGCAGCTTCTGAATCAGCATTAGAACGATGTTTGACATATCCAGCTTCTGAGAGTCCAGTTGTTGATTTTCCTTCAGGGAGGTGGACGGTCCCGGAGCTCCGCGAGATTCTAGATGTTTCATTGAAAGTGCCTTGGCACTTTGGCCACTTCCAGACTTCTCGTATTGGGCACTCTGAGTCATATAGCCCGTGGTAGAACTAGGACCCTCTTCTTCAAATGCGTCTTTGCCTTTGGCCTGCTGAGTCAGATGGTACTGGATCAGCATAAGGGCAGACACAATCAAGTCCTTCGCCAGTGAATCCGTGGAAGGACTGATCTTCTCTCTTTTTTCCTCTTTATTGGCACATGCTTTGCTAGGCATCTTGCCTTGGTTTCCTTGCTTTTGGTTCCACATGGTCAGGCTCTCCTTGAGGATGTGTTCACTGACTTTCTCGGCGCTGGTCAACGACTTGCACTGCTCTGGTTTCATTTTGCCTTTGTCCTTCCCCTTCATCTCGGCTTTCATGGCTGAGAATTCAAGACTTTGGTTCTTGCATTTGGGATCTTGGGACCCAGCTTTCAAGGATGCGTATGACAGACTCTGAGTTTTAATCTCCTTCTTCTCGCCAAGAAGAGCACTGACCAGACGCTTCAGCATAGCCTCCATGATATCTGCAGCATTTTGTTTTCCGTGGTTGAACAGATTCCTCTTGACAGCGGAGACAAAGTCCGAATCGGTCATCAGGACCCCAGTGATGTTATGCAGGTTCTTCATGCAGGAATCAATCAAATCGGACACAATTTCTTTGGTGTGTTTTAACAACACCTTCTTTAGGACCACACAGGCTGGAATTGGCTTCCCAGAGCTATGTACTTTCAAGGTCTTCATAACAGAGACCATCATGTCAGATGCCACCTGATTGGCATAAACCATGAGCCCTTTGCTGATAGAATCTGCAAATTCTTTACTATCTCTTTGGCACATCTGTTTGTCCCCACCCTTGTTCTTGTTGGATAATTCACTATACAGAAAGGTTTTCCGGCCACCTTCCCTGCCCTCCTCCCCAGTGCCCCGCATTTCTGCCGAGGTCAATTCTACAGCATCATGGGCCATTTCAGAAGCAATCTTGCTCACAGCACTGCGGGGGCTGTTTTTCCCTTTGTCTCCAGGGGATGGGTAGAGAGAATGGTGGAGGCATTTGCTTCCACCTTCCAACTTCTCCTTGATCTCCTTACGGGCCATCTGGATTACCAGAGAAGATAGTCGGTTGACATAGAAGGAAAGGTCATCCATAGAACATTCACCATCAGGGGAAATCACTGCCCTCTGAGTGCTGGGAGATTTGGCTGGAGGAGTGGAAGGACTCTGGTTGTTGTTGGTGTTTTTGGCAGCTGTCATTTCTAGGTGTAGGCTTTGAGGTCCATTGGCCATATAATTCATGTTCAGTTGATCGGCATAGACACTGTAGCAGTTCCCAGAGGGTAATTTGTGATATTCGCCTTCTGTGTCTCCTACTTTATGTTTACAGCTAGAGGCCGAGGGGCTCAGTGCATGTTGAAAACCCAAGGCATACTTCTGGAGATCATTGAGAAGCCAATTGAGGACGCTTATGGGATCAGAGGGAGCTTGTTTGAAAAGGCATACAGATCCCTCCGTCTAAAAAAAGAAGAACACCTATCCATAAGAGTTTGGGTAGGGTACTTCTTTCCCTTATTTTATTTAGAAGATATATCTTCTAAACTGCCCAGATTAGGGATTTGGCCTTTAGAATTTGCATGGGAACATAACATACAATTATAACCATTAATACACATTCAAACACAAGTGGCAGCAGCAAAAGCTCAGAGTATATGCATTTGTGCACTTAACTATATTTAAGTGTTATCAATATATTTGTCAATTTCATCTGCATGTGTGTTATCTCAATGTGTCAAAAATGTATCCTTGTATCCACTGTGTGCATGTGTACATCAATACAGCAATTTGTCAGTGTGAATATCTCAACAGAAGTCAGAATGTGTCAGTCTGTCTTGTGAAATGTGAAAATGTGGCTGTGTGTATGTGTGTGTATATGTGTATGTCAGTGTCCATGTGAGTATGTGTAAGCACGTGTAATAATATGTTGACATCAATACTCATTGTCTACTGTATAGGCCAACATGTACATGTTAGTGTGTACATTTTGTACATGTATGAGATTGTAAGCATAGGAGGGTGTATGTCAGTGTGTCTGAGAATATGCAAATAAGCGAGTGTCGATTGGAAATGATGTGCATATATTTATGGTATAAACCTAGTAGCATGTATCATGCAGCTGTAAATGCATTTGTATATATTAGAGCATACATTCACATATTAACATACATACTCATTAATAATAATGTATATTAATATGTGTGTATGTTAAAATATGAATTGTATGTGTAAATAGGTGATTGTATAATGATTGTGTAGTCTGTCAACAAGTTGGATGTCATTTATATTATATTTATATGCTGTGTCCGTGCTTGAGAATGTGTGTCAGTATTGCCCACACCCCCGCATTTGGGTTTGTGTGTGAGTACATAAGTGGGGATGTTATTGCATTTGTGTTGGTGTGTGTATCAGTGCATACAAACAACAGTTAGTGACTTTCTATCATTTTGTTTAAGTTTCTGTGTGTGTGTGTATCAACACGAAGTATATTTATAAGTGTGTATGCCGATACCTGAGTCTGTACAGTTAGTGCGTTTTGATCAAAGGCTATGGGTATGTATCTGTTTATGCATGGTGTGCATGGAGATATATATATATATATATGGATGTTTATGTGTGTCGTATGTAGGCATGTCAAGGTATCTGGCTGTAAAACTGTGTATCATTGTGTATGTGTGTAAGTCATTGTTTATGAAAAGGTCAATGTACCTAAATTTGTTAATTAGTGCTTGTGTGTTTGTCAATGTCACATGTAGCCAGACATGAGTATGTCTTTGCTTGTATAAATTATTTTTTGTTAATGTATATAAATGTATGTATCGATGTGTGTGTCACTTTGTAGAGATTTGTATGTTTGTGACTGTGTGTGCCCCTGTCTGGATATGTGTATATGTATTGTACACAACTTCTACTCAGCGCTAAGTGCCATTGCCCTCTTTGACCCTTCCACTGCTTCGTCTCCTGTCTTTTCACAGAATTCCTGGAAACGTGAGGTCATGAGAAGGTCAACTTTTTGTGAATGGGCTTGATACAATCAAGGAGATCTGTCTTGTGTGCAGGAAATATGGACTGCTCTTTAAAAAATAAACACCAGGTATAATTTATCCCTTTCTTGAGACTCCAAAATGGAGTTGGCCACCCCCAACTGAACCCAAAACTATTTAGAGAGTATTTGGTAACTGGCTTTTCCTTCCTTAGAGCCCACTCTCATTATTCCAATGTGTCTGGGGCCAGAAATGTTGTTTCTCTCATTATGAGCCCAGAAAGATAGAACAAGAAATGTTTGACTCTTTTGCACTAAAGCAAAATATCCTGTTCCAATACTAGCCACTCCAGGCTTGTAGGACTGTGGGGGTGACTTCTCATGTGCTTTAATGCCTACCCCAAACCAGGAGCCTAAAAGATATAATTTAGAATACTTACACAAAAACAAAAGGATTCTGTATGTGACCATGGCATGCAAGTCTAATTGGTTCTAATTTTATACTACCCAATAGCCTAGGTAATCTCTTAGACAACAGGGTAGGAACAAGGCAACTATAGTTCTTCGTCATTGTGGATTCTCTCTGCTCCATATCTTCATTCTTCCTTCTTGGTGTCCGGGCAACATAGGACACACAAGTCTATTACAAGCCAGCAAACAACATTGCAAAGGATCTTGCTTATAAGCCTGTATCTTTATTAGGATAAGAATAGCAATGTTGTATTTGGAGTAGGGCCCTGAAATCAGGAAAGGGCATTCTGAGCCTCTGTGATTAGTGCCATTGTCAGATACCCGGGCATTGAACTTACCGTGACTCTCAACTTAGGACTATGTTCTCTAGAATGTCATAGTGTTCAAATTTATGGGCCTGTTTGACAATAGTTATCTTACTATCTCTGAACCAGACTCCTCAGACTCAGCACTGGGCTCTGAGAATTAGAAAGGGTGAGGTCAGAGGCTAAGCATACCTTAGACTGGTCTTGCTTCTCGGTGTCCTTGATCACAATGATCTCTTTTTCTTCCAGATTTCCCAAGTTTAAGTCACCTTCTGAACTGGAACCAGCAGCATCCTGTGGAATTAAGGGGTAAGATTTTTATGAACAGTTGGTTTTTGAGATTTCTCTAGGCCGCCCTCCTAGGCTACCACTTCAAAGTATGAATGTTATGTCCCCTATTATCCCTCTTCTTTCTGAAGGAGAGGTAGGACTGTGATACTAGCTAGTCTTTGAAGAATGATAGAGTTCCCACCACAAATTACCACCCCCCTCGCCCCAGCCCCACTGAAGGTATTCACAAAACTATTCACAAAACTGTCAGTCTCAGGAACCATATCTCATTAATCATCAAACTTTTGGACAGGTTTTTTTTTTTTTATTTCACTTCTCTTTTTTTTATTTCACTTTTCCATGCTTTCTTTCAGCCCTACCAACAAATTAAGTGGCTTCTAAAATGAGATTTGGTATCAAGAGTGACAGTAAATTCTGAACCAGAGATCCTGGGCTTCCAGGAACAATGGCTTTCCATCGAGGCTCCTCCACCTTTTCTGCTCTCTGCCACAACCTTTCCCTCTCCTCATGCTGTCCCTGATTACCCTTCTCAGTAGTTTCCCACCCATTCCAAGTGAGGGGAGCAGAGAATACCCACCTTGCAATCTTTGTCTTCCACGTTCAGGGTGGACACATCAACAAAGCATATCTGCATCAAATTAGGAGAGTGAATTTAGAAAAACTCTAAAGACTGTAATTTCTTTCTTGGAGATGACAATACCTACCTTATGGTTGTGAGGACTGCTTGAGATACTGAATGTAAAGCTTTTAGCAGAGTGCCTGTACATAGTAAGAACTCAATAAACGTTAATATGATTATTATGAGGCAGACAGAATCTTAGCATTACTTTATTTCCTAAATGAGAATACCTACCTGTCAGAGAGAGGCCCAAAATATAATATCCACATATATTGAGAAAACTGAGAAGAGAGTTGGCTTGCCCGAATGACACAAACTCAAATGTGGAACTTTCATTAGAAGTTGATTCCCCTGGCTCCCAGTTTAGAGACCTTCCTGCTATAGTGTTCCCAAAGTGTGGCATTTTTACTATGGATGATATAGAATATTTTCAGTGGTACATAAATAGATGTTTGTATTTAATAGGTGCACTTGTTGTTGTTTATTTGGAAAATACATCCTAAAGTGTCAAACCTGTGGTATTGCGGACAATAATGCTTAGGGTGATGGTAATTTTTAAATGTATTTGAATTTTAAATTTATTTTTTAAAACATTGCAAAAATACATATTAAGTAAATCATAGTATGAGTGGCACTTGAACATGATAAAAAATGTGAGGTACTATGTAAATCACTCAAAGTTTTGGAAACAGCATGAAGTATTTTGCCCTCCTGAGGGAGTCCCACTTTAGTAACTTACTGGTAGCTAGGTGACATTGTGACTTCAGAAGTGTTAGGTAATAATGGCTGGTAACTAGGCAACCACCACTCCTCCTTCCCCCCAAGCTCCCCACTAGCCCTCCCTCCCCAGGTCCTTTACATCATATCTGGTCCTGCCTCTCCCTTAATTTGTCCTTGTGTGATGCATAAAGCACACTGGTCCCCCACAGACCTCCTTGAGCTTGGTTGCCTGGAGACATCACAGTATTGCTCTCCATTAGTCTATCCTGGGCTCCAGAATATCTATACTCAGACAACAATCCTTTCCACTCCTTGGTAGGGGATAATTTTGTATCTTACCACTTTCCGGTCCTGATCTTGCTGTCCTGTTGGGCTGTAGAGATCTACCTTGCACACGCCCCTGCGGCTGTGTAACCAGTCAATATCATCAGACATCTGTAAAGAGAAAGGAAAGAAATCTGAATATATATATATACAGTTATGTATGGTTTTTAGAGACTGGCTGAGTTTGGATAAGAATCTCTGAAGGGCTTCCTGAAACCCGTCTGTGTTTCAGTTTAAGCTAGGGACTGGTGGGGTCAGCAAAAGGGGAGGGACACTATGAAATGTTTGAACTTGATAATCAAGATCATTATCTTTTAGCACAATCCATAGTCTCCTTTAATTTAGACTCCTCAAACCAAGTATTTGGAATCATGGGAGTATCATATTAACTTGTGAGAAAGCCAGTCAGGAAAAATGGCAGGCTGGGAAGCAAACTTAAAGGTCCAGAGACTGTGGGGATTAAACTTAATGATTTACTGCTACCCAAACTCCACTAAATCTCATCTGTCTCCACTTTTGTTTACCCACTCGGGTACCTCAAAGAATAAAGCTCACCTCATCCTCTTTAACTGAATCTTCGTTAACTCCAGTTCAACCAGAAGCTTTCTCATTACATTAAAGAAAGTGAAATTAGGTAAAGAGCTCTAATACTTATTACATAAGGCCATTGGAAAAGACTAGGGTCAATATCAGTACAGTGAATAAATAGCCCTTTTTATCAAAACAACATATAAGATTCCAACATATAGAACAAGTTTCTGAATGTTGAGAAAAGTCTAATAGCTAAAAATATAACCAAGAGACAAATGTCTGAGGGAAGGCCAAACCCTGATCCCATAGACAAAGGTTTTGCTATGTAAGACCTCAGATCTATGTTCAGGAAGATATAGTTAAGAACTCAGTAGAATTATATCAGTTTCTGGGGCTTGAATTTTATTTCATTTTAAAATTTAACAAGAGAAACCTTTTTGCTAAGTTGTTAGAGGGCTGTTGGATTCCTTCCCCCCAACTTCCTTCAAAATTGACACGCCTTTTAACCTCTAGCTCCCTCTATCCCTCTCTCTCTTCTTCCATTCCCCCTCCCTCCCTCTGTCTTTTCCTCCTCTTCCCTCTCTCTCCCCCTCCTTCCTTCCCTTTTCCCCTCTCTCCCTCTCTCCCTTCTTCCATTCCCTCTCCCTCCCTCTCTCCTTTCCTCTTCCTCCCCCTCTCTCCCCCTCCTTCCCTCCCTTTTCCCCTCTCTCCCTCTCTCCCTTCTTCCATTCCCCCTCCCTCCCTCTCTTTCCTTTCCTCCTCCTCCCTCTCTCTCTCCCTCCTTCCCTCCCTGTTCCCCTCTTTCCTCACTTCCTCCCTCTCCCCTTCCCTCTCCCCTCCTTCCTTCCCTCCCTGTCTCAACATTTTGATAACAGCTATCCTCTGATGGTGATCTTTTCACATAATATTACATTTCTACTCTTTGCCATTTCCTCCCCCTTCCCCCCACAACTCTTCTTGGGTTCTCCCTTTAATAATGTCTACATTTTCCTGAAAAAGTTTTAGGAAAGGGCTTCTCATACTCGCTCAGAAGAGAGAGTTTTTCTTTCTTTCTTTCTTTCTTTCTTTTTTTAAAGCTAGAGATGACTAGCCTAGAAAAAAAGAAGAGGAGTCATAGAGGTCCCTCATATGATTTGGATACAGCCTCAGTCCAAATCCTAAAGAATTAAAAAAAATAAAATTTGAGAACTCATTACCTTGATAATGAAGTTATTTTAGACTTTTGGTTGAAACTGTGCCACCCAGAAGGGAGATGTGCCCCTTTAGATGGAACCGGGCAGTGCCAAGTTCTTGGGCACCTGCAGCTGGCTGCCACCCCCGTCAGCTGTTGGACGAGACTGATGGGCCAGGCTTTTCCCTGCTGCCTCTGAACCTGGGGTATGACAAGGGACTTTGTTGGGTCACAATGCCTGAAACTAGCAACCTCAGCAAAGGCGTGGCCGTTTGGCAAACTCAGTGGCCCTTCACATCAAAAGCACATCAGACCGTCTGCTGTACAACAACCCTTTTCTGTTCTCTCTAGGAGGGTACACATATTTATTTCACATTTTGTCCATCTTACAATCCTTTGAGACTTCCTCTATCATCTTGTTTCCAGAACAGTCTAATCATATTAGTTACCAGTTTGGTGGGGGGCTGTATTTTTCACATATTACCACCAGCAGAATTTCACAGAATTACCACCAGCCTTTATGAATAAGACAGTACTAATTTTTCCATCTTAGCTTATTTCTCTTTGGGTTTCCCACTAGAGAGTCAGAGTTATGTGGCAAGAGATCTTTGTATTTATGTAGAGACAAAAAAATGGTAAAGACCTTTCTGGTTATCCTGAATAAAAGCAAGAATACAAAGTTTCACCTCACTATCAAGATAACACCCCTTTAGCTAGTCAAAAAGAAGTCAGAAGATGCCCTTACCTTTGTAGTATCAGAGTAAGCTGTTTTATAGGACCTTGGAATGATTTCTTTCTTGTTAATTGGGATGCTGTGATGACCCTTCCAGTCTGACTCAAGATGTTACTTCTTTGCTCAACCCTCCATGCCCTCCTAAAGCCTTCACTGCCAGCTGGTACCAGAATTTCTACTTCATGACATCACTGTTTCTATGGAGAACAGTGACAACACAAAGTTGGGGGCTCCACCCTTAGGATTCTGGTTGTCTAAGTGGTCCAGCAAGCTCTAACCTTCATCATGAGACATAATTATCCCAGAAAAAGGGCCAATCTACTCGGGACAGGGTCAGCCTTACACAGACTTTTTTAAGTTATGAAAGGACCTGAGCCCCACTTATACTTTTTCATTATATGGCCAGTGCTGGATTGCTGGCTACTGTATTCTTTAGAGGATTATCCATTAGACTTTGAGATACCTTTAGTTTTGCCCCAGTTTGGAAACATTAGCCCATCACAAAATAGTTCACACTATGCCCAAGACTTGTCTTATCTTCCCCTTGTCCTTTCTCTACATATTTCCACTTTAACCTCATGCATGAGAATAAAGGCATCTGAATTAAAAATAAGTTGAGATGATCCCCTAAATAATAGTTTTGTATTCTTGGTCTACTTCAATTTCTTCTTTTCCTTGTTACCCCTGAGATTGTGTTTCTTAACCTCGCTGTACAATTTTGATCTTGTTAGTCATGGCATTAAAGAGAAACAGAGCAAGACATTTGTTAGAAGTGGCAAGACAGATTTTATTCAACTGCAGTAAGGAAGAGAGTCTTCCTTTTCTTTTTTTTAAAAGATTTTATTCATTTATTTATTTGAGAGAGCGAGCAAGAGAGTGCGTGAGAGAGAGAGAGAGAGAGAGAGAGAGAGAGAGAGAGAGAGAGAACGAGTGGGGAGAGGGGCAGAGGTAGAAGCAGACTCCATGCAGAGCAGGGACCCCGATGTGGGACTCAATCCCAGGACCCTGGGATCATTACATGAGCCAAAGGCAGACGCTTAACTGACTGAGCCACCCAGGTACCCAGGAAGAGAGTCTTCCAATGAACAGAGCTCAACTCTACTGAAACAAGAAGCAGAAGGCTTTTTAAGTGCTGGGGTGTGCTAAAGGAAAAACTGCTGAGGTTTTAAATGTGTGTGTGTGTGTGTGTGTGTTTGGGTGAGGGTGATCAGTGTGATTAGGGCAACTGTGTGTGCTGATACTTATCAAAGTTAGGCTCCTACCCTTTCATGGAGATTAAGAGACAGGGGTCCTTCTTTCTTGATAATTACATTTCAAAGGGATGGCTCCCAGGTCCTTGAGAAAAACATTTCTGAGTTGTAGAAGATACATCTCAAAGGAATGGAGATAGGATTTACAATGATAGGTTTTCTAAAGTAAATGTTCTAAGGAAAGGGAGGTCAGGGGCCTATAATCAGGTTTTGGCTGAAACAAACTAAATTCTTCTGGCAATGTTGAACTTTCTTAGGCAGGCCTTTTAAGGAGGCTGGGGTCATCATTCTAGGGACATGGCCTTGAGCTGATAGAAACCGTGTTAGTGTTTGTTCAAGTTTCTTAATGTAGGGAAAGGATGATATTGTTTGTGCCCAAAGTTGCAGTTCTATATGCCAAGGTTGAAGCCTAGTTGAGAAGAAGTCTCAGAGGAGCCTGACTATATCAAATCATCATGTTGTATACCTTAAATATATACAATTTTTATTAAAAAATAACTTTTGGTCAAGGAGGGAGTCTTTGTCGGTGGTGATGAGCTAAGATCTATTACACAAGACTTGTTTTTCCTCTATCACCTTTTTGTCAAGAACTTTTGATGATTAAAGAAAAATCTGGCTCATGTCTGTACAATAAGAAGCAAAGAAAGAAAACATGTATTTATTCTCCAAGCACAAGAATGTATATCCCTAAGATTAAAAAACAAAAAGCCTCTATGTCTCCCAGCCCAGAAGGGAACAACTATGACTATGATCTGGGCCTGGAAAACGTCTTACCAAATCCCCCGAATGACAAAAAGAGAACTATTATGGATGATTAGAGCCCTGTCCCATGGCACCCCAATCCTGTCATCCTGGAGGCTAACCAGGAGCAAACAAGAGCAGCATTTGGATGGGAAACCAACAAAAAAACATGAGGAGGCTCAGTCACAGGTTACAGTATATCCTCTGCCTCTTCTTTCTCTTAAGCTGCTGAGATTCTCAGACCAGCCTATACTGACGAGAGGTGGGAACAGATGGGTGGGGGAGAAGGATGTTCAAAGAATTAAAAGAAGGAATATGCCATGTTAGTGTGTGAATATGCGTGAAGTACTATGCACTTAGATTAGCCTTTAAGAGCTAAACATAAAGATGTTAAACATAGTTTTTTTTGAACCATTATTATCCATTTTCTAACTTTGTTTATTCTACCCAAACATCTCTTCCACACAAACTTGTGAATAATTGTACAAATCAACACTTTAAATATGCTTTCAGTTTACATTTGGTTTGAAAGAGCTATTGAGTTAATAAAAATGGGACCTGTTTTTGTAATGTAATTGTTATGAATAATGGCAAAATGAAATTTAAATGAGCTGAACTATCAGCCTTCATGAAATCACTGTCTGCCTGTTAGTCTCACTAAATATCTTCCAGTCTCAGATTAGGCTGCCTAATTTAGTTTATGGGATGACACCATGACCACTTGGAAGAGGCACGGTGATACCAGTGATTAACAGACATTATTTATTGTGGACCAACACAAATGGGAGCTCCACTTCTTTTTTCCCCCCCTGAATTATTTTCCAGACATGAAAATACACAATGTCATTTAGAGCAGCTTCATGCAACCATGCTAAAGTGAAAAATTAGATCGCTATTCTGAACATCTCAGCAGTGGTGCTGCATAATCACTTCTGTCAAGTATTTATGTTATGCCTGTATCAAGCATATCTGTCTGGCTTTTTCTATGAGTGATTGAAGCAGTGGGGGGAGAAAATAAAGGACTTTAAAATGCTATAAATATTCTCATTTTTTTTTTTATTCCAGAGGGAAGCTGTTAAAGAAAGACTCTTAGATAATGTTGGGTTTTCCTTTCTAGGCAGAGGCTTAATTAGGCAGCTAAGGTCTGTTTTATCGCCTTGTTACAGAAAATGACTTAATAGCTATTTGTGAAAGATGGGCTTGGCTTGGCAGTGGCCGTTTCTAGTCAGGCTCCTCCCTCTTATAATTGGGAAATTTCCCTCCTCTGATTTCCTAGAACATTTGCTTCTTGTCTGTATAATTCATCTGACATTTAGTAGATCTGGCCTGGTAGAGTTAATTAACTTTTCCTATCCCTGGTTCACCTGCGTGGAAAGCCTGGAGGGCAGCTTCTCTGTGTCTCATTGTGTCCGCCGCAATACTGGGCAAATGGATGGGCTCAAGGAACAAATAAATAACGGTTTTTGGAATTTCAGGCAGCAAACAGTTCAGAAGCCACGGAGTCCTGGAATCTGTAATAATATTTCAGTGGGCAGTCTACTTCTGAGAGCAATACTTCCCACACTTGAGTGTGCCTCAGAACCACCTGGAGCACTTGTGAAAACAGATAGCTGGGCTCCATCCCGGAGTTTTTCGTTCTGCGAGTCTGGAGTGGGGCCTGAAAATTTGCCCGCTGCTGTGTTCTCATTTAATTCTCTCAGGGCCTTCAGAAACGGGTGCTATTTTAACCCGGATTTTATCAATGGGGGGGAGGGCTGAATCACCGGGCGGGGGGGGGGCGGTTTCTGGCTATACGAGGTACTACCCACTTCCATCATTTTGGAGGTGGGTGTACGTGTGCGCGCGCAGAGAGTGGTACCCCTTTTCTTTCTTCTAGGATCCGAAGAGAAATTTCCAGAGAAAAAGAAATGGCTAAGGGGTACCTACTCTGATCTTTTGGCCCCATCTGGTGGTTTCGAGGCTAACTGAACAAAGCGCCGATCCGTTAGCTCCCCCTGCTGGTGAGAATGGTGGGGTCGGATGGCGGCCTCCGAGACCCATTTGCAGAGGCGGCTTTTTCTGGAGGCGGTGTTTCCTGAGGCGATTGCTCTAAAGAAGTTTTTCAGAGTCGGTTAGTCACTTCTTGGGGCCCTCATTGGTGTTTTGTTTTGTGTCTTGTTTTGTTTGTTTCTGTTTCCTACTACTTGGGGGGAGTCCCTTTACAAAACCCAGCGTTTGTGTCAGTCCGTCTATGGTTTGTTCCAGGTACAACTTAATTTTCTAGGCCTTTTGCCTTCCCTGTGTAAGTACATAGATGTATTGTGTGTCAGAGCTGGAGATGTAGCTGAGGAAGCTAGGCTATGAATCACATTTTTTTCCCCCGTCAAATCAACAATTGTCTCGAATGTCTGATGAAAAGTATTAAATATAGTATTAACTGGCGACAAAGTTTTTAAAAATTTATTTATTCGACAGAGAGAGCGAGCAAGCGCGAGCATGAGCAGGGGAGGGGCAGAGGGAGAAGCAGGCTCCCCGCTAGGCAGAGAGCCCAACGTGGGGTTTGAACCCAGGACCCTGGGATTATGACCTGAACCTAAGGCAGACACTTAACAGACTGAGCCACCCAGGCGCCTGGCAACAGGGTTTTTAATCCTCTCCTAGGCTGGTATCTTTGTCAGTGAATGAACATTTTAAGCCAAAACTTCTGAGGAAGGGGCTCTGGAAGCCAGAAGCCTTTCGAGTTCCATCATAGTATTTGTAGGCATACCCCCGCCCCCGCGACTCTGTTAAGTATCCCCCAGGTTTTAGGGACGTGGAAATGGGATGAAGACTGACCTAGTCTTCAGCTTGGTCATGTCCTTGCCCCGTGGGCGTGTCAGGCTGAGACCTGTGCCTTTGGCTCTCCGATCAAAAGGGTAAATGGAGGTAATGAGTCCATGTGGCCACTAGGAGGACGCAGCTGCTTGGAAAACGTGCTTCCATGCAATAGGAGATCACCCCTTTACCGAAGCTCCTTTTGCCAAGACATTCCTCAAATTAAAAGGGGAATTGGTGATTCCTCCTTCATAGAATCACTCCCCACCCTAAGAACCGCACTTTTTGTGTGTGTTATATTTATTGATACATTTCCTTTAAAAAAGTGGTTTATAGGTTCAAGGAAAGCAGTGTCTGTTCTATTTCATTATGAGCTTTATCTTTCCAAATGCTTGAGGAGAATGACTGTGTTTTACTGATTTTCATTTATCCTGCCAGGGGATAGCACTAGGTTCAAGAATTGCCATGCTCAGAACCATATAGAAGTGCTTGGCCATGGCCAAGAACGTTGAATCACCTCAGTCCAAACTGCTTGATTTATTGTAGTAACTTCCTAACTGGTTCCACTGAGTCTTTTCTTGCTAAACAGAATTTTTTTTGAAAGAACCAATATATATATTTTTAGAACTGCTGAATTGTGCACTTTATTTATTTTTTTACTAGTCAAGCAGCTACTATATGTCTGCACTTTTTAAAAATTAACATATGATGTATTATTTGTTTCAGGGGTACAGGTCTGTGATTCATCAGTCTTACATAATTCACAGCGTTTACCATAGCACATACCCTCCCCAATGTCCATCACCCAGCCACCCCATCCCTCCCACCCCCTCCACTTCAGTAACCCTCAGTTTGTTTCCTGAGATTAAGAGTCTCTCATGGTTTGTCTCCCTCTCTGGTTTTGTCCCATTTCATTTTTTCCTCTCTTCCCCCATGACCTTCTGCCTTGTTTCTTAAATTCCACATATCAGCAAGATCATATGATAATTGTCTTTCTCTGATTGACTTATTTCGCTTAGCATAATATCCTCTAGTTCCATCCACATTGTTGGAAATGGCAAGATTTCATTTTTGATGGCTGTATAATATTCCATTGTGTATGTATACCACATCTTTTTTATCCATTTATCTGCCAATGGACATCTAGGCTCTTTCCATAGTTTGGCTATTGCGGACATTGCTGCTATAAACATTGGGGTGCACATGCCCCTTTGGATCACTACATTTGTATCTTTAGCATAAATGCCCAGTAGTGCGATTGCTGGATCATAGGGTAGCTCTATTTTCAACTTTTCGAGGAACCTCCATACTGTTTTCCAGAGTGGCTACACCAGCTTGCATTCCCACCAACAGTGTAGGTGGGTTCCCCTTTCTCCACATCCTTGCCAACATGTCATTTCTTGACTTGTTAATTTTAGCCATTCTGACTGGTGTGAGGTGGTATCTCATTGTGGTTTTGATTTGTATTTCCCTGATACTGAGTGATGTTGAGCACTTTTTCATATGTCTGTTGGCCATTTGGATGTCTTCTTTGCAGAAATATCTGTTCATGTCTCTTGCTCATTTCTTGATTGGATTATTTGAAGAAACAATATATTTTTATTAGCTAGTTATTTTAAAAACATCTTTATTGAAATGTAATTCAAATACCACATAGTTCACCTAGTTAAAGTGCATACAATTCTTAGTATATTCACAGAGTTGTGGAACTATCACCATAATCAACTTTAGAACATTTTCATCACCAAAAAAAGAAACCTCATACCCTTTAGCCATCACACCCCAGCTCCCCTAACCCTATATTTACCCAGACTTAGGTAATCACTAATTTTCTTTCTGTCTCTGTATATCTGCCTATTTTGGACATTTAATATAAATGGAATCATTTGGTATGTGGTCTTTTGTGACTGACTTCTTTCACTTAGCATAACTTTTCCCGGTGTAGTGACATGTGTGAAATGATGTTTATGAGGGACTCTAGTTAGATACTCAGTGCCAAGGATTTTTACTGGAGGCTGGTTGTGCAGGCACCCTCTGCCTAGTACATACCCAAATTCCAAAGTCCCAGGAGGAAATCATGTGTTCACCAGAAGCTATATTGTTTGCATAATTAAGGTACAGTGAGCTACTTTTATGGGTTAGGGGTGTGGGAACCCTGCCCAAATCCAAGTTCCTAGATCCTAGCCAAGGGTCAGCCTTGCCTGCAGGATTTTCAGATGATAACATTCTCAGGTCTGCTATGTTAATTTTTTTCTACACAGATTTTGATAGAGATTTCGTTGATTCTGTAGATCAGTTTGAGGGGGACGCCATCTAAACAATATTAAGTATTTCAATTGATGAACATGGGATGTCTTTGCGTTTATTTTAGGTCTTTAATTTTTCTTAATGATGTTTTGTGGTTTGCAGCGTACAAGTCTTATACTTCTTTTGTTAAATTTATTTCTAAGTATTGTATTTCTTTTGATGCCATTATAAGTGGAATTGTTTTCTTTATTTTCAGATAGTTCCTTGCAAGTCTATAGAAATACAATTGAGTTTTCTATATTGACTTTGTATCCTACAGCTTTGAGCTCATTTATTAGCTCTAATAGTTTTCTTATTTTTGTGGATTCCTTAGCCTGTTAATATGGTAGATTATACAGATTGATTTTTTGAACCAGCCTTGCATCCCTGGAATAAGCCCCACTTGGTCATGGTATATAATATTTTTTATAATTGCTAAATTCTATTTGCTGTTATCTTGCTGAAGATTTTGCATCTCTTTTCATGAGGGAAGATTGGTATGTGGTTTTCTTTTTTTGTAGTCTTTGTATGGTTTTGGTATCATGGTAGAAGTGTTTTCATATGAGTTGGGAAGTATTCCCTCCTCTTTATTTTCTGGAAGAGATGGTGTAGAATTGGTGTTAATTATTCTTTAAACATTTAGTTTAATTCTCCAGTGAAATAATCTTGACTTAGAGACTTCTTTTTTGAGAATTTTAAAATTACAAATTGAGTTTCTTTTAAAACTATGGAGCTATTCAAATGATGTATTTCACATGGGATGCATTGTGGTAGTTTGTAATTTCCAAGGAATTTGTCCATTTCAATTAAATCATCAAATTTATGTGTATAGAGCTCATAGTATTCCCTCATTATTCTTTGGATGTCAGTAGGGTTCCTGTGTTTTCTTTGTAATATTCCTCTCTGTCTCTGGTAATTTACCTTGCTCTGAAGTTTACTTTATCTGATCTTAATATAGCTACACTTGCTTTTTTTTTTTTTAAATTTGTTTTGCCAAACAAATTTTCAATTTTTAGCTATTAAAATTTATCGAGACTTTTGCTATCTTTATTTTTTTGGTCCTGCTTAGAAAAGTTTTTCCTTCTGAAGGTTATAAAAATATTCTTTTATATTTTTCTGGTATTTCCATGGTTTTATTTTTACAATTAAATCTTGGACCCATCTGGAATATATTTTCATGTTAAAGTAAATTAGATAATAGCAGATCTTTTCTACCAGGTTTTAATACAGGGATGTACGGGAGGAGGAGAAAGAAGAGCTTATGAGAATGTTGTCTGCTTGGGAGGAGGGAAATATTAGAAGGTGATAGACTATTTCCTCTTTTCTCAGTGTTCCTGCTGAGTGCAATGCAAAAGAGAGGTTAAGTCAACTGGAGGTGTGAAGGTTGAGAGAAAAACAAACTTAAAAATTTTTGGAAATGTTCTTTTGTTAAATAACTTTTTTGTTTTTTGAAAAGTTGGGAAGAAACAGGAAAAATGAAATGGCTTCTTTTGTAATTTTTATATTGCTGTTGTTTTGGTGGATAGAACTTTTCCTCTCTTGACTAAAGAAGGGCTAGCAGTCTTTAATTTACAACAGTACTGGAAGTCTTAGCTATAGAAATCAGACAAGGAAAAGAAATTGGTAAAGAAGAAGTAAATTAGTAATTTACCCAAATTGGTAAAGAAGAAGTAAAACTGTAATTATTTGCAGATGACATGATACTATGTATAGAAAACTCTAAAGATTCCACCAGAAAACTCTTAGAACTAATAAATTCAGTAAGGTTGTAGGATATAAAATTAATATACAGAAATCTGTGGCATTTCTCTACAACAATAGTGGAGTAGCAGAAGGAGAAATTAAGAAAAACAATCCCATTTACAATTTCACCAGAAAGGATAAAATACCTAGGAATAAACTGAACCAAAGATGTGAAAGACGTATACTGTGAAAACTATGAAACATTGATGAAAAAAATTGAAGACAACACAAACAAATGGAAAGCTATGTCATGATCATGGGTTGGAAAAATTAATATCGTTAAAATGTCCAGGGTGCCTGGGTGGCTCAGTTGGTTAAACATCTGACTCTTGATTTTTGGCTGAGGTCTTGATCTCCGGGTCGTGAGATTGAACCCTGTGTCGGGCTCTGCACTGAGCTCTGAGCCTACTTGAGATTCATTCTCTCTCTCCCCCTCTGCCCTTAACCCTGCTCACACTTTCTCTCTCTCTCTCTCCCTCTCTCTCTCAAAAAAGATATTGTTAAAATGTCCATACTAACCCAAGTAATCTACAGATTCAATGCAATCCCTAACAAAATGCCAACAGCATTTTTTAAGTAAAGATTTTATTTATTTATTTGACAGAGAGCGTGAGAGAGCACAAGTAGGGGGAGCAGCAGAGGGAGAGAGAGAAGCAGGCTCCAGGGAGCCTGACTCGGGGCTTGATCCCAGGGTCCTGGGATCATGACCTGAGCAAAAGGCAGATGTCCAACTAACTGAGCCACCCAGGCACCCCACCAATAGCATTTGTTACAGAACTAGAATAATCCTAAAATTTGTATGGAACCACAAAAGACCTCAAATAACCAAAGCAATCTTGAGGAAGAAGAACAAAGCCGGAGGTATCATGCTCCCTGATTTCAAACTATACTACAAAGCTAAAGTAATCAAAACAGTATAGTACTGGCACAAAAATAGGCACATAGATCAATGGAATAGGATAGAGAGCTGAGAAATAAATCCATGCTTATATGGTCAATTAATCTATGACAAAGTAGGGAAGGATATACAACAGGGAAAAGACAGTCTTTTCAATAAATGGCATTGGAAAAATGGGGCTGCTATATGCAAAAGAGCGAAATGGGACCCCTTTCTTACACTATATACAAAAATAAAGTCAAAGTAGATTAAAGACCCAAATGTGAGACCTGAAACCATAGAATTCCTGAAAGAAAACATAGGCAGTTATATCTTGGGCATCAGTCTTAGAAACATATTTATGTTTCTCAGACAAGGGAAACAAAAGCAAAAATGGACTATTGGGATCAAACCAAAATAAAAAAGGTTATACACAGTGAAAGAAACCATCAACAAAATGAAAAGACAACCTACTGAATGGGAGATGACATTTGCAAATGCTATGTTTGATAAACAGTTCATATCCAAAACATACAAAGAACTTCTACAACCCCACACCAAAAAACAAAATAATCCAATGAAAAAATGGGCAGAGGACCTGAGTAGACATTTTTCCAATGAAGACATACAGATGACTAACAGACCCATGAGAAGATGCTGAACATCACTGATCATCAGGGAGAAGAAAATCAAAACCACAATGAGATCTCACTTTGCAACCAGTCAGAATGGCTAGTATTAAAAAAAAAAAAAGAACAAGTATTGGCAAGAATGTGGAGAAAAGAGTACCCTCATGTGCCGTTTGTGAGAATGTAAATTGGCGCACCCACTGTGGAAAATAGTATAGAGGTTTCTTAAAATATTAAAATAGAAATATATTGTCCAGTAATTCCACTACTGAGTATTTACCCAAAGTAAATGAAAACACTAATTTGAAGAGATATATATGCACCCCTATGTTTATTGCAGTATTATTTACAATAGCCAAGAAATGGAAGCAACCTAAGTGTCCACCGATAGATGATTAAAGAAGATATTTTGTGTGCGTGCGTGCGCGTGTGTGTGTTTGTATAAAAGGGAATATTACTCAGCTGTAAAAAAAATGAGATCTTGCTATTTATGACAACATGAATGGATGTAGAGGGTGTCATGTTAAGTGAAATAAGTCAGACAAAGAAAGGCAAATACCATATGATTTCACTTATATGTGGAATCTCAAAAACAAAACAAATGAACAAACAAAAAATAGATCCATAAAGAAAGAACAAATAGGTGGTTGTTGGAAGTTGGGGATGGGTAAGTAAGTGAAGGTACAAACTTGCAGTTTTAAAATAAAAAAGTCAGGGAAATTAAAAGTACAGCACAGGGAATATGGTCAATAATATTATAATCATGTTGTGTGTTGACAAATGGTAACTACGATTATCATGGTGATCATTGTGTAATGTATAGAATTGTCAAATCACTATATTGTACACCTGAAACTAAGATCACATTGTATGTCAACTATACTTGAATAATAAAAATTAAAGAAAATAAGACTTAAAGTGACTTGGGTTAATGCTGTATTTCTTCTTTAGTGCATCCCACTGGAGCACTTGTCCATAGTGATTACCCTTAAAAGAAGATACTAATTTGCTTAGTTAACAAATATTTTTAATCATTTATCAAAGAGGCAGGTATAGGGTAATGATTATGTGTTTGTCTCTGAAATCAGATTGCTTGGGTTTAAATCCCAGTCCAATAACGTACTAGCTGTGTGATCTCAGTCAAGTTACTAAGCTTCTCTGTACTCCAGGTTTCTTTCCTGCAAAATAGGGATATTAACACCTCATTGTATTACTTTGAGTCTCAGAACAGCATCAAATATATAGTAAGCAATTGATAAATATGAACTATTAATGCTAGTGACTGGAGATAGAGCACAATGGATATGGTCCATGTAGTTATGGGTCTTGTATTCTTTTTGTTTTATTTTTTTAGTTACAATTTACACTTTAATTTGTTTATTTTTAGAATTTTAAAAATTATAATTAAAGTATAGTTGACATATATTAGTTTTAGGTATATGACATAGTAATTCGGCAATTACATACATCACAAAATGGTCACCATAATAAGTGTAGTTACCATCTGTCACCATACAAAGTTATTACAATATTATTGACTATATTCCCTACACTTAACTTTTCATCTTCATGACTGGAAGTTTTTACCCCTTAATCCCCTTTATCTATTCCCCCCCAACTACCAGTTCACTCTATTTATTTATTTATTTATTTATTTGGCAGAGATAGAGATCACAAGTAGGCAGAGAGGCAGGCAGAGAGAGAGGAGGAAGCAGGCTCCCCGCTGAGCAGAGAGCCCGATGCGGGGCTCGATCCCAGGACCCTGGGATCATGACCTGAGCTGAAAGCAGAGGCTTTAACCCACTGAGCCACCCAGGCGCCCCTTATTTATAATTTTTTATTATTATGTTCAATTAGCCAAGACATAGTATGTCATTAGTTTTTGAGGCAGTGTTTAACGATTCATTAGTTGCGCATGACACCCAGTGCTCCTCACAACACTTCCTAATCCCATCACCCTATTATCCCCTTCCCCTAACCTCCTCCCTTCTGTAACCCTCAGTTTGTTTCCCAGAGTCCAGAGTCTCTCATTGTTTGGCTCCCTCTCTGATTTCTTCCCATTCAGTTTTCCCTCCCTTCCCCAATGGTCCTCTGGGCTATTCCTTATATTCCACATATGAGTGAAACCATATGATAATCATCTTTCTCTGCTTGACTTATTTCGCTTAGCAAAATACCCTCCAGTTCCATCCTTGTTGATGCAAATGGTAGGTATTCATCCTTTCTGATGAGTAATATTCCATTGCATATATAAGCCACATCTTCTTTATTTATGAGTCTGTTTTTTTCGTTTGTTCATTTGTTATGTTTTTTAGATTCCACATATACGTGAAATCATAAGGTATTTGTCTTTCTCTGTAGGATTTACTTCACTTAACATAATACTCTCTAGGTAAGGACCTTCAGTTCTTGAATGAAAAGATAGGTTAAAAATTACAAATAACAATAATTAAAATAAATGTAAGGGGCTGAAATATAAAGGAGTGGGAGGAGAATCTTACTTTGGATTACATGGTCAGGAAAGGCCTCTCTGAAGAGGGGGCATTTAAGCTGAAACTTGAAGCATCAGAAAAAAGTAATTTAAAGAATGGAAGGAAGAATGTTCCAGGCAATGGGAACATCATGCACAAAGATCCTAAGGAGAAGGATTTTATTATATTCAAAGCCTTGAAAGAAGACCATTATGGCTGGAATGTAGTGAATAAGAAAGAGCGTATGAGATGAAGTTGATGATATAGGCAAGACTTTATAGATCAGAGTAAGGAGTTTGGTTATTAAGTTCTGTGGGAAACCACTAAAGCATGAGAGAAAGATGATATAATTTTTCTTTTCTTTTTTAAAGATCGATCTTGTATTGTATTCACATTAGAGAAGATCAAGATTGGAAAGGGGAGAGCAGCTTGGAGGATCTTGACAGTGGTACAGATGAGAGACTGTGGTGGCAGTGGAGGTGGAGAGAAGTGGATGATGTAAGGTATGGTTTTAAGGTAGAATCAATAGGACTTGCTGAAGGATTGGATATGGGAAGGTAAGCTGATTGAAGAGAGTTTGAATCGAGGATGATTCCCAGGTTTCTGGCTTGATAACAAGTTTGATGTGGTACCAATTCTTGAAATGGGAGATATTGGAAGAAGAATCAGGTTTGGTAAGCATTGTGAACATAATTGAGTTTGAGGTGTCTATCAGACATCCAAGTGTAGATGTGTCATAGTCAGTTGGATTTATGAATCTGGAGTTCAGGTTTTAAATGATATTTAAAGTTGTGGATCTGGATGAGATAACCTAGGGAGATTAAAAAGAGAAGAGGGCCTGGGATCATGTGAATATTCCACCTTTAACATAGAAGCTGTGAGATACTAAAAGGGGAATGGGCTGATAGTAAAGGCAGGGATGTAGTTTAGTGGTAGAGTAGCTAGCTGCTGTATATGCAAGTCCTAGATTTTATCCTTGGTATCTCCATTTACTCTTTGCATCTTCAGAGGATAGGGCAGGCTATTAATTCTTCAAGTCTTTTGTCAATTAGTCATATATAGTTTTTCTAGTTCCTGGAACAAAGCAGGTGCTCAATAACTGCTGGATGAATGATTGGATAAATGAATGAATGAGTGAATGAGTGAGTGAAATGAATGAGAATATCTGAGTTGTAATACTGGCTTTGCCACAATGCAGGTTTGTGATATTGGGCGGTTAGCAAGCTACAATTTTGTTATCTGTAAAATGGCACTAATAAAAGTACCTATCTTTTTGGACAGAATTTAAAACAATAAAAATTTATAGCGTTTAGCACAGAGCTAGTGGTAAGTTAATGCTAGCTACTATTAGCTCTACTGCACTTTGGGTGCTTATCCATAAAATAGGGGCAATAATTTCTGCCCTGCTTCCCTCACAAGGTGATTTGTGAGGCCAGCACGAGTTAACATTTGACTCTACAGAGGGTTATTAGTATTAGTGTTTTATTTGGTCTGAATCTGCATTCCGCAGCCACTCTCGCCCCCATCCTCCAGCAGGATTATTTAAATAAAAATGCCTCTTTAAATAGACCCAGTCTGGTCAGCCCTGCCGGGTTCAACCAATTGTACTCGAAACCACGCCCCAACGCGAAGTCTATTAGCAGCAGAATTCAATTTAAAAATACCTAGCCCCGCCCCTCCTTGCTAGGGGAGCACACGCCCCAGCTGTGCCCGCTGATTGGCCCCCTGCTGGCCAATCACCACCGCGCTTCCTGCTGGGGCTGTAATTTTCAAAATTCGCTACTGGGCAGATTGGAGCGAGCACAGGCCAGGTTGAGAAGGACACAAGTCGCTACAACACGGAGCTCCGTTCATTTCCTGGGCCTCTCCTGGTCTAGGAGGGCGTCCATGATCTTTCCTGTTCTGCCCTCAATCTCGGTGTGAGGTAGGCGCCTTTGGGCTTATACTGCCCGCTCGAATGTCCGGCCCTGTCGCAAGCGGGTTGATGCCTGAGCACCACTCCAGCCCCTTGTTAACACGCCGTCTTCTCTCGCCGGAAAGCAAGGCATCCCTGCCATGAAGCCTTTGTTTTGTTCTGTCAGTCAGCAGTTTGTGCGAAGTTGGGCAGGGAGTGTGTTTTCGAGGGTGAGATGGCATAAGAAATAAGACTGTGTCCTAGTTTTCAGATAGAGCGGCCAGTACAACATGCCTGAATCAGAGTACATTTACAAAAAGTCTTTTCACAAGTCCAAGTGTGGAGGATCAATTTCATCCACAGGACGTATTTAAGTCAGAGAGTGCTACTTGCGGGATGTCTTTTGAATTACAGGTCGAAGATATGAAGGAGGATGGAAACGTGTGCTCTCTCTGTTGTTACCGCTTTTATCTCCACTGGCTCTCTTCTGTCCCCTACTTCAACCGCTGCAGCTCTGGGCTT
The DNA here is from genome assembly GCA_028534135.1 of Potos flavus. Taxonomy (NCBI): domain Eukaryota; kingdom Metazoa; phylum Chordata; class Mammalia; order Carnivora; family Procyonidae; genus Potos; species Potos flavus. Next base: position 65,134,957 of record CM052901.1, on the reverse strand, counting down.
TCCCACTGCTTTGTGCTTTGGTACACTTAGGATCCTAGAATGTCAGAGGTCAAAGGACCCTAGAACAGTGCTTCTTAAACTTTGAAATACATACAACACCTGGAGGATATTGTTAACTTGCACTTTCAGATTTGGTAGGTCTAGCTTGGGGCCTGGGATTTTAAATTGCTAACAAGCTCCCAGGTGATGCTAATCTTGCAGGTCTGTTGACCATGATTTGAATAGCTAGGTGGCTCTGGTCCCATTGCCTCATTTTCTTAGGTGGGGAAACAAAGGCCTAGAGAGGGAAAAGGGACTTGCCTAGCATCATCCATCCGTTCAAGGGCAAAGTCAGAACTAGATCCTAGGCATCCTTCCCAGCCCAGTGCTGCTTTCATGGATACCATGCTGCATTCTCTCCCCAGGGTCTTGCTGGCTGTAACCTGCTTTTTTTTTTTTTAATTTAATTTAATTTTTTCGGTGTTCCAAGATTCATTTGTAACCTGCTTTTAGATATAAAATGAAGTTGCTATTGTTTCCTGTAGACTGTCTTGATCTACAGTTTTGGAGTCTAAGCAACTGGGCTTCTAAATGAGCCAACTTGCCCCTGTTTGGGTTTTAGCACCAGTCCTGGGGTGCTCAATGGAGTCTCCCACACTTATCAGTGTATACGTATGGAAGATGGAAAGTCTGGAAATTGGAAAGGATTTTAATTTTCTCATCCAAGTAAGGCCCCGTTCTGTAGGTGGTAGAAGTCAAGAATGTTCTGCTGAATGTCCCTTAATGAAAGCTTGTTTTTAGTGGTGTCAATCCCCTCCCCCTTCCTGATGGCAGAGAAATTAGTTACTTAAGTCACTGTGTGTGTCCCCCAAAGCAAGTGATTAGTGTCCAAGAAAATGAGGATGGTGTATGAATATCATCTGAATAACCTTATTCTCTCTGAGGTTTAGTTACCCTGTGATATCATCAGCTGAAACTTTTCTAGCCTACTGAGTTCAGTCTATTTTTTCTTTCCCCTTGAAAGATAAAAGTTTCAGAACATGAGTCTTTGGTCATCCATAAAAAAATGGTCTGAGGTGTGAATAATAACAGCAGAGTAAGTGGTTTTCATACAGTGCAGTTAAGGGTGGGTGCACCCAATTTGGCTTTATTGCTGCTTGGCTGAGTTTTGACAGATGAGATGGAAAATAGGTTTGGATTTGGGGGAAGAGACGGAAAGTAAGATTCACCACTTATTTTGAGGGCCTACCATGGGTTAGGTTTTGCACATACACATTTACTTTTGAACCATATGATGCTTCTGCAAGTAAATGGTGGTATTCCTCTATTGCAAACGAGAAAATTAAGGCTCTAAGATGCTAAGTTGTCTGGTTTAGAAACTCAGTTGCTTCTTAAAAAAATATGCTCATCCTGTCTCCTTACACTACCACAATACAGCCTTTCGCTTTGGACCATGGACTGTTTTGGAGTGCTTTTGAGTATGATTGGAGAGACTTCCTGGTATTTTTTTTTTTTTTTTTTACTTCCTGGTATTTTTATCAAGAGCCCTGGAAAGAGCTGGGTGATCTATGCTGCTTAATAATTTGTCCTGTGTAGTAAGTCTCTTAACACATCGAGGCCTCTAAAGTGTATTGTGTACCTTCCCAGTTTTGTTGTGAGGATCAACTGAGGTAATAAATGTAAAGGCACGGACTTGTACTGACTTTTCCTGATTGACAAAATGTTTCATACTTCTTCATCCAAAATCAGCCTTTCTTCTTTCTTAAACCTTCTCCTCAAGCTGCAGTCTTCTCTGCTTCTCTTTTCACCAGCCTGGCTCCAGCCTAGCATTCAGCCCTTTTCTAACTCCTCCCCAATACATTCTTTATACTCCACACTCCAGACAGCTGGGGTGTCCCTGCACCTGCCCTGCTCAACATGTTCAAGCCTCTGCTTGAGCTCAGACTTTCTTTGCCAGGAAAGCTCCCCAGTCTACTTGGGAAACACTTTGTCATTTAAGTCTAGATTATATATAACCTTCACTATGAAGCCTTCTCCCACCCCTTCCCCCCCCCACAAGATTATTGATTTTCCACTGTGTTTCTGTAATACTTTGTATTTACTTTTATTAAATCATTTGCCACATTTTTATGTTACATTTAGAGCTGTGCATGTGATTACTTATAGGATAAGATGCATGATTTATTTGCTTTAATATCACCATTGCTGGAAATATTTGGTACAGAATGGTAAGCTTCTTGCATTGTCTTTAGGGTCTTGCTTAGAGGAGCCTGTTCTTTGTCAAATGTATTTGAATTTGGAGATTGAATGTGGGTGAGGTTGGAAGGAGAGTTACATCTGAGTGGGAAGGGTCTCTTGTATATCCAAAACCCGATTCCTTCTAATAATGCATTTGCTCGTAAGACACCTAAGTGGGTGCTAACTATTGAGGACTCACAAAAAAGAACCTTAAAGAATGTAGAATGGGGCCTCCCACTGAGATGGGACAAAGACAGGACTCTCTCAAGGGCTGTACTGATGGTTAAATTTTTATGTCAAGTGATTTTCAATAAGTTAATTCCTTCTATCATTATCTCATCTTTTGAATTTTTTTTTCCCTACCAGGTGTCTCTGGAACCAGATTGCAGTTTCTTTTGGTTGAATGCAGTCTTTGAATACTCTGGCTTACCATGCATATGTGTGTGTGCAGTGTATTCTTGCATCTTCTCTGTAGCATCATTGTAATTGCTGCGCCGGGACCCTGTGCCTTTTAAAGAACATTAACCCTTCCAGCTGGCTTCCATACTATATGATCTGCATGTTCTTGATCATTTTTAATGCAAAACACTCAGGTGATGTGTTCCCAGGCCTAAACTAGGAGGCAGGCCACAGTTCCAGTGCCCACAGAGGATGACAGGCACTGTGCTGGGCTTTTTAGATAGAGTATCTCGTTTAATTTGAACAGTGCCCTGCAGAGGTAGGTATACTTATCTCCATTTTACAGATGAGATAACTGAAGCCCAGGGAGTTTTGTCACTTGCCTAAGGTTAATTGTGGTAGAACTAAGATTTAAATACAGATCTGCCCAAACTCAGTTATTTTCTTCTAGAGATGCTATAGAGAGACTGGGTATTCTCAGGAGTTTTCAGAGAATTCGGCGATGTTTCTGGTGAATGGTGTTTTAAAGAATCCCTTTCTGATTGCAGCCCTATCTTGGATAGACACTGCTGAACCTGTGAGAGATGCCACTGCCACTACCATCCCAAAGCTCCAAACCCGAGACTAAGAAATCTCAGTCCAGCAAAATTGTGCCCAGTGATCATGGCCAATCTGAAAAGGTTAGAGCAAGCTGTCTCTCCCAACACTGTCTCGAGTAGCTTCTTCTTGTTTTGGCTCAGTTCCTATCCTCACCCTTAAATCTTTCTGAATATGTGTTGTTTAATCTGAGAAATTGGAAAGGAGTGGTAGCCCTTGTAGTTTAAGAAGACTGGCAAATTAGAACTTGGCTTCTAAGTGTGAACTCTCCTTTCCCATAAATGCATAGCTGAAATGAAGGGTGTCCTTCACAACCTTCAGAAGCAAACAATATTCAGCTCTCATTAATGATCACGTCTATACTCTTAGTTTTTGGGAGATGCTCAAAGTACCTTGCCAGGAGGCTGCTCAGTGTATCCTGGGGAGACTATGAAGATTAGGTCAACAAATGTATTATTAAGCTTTTTATAGCTATTAAATTTGAAGAAGGGGTCCATTTTGATGTTGCTGTTTTGACCTTGTAGATAGTTTGACACTGTCATTCCGACCCTGGGATGTTCTTTGTTCATCACCATACATATTTTAATCAGAGTTTTACTAAGACTGATGAATTGTCATTAAGGGAGTATTTCCTGGAGCAAACATCATTAAGCCAATTTAATTTCCTTGATTGGTTTTCTCTCAGCATAGATAAACATTTTCTAATCATTTTCGTTTTTTGTTTTGCTAAAATGATTTTCATGGAGGGGCTAAATTTTTTTTATATATAAATTTGGCAAGAAAGATTTGATGCATTGATCAGATTTTTGGCTATCTCGAATTTGCTGATTAGAGTTCTGCCATAATAAGTTTTGTTTTGTGGCAGTTATCTTTCCAAATTCAGCTTTCTGGGGGCACATTTTGTGAATCTAAGTTTTATTGAGTTCACGTTTACCTGTGAATTTTATTTGGGGCTGATTATTTCTACTGGTAATATTAAGTGGGAATTTGATAGCAGACTGACAGTTTATTTCTTAGCTAATTTGTGAGATTTGTGTAACCACCAAATATTTTATTTTTGCTAATTATTTCCACTAGGATTATTTATGATGAACTAGATAAAAGACTAATAATTTACTGATTTCTTGGCTTAATCAATTAGAAAATAGAGGTAATTCTTCTCGGCTTTTTCAAGATTGCTCTGCTGTGCTAGATTGGTCTATTGTACTGTGAATCCAATTCTCTAAACTTTCTGTTCACTTACTGTTTCATGTACTAACTGTTCATTATGTAGATGAAGAACAGAGCAAGAGATGGTGTGACCCTAATGCTCTATTTCACATTATAGCAACTCTCTGACTTAAGTCGGGCAGGGGTCTCATTTCATAGAGAAAATTTGATACTTTGGAGGTTTTCACCAAAGAAAAACTGTTAGTGAGTAGAAGAGCCCTACAGTGTGATTGACCCTAACCTGTAGCCCCATAGAAGTGGTCTTATTCATTTGGGAGTTGGGTAAGGCATGTAGAGATAAACAGTACCTAGAAAGAAAGCCCCCTTTGCTCCAAACTATTCACCTCTCCTCCCATCTACTACCTCTCCTTCATAGACACTAACAATTAGAGATTAATATGGAATACCAAACGCCTTTCTCAAAACACAAAATTTGGGCCACCCAGGCACCTCTGTACAGACTTTAAAAAACATGTATTCTCTCATTTGATCCTCAAATAAGGTTACCATTCCAATTTTACTGATAAGCAAATTGAGGCTGAAAGAGTAAGCGATTTGTCCAAGGTCAACAACTAGTAAAGAGGTGAACCTGGACCAGTATCTAGGTATGTGTGTTATTGTCCTTATTGGAATATCTTAAATACTTAACATAAGAGATACTTAAATATTTGTTAAATTATTGAACTGATTTACTTGAGAGCATCCATATTAAAGGAATGACTGGGAATGGCAGGGTGGTGGTAAATATTTGTTAAATTATTGAACTGATTTACTTGAAATCATCCATATTAAAGGAATGACTGGAAATGGCAGGGTGGTGGTGGCGGTTGTTAATCTTGGATCAGATAACCATAAAGATGAGAGAACTAAGAGGGAAAGCTAGCTTTACCAAGCCATTTTGCTCATTCTAGGGGTTACACTGAAGGTCATCATGCTAGTTTTTTTTTTTTTTTTAAAGATTTTATTTATTTATTTGATAGAGAGAGAGATCACAAGCAGGCAGAGAGGCAGGCAGAGAGAGAGGGGGAAGCAGGCTCCCCGCTGAGCAGAGAGCCCGATGCGGGGCCTGATCCCAGGACCCTGAGACCATGACCCAAGCCAAAGGCAGAGGCTTTAACCTACTGAGCCACGCAGGCGCCCCCATCATGCTAGTTTTGTCCCCATGATCAAGGATTACCTCCTTCAGGGACTCTCTAAGCAGCAGTGAATGCCAAGATTTCCTTTTGTTGTAGTTTATTGGGGTTTATTATATACATCTCTAGTTGCTTGGAGATTCTGGAGTTTCCCCTGAGCTCCAAAGATGACCCAAAGCCCCTGAAAAGTGTTCATGATTGGATATACTCATTTACCTCTTTTACTTTTTTAGAGAGGGGAGAATTACCAAGCAAAGATTTCTTCATCTTCACCTAAGAGACGACGCAAAAAGAGATCAGCTTTTGAAGATCTCACCAATGTGAGTACACTAGTCCAATCCCCTGCTGTGGTTTTGCATATGGCTGAGATAACCTCTTCCTTAAGGAATCTTTCTGGGTTACCAGACCCTGAACCTTTCTAGAATGTTGAGAGCCAATTTTACTTGGAATTGATGATTCAATTTCAGAAGCTGCAGGAGCTCTTCTGCTAGCACATACCATCTGGATTAATTCATTGAACTTTCTGGAAGCAGCAGACAGAGTGATTATCAGATACAAAACTGTATATAAATATAAGAGCTACGGGATCTTGCATTTAGATTAAGTCCAGACGTAGCTCAACTAGCTGCCTAGGCCTTGGAGGTAAGTATCTTGGTGGATACATTATAGTTCAAGGCAGTGTTTATCAATTCAAGCACTATGGGCATTTGGTGCAGTAGTTTTTCTATTGTGTAGGACTGTCCTCAGCCACAGTATTTCTGGCTCCTGGCATTAAATTCCAGCAGCAACTCATTCATAGTGACAATCGAAAATGCCCTCTGATGTCCAGAACCATTGAGGACCACTGTTCCATGATCTGGTCTTCAACCGTGGAGATTTGAGAAACACAATTTTGAAGATAATTGTTGAGTTCACTCCCTTCTGGTATTATTAAGATACCAGCAAAACCCAGAATTGATAGTTAAACTGTTACTAATTGAATGTAGAATTGGGCCAAAGGTAATCTTTGGTTTTAGAAAATAATAACTGATGACTACTGAGGGTTTACCAGGTGCCTGGCACTATTCTAAGCGCTTTTTCCTGTATCAACTCACTTAATCCTCATTGATTTCTATAATGTAGATACCATAATTATATCTACAGATCAGGACTTGCCCAATGTTGTTTTTGAAGTCTGTTTCATCCAGGATACAGAGAACCCTGGTGAACTATTCCTGCCCTCCATAATAGGGTGTCCTTCCATAGCTACCAGAATACTTGTATCTACTAGATAATAATTTACCCTCTTGAGCAGGATTGGATAAGCATTGGCGAAGTTCTCTCCTTTGGATCTCTGCTCTTTAGATGCTGCTCTGTGACCTTTGTACTAACATAGTTTCTTCCCCATACAGATTAGAACATATATGATTGGCTTACAGCTTTCTGAATAATTTCAGATTTACTGTGGATTGGTTGAAAGAAACCCTTCCCACACACACCTATAAGGCTAGATTTGTTTCCTGACTTATTTAACCATGGATCTAGAAACTTGGCTGAAATAAGGTAGCCACACAAAACTGAAGCAGATGCAGCTCACGTTAGTGTGGCTTCCCTTGACCACCAGAGTCCCTGATGGAAGAGCGGTGACATTGTGCAAAGCAAGGTCTCACAGCATATGAGATAATTTCTTGCTATGTCTCAGTCTTTTTTTTTTTTTTCATGAAGTTTATATTGCCATTCATAAAGAACAAACACAAACTAATAGGAAGTACATGCGGATATCATCCAGAGCCCTTCTGGTTCTCCAACTGAATGCAATATATATTAGGCCACATCTGTATCCAGGGTGGAAGTAGGAGAAGCAAGGCATCTCTGAGCAGTAGCTCTGCCTCTAGCTTTCCAGAAACTCAGTCCAATTCTCTTTTGCATTCAAGTTTTGAAGATTCACTTTGGTAACCTTGAATGGTCTTTGGTGTTTTCCAGAGTAAGTCCTATCATTACAATGTGCCTAAACCCTTCCTAGGACTGGGCATTTCTGCAGATGTCTGAGCTCATCTATTTGAGGGTTGTGGGCTCCTTTCTTTCTGAATTTTGGGGATTCCCTATATGATTATTTGCTTCTTCCTGTCCATATTCCTGTCAGTATACTTAGTCTCCATGTCCACACATCTGTTTTTTTTTTTCTCAGCAGTCACCAGTGAGGTCCTGGCATGCCAAAAGAGTTGGTCTGTTTTAATTAGTTTGTGTTTTTCTTTCCCTCACCTTTATCATTCCAGCATGGGAAATACTTTTGATGTGTAAAAGCTGGTCCTAAGCCAGTAGACAAGGAGATAGGGTCTATATCCACGTTTACCTAAATGATTTTGTGTCAGTAGGACACAACTTTCTTATTTTTTTGGTCAAACAGTTGTAAGGAAGTGCAGATTAAGGTCCCCTCCCCTTGAGTTTAGTTAGATCTGAGAGTATTAGTGCTTTGAACCTTCACATATGGCAAGTAGAGAATTTCACCTTGGGTATTGGGGTCTTACCTCTCTTCTGCCAAGAATGCAATTCTTTTCTAATTCTGAATCTCAGTTGCACATATAGGGACTTTGTAAAACTTTAGGTAAGAAGTTAAAATGAAAACAGTGCCAATCTATTTGAGAAGCAGAGGTGGATGACTTGAGGGCCTAAGAAAGAATTCCCTGTTGGATTGCAGTTGCTTATTATGACCTGATGATACAAAGACATATTTTTTAAATATTTCATTTGGAAATAATTTCAAGGCTACAAAAAGTTGCAAAAATAAATAGTAGTACAAGTGATATATATATACTCTTCACCTAGATTAACCTATAGTTAACATTTTATCCCATTTGCTTATATATGTCATGGCTTTTTACCCCTAAGTACTTCAGTGTATATTTCCTCAGAGAAATGATCTTTTTTAAAAAAGATTTATTTATTTATTTTAGAGGGAGAGAGAGAGAGTGAGCAGGAGCAGGGGGAGAAGCAAAAGGAGAGGGAGAGAGAGAATCTCAAGCAGACTCCCTGCTGAGCGTGGAGCCCACATCTTGCTACCCTGAGATCATAACTTGAGCTAAAACTAAGAGACGCCCAACTGACTGAGCCACTCAGCGCCCCTGAGAAATTGTCTTATATAATCACATTACTGTTAACAACTTTATAAATTTACATTGATACATTTCATTATTTTTATGTAATCTATTATCCATATTCCAATTTTTTCAATTGACCTTATAAGGTCAATGTTATAAGTACTTTTACTCTCCAATAAAGGATCCAGTGTAGTATCATTTACTTGTCATTTCTTTAGCTGCTTTAAAAAAATATATATGTATTTTTTAATTTAAATTCAATTAATTAACATATAATGTATTATTAGTTTCAGAGTCTCTAGCTGCTTTTAATCTGGAAAGTTTCCATAGCCTATCTTTGTTTTTCATTGACATTACCATTTTTGAAAAATACAGTCCCACCTAAACACCTTTTTATTTATATATTTAAAGATTTATTTATTTGAGAGAGAGAATGAGAGCGTGTACAGAGGGAAAGGGAGAAACAGACTCCTTGCTGAGCAGGGAGCCCGACTTAGGGCTCAGTCCCAGGACCCTGAAATCATGACCTGAGCTGAATGCAGATGCTTCACTGATTCAGCCACCTAGGCACCCCTAGACACCCTTTTAAAAATAGGACCTTCCTCATTTTGTGTTTGTCTGATGTTCCCATGTGACTAGATTGATGTTATACATTCTTGGTTGGGATACCGTGTAGGTGATACTCTGTCCTGTGTAGGATATCACATCTGGAGGCACATGATGTCCATCTGTCTCTCATTGGTGATATTAAGTTTTAATCGTTCAGTCAGGATATTATCTGGTTCCCACTGTATAATTACTGTTTATTTTTTTCCTCTTGCAACTAATAAGTGGTGTGTTGGATACACTCTTAAGAGCCTGCAAATAATTTGCTCTTCATCAAAATTTTCCCTAGATTTAACATCCATTGATGATTTTTGTCTAAACCAAATCTTTATATACACATATACATATATGTGTACTTATACATATATCTGTATACACAGATGCACACACATGTATGTATACATATACCCATATACTCAGATGTATATATACATATACCTATTTAAGAAATCATGAATTTACACAGCTCCCATTCCAATACACAGGGTTTTTCCTTGCATTCCTCAATCCATATTTGTATGTTCCTTCTTCTACAATGAGGACATCAACATATTTACTCAGTACTATAACACATCTTAAAAGGGTTTCAAAATTACTTCATCCATACCACCATAAAAAAACCTGTTAAAAAGAGTTCCAGATTTGGGATGCCTGGGTGGGTCAGTCAGTTGGGCGTCTGCCTTCGGCTCAGGCCATAATCCCAGGATCCTGGGATAGAGTCCTGCATTGGGCTCCTTGCTCAGTGGGGAGCCTGCTTCCCTCTGCCTGCAGTTCTCCTTGCTTGTGCTCTCTCTCTCTGACAAATAAATAAATAAATCTTAAAAAAAGAGTTCCACATTTATTTGCAATATTCTCTGCCACCCCACAAACCCATCCTGAGAGGATGTGTATGATGAGGGTATATAGTCAAAAACTTGGAGTAGTTGTTTCTTGTATTTTCTTCTGTTTTCTTTTTCTTTATCCCTTAGTGTGATTATGGTATTTGTTGGGAATATAATTAGGTTCAGTTTGTTTCATTTTATTTATTTATTTTTAAAGATTTTATTTATTTATTTGACAGAGGAGAGAGATCACAAGTAGGCAGAGAGGCAGGCAGAGAGAGAGGGGGAAGCAGGCTCCCTGCCAAGCAGAGAGCCCGATGCGGGGCTCGATCCCAGGACCCTGACATCATGACCTGAGCCAAAGGCAGAGGCTTTAACCCACTGAGCCACCCAGGTGCCCCAAGTTTGTTTCATTTTAAAGGCATAACTTTTAAATTCACTTTTACTGGTATTATTCAAAATCTCATGATCTCTTCTACTGTTTGATAGAATTAGTTATGATTAGAGTTTATGGTGGAGCTCCCCAGAGCCCCATGTTAAATAAAAATCCCCTCAATGATGGGATAGATGTATCACAGGTAGTTTTGTGTTAGAGGCCTACCCTGAAAAGTTAGTCGATCTTGGTATACCCAGGTAGCAAAGCCAGTTATGTTACATTTTTTCCTCCTCTGAATATCTTATGGAGTTCAAGTAGAATGTGATATTAACAAAACATCTTTTTGGGACTTTGCCAGCCAGTATACCTGACATGGAGATCAGAACTACATTCTGTGTATCTTAGAATCACTTAAGGCTGCTATTTGGCTAATATGTAGCAATAGTACACTATATTGCTAGCTTCCATTTTGATCGGTTGGCACCAGTGCCATACTGGTTATGGGATGTTTTGATTATTACTCCTGGGAACACCCAAACAAGGTGTCTAAGGTGGGGATGTGGGTCAGAACTTTCCTATAAGTGCTACCTATTAGGTAATTTGTGGTTCTCTAGATTTCCTTGCTTCCTTCTCCCCCGCCCCCCCCCCCATGTTTTTTGCAGGCTTCTCAAAGTCAACCTGCCCAGCTCAAGAAGGAAGCCAATAAGGAGTTTGTTAAAGATGTTTCCAAGAAGATAAAAGGGAACACACCTGCTCTTGGGTTGGCCAAAAACAATGAGATGAATAAGGAAAGGTGAGTAAGAAGAGACTCAGATGGCAGTGTTTTAGATGGTAAAGAAGAGTATGTGACATCCTTTGACCTCCTATTGTCCCCCACTGAGAACATGTTTAGTGAGCCATAGTGGTGATTACCACACTAACCCTTGGGTGCTGAGGTCAGCCCAGATGTGATTGCTGAAGTGTTATAGGCCTCTTCTCTCTCTTTCCATGGCGTGTGCATATTGAAAGATCTGTTGTCATTGGGAAGTTTGCCAAAAGATCTTGTGCTCATCTTTTCTCTCTTTTAGTAATTCAGTCCCTGTTTGAGCTACTGTGCTTGAGATTGTGGGGGCAACTTTTCAGGGGATACTCAGCAGCTGGCTAATAGCTTGCCAGTCTGCTTATCTCATTAGAAGCTTTTGGGAGAGGTTTGTCCCTTGTTACTGGAGAGAAATTACTATCTCTCTAGGCCAAAAACCTATGTTTTCCAGATGTTACAGGGAACTTTTCGCAGGTTCTGCAAGTAGATATAAGTATTTTCATTTGGGTTAGAAAAAGGATTTGCCCCTAGGAAAACTTTTATTAGAAGAAGAGTTAGAGGGTAGAGTGAGTCCTTTCTATAGCCTCTCCTCATCCGGGTGGGAATTACTTTCAGGAAAGAAAAGAATAAATTAGCTAGATAGCTATAGTAGGCTTAAGCATGGGTTCCAAAGGGTAAGAGAAAAAGGTTGGGGAATTCCATAAAATTAACATGGTAGGTCCACAGGACACTTTTCTAATTATGTAGCCAAAAGAAATCAAACCAGATTAGCATTTATCCCTACTTAGTTTCTTGCTGAAATGAAATTCCTGGGATTTCTATGTGTATTTTGACTTTAATTCCCAGAATTATTTTCTTCTGAATTTCTTTTATAATTCTGACTTTAGCAGGGAAATCCTCACAAAATACCATAAACATTCTTGCCTTCATTTAGGGTTCAGTGGAATGGATCTTAATAATAGCACTAGAACTAGTGGCTGACATTTATTGAGAGCTCACTATAATCACACATTATTCTAAGTGGGCTTTTTTGCTAACAGCTTTATTGATATATAATTTACATACCATACGAATCACCCATTCAATGTGTGTAGTTCACATATTATATACTGAAAGCTTTCAGTATATTTAAAGTTATGCAGCCATCACCACAATGAATTTTAGAACATTTTCATGAATCAAAAAACAACAACAAAACCCCAGCCTGTATCTTTAGCTACCACCTCTCAATTCCTCCATCCTTCCCAGCTCTAGGCAATTACTAATCTACATTCTGTTTCTATAACTATGCCTATTCTGGGCATTTCATATAAATGGAATTATACAATGTGTGGTCTTATGTGTCTAGCTTTTTTCATTTAGTATAGTGTTTTCAAGGTTTATCCATATTGTTTCAGGTATCAGTACTTCATTACTTTTTGTTAACCAATAATATTCCATTTATGAATATACCATACTTTATCCATTCTTCAACTGATGGACATTGGATTGTTTCGACCTTTTGGTTATTGTGAATGGTGTGGCTATGAACATTTGTGTAAAGTTTTTGTTTGAACACCTATTTTCGATTATTTCGTGTGTATACCTAGGAATGTAATTGTTGGGTCATACGGTAATTCCGTGTTGAACTCAATGAGGAGCTGCCAAACTGTATTCCAGTGGTGGCACTATTTTACATTCCTACCAGCACTGTATGAAGGTTTCCAATTTTCTACATCCTTGCCAACCGTTACTATTTTTTTTTTTATCATGGCCATTCTAATGGATGTGAAGTGGTACCTCACTGTGCTTTAGATTTGCATTTTTCTTTTGTTTTTTAAGATTTTGTTTATTTATTTGACAGAGAGAGCTCCCTGCAGGGGGAGCTGCAGGCAGAGGGAGAGGGAGAAGTAGGCTTCCAGCTGAGCAGGGAGCCTGATATGGGGCTCCATCCCAGGACCCTGGGATCATGACCAAGCTGAAGGCAGACGCTTAACCGCGTAACTGACTGAGCCACTCATGTGCCCCTAGATGTGCATTTTTCTGATGACTAATGATGTTGAGGATCTTTCATGTGCTTATTGCCCCTTGCATACTTTTTGGAGGAATGTCTATTCAGATCCTTTGCCCATTTAAAAAATCTAGTTGTTGAGCTTTTAATTTTTAAGTTGTAAGAGTTCTTTATATTTTCTAGCTACAAGTCTCTGATCAGATATGTAATTTGCAAATATTTTCATCTGTTCCGTGAGTTGTCTTTTCATTTTCTTGTTAGTATCCTTTGAGGCACAAAAGTTTTTAATTTTGATGAAGTCCAATTTATTTTTTTCCTTTGTTCCTTATGCTTTTGATGTCCTATCTAAAAGACCATTGCCAAATCAGAGGTTACAAAGATTTAAGATTCTCTTTGCAGAGCTTTGAAGTTTTAGCTCTTAGGTTATTGATTCCTTTTGCGTTAATTTTTGTTGTTAGTGTGTGTTAGGGGTCTAACTTCATTGTTTTGCATGTAGATATCCAGTTGTCCCAGCACTATTTGTTAAAAAGACTAATCTTTCTCCACCAAATTATCTTGGCATCCTTGTCAAAAATCAAATGAGTATAAATGCAAGTGTTTATTTCTGAAGTCTCAATTTTATTCCACTGATCTACATGTCTGCCATTATGCCAGTACCACATTATCTTGATTGTTGTTGCTCTGTAGTGCATTTTGAAATTAGGAAGTGTGACTCCTCCAACTTGTTCCTCTTTTTCAAGACTGTTTTGGCTATTCTGGGTTCTTTGCAGTTCCTTATAAATTTTAGAATCATTCCACTGGGATGCTTATAGAAGTTGTCTTGAACCTGTAAATCAATTTCGGGAGTATTTCCATCTTAATACTAAGTCCTCCAACCCACAAACTTGACCTTTAATTTTTTTCAACATTTTTGTAGTTTTCAGAATATAAGTTTTGTACTTCTTTTGTTTAATTTATTTCTAAGCATTTTATTCTTCTTGATGCTGTTGTAAATGAGTTTGTTTTCCCAATTTGTTTTTCATACTGTTCGTTGCAAGGATATAGAAATATATATGATTTTGGTATATTGATCTTGTATCACGGAACCTTGCTAAACTTGTATATTAGTTCTAATAGTGTTTGGGTGGATTCCTAGGATTTTCTATATATAAATCATATCATCTGCTAATACATGGTTTTACTTCTTACTTTTCAATCTGGAGGCCTTTTCTTTTGTTTTCTTGCCTAGTTGCCCTGGCTAGAACCTCTAGTACTATGTTGAATAGAAGTATCAAGAGTTGGACATCCTTGTCTTCTAAGAATTGGGTGACCAACTTATTCTGGTTTTCCTAAGATTTGTCCAGTTTTAATACTGAGAGTCTTGCATCCCAGGAACCCTCTCAGTCACAAACAAAGACAGTTGGTCACTCTATCAAGGGAGCCTACTCTGATCACCCCAGACCTATGATATCATAGATACTCAATACCTATTTCCTATACTAATGTTTCTTAAGAGATGGATTTGGAGAGGCAGACAGGAGCCAGATCACCAGGGCCTTGCAGATCATGGCAGAGTTTGGAATTTATTCAGAGAATAGAGGAGTTTTGTCCTAAAGCATCAGCAATGCTATATGAGTTATATATTGCTACACTATAAATCTCCCACCCTCTAAAGAAGAATTTTCCCTGATCTTAGGGAGAAATCATTATTCTCTCACCATTAAGTATAATGTTAGCTTTGGGTTTTCATAGATGCCCTTTGTCAAGTTAAGGAATCTCTTTTTTATTCCTAGTCTTTTGAGTCCTTTGTCATGAAAGGGTGTTGTATTGTGTCAAATGATTTTTCTGGATCTATTGAGATGATCATGTGGCTTTTGTTTTTTATTCCATTAATATGGTTTGATACATGAATTGATTTTTGGATGTTAAACTAATCTTGTATTCCTGGGACAAATCCCACTTGGTCATGTTGTATAATACTTTTATGTGTTGCCGGATTTGATTTGCTAGTATTTGTGGAGGATTTTTGCACCTATATTTTTAAGAGATACCAGATTATAATTTTCTTGTGATATCTTTGTTTTTGGTATCAGAGTAATATTGGCTTCATAGAATGAGTTGGTAACTGTTCTTATATCTTCTATATCTTGGGGTCGTTTATGAGGAACTGGTATTAATTTAGATGTTTGGTAGAATTCCCCAGCAAAACCTTCTGGGCCTGGACTTTTCTTTGTGGGTAATTTTTTTTATTAATTCAGTGTTTCTGGTTGTTGTAAGTCTACTCAGATTTTCTATTTTCTTTTTAAGTCAGTTTTGGTACTTTGTGTCTTCTTAGGAATTTGTCCATTTCATCTAAGTAACCCAATTTATTGACATACATTTAGTTTTGAATTGTTCTTTGTTTTACATGTTTTTATTGCATATTAATTAATTAAATCTTCACAACAACCCTATAAAGGAGGTAATATGATCCCCATTGTATAGGTGAAAAAAGTGAAGCACAGATAGTTAACTTGCCCAAGGTCACCCAGGTGGAGGAGCCAGGATTTGAATTCAGGCAGTTTAGCTCTAGAAGGCATACTTTTTTTTTTTTTTTTAAGATTTTATTTATTTATTTGACAGAGAGAGAGATCACAAGTAGGCAGAGAGGCAGGCAGAGAGGGAGGGGGAAGCAGGCTCCCCGCTGAGCAGAGAGCCCGATGTGGGGCTCGATCCCAGGACCCTGAGATCATGACCTGAGCCGAAGACAGAGACTTTAACCCACTGAGCCACCCAGGTGCCCCTAGAAAGCATACTCTTTATCATAACTAGGTTATCTGAAGACTGTTCTCATCAGGAGGGACCTGAAATCTATCTGGCCATGTGGAACCTCTCTAGGCACTTCCTTTTTAAAAAGAAAAACAATATAGTGATTTTTAAATTATATTCATGGGGTTGTACAGCCATTACCACTATCTGATTTTAGAACTTTTCAACAGCCTCCCCCCCAAAAAAACTTGAACCCATTAGTAGTCCCTTTCCTTTCCCAGCCTCCCATTCTACCCACTCTTCCCTGCCCCTTTCCAGCCACAGGCAACCACCAATCTACTTTCTTTTATGGATATACCTCTATGGGTATGTCTTTTCTGGACATTTCATATAAATGAAATCAGATGATATCTAGTTTTGAGGGCATTTACTCTTGTTCAGACTGATGATTGTATTTGCCTTAAATTCTCTCTTATTCTGATTTCTAGTCCTCCAGCGATTTGGTCACACTAGGTTAGTTACTAATTGAACATGAAATCCTGTTCAAAACAAAGCTTTGAATCTGATCCTTGTGAACAAATGTCTTTTGTGGTCTTTTTATTCTCTCCACTGGGAAAATATCTCATGAATAGCTTAGGTTGAAGGGGATGTGGTTAGATACCACCAACATTAAGTACCAGCCCACCTTTCTCTTCTAAGCCTTCCTAAGCATCTCTCTTATAATTTTCTCATAAGCCTTCAAGCAATATTAATTTAAGCCTACATTTTACCAGATGCCTGGTGCTGATAGACAAAGATAAATAAATGTAGCTAGTGAGGGAGACTGATATAATAGCAGATAACTCATACAGTGTGGTATTAGAATAAAGACTTTGTATATAAATAAAGGAAATAATTCATATATAGTAAAGCAAAACATAGATTTTAGGGGAAATTTTTCAGAAAAGTGTGAGAACCTAGGCAGAAACTATATAGTGAGCTACTTAGTTGATTCACTATGGTACCCATTGATTTTTTTTTAAAAGATTTTATTTATTTATTTGACAGAGAGAGAGATCACAAGTAGGCAGAGAGGCAGGCAGAGAGAGGGGGAAGCAGGCTCCCTGCTGAGCAGAGAGCCCAATGTGGGGCTTGATCCCAGAACCCTGAGATCATGACCGGAGCTGAAAGCAGAGGCTTTAACCCACTGAGCCACCCAGGCGCCCTGGTACCCATTGATTTTTACCCTTTAATCTGTCCCTTGAGGTTGAAGCCCTTTCCCCTTTTATAACTTTGGTAAATATAGCAGCACAATGAGGTGGTTGGTGACGATTCTAGGAACTACATTCTTCTTACTCAGATATTGTTTCCTTTACAGTTATAAGCTGGAACCTTCACCAGTAGTAGTCTCTGCTACCCTGGTACCAAATATTATGGAGAAACCACTCATTCTGGAGATATCTACCATCTCTAAAACAACCACTACTGAGGAGGTATC
Organism: Potos flavus; assembly: GCA_028534135.1. Taxonomy (NCBI): domain Eukaryota; kingdom Metazoa; phylum Chordata; class Mammalia; order Carnivora; family Procyonidae; genus Potos; species Potos flavus. Next base: position 65,117,529 of record CM052901.1, on the reverse strand, counting down.
ATTTTTCAAAAAGCCATTAATTTTAAAAGAGGAACTCACTACTGAGGACACAAGCCTTTTCAAGAGGTCATTATCTTTAAAGAAGTCCACAAATCAGGGGGAGGTGTTCCTCATGGACAAGCCACCATCCTTACAGGAGGAGGGTGACAGGAATGATGAGTTTGTTGTAGAGCCAATGACTTTTGGGAAGAAGCATAAAACTGAGGAGGCAGCCATCACCAAAGGAACATTATCCTTAAAGAAGATGAGCACATATCAGGGAGATTTGACTTTGCAGGAAATCACTGTTGAAGAGGATTCCTTCTTTATGGAGCCAACAAACTTTAGAAAGAAGCCTAAAACAGAGGAGGCAACCTCCACCAAGAAGGTGTTATCTTTAAAGAAGAAGAAGTATACCACTCAAGGGAAAGTGTCCCATATGAAGAAACCACTAGTGTTGGAGAAGACCACCTCTGAAGAGGAGTCCCTTGTTAAGGAGCCACTGGCTTTCAAGAAGAAACCTACCAGCAAGGAGGCAACCTTCACCTTGAGGTCATTATCTTCAAAGAAGAAGTGTACTATTCAAGGGCAGATGGCTCACTTGAAAAAGCCATTAGAATTGCAGAAGACTATCTCTGGAGAGAAGACACTCATTAAGGAGCCATTGTCTTTTAAAAAGAAGACTACCTCTAAGGAGGAGTCTCTCTTCCAGGAGCCATCTGCATTGCAAGAGAAGCACACCACTGGTGGGGAGGTGGTCCTCTTGAAGAAGCCACAGGCATTGCAGGAGGAGAAGGACGGGAAGGATAAATTTCTTATGGAGCCAATGTCCCTTAGGAAGAAACGTACTACCAAGGAGACAAACCCCACCAAGAAGCCATTACCTGTAAAGAAGTGTACCATTCAGGGGAAGATCTACCACTTGAAGAAGCCACTAGTGTTGCAAAAGACCACATCTGGAGAGAAGTCATTCGTTAAGGAGCCTCGGTCCTCTAAAAAGGACACTACTGAGGAGTCCCTTTTCCATGAGCCATCCATGTTACAAGAGAAGCACACCACGCAAGAGGAGGTGTCCATCTTGAAGAAGGCCTTGACCTTGCAAAAGACTCTAACTGAGGAGGAGTCCCTTTTAAAGGAGCCTTTGGCTTTTAAGAAGAAACGTACCATTGAGGAGGCAACCCCCACCAAGAAGTTATTATCTTTAAAGAAGAAAAAGTGTACTAGTCAGGGTAAGGTGTCCTACTTGAAGAAGCCACTAGTATTGCAGGCCACCTCTGGAGAGAAGTCACTCGTTAAGGAGTCGTTGACCTTTAAAAAGAAGTCTACCACTGAGGAGGAGTCTCTCTTCAGGGAATCACCTGTGTTGCAAGACAAGCATACCACGCAGGGGGAGGTGGCTGTTTTGAAGAAGCCAGGGCCATTGGAGGAGAATGTCGATGGTGAAGATGAATTTCTTATGGAACCAGTTCCCTTTAGGAAGAAACATATCACAGATGAGGCAGTCTCTACCAAGGAGCCTTTATCTTTAAAGAAGAAAAAGTGTGCCACTCAAATAATGATGTCCATCTGCCAAGAACTGTTGGACTTGCAGAATATGATTAGCAAAGATAAGGATTCCTTCTTTATGGAGCCAACATCACTTAAGAAGAAGTCTTCAACTGAGGAGACAATCCTTACCAAGACACCGTTATCTTTAAAGAAAAAGCGAATCGCTGAGGGGAGGATATTCCTCTTAAAGAAGCCACTGGTCTCAGAGAAGACCACCTCTGAAGACGAGTCACTCTTTAAGAAGCTATGGCCCTTTAGTAAAAAGTCTATAACTGAAGAGGAACTCCTCTTCCAGGATCCATCTCTGTTGAAAGACAAGCACACCACTCTGCAGGAGACATCCCTCTCAACTAAGCCATTGGCCTTGCCAGAAAAGACCACCACTGAAGAAGAATCGTATATTAAGGAACCACTGACTTTAGAGGAGAAGCCTACTACTGAGGAGGAATTCCTTTCTCAGGAGCCATTTTTACTGCATGTTAAACCTACCAACAAAGATGAGTCCCTCTTCTGGAAGGCTTTGGGTTTGCAGAAGAAGACTGTTACCAAAGAGGATTCCTTGAAGAAGATGTTGGCTTTGCAGGAGAAAAGCACTACTAAAGAGGAATCCCTTTTAAATAAACCATCAGTTCTGAAGGAGGAGCTCTCCACTGTGGTGGCAACAAGCATTGAGAAGCAGTTATCTTTAAAGAAAAAACCCACTGCTCAGGGGGAGGTGTTCCTCTTGAAGAAGCATTTGGCTTTGCAAGAGAATATCACCAATGAAGAGTCCCTTATTAAGCAACCACTGGCTTTTCAGAAGCCCAGCATTGAGGAGACCATCCCAAGGGAGTCCTTGGCCTTGCAGGAGAATCCCACAGTTGAGAAAGAGGCTACCCTGAGGGGGCCCTTGGCCTTTCAGGAGAAGCCCAGCAGTGAGGAGACCCTCTTCAAGGAGCCATTGTCCTTTCAGGAGAAACCTATGCTCAACGAGACATTCCATGTCAAGGAGACATTTGCATTGCATGAGAAACCCACCACTGGGAAGGAGTTGTTCCTAAAGGAGCCATTAGCCTTGCAAGAGAATACCGCCCAAAAGGAAGATAACTCTCTCAAAGAGTTCTTGATCGTCCAAGTTGAAACCATCTCACATGTGTCCAGCACAGCCCCCGAATCCAGAACAGGCATGTCCAGTGTGGGCAAGTTCAATACCACAAGCAGGTCCAGTGCTTGTGAATCCAGTTCCAATAAACCTTCCTCATCTTGGGGCAAGAGGTCACAGAAGGAGGTATTCTGTTCTCTTTCTTCTTAAATTAGATGATGTGTTCTTTGTTGTCCTGTAGGTAGCTGCTAGCAAAGAGATTTTTTTTTTTGCCTTCCTAAGTGATTGATCTGTATATAGTAAGCTATAGTAAATCAAGTTGGCCTTGTGGGATCTCTTGACTTTTCGATTGGAATTGAAATACACCCAAACAACTAGAAAGTATTTATTCCAGGAATACTCACAAGCATCTGGAATATTGTATGTGTGTGTGTGTGTGTGTGGAAATTGCCTTTCTTAGTAATTGCAATCTGCATTACAGTGGGCTCCAGTCAAAGATGAGTAAAGTCCACAGAGGCATCTCCCAAGGAAGTTGGTATTTAAGCTGAAAATTGGAAGGATAAAGGAATGGGATTTGGCAAGCGGGAGGAGAAATACCCCTTTTTGTAGGCAAAACAAACTGGGTAGAGGTATAGAAGGGAGGAAAAGGCTACCAAGAAGATGAATTGGGTTAGATTAAAGCATTGGGACAAAACAAGTGACCTAAGAAGATATGTGACACAAATTGAAATAGTAAAATAAGGGTATTTTTCCTGGAGAGTCTTGAGCTTACCTGTAAAAATGGTGCCTAGTTCCTAGGGCAGAGCAGGCATGTACAAGAAGGGCTAAACATTTCTTGGTCACTTAGCAGTATGAATATTGAAGGACCAAGGGGTGCTCTGTTGTGGCCCAGGATATATGAGGCTTGAGGAACCTTAGAAGATGACAGTGGGAAGAAAGGAGTGCATCCTTTATGTGTATGTGCTAAGCCTTCTTTGGAATCTTTCTCCTCCTAATATCTTTTTGGTGATTTCCAAGCAGATAACCCCACTGGAGGATATTGACAATGACCACAGTGATCCATTTTTCAACCCAATATATGCCAAGGATATCTTCAATTACATGAAGGAGAGAGAGGTATGTAAGTGGCTGTTGGAGAGGGAGGATTTCTAGGTCTCATTTCCTCATCATTCCATCCTTCAAAATGCAAGTTGAAAGGGGAGGTAATAATGATGATTAAAATAATAACAGCAACAACTGACATCTACTGGTAGCTTACCATAAGTTAGACATTGGGGCTAAAGGGTTTATAGACATTATCTTATTTAATTCTCCCAATAACTTCATGATGGTAGGTCTTATTATCTCCTTTTTATAGATTGGAGAAACTGCTCAGCATCACACAGCTAGTATATGGTAGAGCTGGGATATGGGCTAAAAGTCTGATTACCTTGAAGACCATAAGCCTGCACCTCTGTTGAGGAGTCAGTCTCAGACACAAAAATAGTAGTCGTCTTCTGAGTGGCTGCTCTTAGAGATCTTTTCCCTTCTCTATACAAGTTTCTGGCGACATATGTGAAATCACTCTCCAACCAGGTGACACTTTCTTCCTCTTTAAAATCAGCCAGTTTCCTTGACCACTAAAATTCACTGATTCCAAATTTTCTTCTCTCTCTCTCTCTCTCAGTGGAACAGATGGGACCAAGATTATCTAACAACTAAAATTTTAGCAGGCCATGCATAAGAGCGAGGATAAATATCTTGTCTTCTCTCTAGAGACATAACATTTGATTAACTGACTCCAGAGCCTTCACTTTTTCTGGTGTAGTTTGGAGGAAGTAAGAGATAACTTTGTTATACTACAAGTATGGGCCTTAGCTCAGCAGTGTCAGTTTCACTTGGGATCTTGTTAGAAATGCAGAAATCTAGCCCCACCCAGGCCTTCTAAATTATAATGTGAATTTTAAAGATCCCCAAGTGGCAAATGTGTTAAAGTTTGCAAAGCACTGCTCTACACAGCATGGCATCGTGCTTTAGATTTAATTGCAAAGAAGGGGCAGAACCTCTTTGGTATTCATTGATAGTCATAGGTGTATTCCTGCCCATATTCCATACTCCCCCTAGGCTCCTCCATATCCACCCTGATGCTTGAATATGATGTGCATCCATTTCCCAAGGGTAACTAGAACTTGTCTGGAAAAAGGAGATTTTGATCGGCCCCTATCTGATACCAGCTGAAAATAATGAGTTAGAACTGAAGAAGTTAATTACGTTGTTACAATTTCTTTTTCTGAGATATTGGTTGCAAGTATTTTTTTCCTAAGTTACAATTTTTGAACTATAAGGAGAGTTTGTGGATTAATATTTCTTTTTTATTGCTGCCAGGAAAAGTTCATACTTAAAAAATACATGAACAGGCAGAATGACATCAGCAGTTGCATGAGGGCCATTCTTGTGGACTGGCTGGTAGAGGTGCAGGTAAGCCTGACAACTGGTGCTTTAAGGGGCTGCTCTTCTCTTTATTGATTATTCATTCAGTATCACCAGACTCCAAGCATGGTAAAAAATTTTCTGGGCCTACAGAGCTGAGCCTTCGGGGAGCTTATGAACTAGGAGGCAAGGTAAGACATGCAGACAGACTAGTACAATAAAAAGTAGAATACACTAGGTACTATAAGAATGTTATACATAAGATACTGTGAGAACCCAGAGGAAGGAGACACTACTTCTAGAAAAGGCAATGATGGTATGGTAGTTTAATCATTCTTAAAATTTTGCAAAAGTCTATCTCGTGATTTGGATAGGGGTCAGTGACAAAGTCTTTCAAGCTTTGAATGAGATTGGTGATAGGAAGGACAGTGTGGCAGACATGGCAGGACCAGACATAGCAGGTAGCTATTTTTCCAGGGTTGGATGTTGAGAGAATATTGCTATGAATACTTAGTTATCATTTTACACAAAGGAAGGAGAGTCCAGAATAGTACCTGGCACATAGTGGAGTGTCAATAAATATTTGTTGAATGAATGGAATCGAATGGCTTGCTGTGGAGTTTGCAAGAAAATATAAGGCATAGACTATGCCCAGAAGAGTCTTAGCTATATAATTAGGAAGAAAAGGTAATATAGTTTAATATCCTTTATTGAGTATGAGAGGAGTGGTTCAGGGTCACTTTGAAGTAACAGACCAGGAAAATGTGGTAGACATGATATATTTGGATATCAGTAAATCATGAAAATGCCTCTCATCTTATGGAAATAATGAAGAATAATGAATTAGATAAGAGCAGAATTTGGGGGGTGCCTGGGTGACTCAGTCAGTTGAGTGTCCAACTCTTGGTTTTGGATCAGGTCATGATCTCAGGGTGGTGAGATCAAGCCCTGCACTGGGCTCCATGTTCAGTGGGGAGTCTGCTTGAGATTCTCTTTCTCTTTTTTCCTCTGCCCCTCTCTCCCCCACCCTCTCAAATAAATAAATCTTTTTTTTTTTTTAAAGATTTTATTTATTTTATTTGTCAGAGAGAGAGATCACAAGTAGGCAGAAAGGCAGGCAGAGAGAGAGAGAAGGGGAAGCAGGCTCCCTGTTGAGCAGAGAGCCCGATGCGGGACTCGATCCCAGGACCCTGGGATCATGACCTGAGCTGAAGGCAGCTGCTTAACCAACTGAGCCACCCAGGCATCCCAATAAATCTTTTTAAAAAGAGTAGAATTTGGGTAAATCTTACATAAGTAAAACTGATCCCAAAGATTTCTGATCATTATTAAGCTAGAAGGAGATTTCTAGAAGATTGCCAGTGGATTTTGTTCTAATCAACATTTTTATTAGTGAGGTAAATGAGAACAGAAAAGATAAACTCATCAAATATTGCATGGCATGAGACTAGGAGTAGGGACAGGCAATAAATGGATATCAGAGATAAAATATCTCTACTAGCTGGAATGATGAACTGAATCTTTTTTTTAAATTTAATTTATTTATTAACATATAATGTATTATTTGTTTCAGGGGCTCAGGGGTAAAAGTCTGTGAATCATCAGTCTTACACAAATTCACAGCACTCACCATAGCACAGACCCTCGCCATTGTCCATCACCCAGCTACCCCATCCCTCCCCCCACCCCAGCAACCCTCAGGAACTGAATCTTTTTTAAAAAAGCTTTTGTTGTTATTTTTATTGCACAAAAGTTCACATTTGTTATAGGAAAGTAATATAATTACCTGTGATCCCACAACTCACAACCACTGTTAATATTTGTGTGTATATTATTCCTCCACTTTAAGTGGTGGTCATCTACTTTAGGGGTATGCCTCTAGTGTATGAATCATAGAATCACAGATGCCCAGGTCCCATCCCATATTATCAAATCAGAATTGTGGGGGTGTGGCCCATACATATACATATATTTTTTGGTTTTTTAAAAGAATTTTTATTATTTTATTCATCATAAGTATACTCTTTAATCCCCATCATCTATTTCGCCCATCTCCCCACCCACCATCAGTTTATTTTCTGTAGTTAAGAGTCTGTTTCTTGGTTTGTCTTTCTCTTTTTTCCTTTTACTCTTTTGTTTTTTAAATTCCACATATAAGCAAGATCATACGGTATTTGTCTTTTTTATTTTTTATTTTTTAATTAACGCATAATGTATTATTTGCCCCAGGGTACATGTCTGTGGATCCTCAGGCTTACACATTTCACAGCACTTACCATAGCACATACCCTCCTCAATGTCCATAACCCAGCCACCCTATCCCTACCCGCCCCTACCTCCCAGCCACCCTCGGTTTGTTTCATGAGTTTAGGAGTTTCTTATGGTTTGTCTCCTTCCTGATCCCCTCTTGTTTCATTTCCCTCTCCCACCCCCCACAACCCACCAGCCTGCCTCTCGAATTCTTCATATCAGAGAGATCATATGATAATTGTCTTTCTCTGATTGACTTACTTCGCTTAGCATCATACTCTCTGGCTCCATCCATGTTGTTGCAAATGGCAAGATTTCATTCTTTTTCATGGCTGAATAATATTTCATTGTGTATATATACCACATCTTCTTTATCCATTCATCTATTGAGGGACACTTGCGTTGCTTCCATAGTTTGGCTATTGTAACTAATGCTGCAATAAACATAAGGGTGCATGTATCCCTTTGAATTAGTGTTTTTGTATTTTTTGGGTGAAGGGGCACATATATATATATTTTTAATTATTGACATATCATGTATTATTTGCTTCAGGGGTACAGGTCTGTGAATCATCAGTCTTACATGATTCACAGCATTCACCATAGCACATACCCTCCCCATTGTCCATCACCCAGCCACTCTATCCCTCCCGCCTCACCCCCAGCAACCCTCAGTTAGTTTCCTAAAATTAAGAGTCCCTTATGGTTTGTCTCCCTCCCTGATCCCATCTTGTTTCATTTTTCCCTCCCTTCCCGCCCTGCCTCTCAAATTCCTCCTATCAAAGAGATCATTTGATAATTGTCTTTCTCTGATTGACTTATTTCACTTAGCATAATACCCTCTAGTTCCATCCACGTCATTGCAAATGGCGAGATTTTTTTTTTTTTATGGCTGCATTGTATTCCATTGTATATATATACCACATCTTCTTTATCCACTCATCTGTTGATGGACATCTAGGTTCTTTCCATAGTTTGGCTATTGTGGACATTGCTGCTGTAAACATTGGGGTACACATGCCCCTTTGGATCACTACATTTGTATCTTTGGGGTAAATGCCCAGTAGTGCGATTGCTGGGTCATAGGGTAGCTCTATTTTCAACTTTTTGAGGAACCTCCATACTGTTTTCCAGAGCGGCTTCACCAGCTTTCATTCCCACCAACATTGTAGGAGGGTTCCCCTTTCTCTGCATCCTTGCCAACATCTTGTCGTTTCTTGACTCGTTAATTTTAGCCATTCTGACTGGTGTGAGGTGGTATCTCATTGTGGTTTTGATTTGTATTTCCCTGATGCTGAGTGATGTTGAGCACTTTTTCATGTGTCTGTTGGCCATTTGGATGTATTCTCTGAAGAAATGTCTGTTCATGTCTTCAGGGCACATATATTTTTATAAAGCTCCACAAGTGATTTTTTTAAAGATTTTATTTATTTATTTGTCAGAGAGAGAGCACAAGCAGAGGGAGTGACAGGTGAGGAAGAAACAGGCTCTCTGCTGAGCAGGGAGCCTGATGCGGGGCTCGATCCCAGGACCCTGGGATCATGACTCGAGCGGAAGGAAGATGCTCAACCGAGCCACCCAGGCGCCTCTCCACAAGTGACGTTAATGTACACCTTTTGATAGAGAATCACAGTTCTAGAAAACATGTACAGTATTTTTATAACTTTAATTTTTATATTTTTAAATAAACAGTAAAGTGGACTTTTATGGTATATAGTTCTATGAAATGTTAACATTTGTTTTGAAACAAGATTCACAAGAAGTTGCAAAAAACAGTATAGGGAAGTCCTGTGTACCTTTCACCTACTTTCTCCTGATGGTAACATTTTACATAACTATAATATAGTGTCATAATCAAGGTCCACGGGCCTTATTTAAATTTCATCAGTTTTACATGCATTTATTTGTTGTGGGTGTTTAGTCTGTATAGTTTTATCAAACATAAAAATTTTGTAAGCACTGCCACCACAGTTGAGATACAGAACTGTTCCATTACCACAAGGATCCTTCATGTTACCCTTTTATAGCAACAGCCGTCTTCCTCCCCTCACCTTCCTGTCCCTGGGAACTCATAATTTGTTTTTACATCTATAACTTTGTAATTTCATAAATGGTATATAAATGGAATCATACAGTACATAACTTTTTGAGATTGATTTTTATCCTTCACCATAATTCCCTTGAGATTCACCTGTAGTGCGTAAGAGTTCTGGTTGCTCTATGTCCTTGTCAGCACTTGGTATTAGTATTTTTTAATTTTAGCCATCTAATAGGTGGGTAGAGGAGTCTCACCATAGTTTTAATTTGCATTTCCTCAAAGGCTAATAATGTTGAACATCATACTTACTTGTCATCCATCTATCCTCTTTGGTGAAGTGTTTTAAGTCTTGACCATTTTTTAAATAGGATAGTTTCTTTTCTTTTCCCTTTTTAAAATTATGTTCAATTAGTCAACATATAGTATATTTTCTTTGTGTCAAGTTATTGAGAGTTCTTTACATATTCTGAATATAAGCCCTGTGTTGGATATGTGATTTACAAATATATCCTAAGAGTCTGTAGCCTTTTTATTTTCTTATTTGGGTCTTTCACAGAGCAAAAGTTTTTTTTTTTTTTTTTAATTTTGATAGTCTAGTTTTTCAGTGTTTTCTGTTATGGATTGTGCTTTTAAAATTCTCTGCCTAAACCTAAGTCATGAATATTTTCTCATATGTTATCTAAAAGTTTTATAGTTTTAACATTAAATCTGTAATCCATTTTGAGTTAATTTTTGTATAGTATGAGGTTTTTGAGGTCAAAGTTCATTTTTTTTTTTTTTTGCATATGGATGTCCAGTTGTTCTAACAACATTTGTGGGAAAATACACTTTTTTCCCCACTAAATTGCTTTTGCACCTTTGCCAAAAATCTATTGACCTTATTTGTGTGGATCTATTTCTATACTTATTTCTATATTCTGTTTTATTGATCTCTGTGTCTGTCGCTTTGCCAATATCACACTGTCTTTATTCTTGTAGTTTTATAGTAAGTCTTAAAACTAGGTAGTGTGATCCTTCCACTTCTATTCTTTTTTTTTTTCAAAATTGTTTTAGTTATTCTAGTTCCTTTGCTTTTCTATATAAATTTTAGAAAGTTTGTTTATAGCTACAAAAAAAATCCTGCTGAGAATTTGATTGGAATTGAGTCACATCTTGTGCAGAAAACAGTTAACAGGCCAAATACTGCTATCCTTAGAAAGTCCTGTTTGCAAAGTTCGCCTTTGGGCATCTGAGAAGTTGACTGGTAAACTGTTCCGTACACTGCTATAAAACCCTCCCTTAATGATAACTGTGCCTAAACTCTTTGTATAAACAATGTGGTTTATTCTGAACTCTTGCTTTCCTTTTGTGAGTCTGAAATTTTGGTACATGCTAGGCAGAGAGTGTTTACATGACCAGCTCCCAATAAAATCTTGGGCACTGAGTTTCCCTGGTAGTCAGCACTTTACCTGTATTGTCACATCTCATTCCTGGAGGAATTGTGTACATCCTGAGCAGCTGACTCCATTGGGGTAAGACTCTTGAAAGCTTGTTTCTGGTTTTTGGCAACTTTTGCTGATGTTCTCATTTACTTGATTTTGCTTTCAATCTTTTGTTATAATAAATCATAGCCATGAGTATGACTATATGCTAAGTCCTGTGACTAGGAATCGCTTTACCTTGGGGTGGTCTTGGGGACCATCAACACACATCTACAGGTGAATTTGAAAAGAATTAACGTCTTTTCTGTGTTGAATCTTCCATACCAATGAATGTGGTATGTCCTTCATTTATTTTGGTTTTCTTTGATTTCTGTCTTTTTACCATATAGATCCTGTACATGTTTTGTTAGATTTATATCAAAATATTTTATTTTCTTGGAGCTACTGTAAATGATATTTTTTTAAATTTAAATTCAATTAGCCAACATATAATACATCATTAGTTTCAGATATAGTATTGTAAATGATATTTTTAAGAATGTAGTTTTCCATTTGTATACTACTAGTATGAAATATTGATATTTATGTATTGACTTATTAATTCTTAGGAGTTCTTTTGTTTTTATAGATTTCTTGAATTAGCTACATAGACAAATATGCCATTTGCAAATCGGGACAGTGTTACTTCTTCCTTTCCAATATGCATGATTTTAATTTCATTTTTGTGTTTTACTGCACTGCATAGGACTTCTATTATGATGTTGAATAGCAACAGTGAGAGTGGACAGCTTTGCTTTGTTCCTGATCTTAGGAAGAAAGCAGTTAGTCTTTCAAAATTAGTATGATCTTAACTGTAGAGTTTTTGTAGACACCCTTGATCAGGTTGAGAAATTTACTTTCCATTCCTAGTTTGCTGATGTATGTTTATCATGAATGGATGTTGAATTTTGTCAAATGCTTTTTTCCCCACATCTGTTGATACAATTTTATTTGTTTAGACTATTAATATGGTAGATTACATTGATTGATTTTCAAATATTGAAGTAGCCCCATTCCTGGGATTAAACCCCACTGGGTCCTGGTGTATTATTCTTTTTATATATTGCTAGATTTTATTTGCTAGTATTTTTTTGAAGATTTTTGTATCTGTGTTTATGATGGATGTTTCTCTGTAGTATTTTTTTTGTACTGTCTTTGGTTTTGGTATGAGAATGTTGCTGACTTTATAAAATAATTTGATAGTATCCCCCTCTTCTATTTTCTGGAAGATATGTATAGAATTAATGTTATTTATTCTTTAAATGTTCTGTAGAATTCACAAGTGAAGTTATTTGGGCCCGAAGTTTGTTGTTGTTTTTTTTTTTTCCTGAAGGATTTTAACTAAAAATATAGTTTCTTTAATGGTTATAAGATTATTCAAGTTACCTATTTCGTTTTAGGTGACTTTTGATTTGTGGTTTGTGGTTTTCAAGGAATTGGTTCACTTCATCTAAGTCTAATTTATATGCATATAGTTGTTCCTGTATTCCCTTATTATTCACTCCTTCATTCCTGATATTTGGTAATTTGTGTCTTCTTTTTGTTTATCAAGCTTGCTAGAAGTTTATCAATTTTCTTGATCTTCTCAAAGAGTCAAGTTTTCATTTAATTCATTTTCTTACTGTTTTTTTGTTTTGTTTTGTTTTCAGTTTTATTGGTATCTGCTCCAATTTTTTATAGTTTCCTTTTGTTTTGGGTTTAATTTGCTCTTCTTCTAATTTCTTAACGTGGAAACTTAGGTTATTGATTTAAGACCTTTCTTTTCTTTAATAGAAGCATTTAATACTATACATTTCTCCCTAAGCATTGCTTTAGCTGCATGCCACAAATTTTGGGAGACATCCTCTTTGATCCCTGGACTATTTAGAAGTTTGTCATTTGCTATCCAAGTGTTTGGAGTTTTTACTATTATTTTTCTGTTATCAATTTCTAGTTTAATTCTATTGTGCTCAAAGAAAACACTATGTATGATTTTAATTCTTTAAAAATTTTAAAGGGTTATCACCCAGGATATGGTCTGTCTTGGTGAATTTTCCAGGTGCACTTGAGAAAATGTGTATTCTGTTGCTGTTGGATGGAGTGTTCTATAAATGTCAGTTGGATCCAGTTGGTTAATGTTAATTTCTTCATTATCCTTGCTGTTTTTCTGTGTACTAATTCTGTTACTGAGAAGAGTACTGAAATTTTCAATTATAATTGTGAATTTGTATATTTTTTCAGTCTTGTCATTGTTTGTTTTATTTATTTTGAAAATCTGCTAGGAACATACACATTGAAGATTAGTTGTATCCTCTTTAGAGTGTTTCATGACTTGCTTTTTTTCTCATGTAACAATGTTCATGTAATTGTGACATCTTTTCAGTTAAAATGATGTATTTCTGCATCATTTATGTTGACTACATAGTATTCTGTTCTTCAACTGTCATTATTTATCCAACCTCCTATTAATGGACATATAGGCTATTTCTAAATTTTGCTCTTAGAAATAACCCTATAGTGAACATGCATATACTTCCATTGTTCATGATTATACTGTTGTTTTTCTGTATTAAATTACTAGGAATAGAAGTATTAGATCAAAGTAATGCACAATTGCACATATAGGCACTGTCCTTCTGAAATATCATGCCCATTGTACTTATACTGAAGAAAAATGATTTTCTCATAATCTTACCAAAATAGAGTGTTGTGATTTTTGCCATCTAATAAATGAAAATTTTTAATGTGTTTTTTTAAGTTGATGTGTAGTAGCATTGGCATTTTAAGTAGTTAGGTTCATCGGTTTTTTCTTTATGGTTTTAAGATTTGTTTCTTGCTTAGAAAAGTCTTATCCAGTCATAAGTAAATATTTCTCTGAATTTTTTGTAGAACATTTATAGTTTCATGTTCACATTTAAATCTTTGTCTAGAATTTATTTTGATTTTGGTGTCAACACCTATACACCTTCCCCCAAATGATTATCCAGTTATTCCTTTTTTTAAAGATTTATTTTATTTTATTTATTTGAGAGAGAGAGAATGAGAGAGAGAAAGTATGAGAAGGGAGAGGTCAGAGGAAGAAGCAGACTCCCCGCCAAGCAGGGAGCCCGATGCGGGACTTGATCCTGGGACTCCAGGATCACGACCTGGGCCGAAGGCAGTTGCTTAACCAACTGAGCCACCTAGGCGCCCCTATCCAGTTATTCTAATACCATTTATTTGTTTTCATTATCCACTGATTTGAATGACATATATTTTTATTATTAAGTATAGCTGACATACAATGTTATATTAGTTTCAGATGTACAACATAATGATTCAGTAATTCTGTACATTACTCCATGCTCACCATAATAAGTGTAATTATCATCTGTTACCATACAGCATTATTACAATATTATTGACTGTATTCCCTATGCTGTACTTCTCATCTGTGTGACTTACTTATTTTATAACTGGAAGTTTGCCCCTCTTAATCTTTAATCACATATACTTGGGTTTTTTTATGGTCTTTCCAATTTTATTCTTTTTTTTTTAAAGATTTTATTTATTTATCTGACAGAGAGAGAGAGATCACAAGTAGGCAGAGAGGCAGGCAGAGAGAGAGGGGAAGCAGGCTTCCTGCCGAGCAGAGAGCCCGATGCGGGGCTCAATCCCAGGACCCTGAGATCATGACCTGAGCCGAAGGCAGAGGCTTTAACCCACTGAGCCATCCAGGCGCCTCTCCAATTTTATTCTTTAGTACATTTGTCTATTCTAATATCAGTAGTATGCTGTTTTTATTATCATGGTTTGTAACACATTTATTGCCTCTTCACTTATTTTACAAAGTATTCATGGTTCTCACACATTAATTCTTCTAGGTGAGCTGTAGAATAGTTTTGTCAGTTTTTCAAAAATAGCCTGTTGGGATTAATTCAGGGAGAATTCACAGATTTCACAATATCAAATTTTCCAAGCCAGTTATATCTGTTTGGTTACCAGGTCTTCTTTTGTAAATTTAAGTTTTAAAAGATTCTCTTCATATTAGTCTCACTGACTTGAAAGGTTTTTCTTGGGTATTGAGGAATTTTTTTTTTTAAGATTTTATTTATTTATTTGACAGAGAGAAAGAGATCACAAGTAGGCAGAGAGGCAGGCAGAGGGAGGGGGGAAGCAGGCTCCCCGCTGAGCAGAGAGCCCGATGTGGGGCTCAATCCCAGGACCCTGAGATCATGACCTGAGCTGAAGGGAGAGGCTTAACCCACTGAGCTACCCAGGCGCCCGGAGGAATTTTTTTTAATGTTATGGGTGTTATCCTTTTTTCTTTAATTTTTAAATTTATTCATATATTGAGAAAGCAATTAATATTTTTTTCTGTATTTATTTTGTATTCATCTACTTTGCTGAACTAGTCATAGTTTATTTAATTTACTCTTGGATTTGATTGCTTATACTTTATTTAGAATTTTTGCTTCTGTATTCACAAATAAGATTCCTTTGTAAGTTTTTGGTGCTGTCTTTATTAAGTTGTGGTACTAGGACTGTTCTAGCCTAACATAATTAGAAAATTTTTTCTATAGTACTAAGTTTAACACGGGAATTATTTTCTTGGTGAACCGGCCCATGAACTTATTGATGCATGGTGCCATTTATGTGTATCATTCTTTGATAACTGATAACATTGATGATTATTGACCTACTAAGGATTTATTATTCTTCTTGAGTCGTTTTTGTGGTTTATACCATCTTTAAAAATCATCCATTTTGTAGGTTTTTCACAGTTATTGTCACAGACCGTATATGATATTCTTTTATAATTCTTTGTAATTATTTCTTTTTTCATTTAAAATACGTGTGATGTGTTAGCTTGCTTCCATGTGTTTGCATACATGTGCACGCTGTCTTCAGTGTTCCTTGCAAAAGTTTCATTCAGTTTTCTGGTCAAAGAACCAGCTCATGGATATATAACTTGTTCTTTTTAAAATATTTATTGACATCTGCTTTCATATTTGTTATTTTACTCTTAGTTTATTAAGGTTTATTTTGTTGTCTTCCCTAGTTTCTTAAAATGTGTGCTTAGTCTATTTTAATTATTTCTGACTTCATAATAAAAGCTTTAAAGGTATACATTTTCTTCCAATAGCTCTGATTACATCTCATTAATTTTGAAAGATAGTGTTGTAGCTATCTTGTTTTTTTCCTCAATAATCTGTGATTGCAATTTTTATTTCCTCATTGTTTTTTTTCTTTAAGAATAATGCTTACCATTTTTTTCAAATGCTTTTCTTTACTTTATTTGGTTTATCCTTTTGTTGCCAATTTCCAGATTTATTGTACTGCGTGTTGAGAATGTGACCTGAATGATAATTTCTGTTTTTCTTAAGTTAATGAGATTTTCTTCATGGCTTCAGATATAATGGATTTTTATAAATGATTCACTGATGTTTGTAGAAAATGGGTATTCTCTATAAAATACAAAGATCATTATATCAATTAATTTTGACTTAATAATTATATAATTTATATGCTAATTTATTTTTCTGCTTAACTTATCAAAGTCTAAGAGCAGTGTGGTAACCACCCAGAATCATTGTTTAGTTAATTTCTCCTGGCATTTCTTCCCTCCATCTCACCTTAAACCCTCTGCCCATAGAATTTTTTAACTATAAATTAATACATATTTATAATATGTGTGTATGTATTCATATAGATTTGTGTATATATGTATATGAATAAAATCAACTGTTTTCTTATTCCTCGGAGGTAACAACTATAAATAATTTAGTGTATCCTTCTAGATTCTTTTATGTGTATATTATCACTTTTATTAAGTTTTGATTATGCTTTCTTTAAAGTCTTAAGTTTTATGAGTAATGCATGAATGTACACACATATAGGCATATATATATACATAAAAATGCAGCTTTTTAATGAGTGTGGGTTTTATGATATTTTTGTTATATGAATAGGTCATGCTGTACACATTGCTCTGCATCTTGCTCTTTTAAGAATGTCTTAGTAGGGGTGCCTGGGTGGTTCAGTTGGTTGAGCATCTGCCTTCAGCTCAGGTCATGATCCCAGGGTCCTGAGATTGGGCCCCATGTCAGGCTCCCTGCTCAGTGGAAAGCCTGCTTCTCCCTCTGCCTGCTGCTCCCCCTGCTTGTGCTCTCTCTCTTTCACTCTTGGTCTATCTCAAATAAATAAATAAAATCTTTAAAAAAATAAAAAAAAATAAGAATGTCTTAGTAATCCTTCCATATAATTATAGATCTACCTTATTTTTTTTAAGTGTTGCATAATATTCTATTATATGGATATAGCCCATTATTTAATCAGTCTCTCTAGTGAACCTGTTCTATTAATTGCCTCTCAAGTATGATGAGATAATTTGCACACTTTTAGTTTATTTCTGCTTCTATTTTTAGTCAAGATAACTGTGACTTTTAGATCTGCATTATTATTAATACATTACCTTCCCTACAAATAATTATTTTTGACATTTCTAGATGCAGATATGTTTTCTTTAATTTTGTCCTGTATATCATGAGTCCTTTCAGTCTGAAGATTTAATCTTTCTTTGGCTCAGAGAAAATTGTTTTTGAAAGATAACTTTTTATTACTTTTATGTTCAGAAAATTCAGCAGCATACACTTAGCCCCGTTTGGTGGCCAGTTCTTTAGCCTTTGCTTTTTCCAACTGGGCAATGCAAACCACCAACTTTAGACCCAGGACATTGCCTCTCCAGTGACAGTGGGTCTCATCATACCTGTCATTGTAATTGATCCTAATAGCTTCCACCAGCTTAGCCAGAGCTTCTTTGTCTTCTGAGTTAGCCTGTGTGAAGGTGAAAGTGGTACAGGTCTTTTCTGCAGACCAGACACCTCAGCCTGGCCTTCCCCTTGATAATGCAGTAGGGAACCCCCATTTTATGACACAGGGCAGGCATGAAGGCAACCAACTCAGTGGGATCCAACCCACATCATGTGCAATCAGTACCAGCTGAACCTTCCTGTTTTCCACCAAGGTGGTGACAGTATTAACCCCAGTTGGAAGGACGGGCAGCTTCTTAGTTGGGACATCCTCTTTGCCAGTAGCTTTCTTCTCAGTCTGGGCCAACAATCCCTGCTTCTTCTCTTGCTTGGTCTCTGGTTAGTATTTGTGGGTCAGCTTACGCAGTTTCGTAGCTCTTTGGTGGTCCAAGGCCTGGATAAACTCGTTAATCACAGGAGGCACTTTTAGACATTTATAGTGAATAGCCCTTTGCCGCTGTAGCCTGATGTAGCGGGGCCATTTGACAAAGTGGGTGAGGTCCCTTTTGGGCTGGATGTCCTGTCTAATGCCAGAAATCTTGGATGTTTTCTAAAACAGGGGATTGACCACCTTCTTGGCCTCCTGCTTCTTCACAACAGCAGGGGCTGGGGCCACCTTCTTCCCCTTAGCCTTTGTTCCTTTTGGCATCTTGGATGGCTAGAGGAGAGACTGGTTCAGAGAAATTTTTATCATTTATTTCTCTTTGGCCTCTTATCTCATTCTGAGAGTGTGTGTGTGTGTGTGTGTATCTCCAGAATCTGTTCTTGTGTCTTGGGTTTTCATTTATTTTCTTCAACTCTCTCTTACCTCTCAGTTCTGGGAGAATTTCTTAAAGCAGCCTTTGGAATCATTGATTTGACTTTTGTCATAACTGAACGTACTATTCGCTTCCTCTATTACATTTTTAATTAAGTAATTGCCTTTTCATCAGAAACCAGTCTTTCTGGATCTGTGTTCTCTTTTCATACAGTGACCTCTCAGATCTTGTTAAGAGTATACTTTTTGGGGCGCCTGGGTGGCTCAGTGGGTTAAAGCCTCTGCCTTCGGCTCAGGTCATGATCTCAGGGTCCTGGGATCGAGCCCCACGTCGGGCTCTCTGCTCAGCAAGGAGCCTGCTTATCCCCCTCTCTCTCTGCCTGCCTCTCTGCCTACTTGTGATCTCTTTCTCTCTGTCAAATAAATAAATAAAATCTTTTTTAAAAAAGTATACTTTTTAAGTTTATTTCAGTTCTTTGAAGTGAAAAGGTTTCATAAGTAGACACTTGCTCTGGTTTCTCAGAACATTTCTCTTGAAAAATTATTTGTTCTTTTTCATATAAATGGGTGATTTTCTCCATTTATTCATCTTCGCAGAACACGGTTTTTGAGTTTTGGAATTTGAGATAAATTTTGTCAAATTTGTTTCCTCCTTTGAGACTAAGAGTACTCTTTATATTTTCTACAGTTATTTATTTATTCCCTTTTGTTCCTTCTTACCCATCCCCAGGGAAGGAGCATAATTGTTTATGAAGAATTAGAAGAGTGTGTCAGCCAAGGGCAGTTATGAGGGAGAGACCCTTGCTACAGTGATGAAAGACTTCTTTGTTTGTTGTAGCTGCTTGAATTATCTAGAGCACTGCCACTCTTCTCTAACTGGCACAAAGTAAGGTTCCTCATTTGGAGCCTGATCCTGAGGTGACGGAAAACCGTATCATGTGAAGAATAGTTACAGGAAGTCAAGTTATTTGGTCTAGAATGGAGATTTATAAGAGACATGATAACCGTCTTCAGTAGCTGAAGGGCTGTCACAAGAACAATTAGACTTGCTCTATGTAGTCCCGAGTGGTAGAATTATGTTAGAAGAGTACTGTCTTACATTCAAAGAAGGAGGATTGCTATCACTGACCCTGCTGCTGATTTGAATATTTATTGACTCCAAATTTCAACCATTCATTCAGATATTGCCCACACTTTAGATGTTAACCATTTCATAACAACGTGTTACATGGGTGGCCAAGTGCCTATGAGAGGTACTGGGAAGAGGCTATGTAAGCATTGGCTTTGTCATTTACTCACAGAGGTATTATCCTCAGAGAACTGCTACTTTTCATCCTTACTGTCTTTTTTTTGGTAATTACTTGACCTCAATTTCTTGATACTTAAAGTGGTAGTCATTACCCTTAATGTGCATGAACTCTCTCCATCTCTTATGACATTCCTTTGGAAAATGTGGTAGGCAGAATAAAATGTTCACATCCTAATCCCCAGAATCTATGAATATGTTACTTTATGTGGCAAAGGGAAATTAAAATAGAATATGGAATTAAGATTGTAATCAGCCAAATTTAAGATACAGTGATTATCCTGGATTATCCAAATGGACTCAGTGTAATCACAAGGGTTCTTAAATGTGGAAGAGGGAGGCAGAGTAATGCAGTGTGAGAAAGACTCTGCTGGCCTGGAGGATGGAAGGGACCACAAACCAAGGAATATGGGCAGCTTGTAGAAGTTAGAAGAAGGATTTTCTACTAGAACCTCTGCCGCCTCCTGATGGCGCACGGGAGAAGAACGAGGCACAAACAAATCAGCTGCAAGAGAAAGGGAGCAGGGGTCGACAGTAGAAAAGATTGTCGCCCTGAACAACTCCTCAGTTTCATATTTATTAGAAAGTAGGTAACAACCAACAAAGAAGCCGGAGTAGGTTACACACTGACCATGAGTCTTGTAGATACGTAAGAAGAAAGGCAAAATATGTCTGGTCACGTAGTACATGACGTATAGTGAGCAAGGCCAAACAGAAGGATTGTCTAACTGCTGATGCTCTCCGGGGAAGGGGAGATAACAGAAAAATGAAGCAAGTGGCGTTCTGCCCTGAGCGAGCCGGGCATCCCCAGCTGCTCAGCTTCAAGGACGCATATCGTCCTCTCTCCCAGAGGCCTATCGCCAGTACGTGTTTTTCTTGAGGCTGTATCTAAGCATGCTTAGTAACTAGTGTAATTTCTCATAGGTTATATATTTTAAACAGTACGTTGTTCTGAGGGACAGTTACAAACCTCTAGAAAGAAACACAGTTCTTTTAACACCTTGATTTTTTTTTTTTTTTTAGCCCAGTGAGTTCTATTTTGCACTTTTGACTTTGAGATCTGTGAGATAATTGTATTGTTTTAAGCCGCTAAGTGTGTGGTAATTTATTACATTGCAATAGGAAGCTGGTAAGGATGGATTTATGAGAAGATCCAAGGCCATATCCCAGGAACAATAAGAACAGCTTCTTGGTGTTTGTGTTATTCAGAAATTTAATGCATCTATTGCTGAACTGATGTATTCAGCCATTTTCTGATAATCATCCATTTCTCCAATGCTTCTTATTGGCCAAATTTTTGGACATTTAGGCTTCGGTCAATAAGAGTAGCCTACATAAAAGGAGGCCCAATGAAGTAAGCGAATTTTACTAGGAAGGTGATTTCTACTCAGTATAAGGAAGAATTTTCCATTAAAACCATTCAAAGAGAGATCAGGCTATATTTGGAGGTTCTATAGCGGAAACTGAACAATTATTTGGTGGAGACGTTAAAGAGAAGATTCCTGCATTGGTTGAGGTGTTGGATTAGTGTAGATTTTATTGTTCTTGAATCTAAGAACCTAAGAGGTTGAGAGGAAGAAGCATCCCTGAGGATTGGGAGGACCCCTGTGTGTAGTGCAGATTGTGCCTACACAAGGTTTCTAGGCAAGACAAAAGTGGGCAGTGGAATCCAGCTCACACCATTTGTCAAGCTGTACATTTTGGCTGTGGAGCTGCTCTGCCTTGAGGCAGGGGGACCTTTTTCTAATTCATATAAAAGTATTGTTTACTTGATAAGATTTGTACCTGCAGGACTGCATTCACTCAAATATGTCACTTTTTTTTTTCTAATTTGCTCAAAGATGCCATATGGGCAGGAACTAACACTGGGTCTAGAGTTATAGGAGGTGGTTTCTTGGAGTTGGTGAAGGCAAGGCAAGGATACATAAGAGAAAAAAAGGGAAGGAGGATTATACTACTATTGCTTTAATTTCATTCTGGCTTCTCCAATCCCTCAGCTCACTTCCAAATGGTGTTATTGATACTTTCTCCCAATCCATATATTCTAATAGCATATCTAATTGGGAAGAGACACTAGTGAATGAATAAACTAATAAACGGGTCTCTGTATTTTAGAGCTAAAGGAACATGATCTCTTTGGGGGAGTTCACTGTATAATGTAATAGCAAATGGGGAAAATAAGAATCTAGATATTGGAGATGAAGGGGAGAGGGTGTGTTCACTCAGGTGCTCCTAGAGAAGGCAGAGCACCCGTCTCTGCTTTATAGGACTGGTTGTCTACCTAAGTGTAGGGATGGATAATGCTAGGGTCCTCAAAGGCGCAGGAGGTCTAGCCAGGCACCTAGCTGAAGCAGTTCCTACGTTTGTAGCTGAGTCTCAGCTGGCCAGGTCTGGTAGTTCCACTGTCCTCAGTGCCAGAGACCAGGTAGTTAGATCTACTGGATATGACCTTGGGGTGGGACAATATGGCAGATTCCTGTTTGTGTCTTCCTCCAGATGACCTTTGAGATGAGTCACGAGACCCTGTACTTGGCAGTGAAACTGGTGGATCACTACCTTATGGAGGTAGTATGCAAGAGGGACCAGCTACAACTCCTTGGTTCCACTGCGTTTCTGATTGCAGCAAAATTTGAGGTGAGCCTGAGTACATAGAGCTTGGAGAAAAATAATCAAGTTTCTATCCACGTCCGATATCTATGTATGTATTTGTATGCATAAATGTGCATATATGTATGTATATGTGTATGTATCATCTACATGTATATATACCCACGCACACATACATGCATTTACATTTGCATATATGTTCACCCGTGTGTGTGTGTGTGTGTATGTGTATAATTACATACATACACACACAAATAATATCCCCTACCTTTTTTTTGTTGGTCTTTCCTAGAAGGATGCTGGTGTTGGGTGGCAATGGTGGTATGTTTGTTTCCTGGTGTCCACAGGGTTCTTTCACTTCTTCTTTGAAGATGTGTGTATGTGGGCATGTGCCTAGTTAAATACATTGTTCTTTGTAAATCTTCCTTCTGATCCATAATTCTCTGCCCACCCTGCACTCTTTTCTTCTACCAACTTCATCTCCACCCAGTCTCCACTGCATAGTCTTGAACTGCATAGAAAGGATGAATACCCAACTTTTGTGTCAATATGGACAGGACTGGAGGAGATTATGCTGAGTGAAATAAGTCAAGCAGAGAAAGTCAATTATCATATGGTTTCACTTACTTGTGGAGCATAAGGAATAACATGGAGGACGTTAGGAGAAGGAAAGCAAAAGTGAATTGGGGTAAATCGGAGGGGGAGATGAAGCATGAGAGACTGTGGACTCTGAGAAACAAACTGAAGGTTTTGGAGGGGAGGAGGGGAGGGGGACGGGTGAGTCTGGTAGTAGGTATTAAGGAGGGCATGTATTGCATGGAGCACTGGGTGTTATATGTAAACAATGAATCTTGGAATACTGAAAAAAATAAAATTAAGATGTTAAAAAAAAGAAGAAGCTTAAAAAAAAAAAGAAAGAAAGAAAGAAAAAAAAAAAGAAAAAAGAAAGCAGTTCCAAACCTTGGTGCTGGAGACATTTAAGAGAACATGGCCTGGTACAGATGGTAGTGAGTCCAGGTGAAATAGTTATTTTTGAAGTAGCATGATAAAAGCAAGTAGCTGGTCTTTTTTTTTTCTTTTCCTTTCTTTTCTTTCTTTCCTTTTTTTTTTTTTTTGATGATCTATCCATTCACTTTAGAGAGGGAAAGCATAGAGGGAGGGGCAGAGGAAGAGGGTGAATCTGGAAGCAGACTCCCCGCTGAGTGGGGCTTGATCCCAGGACCCTAAGATCATGACCTGAGCTGAAATCAAGAGTCAGCCACTTAACTGACAGGAGCCACCCAGGTGCCCTGCTGGCCTTTCTTTCATAAACGTAAACCATCTAATTTCTCTGATTCTTTCCTTTTCCTTAGATGCTAAATGATCTTGTTCAACTGTAATATTTCCACAGATAGCCTACTTGTATGAAACCTTAGGGTTTAGAAGCAGAGAGGTAGCAACTTTTACTGAATTTAAAGAGCTTTAGAACTGTAGGTTTGTTTGTGTGCTCCCTTACTTGCTCCCTCCCCAGCTTTACCCTGAACTTGCTTCTTGCCTCCCTTTCTCCTGTACTCCCTCACTCTCTTCCTAGAGCCTTACCTCCCTCCCTCATTCCAGTCCTCTCTCTTTTGCTTATTTGCCTCCCTTTCTTGCCTCCCTTTCTTGCTCTTGTTTCTCTTCCCTCCTTGCTTCACTTCCACCCTTGCTCCCTAACTCCCTTCCTTTTTCCAGCCTTCTCTCAATCCCTCCCTCATCCCTCCCTAGATTCTTCCGTCCCTGCTTTGTGCACTCATTCACTACAAACTGGGTTTCCTCCCTGTATCACTCTTTCCCTCCCTCCCTCCCTGGTTCCCTCTTTCCCCTCCTCCCACCCTTCCATCCATCCCTCCTTCTGTGTCTCCTTTCCTGCCACTTTCCCCCTCCACCGCCCTCCCTCACTCTGGACCATTCCGTCCTCTTCCCTCCCTCCCTTACTCCTTTCTTCCCTTTATTTTCCCTTCTTTTGCTCTCTTCCCTCTGTCCCATCTCTCCTCACTCTCCACCTCATTCCTTTCATGCTGAACTCCCTCCCTGTCTTTTGCTTCCCTCTTCCATTCCCTCCCTCCTCCCTTTTCTGTTCATTCCTTCTCTCCCTTCACGTGCTCCTTCCCTCTCTACCTCCCACTCTTGCTTCCTGGTACCCTGGCACCACCTGGCACCAGGACTCCCTCTGATTCTAGCTGCCTCCCACCTTCTTTCTCTCATCTCCTTCCCTTGCTTCTTCTCTGTCTTCCTCCTGCTGCCTTTTCTCCTTTCCTTACTATTTCCCTCTTGGGTTCACTTCCTTCCCTACTCACTTGCTCCCTGGTTTGCTTGCTCCTCCTAAGTGTCTGCTCCCTCCAACCTCCCCCTCTTGATTGCTGCCTGTCGTCTGGAGTGTTCATTTCCTCCTACCCACTATCACTTGCTCCCTTCTATCTTCTTTCCCTCTCTCTCTCTCCCTGGCTCTTTCCCTCCTACCCACCTTCCCTGACTCACTTCCTCCCTCTGTTCCTTCCTTCCTCTCTTGCCTCCTCCTTCCCTTTTTCCCTTCCTCTTCTCTCACTCTCTCCCTTGCTCCCTCCTTTGCTGCTTCCCTCTCCGGCTCATTTCCTTCCCTGATTACACACTCTCTGGCTTATTCCTTGCTCTCCTTCCCTCTCCCCTCCCTCCTCTTTCCTCCTCCTACGCAGGGCCATCCTTGTGGCTTAGCACAAGGTATTAAGTACTAAGGTATTAAGTCCTCCGTGCCTCAGCCTCAAGAGGGTTATAAAGAATTTGGGGGTCCCTGGCCAACAGCAGAAGGAGGAGCAAAGTGCAAAGAGGCACTTCCTAGCAAATCTGGGAACCAAGAGTCCCCCTGTCGTGATTATCAGGATGAAGGGCCCCCACTATTTTTTTTGGAGAAGGGATGTCTTCCCTTCACAGGATTGAGAAGTACAGAAAGAGTTTTGCAAGGGGAGGTGTAGAGATGGTATGAGAAGAGAAGGAAGGAACCACTGGTGAGTAGGGCAAAGGAAGGGAGAGTTTCTTGCCCTGGTGTTGCTGCTAAGTTGTTGTATGAACTTGAGCAATTTGCCTTCTCTTTCTGTGCCTAAATTTCCTTGTCTGCAAAACTGAGAGTTAGTCTTGTCTGAGATCTCAAAATAGAAAGACAGAGAAAGGTGTGGGAAGAACGCTGGGGTGGGCAGTTAGATGCAGCTGGATAAAAGATTCGGGGGTCTTCCTGCTTCCTCTTCCTCTCCCCCAAACCAAGATTCACCCTGCAGAGGGCAGGACATATTAAGGTGCTTCCCGGTGAGGGGTTCTTCTCACACTTGGCCTGGTCTGGATCTTCCCAGTCTGGCCCCCATGAGCATATCCTCCTCCCCAACCCCCTGCAGTCCTCAGTCTCTGCTTGGGCTCTCTCTGTGCCTGTCTGCCTGTCAGAGACTGCCTGCTACCCCGGGGGGGGGGGGCCCTCCCAAACATCCTTGTTTGTTTCTTAGACTGGGAAACAAAGTGCCAGCTTATTTTCCATCTCTAGCTCCACTTTCTGTGGTCTTCTTTCCTCCCTTCCCCCAGAGTATGTCTTAGATTTCCCATTCCAGGCTTTTACTCATTAGAAAAGAGATCAATGCTATGGGTTCCTGTGCCATATTATGCTACTCCGAGCAGTGTAAGAATCTACCCCACAAGGCCTGATTCTCTCTCCAGTGGTGCAGTTTCGGGGCAGATCTCTCCTATGTCTCTGATTTTGTTTTTCAGATGGGCTACTCAAATCAACCAGAAGTTTGCTCTCCAAGTGAGCCTGAAGGTTTATGCTGGGAAATGTTATTGCCTCCTATCTTTCACTTCTCTCGCCCACTGCCTTTTATCTCAAAGCACAGAGCAGTGGGCTCTCTTGGCCTGGTTCTGACTGTTTCTCCTTTCCACCCATAGGAGTCCTGCCCACCTTGTGTGGATGACTTCCTATATATCTGTGATGATATTTATCAGCGAGATGAGATGCTCACCATGGAAATCAGCATCCTGCAAATTCTCAAATTTGATATCAACATTCCCATTGCCTATCATTTCCTGCGCAGATATGCTAGGGTAAGAGGGAAGAGGCACATCCTCATTCTGCCACTATTGGGTTAGTCCCCTCCATACCCAGAGTGGCTGCTTGAATGGTAGGAAAAGGGAAAGGGGCAACAGGGGACAAGGGAATTTCTTCTTCAATCCACCCTCCTAGATTGAACATCTTTATGAAGTGTGGGGGAAACAAAATTGAAGATTTTCTTGGTGTGCCTTTATATTTTGAGGTGAAGGCAGCATAAAGAAGGGGAAGAAGAGTCTTTGATCAGGAAGGAACATGTGGGAAGTTGGGGGGAGATGCTGGTAAAATTGTCTTCCTTCATCTTAGTATTGGTTACGGGGGAGGTCACTTTATAATTATTTATTGTATTCTAAGTACATGTGTGTACTTTCCTCTATGTGTGTGTTTATAAGTTATAATTTCTAAAAAAGATTCAATCAAGAAAATGGAAATTCTTTTGGAACATGGAATATTTCTGGGGTGGAGCCGGGTGCAAAGTTCTAATTGGAAGGCTTTGGCTCATAAAAGGATAACTTACAAAGAAAAGGGAGGTTGGGGGGAGGGTACCACAAGGACACTTGATAATTTGGTAAAAACTCTAAAGGTAGCAAATCCCATTGGCTGATTTCAGAATCCCTGCCTGAAAGGTTCTGTGCTTTTGGGGGTAGGGTCCTTAGCGTGAGTCATGGTAGCAAGAGAAGTGAATTGTTTAGGCAGAGAGCCATTTAGGCCTGAGGTGGGATAACTGGAGAGAGTGGGTACAGCGGGTCTTCTGCTAGGTGCTGCTTTTCTGAATTGATTGCTGAGCAAGTCTTCTTGCTACCTTTAGTGTCTCCGTGCCAGCATGAAGACACTGACTTTGTCCCGCTTCATCTGTGAGATGACTCTGCAGGAATACGACTATGTACAGGAGAGGGCTTCCAAGCTAGCTGCTGGCTCCTTCCTCCTGGCCCTCTACATGAAGAAGCTCGGACACTGGGTAAACACTTGCTGGGGACACAGGGTAGAGATTTAAAAGCACAGAGTCAGCAACCTAAGGGTCCATTAATGGATGAATGAATGAAGAAGATGTGTGTACACACACACACACACACACACACACACACACACACACAGAGTGATATTACTTAGCCGTAAAAAAAGAATAAAATCTTACCATTTGTGACAACATGGATGGACCTAGAGTATATTATACTAAGTGAAATAAGTCAGAGAAAGACAAATACTGTATTATTTCACTTACATGTGGGATCTAAAAAAACAAAATGTGGCGCCTGGGTGGCTTAGTCGGTTAAGTGTCTACTTTCAGCTCAGGTCATGATCCCAGGGTCCTGGGATTGAGCCCTGCATCGGGCTCCCTACTCAGTGGGGAGCCTGCTTCTCCATCTGCCACTTCCCCAGATTGTGCTCTTTCTCTCTCTCTCTCTCTCAGATAAATAAATAAAATCTTAAAAAAAAAAAAAACAGAAACATTCATAAATACAGAACAAACTAGTGAGGGGTGGAGGGAAGGGCAAAATAAGTGAAGGAGATTAAAAGGTACAAACTTCAGGTACGAAATAAGTCATGGGGATGTAAAGTACAGCATAGGTAGTACAGTCAATAACATTGTAATGGCGTTGTATGGTGACAGATGGTGACTACACTTATTATGGTGAGCATTTCATAATATACGACTATTGAATCAATATGTTATACACCTGAAGCTAATGTAGTATTGTATGTCACCTATACATCAATTAAAAGCAAGAAAACACAGGGTCAGTTCAGGTGGAAGGTATAAAGTAGGATCATGGGAAACTCAGTGATAAAAATGCCATGCACACATAGTTATAAATTCTTTGACATCTCAACATGTTAGGTGCCTGGCTGCTTAAGGCATTTTATTTTATTTTCCTTAGTCACAGTACTCTTTATTCCAAAGAAAGCTTACTTGAAAACACGATATTGTAAAACAGACTAATATGAAATAATTCTGGTTGCAGCAGGTGGAAGGATGGGCCCCCTTCGTACCTGACCCCAGTCCACCCCTGCCCCTTGCAGTCCCCCCAGCAAGGTTGCCCCCCACTTCCCCAAGAGAGCTCATTGGAACAGAATTCGAGAAGCACAGACCCAGAGTTGTGAAAGCAACTGTCCGTGTGTATAATCGGGGACTCAGAGGTATAGTATAGTGGTCTTCTCTGAAGAGGAAGGCCCCTAAAGCCTCCTTCTCTAATAAAAATGAAACTCATGCCTTAGCCCCTCCAACCTTGAAGTCCTGCAGCCACTACTGTTGGGAAAACCTCTGTATACTGAGAAAGACTGCTATAAACAGTTGTGTGAACTTGGATGAGTCGTACTGAAATTTCTTGGGACAGAGAAAGCATTCAGTAAATGGCAGTGATGATGATGAAAAGGAAAAAAAATGGCTAGCATTTACTTAGTGCTTAGACAGTGATCTAAGCATTTTGTGTATTAACTCATTTAATCTTCACAAGATCAGTACTGTCATCTCTACTTTACAGATAAGAAATAACTTCCCATGTTTTGCTAATAGAGGCAGAGCTAGTCTTTGGGGATTAG
Source organism: Potos flavus (assembly GCA_028534135.1). Lineage (NCBI taxonomy): Eukaryota > Metazoa > Chordata > Mammalia > Carnivora > Procyonidae > Potos > Potos flavus. Next base: position 65,088,705 of record CM052901.1, on the reverse strand, counting down.
GAGTAGTGTTCAAATTGTATACCTACTGTATCATCAGAATTGATGTGGCCATCACTTTGGAACTGTGGCCCTGGAGAGGCCCCATGATGTGCCAGGCTTTGATCTTTAGATCCTGGGGAAATGTGGTAGGTTCTGAGAGGGACAACTAAGGGACTCAGGGCAGCAAACTGCCTGCCAACCGGTATAGAAATAGTTCTGTTTTAACACTTGGCATGGTTGCACCAGTGAGTATCAGCTAAGCGTCAGCCCTGTTCTGAACTCAGGTAGTATGACCCCACAGTCCTCTATGCTACATATACTCCTTCTATAGACAAGAAAGGCTTCACAGAGGAGGTGGCTTTTGAGTTGGGTCTTGAAAGATAAGAGGAACCTGTGAGAGAAGACATTCTAGGTAGAGGAAATGATAATTGACCAGATATGAAGGCAATGAGAAGAGTGTGATGTATTTAGGGCAGAATAAAGCACTTCCTATAGAGCAGGCAGAGGATATATTAATAGGGAGTGGTGAGAGATGAGACTGGAATGGTAGGGCATAGTCAGATTGTGAGAGACCTTTGATGCCAAGTGGAGAGACCCACTTTATATGAAGGCACTGGCAGGTTTTGAGGCAGGGGAGTGACCTACTCCTCTTTGTGTGTTTTGGAAACAGCACTGGTATAGCAGTATAGAAGGTGAATTAAATGAGAGATAGTGTAAAAGTGGGAAGACCAGTGAGTATAAAAGTGGGAACAATAGTGAGTAGGCTTTCATAATAGTCAAGATGAAGCATTGTGGCCCAAACCTGTGCAGTGACAATGGGTCCATTAATCTTATTTGACACACCCAGTATAATGTGTTACTTCCCTGCTCAGCATGCCAATGATTGCCCTTTACCTGTGGCATTGGTTTCTAAACAATATTCAGTAGAGCCCTGGGATTCCTGTAGAAGTGTCTCCTGGGCCATGTAAAAGGTAAAGAGATCCAAATTGGTGGGCTTGTTAGCTCTCACTCCCAATTCCAGGTAGATATTTGGGCTTCCATGTAAGATATTTGGGGGAAAAAAAGGGAGTTCAGGGAAAGTAATTTAAGACACTTTTAGAAAACCACTGCCTTATTGAATAAACCTCTTCTTTACCTATGGAGCTCCCACTTGACTTTCAACACCCACTGTAGATGTGCTGTCCTCTACAAAGCTTTCTGTGACTCTCCTGGCCAAAGTTCATGGGTCCTGCTGCTCTGTTTCTCCAGTGTCCCTTTCTCACTTCCATTGTAGACCTTCCCACACATTCAGTAATTCTCTGTGTGCATGGCAGTCTCCCCCACTACACATTCCTTAGGGGCAGGGGCCTTAGTCAACTTTGTATTCACAGCAGCCTACACAGGGCTTGGTACTAGTAATCCTAGCTAGCCTCGTTTGGGCACTCACTTTGTGCTAGGCTCTGTTCCATTGTGCATTGTGTGTATTAACTCATCCACTCCTATGACGCAATTACTGTAATGATCCCCATTTGGCATAGTGGGAAACCGGGGCACCAAGAAATTAATAACTGGCTCAAGTGCATGCTGTTGGTGGAGCTAGAATTTGAACCCAAGCCGTTTGCCTCTGGAACCTTTGCTCTTAAATGCTCTGCTGTATCACTTCTGCCACATAAAAAGCATCCATAAAATTGAATGATCACCAAGACAGCATGGTATTGGCACAAAAACAGACACATGGACCAGTGGAACAGAGTAGAGAGCCCAGATATGGACCCACAACTCTACGGTCAAATAACCTTTGACAAAGCAGGAAAAAATATCCAGTGGAAAAAAGACAGTCTCTTCAATAAATGGTGCTGGGAAAATTGAACAGCTCTATGTAGAAGAATGAAACTTGACCATTCTCTTACACTGTACACAAAGATCAACTCGAAATGGATAAAAGACCTCAACGTGAGGCAGGAATCTATCAAAATCCTAGAGGAGAACATAGGCAGTAACCTCTTCGACATCAGCCACAGCAAATTCTTTCAGGACATGTCTCCGAAGACAAAGGAAACAAAAGCGAAAATGAACTTTTGGGACTTCATCAAGATAAAAAGCTTCTGTATAGCAAAGGAAACAGTCAACAAAACAAACAGGCAACC
>CM052901.1:65069237-65086100 GCA_028534135.1 Potos flavus | reverse complement strand
TAAGTCAATCAGAGAAAGACAATTATCATATGATCTCTCTGATATGAAGAATTTGAGAGGCAGGGCAGGGGGTTCTGGGGGGTGGGGGAGGGAAATGAAACAAGATGGGATCAGGAAGGAGACAAACCATAAGAGACTCCTAAACTCATGAAACAAACTGAGGGTGGCTGGGAGGTACGGGCGGGTAGGGATAGGGTGGCTGGACATTGGGGAGGGTATGTGCTATGGTAAGTGCTGTGAAATGTGTAAGCCCGATTCACAGACATGTACCCTGGGGCAAATAATACATTATGTGTTAATAAAATAAATAAATTAATTAATTAAAAAAACTAATCAAAAGAGAGTTGGAGTGGCTATATTAACATCAAAGTTGACTTCAGAGCAAAAAAAATTGCCAAGGATAAACAGGGATATTATATATAAAAATGTCAATTCACAAGAAGACATAACAATCCAAACTATATTTACTCCTAACAACAAGTTCAAAATATAAGAGGCAAAAAATTGACATAGCTGAAAGAAGAAATGGACAAATCTACAATTATAGTTTTAGTAATTGATGGAAAATAGACAAAATCAGGAAGGATATTTGAACAACACCATCAATCCACTGACTCCAACCGACATTTATGGAATACTCCACACAATGACAACAGGAATACATGTTCTTCTGAAGTGCACATAGAACATTCACCAAGACCATATCCTAGATCATAAAAGAAGCCTTTTGAAAAAGTTCTTATTTAAATTCCACTTAGCTAACATGCAGTGAAATATTAGTTTCAGGTGTGTAATACAGTGATTCAACAATTCCATACATCACCTTGTGCCAATCACAAGTGCACTCCTTATCCCTATCACGTATTTAACCCATCCACCTACCCACCTTCCTTCTGGTAACTGTCAGTTGGTTTCTATAGCTAAGAGTCTGTTCATCAGAGATACTGTCCTGTAGTTCTCTTTTTTAATGGAGGCTTTATCTGGTTTTGGTATCAGGTTTAGTGCTGGCCTCATAAAATTAATTTAGAATTAATTAAATTAAATTAAAAATAAAATTATTTTTTCCTTCCTTTTCTAGTTTTTGAAATAGTTTGAGAAGAATAGGTATTAACTCTTCTTTAAATGTTTTCTAGAATTTGCCTGTGAAGCCACCTGGTCCTGGATTTTTCTTTGTTGGGAGTTTTTGATTACTGATTCAGTTTCTTTGCAGATTATTGGTCTGTTCAATTTTCTATTTCTCCTGTTTCGGTTTTGGTAGGTTATATGTTTGTAAGAATTTACTTATTTCTTCTAGGTTGTCCAATTTGTTGACATATAGTTTTTCATAATACTCTCTTAGGATTGTTTGTATTTCTGTGGTGTTGGTTGTTATTTCTCCCCTCTTATTTGTGATTTTATTCTTTTGGGTCCGTTCTCTTTTCTTTTTGATAAGTCTGGCTAGAGGTTTATCAATTTTATTAATTTTTTCAAAGAACCGCCACCTGGTTTCATTGATTTGTTCTATTGTTTTTTAAGCTTCTATATCATTTATTTTTGCTCTAATCTTTATAATTTCCTTCCTTCTGCTGGCTTTAGGCTTCATTTGTTGTTCTTTTTCTAGCTTCTTTAGGGGTAAGGTTAGGTTGTTTGAGATTTTTCTTGCTTTTTTGAAGTAGGTCTGTATTGCTATACACTTCCCTCTTAGAACCACTTTGCTGCATCCTAAAGGTTTCTGATCATTGTGTTTTCATTCTTATTTGTTTCCATGTATTTTTTATTTTATCTTTGATTTCCTTGTTTTTTAGTAGCATGTCATTTAATCTCCATGAATTTGTGGTCTTTCCAGATTTTTTTCTTGTGGTTGATTTCTAGTTTCATAGCATTGTGGTCAGAAAAGGTATGTAGTATGACTTTGATCTTCTTGAATTTTATGAGGCCGGTTTTGTGGCCTAATATGTGATCTGGTCTGAAGAATGTTTTATATATCCTTGAGAAGACTATATTCTGCTGTTTTAGGATGGAATGTTCTGAATATATCTGTTACGTCCATCCATTCCCATGTGTCGTTCAAAGCCATTGTTTCTTTGTTTATTTTCTGTTTGTTTATTATTTTTATTTTTCAAGGTTTTAATTTTGGATACCAAATTAAATCTCTTGGTAACCTAAACTCTTACAGACTAAATATTAGCCTCTATTCAGGTCTAATGTCTATTCATGGAATTTTATTTTATTTTATTTTATTATTTTATGTTATATTTTATTTATTTTTTATTATTATGTTCAATTAGCCAGCATATTAGTTTTTCAGATGATCTGTCCATTGATGTAAGTGGGATGTTAAAGTCCCTTACTATTATTGTATTATTATAGATGGTTTCCATTATGTTTATTATTGTTTTATGTATTTGGGTACTCCCATTTGGGGTATGTAAATATTTATAATTGTTATATCTTCTTGTTGAGTTGTCCCCTTTATGATTATATAGTGCCCTTCTTTGTCTCTTGTTATAGTCTTTGTTTTAAAGTCTAGTTGTCTGATATAAGTATTGCTACTATAGCTTTCTTTTAGCATCCATTTGCATGATAAATGTTTCTTCATCCCCTCACTTTTTTTTTTATTAACATATAATGTATTATTTGCCCCAGAGGTACAGGTCTGTGAATCATCAGGCTTACACATTTCACAACACTCACCATAGCACATACCCTCCCCAGTGTCTATAACCCAGCCACCCTATCCCTAACCCCCCACCCCCCAGCAACCCTCAGTTTGTTTCATGAGATTAAGAGTCTCTTATGGTTTGTCTCCCTTCTGATCCCATCTTGTTTCATTTTTAATCCCTCCTTACCCCCCACGACTCCCTACCTTGCCTCTCGAATTCCTCATATCAGAGAGATCATATGATAATTGTCTTTCTCTGATTATTTCACTTAGCATAATACCCTCTAGTTCCATCCACATCATTGCAAATGGCAAGATTTTGTTTCTTTTGATGGCTGCATAGTATTTCATTGTATATATATACCACATCTTCTTTATCCATTCATCTGTTGATGGACATCTAGGTTGTTTCCATAGTTTGGCTATTGTGGACATTGCTGCTATAAACATTCGGAAGCACGTGCCCCTTCGAATCACTACATTTGTATCTTTAGCATAAATGCCCAGTAGTGCAGTTGTTGGGTCATAGGGTAGCTCTATTTTCAACTTTTTGAGGAACTTCCACACTGTTTTCCAGAGTGGCTGCACCAGCTTGCATTCCCACCAACAGTGTAGGAGAGTTCCCCTTTCTCTGCATCCTCGCCAACATCTGTCGTTTCCTGACTTGTTAATTTTAGCCATTCTGACTGGTGTGAGGTGGTATCTCACTGCGGTTTTGATTTGTATTTCTCTGATGCCGAGTTCACCCCCTCACTTTTAATCTGCGGGTATCTTTAGATCTAAAATGAGTCTCTTCTAGGCAGCATATGGATGGGTCTTTTTTTTTTCAATCCATTATGACACTCTGTGTCTTTTGATTGGAATGTTTAGTCCATTTATATTCAAAGTTTAGTGGTCACAAACTCTAGTTTTTGTTCATCTGGGAAACTTTTTATCTCTCCTGTTCTGAATGATAGCCTTGCTGGATAGAGTATTCTTGGCTGCAGATTTATCCCACTCAGCACTTTGAATGTATCATGCCATTCCTTTCTGTCTTGCAAATTTCTGTTGAAGAGTCTCCTTCTAGCCTATGGGTTTTTTCTTGTAAGTTACTGACCTCTTTTTTCTTGGTGCTTTTAAGATTTTTTATCACTATATTTTGCAAATTTAATTACAGTAAGTTTTGGTGTGGGTCTGCTTCTGTTGATTTTGGTGGGAGTTTTCTGTGCCTCTTGCATCTGGAAAAGAAGCTTTATGCAATTAAAAATAATTAAGGGGCCCATGAGTGGCTCAGTTGGTTAAGTGTCCAACTCTTGATTTCAGCCCCACATCAGGCTCCATGCTTAATGCAGAGTCAACTTGAGATTCTGTTTCCCTCTTCCTTTGCTTGTCCCCCTGCTTGCACATATGCTTTCTTTCTATAAATAAATAAAATCTTTAAAGAAAATAATTGAAATCATACAAAGTGTGTTATCTGACCACAGTGGAATTAAACTAGAAATCAGTAACAGAAAAATAATAGTAAAATCTTCAAACACTTGGAAATTAAATAATACAGTTCTAAATAATCCATGGGTCAAAGAGATGTCCAAGAGTAATTAAGAATATTTTGTATACAATGACAATTAAAGTACAGTATCAAAATTGGTTGATTACAGTAAAAAGCAGTGACTTGAGGGAAATTTATAGCATTAAATGGTCATATTAGAAAGCAAGAATGATCTGATGTCAATAATTTAAGCTTTCATCTTAAACTAGAAAAAGAACACAAGCAGAAGGAAAGAGATAGTAAACAACAACAATCAATGAAATTGAAAACAAAAAAAAAATGGAGAAAATCAATAAAACCCAAAACTGGTTCTTTGAAAATATCAGTAAAATTAATAAATTTCTAGTTCCGCTAAACAAAGAAAAACGAGAGAAGATTCAAATTGCCAATATCAGGAATGATCACTACAGACCTTACATTCATTAAGAGGCTATTAAAAAATACTAAAAACAACTCTATAAGTGTAAATGTGACAACTTAGATGAAATGGACCAATTTCCTGAAAACCACAAACTACCAATGTTGTCCAAGATAAAATAGATAATCCAGGTAGTTCTGTAACTAACAGAGAAATTGGATTCATAGTTAAAAACCTTCCCCAAAAGAAATCTCCATTACCAGGTGTTTTCACTGGCAAATTCTACCAAACATTTAAAGAAGAATTAACATACAAATTCTATACAGTCTCTTATAGAAATTAGAAAAGGTGGGGCACCTGGGTGGCTCAGTCAGTTAAACAGCTGTCTTCAGCTCAGGTCATGATCCCAGAGTCCTGGGATAGAGCCCTGCCTGGGCTCAGTGCTCAGCAGAGAGTCTGCTTCTCCCTCTGCTCCTTCCCCCTGCTCATGTACTCACTCTCATTCTCTCTCTCAAATAAATCAATAAGATCTTTAAAAAAAGAAAATACAAACTTTAGGGTTGTTTGTTCCAGCACTTTGAAAAATGCCGGTGGAATTTTGATCGGGATGGCATTGAAAGTATAGATTGCTCTGGGCAGCATAGACATTTTAACAATGTTTATTCTTCCGATCCATGAGCATGGAATGCTTTTCCACCTTTTTGTGTCTTCTTCAATTTCTTTCATGAGTGTTCTGTAGTTCCTCGAGTACAGATCCTTTACCTCTTTGGTTCGGTTTATCCCAAGGTATCTTATGGTTTTTGGTGCTATTGTAAATGGAATTGATTCCCTAGTTTCTCTTTCTACAGTTACATTGTTAGTGTATGGGAAAGCAACTGATTTCTGTGCATTGGTTTTGTATCCTGCCACATTACTGAATTGCTGTATGAAGTCTAGTAATTTGGGGGTGGAGTCTTTTGAGTTTTCCACATAAAGTATCGTTTCATCTGTGAAGAGAGAGAGTTTGACTTCTTTGTCAATTTGAATACCTTTTATTTCTTTTTGTTGTGTGATTGCTGTTGCTAGGAGTTCCAGTACTCTGTTGAACAATAGTAGCAAGAGTGGTCATCCTTGTCGTGTTCCTGATCTTAAGGGAAAGGCTGTCAGCTTTTCCCCATTGAGAATTCACTGTGGGCTTTTCATAGGTGGTTTTTATGAAACTGAGGAATGCTCTCTCTATCCCTACGCTCTGAAGAGTTTTAATCAGGAAAGGATGCTGTATTTTTTCAAATGCTTTTTCTGCATCAATTGAGAGGACCATAGGTTCTTGTCTCTTCTCTTAGTAATGTGTTCTATCACACTGACTGATTTGTGAATGTTGAACCACCCTTGCATCCCAGGGATAAATCCCACCTGGTCATGATAGATAATCCTTTTAATGTGTAGTTGGATCTTGTTGAGAATTCTGGCATTCATATTCATCAGGGATATTGGTCTGTAATTCTCCAAATCACCAAGGAAATGTTGAAAAAGAAAAAGCTGGGGGCCTCACATTGCCTGATTTCAAGCTATACTACAAAGTTGAGAAACTTTCTCAACCTGATAAAGGTTGTCTCCAAAAATCTACATGTAATATATTTAATACTGAAAGACAGCATGGTACTGGCACAAAAACACACACATAGATCAGTGGAACAGAATAGAGAGCCCAGATGTGGACCCTCAACTCTGGTCAACTCATCATCAACAAAGCAGGAAAAAATATCCAATGGAAAAAAGACAGTCTCTTCAACAAATGGTGCTGGGAAAATAGGACAGCTATATACAGAAGAATGAAAGTCAGCCATTCTCTTACACTAAGCACAAAGATAAATTGTAAAAAGGATGAAAGACCTCAATGTGAGACAGGAATCCATCAAAACCCTAGAGGAGAACATAGGCAGTAATCTCTTCAACATTGGCCACAACTTCTTTCAAGACATGTCTCCAAAGGCAAGGGAAACAAAGGTGAAAATGAATGTTTGGGACTTCATCAAGATAAAGAGTTTCCGCACAGCAAAGGAAACAGTCAACAAAACCAAGAGGCAACCCATGGAATGGGAGAAGATATTTGCAAATGACACTACAGATAAAGGGCTGGTATCCAAGATCTATAAAGAACTTCTCAAACTCAACACTGAAACAAAAATAATCAAGTCAAAAATTGGACAGAAGAAATGAACAGACACTTCTCCAAAGAAGACATACAAATGGCTAGCAGGCACATGAAAAAATGTTCAACATCATTAGCCATCAGGGAAATTCAAATCAAAACCACATTGAGATACCACCTTACACCAGTTAGAATGGCAAAAATTGACAAGGCAAGAAACAACAGATGTTGGAGAGGCTGTGGAGAAAGGGGAACCCTCTCACACTGTTGGTGGGAATGCAAGTTGGTACAGCCACTTTGGAAAAACAGTGTGGAGGTTCCTCAAAAAGTTAAAAATAGAGCTACCCTATGACCCAGCAATTGCACTACTGGGTATTTACCCCCAAAGATACAGATGTAGTGAAAAGAAGGGCCACATGCACCCCAGTGTTCATAGCAGCAATGTCCACAATAGCCAAACTGTGGAAGGAGCCAAGATGCCCTTCAACAGACGAATGGATAAAGAAGATGTGGTCCATATACACAATGGAGTATTATTCAGCCATCAGAAAGGATGAATACCCGACATTTGCATCAACATGGATGGAACTGGAGGAGATTTTGCTGAGTGAAATAAGTCAAGCAGAGAAAGACAATTATCATATGGTTTCACTTATTTATGGAACATAAGGAATAGCATGGAGGACATTAGGAGAAGGAAGGGAAAAATGAGTGGGGGGGAATCCGAGGGGGAGACGAACCATGAGAGACTATGGAGTCTGGGAAACAAACTGAGGGTTTTTTAAGGGAGGAGGGTGGGGGTATGGATTAGCCTGGTGATGGGTATTAAGGAGGGCACATATTGCATGGAGCACTGGGTGTTATACGAAAACAATGAATCATGGAACACTACATCAAAAACTAATGATGTACTATATGGTGACATAATAAAAAATTTAAAAAAAGAAAATAGAAAAGGGAACACTTTTAAGCTCATTTTATGAGGCTTGCTTTACCCTGATACCAAAGCCAAAGACAGCAAAAAAAAAAAAATCTATATCTATATCTAGATATATCTATATCTATATCTATAGATACAGATATAGAGATCATTATCCCTCATAAGCACAGACTCAAAAATCTTTAACAAATCCAACCCAGAAGTAATATACCACAAACAAGTAAGGTTCATCCTGGGAATACAAGGCTGTTTCAATCTTTGAAAATCAATCAGTGTAATCAACCATATTAAGAGTCTAAAGAAAAAAATCACATATCGATATGTAAAAGATATTTGACGAAATTCAACATCCATGATAAAAATGATCAACAAACTAAGAATAGATGGAAACTTTCTCAACCTGATAAAGGTTGTCTCCAAAAATCTACATGTACTATATTTAATATTGAAAGGCTGAATACATTCCTCCTAAAATTAGGTACAAGGCAAGCATGTTCACTTTTACCAGTCCTATTCAACATTATACTGGGAATTTTAAGCAGTGTAATGAGACAAGAAAAAGAAGTGAAAAGAATACAGCCTGGAAAGGAAGAAATAAAATTGATTTTTTTTTTGCAGATAGCATGATTATATGTGTAGAAAATCTCAATCTACAAAAAAACCTCCTAGAACTAATATTTTGTTTAGCAAAGTTACAGAATACAAGATCAACATACAAAAATCAATCACATTTCTATATTCTGGCAATGTACAAGGAAATTAAAGCTTTAAAATGCCATTTATAATAGTTCCTAAACATGAAATGCTCAAGTATAAATCTAGTAAAACATTTACAGAATCTATGTGGTGGAAGATACAGAATGCTGATGAAAGAAATCGTATAAATTGATCAGCATCATGGAATGGAATGGGATTGTCAACTTAGTAAAGATGTCATTTCTCCAATTGGTTTGTAGATTTAACTCAATACAAGTTAAAGCCCTAGCAAGATTTCTTTTTGTAGATATAAACTGATTGTAAAATTTACATGGGCAAATGAATTAGAATAGCTAAGATAATTTTGACAAAGAGTAAGGAATCATACCACCTGATTTAAAGACTTACTATAAAACTATAGTAGTGAATATGGTATGTTACTGGGGAAGAAGAGAAAGAACAATGTAATGAATAGAGAGTCCAGAAATAGATCCACACAATTATGGCTCTAGGTGTAAAAGCAATTCAGTGATAAAAGCAGTCTTTTCAATACATGGTGTTGGAACAATTGGACATCCATGTGGTAAAGAATGAACCTTCATCTAAACCTCATACCTTATACAAAAATTAATTCAAAGTGGGTTGTGTATCTAAAATTAACATATAAAACTATAAAACCTTTAGAATTCAACATAAAATCTTTATGACCTGGGGTTAAATTGGGTTTTCTCAGCAGCAGCACTATTGACATCTTAGGCTGGATAAATAATTCTTTGTTGTGGGAATTTTCCTGTGCATTGTAGGATATTTAGCAGTTTCTCTGGCCTTTATCCATTAAATACCAGAGGCATCCCATTCCCATGCTGTGGCAACCAAAAATGTACCTAGACAATTGCCCAATTTCCCTGGGGGCCAAGTTACCCCTGCTTGAGGACTACCGAGTTAGAGGAAGAGTTCTTAGATATGACACTAATGGCACGATCCATAGAAGAAAAAATGAATTGTCCTTATTATAATAATGTAAATTTTTTCATCTGAAAGATATTGTTGAGAGAATGAGAAGACAAACTATGGACTGGTGAAAGATACTTGTAAATCATATATCTGACAAAGAACTTGGATGCAGAATATATAAAGAATTCTGAAAACTCAATGAGTAAATGAAAAACACAACCACAAATACAGGGAAAAGAATTTGAACAGTTAACCAAATAGGATTTAAGTATAACAAATAAGCACATAAAAAGATTTTTAACATCATCTATGATGCTATGATGAGGTGCCCCTAAACATCTCTTAGAATGGCTAAATAAAAATTACTAAATTCCAAGAGCTGGTGAGCAAGTAAAACTCTCAAACATTGCTAGTTTGGATGCAAAATGGTACAGACACTCTGAAAAATAGTTTGGAAATTTCTTATTAAACGAAACATGCATTAGGATAGCAATTACCCAGCAATCCCACTCCTGGGTAATTTATCCTAGAGAAGTGAATACAATAACCTGTATATTAACGTTTATAACAGCTCTATGCATAATTGCCCCAAACTGAAAGCAACCTAAAGGTTCTTTGGTAAATAAACAAACTGGTAGATCCGTATAATGGAATACTATTCAGCAATGAGATGGAACAGACTATTGATTCAAATGACAACTTGAAAGAATCTGAAAGGCTTTATGCTGAATTTAATAAGCTTATCTCAAAATGTTACATATTCTATGAACATTCTTGAAAGGACTAAATGGTAGGGAAGGAGAATAGTTCAGGGGTTAGAGTTAGGGTAAGGAATAAGTCTTTAAATCAGGAATGATACAAGAAATTTATTGGGGCAGTGGAAACTGTTCAGTATCCTGATAATAGTAGAGGTTTCACGAATGTCTCCGTGTGTTAAAAATTCACTGAATTATACACCAAAAGGAAAAAAAAGCAATTTTACTGTGTAATGATTAATAAAAAATCGAGACAAATTTAATTCTGATGGTAATTCACTAGCCTACAGGATTAGTCTAAGCGTCTTAACATGAATTACAGGACCCACTCTGGTGGTAGTTTCTCAGCAACAGGGCTGGTTCCTTCATACAGCCTAAGAATGTTGTTTTTATGTGGGTAGACTGAAATGTCCTGAAGGTCACAACATTTTTGTCTTTAAGTAAGAGACAGTTTTTAATATTGGAAAGTCAAGGATTTGGGAGATTTGAATTCTCACTCTGGTGTAGCATTTTGTAGAATCCTGGTCTAATACAGTCTCAATGGCCTACCTGTGAAATGTGACTAATAACTGCCCCTACCTCCAGGGTCACTGTCAGGGCAGAAATTGAACCATTTTTGATCCTTGGCCTAACCTATTTTTTCATCTGAACAAAACATACTCCTTCCCACCTCAAACCCTTTTGGAATGGAGAGGAATTATGCGATATATGTCTTACGGGGGCAGATTTTATTGTTAAATGTTTTTTTAAAGTGCTTTTTGTATTTATGCATCTATTTAGCAGTCTGGGCTGTACTCCTCTACCTTGTTTCACCTCTCCAGTAACTCATTCATTTCCTTGAAATATGGATCCTGCAGAGAATTGAGTTCTGGAACAATTATAGTGATAGGTATTTCTCCACTATTGTCTCTAGTTGAGCTAGGTTTTAGAACTTTTTGTGGTAGTTCTTTCAGTGTTATGATCATATTGATGGAGATTCTTGGCTTGTGCTGCTGCTGTCCTCACCTGCTATCCCTCTGTGCATGTGACTTGTTTAGAGTTTGGATGACTACCCAGGTGTAACCCCCATTTCCATTACTGTCCAACTCCTCCCATGCCAAGGTAAATAATGAGACACTGGCATTGATTACATTTATCTATTTATTAAAATATTTTAAGAAGCAAAACTTTATTAACTTTGAGAACTCGTGTTCCATTTGGGGGCGGGAGGAGGAATAGGCACGCTTTGTAGATCTTTTCTTTCTGCTTTTTTTCTATTATCCCTAACTACACTAGTTTCCTCCCCCAACCAGACCCTGCCCTGCTGTTTATTTGCAGGGACCTCTGAGGAAACAAAAAACACAGAAGAGGAAACAACATGTATTACAGATTAGCAGACAAATAGACAAATGCAATTCCATAAACCATATAACCAGTCAAGGTTCTTTACAGGATGGAATGGTGCTCATGAGTTTGGTTGCTTTGGTATTAGTTTCTACCTCTTATGAAGCTAAAATTCTTCTACTTGTGTCCTAGGGGAAGATGATGTTGACCCCAACTGTTTCTTCTGATCAATCTATAACCTAAGTTATTAAGTTGAAAATGTCTTCCTTATTCTTCCCCTGTCCTTTTGGACACAGCACAGGTCCTTTTGGGAGTGGGGACTGAAAGCTGCTGACCTCTTGTAGTATTGATACCAGAAGCAGTTGATGGCAGTCCAAATCTATTGGTACTCTCTTTCCCCACTATTCTTCTGGCCGAGAATTGCCCACTCAATCAGTCCCTCAGAAAGTACTACCAAAGATGCAACCAAACCCCAGAACTTTGGCTCGTAATGACATCTCGGAACATAATTAAGATGATATTTGGTGTCTGATCCCACCACCCGAGCAACTGTATTACTGCAAGTAGTAAACAATGAAGTTCTAAAGGCAGTTTATGCTTCTAGAGGCTTAGCCAACTCCCTTGAGAAAGAGATCACCACTTCTTGCTTTGTTTCCAAGATAGTACATTTAAGAGCAGGTGCTCAGCAAGCTGTCTTCCTTTTTGGGAATCAGCTGGCTAACTAGGCAATTTAGGAGGTAACCAAGTGAGTTAATAAGCCACACCTGCTCCTGGGTCTCATCAGCTATCAATTCTGCTCCATAAGTTGGCTTCAACCCCGAATCCTAGTGGTTTCATTCAATATCATCTTGACTCAGGGTGAGAGGACAGCATGGGTGAAAGGGAATCCAGATAATACCACAGAGCAACAGTAGCATTACAATATACAACGACATATAGTAACTCAGCAAAGTAAGCACAAGAGATGGAGCCCTATCACAGTTTACTATCATCGGTGATAAAAATAATTACAAGACAAAGCCCTGCTTAGGCACTGCCAAGATAAAGCTACCCTCTCCTAGGACTTCCTTCTGTTTCCTAAAATTTGCTCATTTGGAAATTTTCTGTTTTGAAAAAGGCTCTTCTGAGAAAAAAAATTTAACTTGGTTCCCAACTCCATGAGTGACTGTGTGTGCAAGTGTTAATGCATGCAGCCACAGAGGAGCCAAGTCAGGCTGCAATGGTGACCTTGCTGATTTGACCTAATACCTCCTCCTGGGAAGAAAGAGTGGTGCAGAGAAAGCCAAAGACACAGCAGCAGTACACTTCCCACTTAAATACATACAATAAGTTAACATATTTCTGATGCTTAAATAAGTTTTAAATGTTTTCTCTTGTCTTTTTCCATTAACTTTCTTCTCTAGTTGTAGAGCTAGGACTTTTTTGTTTGTTTGGCACAGCAATCAGACGTATGGGGACTATCCCCTTGTTAGTATTTTTCTCCTCACCCCTGCAGAGGTGGAACACAGGTGGCTGGTTTAAGTGGGCTAGGCTGGTGAAGTTCCAGAGTTGAGAACCAGTGCTTGGAGTCTGGATTGTGCACCTCAATGAACCAGCCATTGGACTGAGTCAGGTAATTGAGCACGCTAAGTTTGTCTAAGAAGTGGGAAGAGGCCAGTTTTCTGGTTTTCTCTTGATAAGTGGGAAGGGACACTTACGAAATGTATGAGTTGAAGGGGGTGGTGTGGGAACACAAGGCAGACCAGAGAGAACCTCTCTGGACACTAGCATTTGATTAGATTTGCCTGACTGGGTGCAGGCATTCAAAAAATGTGAATTGGGATTTGGAGCACTTTTGGTCTAGTTTGTTTCCATGAGAAATTTGGAAGAACCATGGGAAAAGCAGAGGCTTTTAGCCTCCATTTTCCCAGGCCCATGTTCTTTCTGATCACTCTGAATGCCCCTCTGTACTCAAGGGAAAGAAGCAAGATGGGAGATTCAAAGGTAATTTGAAGATTGACCCAACAGCCTGTCCAGAAGACTTGGGCCAAGATGGAGCTTGTGGGGAAGGGCCTAGGCTGTGACTTGTCAGGCAGTCCCTAGCTCAGGCATCTAAGTCACAGAGCTCAAGGCCTGGTTGCTCCATATAGTCTTTACTGGAGAAGGGGACAGCACAGTTTGGGGCAGTTGCTGATGTAGAGTCCAGGACAAATAGAGCAAAAAAGGCAGCATGCCAGCTTAGCCCCCTTCTCTAGGGCATTGGTGTTTTTTGTTCCCCCTTCTGTGGCCTGGCTCAGAATTTTACGGGGGGGACAGGGGGAGGGCGTCAGAATCAGCTGGACTATAGGTAGATCCCAGCCACTTCTAGGACGCTGAAAATGCACCAAAAGATTAGAAGCTCCACCAAGAACTAGGGCAGTTGGTAGAGGCATGTATGTGTGTGTAGGGTAATGGGAGTGGGGGATGAGATCAGGGTGGGGAGGGATTCCTGGGTTAGCACAATAAATTATAGGGTCACTTAGAAGTCGAGTTGTATTTTCAGTTCTTAAAAAGAAAAATATATATATACATCTTTATGTCTCTGTACATAATCTATACTGCAGCACAGCGGCAAAACATTTAGTTAAAAAATCCAGCGAGAATGCGGGCAAACACTCCATGGAGGCATGCAGGCTAGGGTCAAGGCAGTAGCAGGGGATCCTATATGGTTGCCATAGAGGTGAGTTCCAATCAATGGGCCCACCCAGCCACCAGAGCACCACCTGGACATGTGCAAAGACATACATGCACACATGGAAAAACACAAAGGGTTTGCAGAGAAAGTCACCATGTTCACAAGAAAAGATTTCACATGGTCATTGTAACAGGCAAGTGGACAAGCCCCCAGGACCTAGTTCTCATCTTAATAAGCCAAGTAGAAGAGACCTCCTGAAGTTACAAGTTGCAACTGGCAGGGATTGGGGGAGAAACAACCAAGCCTGGCTGTCCTCACCCCTCTCCTTATCTCCCTGAGAGTATTTCTTTTATTCATTCATTCCCTAGCATCAACAGTTTCTCTGCTCATCAGAGAAAACTATTCCCAAATTCCCTGAAGAGGTGAACTTTCCTGAATCCTTTGTAGATCTCAGGTCATTCACAATGAGCTCATCCCAATTAAATACTGTAGTTGCTCAAGATGCACAGAGAAGGAGAACTGAACAAAACAACTCAGAACAAGAATCTTTGGCCAATGAGAAAATGTAAACCTCTAAGGAGACCTGATTGAGTCCAGGGAAATCATATTAGTGTAAAGAATTGGAGGATCTTTCTTGGTGGTGCTCAGTTTATTCTGAAATAATTTAGCCTATATTGAGGTTTTCAGAGTTTTATATTGGAATTCCAAACATTGTGAGTTCTCCTTCCAGCTTTTAAGGACTACAGTTGAAATCTTGATTATGTTGGAGGATCATCATCTTTTGCTTCATCTTCACGACTTCTGTGATGCCACAGGCGTCCTTTAGAGAAAAAACAAGTATAGAAATAATGTTAGCACATTGCCAGATGCCCAAATGTATGGACCCTAAAGAGAGCCAACCAACAAAGAGTCTGTTAGGAGACAGACTGGTGTGTTTCTATTGTACCAACCATCTCTGAATCATCCAAGAATACCAGCTGACACCATGTGAGCCAAACACAAATGGGATGAGTTCTCCGAACCTGATAATCCACGGAAATGCTATTCACCCCTTCAGAGTCTTCTGAAAGACTTTGAAACACCATGGTCTCTCACCTGGAAGAGTCTTAGGAAATCAAACCAGTTGGACCAAACCTGAGAAAACATAGCTTGATCCAGGAAATTCTCTCTTGGCATCTGTGCAAATTCTCATTTCCTCAGAAACAAACAAATAGCCTTTCCCCCCCATGTCCACTGTTGGAATATCTCTCAAGCTTCCAGGTTATCTAGGCCCAAAATTTAGTAGAGACCATTGACATCAGAATTGGCATAATTGACAACTCTAGGAGAACCTTCTTTTGAGCCCCACTAACATGTCAATAATGCTTAAGTCCAACTCCAAAGAAGGAATGGAACCAAAATTCAAATAATGAAACATAGAAAACTTGCATCTCTAGGGATTTACATGTGAGGAATAACAGTGGTTAGATAGGTCATAGAAACTATTCTTCACCCTGTAAGTGCCCAGCGCTGATATCCCAACCCATCTCAAACAATACTGCTTTCTGGAGCACAACCAAAAGCTTGTAGCTGTATTTGGGAGAGTGATCTAAGTATGACTATTTTGCCATACTTTATCAACCAAGGACATGAGTGGGTCAAGCAGAAAAGTGACTGCCTGTTCTCATTTTTCTCTTCAGCTATCTGTATCACAGAGACCACATAGTGTGGTTCCTTCTCAGGTTCTTCCCACTGTCCATATCACTTTTTAACTCACACTTTGTCTAAGAGGCTGCTTGGCATTGTCCAAGGTTGGCTCCCAGCCCATCTCCTCCTCCATCACCACCATATCCATGAACATTTCTAATGTGAGCTCTAGGTCCCTGGGAGGTACCCGGGCTGCTGGAGAAGTCTTCATGACCCCTATGCCTGTGGAGTGGGGGCACTTACCAATAAAACCCTGGACTCGGCCTGATTTAGGCTTGTCTTCCTTTTCTAGCTTCTTCTTCCCCAATTTGGGGAACTTAACTTTCAATCTGATGCTTCTACTGTCAGTGTCTGAAGATTTTTCCTGGGAAACCACAGCAAAAGGAAGGTCAGAATTAGTTGCCTAACATTGAGAAACAATTCCTAGAGGCCTGGTAAGTGGTGAACAAGGATGGCTGCATAAAACAGATAGATTTGCTATCTATCCAAGTGTGGGAGACTAGTCCCTTGCCCTAGGAGGGCAAATGATCTTTACCAAGATCCTACTCTGTGCCAGGTTCCTTGCTAAATACGTTAATAATTGCTCTCATATAAACCCCCAAACAACCTTGCAAAGTGGCTATTATCATCTCTATTTTAGAAATAAGGAAGCAATGGCTCGGAGAGGTAAAATATTTTGCCTGAGGCCATGTGGATAGGGATTGGAAGGGTGAGATCGCTAGGACCACTGCTAGCTCATATGGCACCTCTGCATGAATTAGAAAAAAAGCAATATGGTTTGATGAGCTAAAACACACTTCCTTGGCCAAATACCTTCACATAGGGAAGAACCTGCCTCACAGGCCACCTGCTTCCCTGTCTGGAATGCAAAGAGGGTTCTCCACACATAGCTCTTAATTATGAATGTGGGTTCTCTGTTGTACAAATCATGCAGGCTCTTTAATTCCAGCTTAGTCTCCCAGCCCTCTCACTCCTGCTAAAGTGTGCTTATTTTACCACTGATCTTAGTAACGCATAATTCCCAGGTTAACTCTGTTGCCAGAAAGTCCAGCCAAACACTTTTCTTTTCTTTTTTTTGTCTTTTTTTCCCCCAAATACTTTTATTTTATTTTTTCAGTGTTACAAGATTCATTGTTTATGTACCACACCCAGTGCTCCATGCAATACGTGCCCTCCTCAATACCCACCACCAGGCTTG
>CM052901.1:64993105-65068737 GCA_028534135.1 Potos flavus | reverse complement strand
AGACCTCAACGTGAGGCAGGAATCTATCAAAATCCTAGAGGAGAACATAGGCAGTAACCTCTTCGACATCAGCCACAGCAAATTCTTTCAGGACATGTCTCCGAAGACAAAGGAAACAAAAGCGAAAATGAACTTTTGGGACTTCATCAAGATAAAAAGCTTCTGTACAGCAAAGGAAACAGTCAACAAAACAAACAGCAACCCACGGAATGGGAAAAGATATTCGCAAATGACACTACAGACAAAGGTCTGGTATCTAAGATCTATAAAGAACTCCTCAAACTCAACTCTCAAAAAACAGATAATCAGGTCAAAAGATGGGCAGAAGACATGAACAGACACTTCTCCAAAGAAGACATACAAATGGCTAACAGACGCATGAAAAAATGTTCATCATCGTTAGCCATCAGGGAGATTAAAATCAAAACCACACTGAGATACCACCTCACACCAGTTAGAATGGCCAAACACTTTTCAAGAAACTTTGAGACTTTGATCTTTTCAAGGTATTTATACCTCCAATCCTCTCCATTAGAGAGAGTATAAACCTGTCTTCCTTCTCTTCCTGATCTGACTCTCCAAAAATGACAGTATCCCCACAGCTCTGTATTGTAGTCACTGCTGCCATGCTTAATTTTCTTTTAAGCCACACACCTGCTAAG
Organism: Potos flavus; assembly: GCA_028534135.1. Lineage (NCBI taxonomy): Eukaryota > Metazoa > Chordata > Mammalia > Carnivora > Procyonidae > Potos > Potos flavus. The sequence continues at coordinate 65,068,075 of CM052901.1, read as the reverse complement.
GGAAGGCACTGAGCCTGCTCTCCTCCCAGAGTGGGAGGGACAGGAAGCAGCAGAAAGAGGTGTTTTAACCACCCATATGGCCCAGGCACCAACCATTTAGAACAGAGGTTGGCTGCAGACAACTGATATTGGCCATAATGGTATGTGCCAGATGAAATCCAGTTCTTAGTAACAGGTATTGGGGAGGCAGGGGCGGGGGGCATTGTGACCAGAGAACAGCATAGAAAAAACCAATCTTGCTTATTCTTTCCCAATCATCTCCCGCCACAGAGTAGCTGGGTTTTTTTTTTGTTATTTTCCCATGGTCATCTAGTTTTTCAGTGTGCTTTCTGCCATGTCCTGTCTGCTTATGATGAGGAGATGGGAGGAGGGTGCTCCGTCAAGCTCAAGCTGAAAGCCACTACTGGACACCTCCTGCTATATCAGTCACTGTGTCCTGGCACTGGAAGGAACCAAGGAAGAAGCCCTCTTCCTCTTTATTTCCTAATCCCCAGTTAACACACCTCTGGAACAAGAATTGAATTCATCCAGTCAATCTCAGATAGCTTTTCAAACTCCTTATTCATGGTTTCCAGGGCCGTTTGAAGTGTGGCCTCATCCTCAGCATCTCTCAGCTGGTAAAGACAAGAAAAAGAGTGAGTATCCAATGCCTAACACACTGCCTTCATAAACTCTGGCTCTCTCCCACACTCCCAGTCCCTGCTAGTGGCCATGAGACCACTTGTATCTCCTTTGGTGCCAACTTGTATCTCCTTTGGCCATGGGATTGGTGGAAGCATAGCTAGCTCTTTACTTTCTCAGTAGGGAGATCCAGAAAATAACCATATTGTGGTAATTTCCTTGGGGCTGGGCATGCTCAGTCTGGCAAGCAGAAAGGCCTCTGACCAGTATCAATTATCACTTGAGTTATACCCCTACAGCTTAGCGTCCAGAACAAGGGTCTTACCCCTGACCCTCAAGTCCCCAGAGACATCTAATTGTCCCCCTAAATAACAGCTACCAATTTCTAGTACATGCTGTATGCCAGGCATTTTGTATACATGATATCATTCTATCTTCCCAATAACTTTATAATACCTTATGAGGTACTATTCTCATTTTATAGACAAGAAAACAGACTCAAAGAAGTTTGATGCTCACGATCACATGGCTAGATAGAACCTCGGATATGTTTAACTCTATAGCCCACCCTATATACCACACCAGGAAAGATATGTGAGGTGGTTAGATGCTGGGGGAATCTTTATTATACAGTTACCATAATTTAAAGGCTCCTTTGTGAAGCAAGGAGAAGGCTAGATAGAGATTGGCTCAAATTTTCCCTTTCTGGCAAAGAGGGTCTGCCTCCCCAAGCTATGTTTCTTTACTTACTTATCTATCATCTATCTATCATCTATCTATCTATCTATCTATCTATCTATCATCTATCTATCTATATCTATCATCTATCTATCTATCTATCTATCTATCTATCTATCTATCTATCTATCATCTATCTAATCTATTTTTAAAAGATTTTATTTGTCAGAGAGTGAGAGAGCACAAGCACACAAGCAGGGGAAGCAGGGGGAGCGGCAGGCAGAGGGAGAAGCAGGTTTCCTGCCAAGCAAGGAGCCCGATGTGGGACTTGATCCCAGGACCCTGGGATCATGACCTGAGCCGAAGGCAGACACTTAACCAACTGAGCTACCCAGGTGCCCCCCAAGCTATGCTTTAGCCCCTAGCTAGTCTCTCTTTGTAATTTAGAAATGCGATCCAGATGGCTTGTCCTACAGGTTCAGGAAACAAAGCTTAAGCATTCCCTAATAACCCCCGTAACCCACAGGACGAACTCTGTACAGTCCATGGGAGAGTTAAAATGAATTCTTCTGGGACCATCTTCAACTCAGAAGAACCAAGTCCTAGACCAGCAACATAGCTGAGATAGTTATGTTCCATTAAATAGTGAGTTGGGAGAACAGATGCATGTTGCTATCATCAGCCCTGACATACTTTCCAACCCACCTAACTTGGCCTCATCTCTCCTCCCTGTCATATACTTTACTTTCAGTCTGGCACTTATGTGGCTTCTGGTTGTGCATGGGCCACTTGATGCTCCAGCCATAAATGGAGCCTCGCCAACTGTCACAAATGGATAGCAGGTGAATAGGTGGGAGATGGGGTTGGAGATTATGGTCAATCAGAATGGGATATGAGAGAGAAACAAGTCATTGCTGACAAATAATCTTTTGCTTTACAGCTGATGATTTAGGACAGTACAGAATAGCCCAGATGCACAGAACATGTGTGTGCACATGGGGGTAGGATGGGGGATAGCAGGTGTCAGAAATGGCTATCACTTCAGGGTAAGGGAGAAAGGGGCAGGGAGTCCACTGGGGCTTACTTACCAGCAATGCTCAAAAGGGGTTTGGTAGTCAAACCCAAACCCACAGAGAAGAAAGAAGGATTTGGAACCCTGGAAAATGACTTCTAATCATAATAAGAGAAGAATAAAATGGCTTCCTAATGACTTCCTGTTTAGCATGCAGAGACTCAGGCTCTGAAGAATTCTAGGTGGTGGATTTGAGTCTCATGCTTTATTCTCCTATCCTTCTAGCTGTATAGGAGACCTTGCCCAGGACTCTCTGAAGTAATTGTGTGAACTGACTCAGAGGACTTTGTTGCTTATTTCTAGGTTTCTGTTCTAACACACCACTGGCCACAGTATAAGTGAGGTTGCCAAATAAAGGAAGTGGGGGTTACTGGGTGGGATTTACTTCATCATAAATTTACATCCCTCTGCCAACACTGAGCTGCTTACTGCCCTCCTTCTTCAAGGGGAAGAATAACAACACCAAAATGAAATAAGCTTTATTTCCATGCCACCTCTGATGTAGCCTTCCTGGAGATACATGATCATTCTTAGCTGCTGCCTGCCCCTGGTCTCATTTGCATGTGTGTGTGTGGGTCCTTATCAGGTCCTTAACCTGTATTAAGTGTGGCATATGCTCAGTTTGGGTTGTTGGCTGGCACAAACCTATTTTCATGCCATGAGCTTCGAGAAAGCCTGAGTGGCAATGAGAGGCCAAGTTCCCATATTTCCTGCTGCTCAGACTGCAAGGCCATTGAGCTCTACCTATATATAGAAGGTACTTCTGTTGTTGTTGTTTAAGGCTGAAAGATTCTAGCTTGGGGCTCAGATGCTGGGACAGCCTGGCCTGATTGCCTTAGCCACTTTGCCGCCTGTGCAGTGTGCCAATTAGATGTGCAAATGGAAAAGGGGAAGTGGATGCACTTCTTGCAATATTAACTCAGAAGCCCCTCTTCAAATAAACCTTAATTAGATGAGAGGCAAGAACAGCACCTGCCTCAGGGCTTTAGCAGCCAACCCAAAAGTGGGGTGGTCATGATCAGTTGACTCATCAGAACACACTCGTCAAGTGTGCCTATGGGCTTTGCATTATGAGAACCATTCAACTATTCTTGTAGCTCAAAAACTGAGCTTCAGTTCATTTTCCCTAACACTAATAAAATCTACCATGTATCAGGCTGCTACTAGTGCCAGGCCAGCTATGCACTTAATATACAATAGCTAATTTAATTCTCACAACAACTTGGAGAGGTAGAGATTACAATTACTATTTTATAGATAAGGAAACCAAGACCCAGAGATGTGAGGTTACTTCACACAGCTAGTGTTATGGATTCAATTGTGTCCCCCCACCCCCCTCACAAGAAAGATATGTTGAAATCCTAGCCCCCAATACCTCAGAATATGACCTTATTTGGAAATGGCATCATTGAAGATGAGGTCATACTGGAGTAGGGTAGGACCCTGATCCAGTGTGACTGGTGTCCTTATAAGAAGATGGTCATGTGAAGACAGAGAGACACAAGGAGAATACCATATAAGATGGAGGATTGTAGTAATGCACCTACAAGCCAAGGAGCTCCAAAGATTGCTGGCAAGTCACCAGAAGCTAGGAAAGGCAAGGAAGGATTTGCCTACAGGTTTCAGAGGGAATATGGCCCTGCTGACACGTTGATTTCAGCTTCTAGCCTCCAAAACTGTGAGATAATAAATTTCTGTTGTTTTAAGTTACCCAGGTTTCAGTACTTCGGTAGAGCAGCTTTATGAAGTGAATGGAGTTAGTGAGTGGCAGGTTGGGGATTTGAACCTAGTGCTTCCCTACTAGTCTATATTGTCTTCCCATATGGTGACAAAGGTATATGGAAACTTGGGAGATATAGAGCAGCTCAAAAGAGTTCACCCCCTTCTACTGAACCTGTGTTAAGTATAATGAGAACACTCTACTTTTAATTGACCTGGTCTGGACCCAGGAGACATTTGCCAAAGGAGAGGGAGAGACTTTTCTTCAAGGATATGGTAGTCACTATGGATTAGCATAATGGTGAGTTGATACAATCAATGACAACCCTGGGTGAGGATGACAAAGCAGGGACTACCAGTAGGCACCTGGCCAAAATGTTCCTACATGTCTTCCAAAACCCTAGAACCAAGCATAGACCATAACCATCTTCAGATGGAATACTTTGCCCTCCCTCATTCCAACCCCCTCCACTCACCAAGTTTTCATCCAGGAAAGCTTTGGTGTCATCGTAGAGCCCTTTAAGACTAAATGTAACATCTACTGCATCATTTCTGCTTAGAGTCTGAGAGAAGAAAGGAAAAGAAAGGAAGGGAAAGGACAAAGACAGAGGAGTTGTTGGTTAGTAAGCATGCAGCTGGCTTCTCTGTAGGAAGGTAGGAGCAGGCTAGTAGGATGTGGCCATAGGTGAAAAAGTAATATTCAAAATATAGCACGACTAGTACAGCATAGACATCAACCAATCAGAACTGACATAACCAGAGCTGTCAATTACTGGTACAGCTGTATTTGTGTGTCCTACGAAGTGGTGCAGCACACTTTGGCATTTGGCACCATTGATTGACTGTGGTGGATATAGTGAAATAGGATATGTGTAAACCAGAGAGTAAATCTGAGGCTACTTGTTGCTGCTACACTAAAACCTCCTTTCCCATGGTAGGTGGGGTTAGGCCCAACCATCTCTTTTCAAAACTCCAGGCTTTGAGCTCCAGGCCTCCACCAACTAAGTCTGGTTGAAAATAAATAGGCAACCCACGTTTTAGGAGGCCTTGATCCAAATGTGGCTCTTTTGTACTGTTTGCCTAGCACTAAAGTTACTTTTTAAAAAGAATCACTTAAATTTTCTGGCAGTGGGTAAAGTCATGGGATGGCACATTTAACATCAAGTCTCCTAATCTGGACCTTTCCCTCAAGAGGGAAACCAAGGCAGCCTGGAGCTCAGGTTTCCATGACAGGTATCACCTTAACAAGTTATACAGGGATCCACTTGGGATGAAGAAGTGCCAATGCCAAGTTTCTCTCTATCCATTGGTTATTTCTCCCATGAGGCCAGTGTGGTTGGTAGCTATCAGGAAGGGGGCTAGCTCTCAGGCTGATGAAATATGCTGTGTAATTTCCCCAGTAGCCACTTTGCACCTGTAACAAGTTAAGGAATACCTCTACTTCTCGTCTACTCTATTGATCAGTTTCCTGCCATATCATTTACCCAGTTTTTCCACCCAAGCCTCTGGCTCACTTTTTTTCACTTTCATCCCCCTTCCTATTTGGTTTGGCTCTTTCTCTTCACCTGCCCCTTCCTTTCTTACCTCATTGGGAATACAGGAAGCTGCACCTGCCTCATTGCCACTATCGTGGCTGTAAAATATGTCATTCAGGATGTTAGCACTGGCATTCACAGAATCCATGAGAACAGACACATGCTGGTGGACCTTACTCAGGTCAGTAAGTCTGTAATAAAGCAAGAACAGATAAATGGGTCTGGAAATTTTTTTAGAAACTTCTGGCTTGGGGTGCTGGCGATGGTTGAGATGAAGGCAGAAACGAGAGCCCTGGGGACCTGGGTTGGGTAGCTAACGACGCGAGAAAATGTTTCTGATCTTCTCTAGGTATTTGTCTTTGTCCATCCTTATCTCACCTGAATTAGATACTGGGTACTTTGGAAGAGTGGGAGGTCAGGCTAGAGAAGGGAAGTTGACTTCAAGAACTCTGAGGCCCTCTTGATATTTAAGGGCAAGGATAAATATTCTTAGTCCTACTGGGTTGGGGGCATCAGGAGATCAAAGTTCATCTCTGGGGCTAAAGGAAGAAGTTCAAGCTGGCTTATTGCTGAGCACAAAGACTGTTCCTACATGGATTGTCAGGGTCCCTGTCAATCTTCAGAGCTCTGGGAAAGATTCCTTTCTGAGGCCAGGCTCCCTAAGAGCCAAGAGACACAAGTTAGCTTCTTCTCCTTAACTGTTCTTGGGATTCCCAGCCCTGTATCTGGGCCAGTCCACTTACCTGCTGATGAGATTTTCTGCAAGTTGAGCTAAGTGTTGCATCTGGGCATACTCCTCATCAGAGAGGCTATCTTGAGATTCCTGGGAGTCCAGCTGGGGTTGAGAGGCAGCTTGAATTTCACCATGCTTGCACTCCCACATTTTCATTGAGTTCTCAAAGTCCTGAAAATGAAGATAGTGGCAGATCCTGATGGTCACTATAGCTTAGAGGGTTCATGACAAATCTGTTTGTGAGTCTGATATTTGTGGGGATAGTGGGTAAAGGAGAAAGAGGACCCCATCCATTCTTCTATAACTCATCTATACACCTCCACATCTATCCTTCATTTTATTCACTCTCCCTTTCCTACTAGGCACTGTTAATTTTTGTTGTTACTGTGCTACGTCTTGGGACCACATGCTTCAGTCAGATAGATGTTAACCTTCTAGAAGCTCCTGTATTAGGGTATCATAATCATAAAACAATGGAGCTCCTTTCATGCTCCTTTCTTTGCCAAATCTAGGCCATATGTTGTGACGGATTTTTTAAAAAAGATTTTATTTATTTATTAGAGAGAGCAGGAGAAAGGGGGGGCAGAGGGAGAGATAGGAAAGGTAGAAGCAGACTCCCTGCTGAGCAGGGAGCCTGACATAGGGCTTGATCCCAGGACCCCAGGATCATGACCTGAGTCAAAGTCAGCCGCTCAACAAACTGAGCTCCCTAGGTGCCCCTGTTATGATGGATTCTAGAGCCAGACATATATAGTTTAATTTTGAATTGTGCTTCTGTCATTCACTGGTTGTGTGATTTTTTAGCACACATTATTTAACCTCTCTGTTTTTCATTTTCCTCACCTGTAAAATAGGCATAAGAGTATCTACCTCACAGGATTGTTGGGAGGACCTACTTGAGAGAATACATGTGCCCAGCACAAAGTAAGCCGTTTATAAACTAGTCTTCCCCTCCCTTCTCTGTTGTTATTTCTATGGCTGGTTAACAGGTCAGAGTGGAAGAAAGCCTCCAGGTACTGAACATCTGATCAATAATGGCTTCTTTCTAGCTTTAGATGGTTTGACTGCAGTGGGTGGCATATGCAAATGCAGCATTTTCAATTTTAGAGGAACTTAAAGACCATATTCAATAAAGAATCTCTTGTTCAAGGAGATATCTCCATAGGTATTTGAGACCTTTAGTTCTCTGTGCAGTGGTGGGAGAGGAACAACTTTGTCCAAAACCAATGGAGGGAGCTTCTTGTCTCACTCTTTTGGACAGTGGTTTGCAAATGTCAGTATATAACAGAATGTCTCAGAGAGCTTGTTTACAAATGCATTCCCAGGAACTACCCATCCCCATTCAGATTCAGTGGGGAATGTGCATTTCTAATAAGCACCCAAAGTGACTCTGAAAAAGTGGCATGCAGACCTCCATTTGACAAATTCTGCCTGACTGTAAGTATTCAATACTCAAGTGACAGCTATAGAGGAGACAATATAAGAGAAAGGTGAGACTTTCTTTTCTTACCCGATCTCTTGTCAACATTTGGGCAGCATTCTTGTATCTAATCTTGATAAGGCCTGGCCTCTGAATCCAGGCCTCTCCATCCACCTGCACCGGGATACCTTCTTCACCATCAATGGTTATCATCACCTCATGGCACTGCCAGAGAAGAGGAGGGAGGATGGGGGAGAAAAATGAGGCCACTACTGTAGATCAATCTGATAATCCCACAGTAATGGCCTTAATGTGTATCTGAAGCAGGACTGGCAAGGATGTGAATCAGATTATCTCAGGGAAAACACCTGTTTCCTATGGGCTTTTGGCTCCTTTTGGTCCTTATGACCTCTGTCTCCAACCTTAACCAGCACCTTACCACCCACCATATAACCTCCCTCCACCCTGACACTCTTACACCCGGTTATTTTGTGGGACTACTTCACATTCTAGATTGTAGCTCAAAGCCCAGCCTTTTCTGGTGCCCACCCAACCCTTGCCTACCTGGGCGATGCGATGATGATGCAGGTTAATGATACGGGACATTGCCATTTGTACAGAACCAAAGATAGCCACTACCTCCAGCTTCCCATCATCTATTGCAGGAGCCTCATATTCCTGAGGAGGAAAAACTGAGAAGTGAGAATTTTTCTAGCTCATGAAGAATGGAAATACTATGTATTAAAAGGGGAAAGATGAGGTCAGGAAGTCAATCTGGGAAAAGGGCACCGAGATCACAATTCTTAACCCCTTTTGAGATCACAACTCTTAGCTGGTTCCTCCCTGTCCAATCTAGCATCATGAATCCCCAAGGTCAGTCCCATTGACCTCATGACCTTCTTGGGTGAGCTCAGAGGAAAGGAGTCATGGCCAGTTTCCCAGGTGGTTTTATTGACAGAACTCCTTGGAGAAAAGAGAAACCTTTTAAAGATCTTTCAGTCCTGAGGAATAGAAAATTCAAAGTCCAGGCAACACCTAAGAATTGATCTGATCCTGAGGCCTTTGGTTGATTCTTGTGCTCTGGTATGGTAATTGCCTTAAAAAAAACCTGATCACATGGCTGAACTAATAAAAATTCCCAGTCTATCTCCTATTCTCTCATTGTCTACTTCCTACACCAATGAGTTCAGCTACCCTTTCTGAGAGACCTTAGAGGGGTCAAGCCTTTTTCCTTCCCTGTTCCTTATTCCATACTCACTGTGGTTGCTCTGCTGCTTCCCCAAAAGTTGACACCTCCAGCATAGCTGGTAATGTTGAGCACTACAATGCCTTGTAGGTTTGGCAAGGAGATGGCTTCTCCATCACACTGAAAGAAAAGAGTAGTTCTCATTGGTTGGCCCTTCAGATACCAATGTGGAGGGACATTTACAGAGATGGGGGAAGGGCTCTATCTTATCTTCATGTTATCATTTTCTTATCCATAAAAGGGAAATCTATCTTTATGCCTTCCTCCCACGAACTTCCAGAGAAGATCAGAGTTAAAACTTGGGAAGAACCAAAGATATAGGGAAAAGTTGATTCCCAAAGTAATGAGATTTCCTTTCTACATGTCTAGGAAGTATTGTCCTCTTTTCCACTCACCTCCAGGTGTACTCGTTCTTCTAGTTTCCTGTAAGAGCGCTGGAAAAGTTCCTTGCTTCCCAGAAGGCCATACCACATCTTGTTCTTAAGGCGGCTACTATAGGGAGGTAAGGGTAGAGACAGGTAGTCAGAGGGTACATAATATAAATGAAGAGAAGCAAGAGGAGACACCATCTTTTTCCTCAAGTGCCTAACTTTAAAAAAAAAAATTTTTTTTTAAATTTCAGTATAATTAACATACAGTGTTATATTAGTTTCAGGTGTACAATACAGTGATTTAACAATTCTACACATTACTCAGTGCTCATCATGACAAGTGTACTCTTTAATCCCCATCACCTATTATACTCATCCCCCAACTACCTCCCCTCTGGTAACCATCAATTTGTTCTCTGTACTTAAGAGTCTGTTTTTTGGTTTGTCTATTTTCTCTTTGTTCATTTGTTTTGTTTCTTAAATTCCACACATGAGTAAAATCATACGGTGTTTGTCTTACTCTGACTGACTTATTTCACTTAGTATTATACCCTTTAGATTCAACCATGTTGCTGCAAATGGCAAGACTTCATTATTTTTTATGGCTGAGTAATATTCCATTGTATATCTCTACCACATCTTTATCCATTCATCTAAGGATGGACACTTGGGTTGCTTCCATATCTTGGCTATTGTAAATAATGTTGCAATAAACATAAGGGTACATATATCTTTTCGATTTAGTGTTTTCATTTTCTTTGGGTAAATAGCGGAGTGGAATTACTAGACTATATGATAATTCTATGTTTAATTTTTTGAGGAAACTCCATATTGTTTTCCAGAGTGGTTGCACCAGCTTGCCTTCCCAACAGTTGAAAGAGGGCTCCTTTTTCTCCACATCCTTGCCAACATTTGTTTCTTGTGTTTTGATTGTAGCTGCTCTGATAAGTGTGAGATGATATCTCATTGATGTTTTGATTTGCATTTCCCTGATGATTAGTGATACTGAACATCTTTTCATGTATCTGTTGGCCATCTGTGTTCTTTGGAGAAATATCTATTCACATCTTCTGCCCATTTTAACTGGATTATTTGTTTTTCTGGTGTTGAGCTGCATAAATTCTTTATATTTTGGATACTAACCCTTATTGGATATATCATTTGCAAATATCTTCTCCCATTGAGTAGGTTGTCTTTTTGTTTTGCTAATTGTTTCTTTTGTTGTTCAAAAGCTTTTTATTTTGATGTAGTCCCAATAGTTTATTTTTGCTTTTGTTTCCCTTGCCAGAGGAGACAGATCTAGAAAAATGTTGCTACAGCCTATGTCAGAGAAATTACTGTCTGTGCTCTCTTCTAGGATATTTATGGTTTCAGGTCTCACACTTAGGTTCTTAATCCATTTTGAGTTTATTTTTATTTATGGTGTAAGAAAGTGGTCCAGTTTCATTCTTTTGCATGTAGCTGTCTAGTTTTCCCATCATTTGTTGAAGAGACATTTCCTATTGCATATTTATGCCTGCTTTGTTGTAGATTAATTAACTATATAATCATGGGTTTATTTCTGGGCTCTCTATTCTGTTCCATTGATCTATGTGTCTATATTTGTGCCAGTACCATCTTCAAGTGCCTTCTTATAGAGAGGAGTAATGTCAAAGGGTAACTGGACACAAGAGGGGATGCTAGGGTAATGTAACTTGTATCCCTATGCAAACACCTATTGAAATGGGTTCCTGGCCCTATGGAAGCCTCAGCATCACCTCAATTCGCTGCTTTTCCTTGATGCTGATATCAGCTCAGACTTGGAAGACACAGCCTTTATTCAGAAAGCAATCGGAGGGGTGATGAACCATGAGAGACTGTGAACTCTGAGCAACAGACTGAGGGTTTTGGAGGGGTGGGAGTGGGGGGTTGGGCGAGCCTTGGGGTGGGTATTGAGGAGGGCACGTATTGCATGGAGCACTGGGTGTGGTACATGAACAATGAATCTTGTAACACTGAAAAAATAAAAGTATTTGGAAAAAAAATAAAAAAAAAGAAAGCAATATTCTTTAAAAACTATGAGCATAACTGGTTTATACATACCGGCTAGTCTGGCAAGTGCCATTCCAGGAGCATAAAATTTCAGCTGCTTGATATCAATTTCGTTTGAAACATATGACTCTTATACTGCAATATATTTGAAGCGTAACTTTTCTGGCAAAGTAAAAGGATTTTCCAAGACCTGTATATTAAACCAGTGCCATAGAATAGAGCTAAGTTTATGAGGCAGATTGTAGAGGAGCCAGTAGAGAGAATATGGGACAGGCAAAGGATGTCAGGAGACTTGGGGTGGAGGTGGGAAGGTCAGGGTTCTACGGACTTAAGATCTCTGATAAAAACAGGCAGGGGCTTACAATCACTATAGAGGTTGGATAGAGTTTACTGTGAGGTTTTTTTTTTTTTTTTTTTTACTATTTTAATCCTTTTACTGATATTAAATCAGATGTATGTATATTTTAATAGATACAGAACAAAATCATTCTTGTGTTATTCTTGTACAGCATTCCAGACCTTAAGCTTTTATACCTGATTATGATGTGGATGCCTAAAAAAAGTAGTAGAAGTGTTAGGTTTTATAGTTACTATTATTCCATGTACTGTATAATGAGAAATATTCTTCCATTGCACAAGCTTCCTTTTGGTAGTCATCAAGGCCATTTAGAAGTATGACCATGAAACTCAGTTTACTTCCCCAAATTCTTCACTCACTCACTCTTTTATTTCTTTAATTTTTTAAAATTAAACACAATTTAATTAACATATACTGTATTATTAGTTTCAGGGGTTAGTATTCAGTGATTCATCAGTTGCATAAAACATCCAGTGCTCATTACTTCAAGTGCCCTCCTCAATGCCCATCACCAGTTACCCTATCCCCCTACCTGCCTCTCCTCCAGCAAACGTCAGTTTGTTCCCTAGTTAAGACTCTCTTATGGTTTGTCTCCCTCTCTGTTTAAAAATAGAGCTACCCTATGACCTAGCAATTGGACTACTAGGTATATATCCAAAGGATACAAACATAGTGATATGAAGGGGCACATGCACACCAGTGTTTATAGCGGCAAAGTCCACAACAGCCAAAATATGGAGAGATCTCAGATATCCATCAACAGAAGAATGGATAAAGAATATGTGGGATGTATATATTTATACAATGGAATATTACTCAGCTATCAAAAAGAATGAAATCTTGCCATTTGCAATGACATGGATGGAACTAGAGGGTATTATGCTAAGCAAAATAAGTCAGTCAGAGAAAGATAAATACCATATGATTTCACTCATACATGGAATTTAAGAAACAAAACAGATGAACATAGGGGAATGGGAAGGAAAAATAAAATAAGATGAATACTATGAGCTTTTAAAGTAGAGCCACAATGAGTCACTATAAGGCATGAGTTTTGAAATGTCAGAAGGCTAGCACAAAATTATTTGGACTCTTGGGGTGCCTGGGTGGCTCAGTTGGTTAAGCGGTGTCTTTGACTCGGTCATGATTCCAGGGTCCTGGGATCGAGCCCTGCATCGGGCTCCTTGCTCAGTGGGGAGCCTGCTTCTCCCCTGCCTGTCTTTCCCCCTACTTGTGCTTGCTCTCTGTCTCTGTCTCTCTTGCTTGCTCTCTCTGTGTCAAATAAATAAATAAAAATCTTAAAAAAATTATTTGGACTCTTGTTTGAAACCATTTCTCTGGGCACTTTAGTTTCCTCATGTATAAAAATAGTTTAGTTATATGGAAATTCAAAGTACCTAGAGTAACCAAAACAATTCTGAGAAAGAACAAAGTTGGAGGACTTTCATCTTCCAATTTCAAAACTTACTATAAAGTTACAGTTATTAAGACAGTGTAAAGATAGGCATATAGAATAATGAAACAGAAGTGAGAGTCTAGAAAAAACCCTTACACTTCTCATCAATTGATTTTTTTCTTTTTTCTTTTCCTTTTTTTCCCCTTCTCTGAGTATTTTATTTTTTAAAATTTTATTTTATTTTTTCAGTGTTCCAAGATTCATTGATTTTTGACAAAGGTGCCAACACAATTCCTTGGGGGAAAGGATAGCTTCAAAAATGGTGCTGTGCTAATTGGATCTTCACATGCAAAAAGATGAACTTAGACCCTTGCCTCACACTATACACAAAAACTAACTCAAAGCAGATCATAGACTTAAATGTAGGAGCAAAAACAACACAAATTTTAGAAGAAAACTTAGGAGCAAATTTTTGAGACCCTAGATTAGGTGAAGCTGTTTAGATATGCCATCAAAAGCATGGTCCATAAAAGAAAACAACTGATCAATTGGAACTCATCAAAATTCAAAACTTTTTTTTTATTTCAAAAGACACCATTAAGAAAATTAAAAGACAGACAACAACAAAAAAAGACAAACAACTGAATGAAATCTTGTCATTTGTGACAGTATGGATGGATCCGGAGAGTATTATGCTAAGTGAAATTAGTCAGACAAAGACAAATACTGTATAATTTCACTTATATGTGGAATCTAAAAACAAAACAGAAAAAGATTCATAAATGCAGAGCACAAACTGGTGGCTGCCTGAGGGGACGTGAGTGGGGAGATGAGCAAAATAGATAAAGGGGATTAACAGGTAAAAATGTCCAGTTATAATATAAATAAGTCACAGAGATGAAATATGCAGCATAGGGAATGGAGTCAATAATATTTTAATCATATTGTATGGTGACGGATGGTAACTACAATTATCCTGGTGAGCACTGAGCAATGTATAGAATTGTTGAATCAATATATCGTACACTTGAAACTAATATAAGATTATATGTCAATTATACTTCAATAATTAAAAAAAATAAATATATAAAGTAGAAATAAAAACCACCCTGCAATTAAATCCCTATGAAATAATCAATGGTAACATTGTTTTATAATTATAAGCCTTTTTCTATGTACATCTCTGCATACCTATTTAAAAATGTTTACTATAAAATGAATCATAAAAAAAGACAAGCAACTGGAAAATAATATTTGCAAAACACATATCTGATAATGTACTTGTTCCTCAGCCCAGGTCTTCTCTGAGAAAGAGGTTCTGGTGGCAGGTGGCACGGGTGGTGGTGGGGTGAATGCTTTTTTTATTTGTAGTTTCAATTTACAAGGACTCTGAGGCTGCCTTAGTACAAAAGTACTAAAAGGTGCCAAGTAACATAACACCAGATGGGATAAAATCAATGAATCCAGGGGAACCAGGTTAGGAACACCAAGACCCAGTAGGGCAAGCTTTGATAATTTGTAGACTTGCCAAGCAAAAACAGACTTAAGCCACTACTAGGACCTGGTCAAGCTCTCACAGACAGAACGAAGGTAGAAAATTTGCTGAATCAAGTCAGTGTAATCTGTTTTCAATAACAGTAACACCAGGAGCTGTGTTACACAGCAATCTATAGGTCTAAACTATGTAGGCAGCTCCAAGTTCAAGATGCCAGTGCAGTCATCACAGATCAGGTCAACATTTAGAGCAAGCCATCCCACTAGGCTAACGTTGGGACCAATGTGTGTGTGTGGTTTCTCTTGGTTATCTGAAAGGTAGGGGATGTAGGAATATATGTGTATATTGTAATTGTGTGTTTTCATGTAGGGAGGGAAGTTTCTTTTCCTTACTTGTATTGTCCTGGGTGTTCATCTCTTCTGGTATTGAATTCCAGAGAAATTTTAGCATCCAGTCCGATTCCAAAATAGTTGTTCATGACACACCTTTCTTTGAAGCGTCTGAAATTGGCCAAAGGAAAGAAGAGGACAGACATTAGTCTGGAGATTGGGTTTTTTCTGGCTGATGTCCAAACTGATCTTCTTAATGGAACTCAAAAGGAGTGAATGTGGTGGAACCTGGCTGCTGGGAATATTTTAAAGAGGTAGGGCTAATGAAAAAGATGCCCTTAGATTTTCTATCTAATCCCATTAATGCTCATGTATTTTTTAGCACCTCCAAATATTTACTGTTAAAAGCAACAGTGGAAAAACAGATCCTTTGAAATAACAATAGCTAACCTTTATTAAGTATTTATAATAAGAATAACAATAATTACTGTTAACACATATAGCACTTATCTATGGGTGCTGAGCACTGTTCAGTGCAAGTACTATGCGTATATAAACTGAATAAACACAAGAAACATATGTGGCTAATTCTACAATTATCTTCATTTTATAATAAGAAAACTAAGGTTCAGATTGGTTGAATTACTTTTGTAAGCTCACACAACTAGGAAGTGGAGTCAGGATTTGACTCTAGATATCCTTAGACTATTCTTTTAACCAGAGAAAGAAGGAAGTCATAAAATGGTGGTAGGGCTAAATACTTACATAGTTTCAGGTGTAAAATGTAAGTGCTCCAAATTGAGGTTATCTAGGTCTTCACTTTTGAGAGAAGATATAGAAGACAAGGTGCCGAGAAGAGAACCTAGACACAAAAGACATCATCTTGCTGTCAGATATAAACAAGAAAGCCCTTCCCATCACTTGCATTTCACCCTATTTTCTATGTGGGACCAGGGTCAAGCTCAATGACTTTTTCTTAGATTATAATCAACATTCTCAATCCAAAGAGGGATCATCTTAGATGGACAGGGACTTCCTCTGAGAGAATAGTAAGACTGGGCTGCTTGATTGCTGGCAGTGAAAACAGCTTCAAATCTTGGGTTTCATCAGGCCAGCCTTTTCAAAGTACCTAATGAGGTCATTACTTCTGGATGTTGGCATGGGATCGTATACTGTGAGGTTTCTGGAAAAGAGGGAGGGATATCTACTGCAGAGTAGGATTATGGCTAAAGAAAGATGAGAACACATCCTTATTCTCTGGGAACTAGAAGACAGTGATGAAGGCTAGAATAAGAAAAGGGAAGAAAGATCCTTACGGTGTCTTGGGCTCATCTGGCTAATATCTTCTGAGTCATCTTCCAGGAAGAAAGTTGAAGTAAAGTTCTTAACTGATATTGTCTGTCGGCTTTGCTCATCCAGAACTATGGAGGAAAAGTGGAAGGAAAAAAGGAAGGAAGGAGGGAGGGAGAAAGCAAGGTAGGAGGGAAATAAGGGAGGGAGAGAGGAAGAGAAAAAGGAGGGTAGGAAGGAAGAAAGGGTGAGAGGGAGGCAGGAAGGAGGGGAGGGAGGGGGAGAAAGGAAGGTAGAAAAGGAGGGAGAGAGGGAGAAAAGGAGAGAGGGAGAAAGGAAGGGATGGGTGAGGGAGGGAGGAAGGAAGGAAGAAAGGAAGGAAGATAGGTTATATTTGTTGAACACTTCTTTTTTTTTAAGATTTTTTTTTTATTTGACAGAGAGAGAGATCACAAGTAGGCAGAGAGGCAGGCAGAGAGAGAGGGGGAAGCAGGCTCCCCGCTGAGCAGAGAGCCTAATGCGGCTCGATCCCAGGACCCTGAGATCATGACCCGAGCCGAAGGCAGAGGCCTTAACCCACTGAGCCACCCAGGCGCCCCTTGTCGAACACTTCTTAAGCATCTCTTTTGTTTAGTTAATGCCAGTCAGTGTGTGGGTAGACAGTAGAGACTCCCAGTTGACTATCTCCTCTCCTCCACAATGCTGTTTGTAGTCTTAGCTTTTTTACAGTATTGCCCCCATTTCTCTTCATATCCATGCCTGAGCTTTCTGTTTAACTGGTTACTCTTTTTCTGTCATCTAGTAAATGTAGTAGTGTGAGTAGAAGCTCAGGGCCTGGTGCAGGGGAAAAAGGTCGGAAACCCTCTGTTCTTCTGTCTCAATTATCACCTCTTTGTTAATTCATTTACTCACCTGACTTTTTTTTCCAGACTTGAGCCTCTAGGACCATGTCATCCTTTCATTCAAATGTTTCATCTACTCCAAGAATATTTGAGGAGTCTCCTTCCTTTCACCAGCCTATATCTTGTATAGCTCAGGTGCTCAACCTGTGCCAAAGCTCATAGGTTCAATCCCTATCCTCCTAAGGGTGCCTTTCTCTGTCCCATGGCCACAGCTGCACATATAAATCTGACTTATGTGTTGATGGAGCAGGCTGAGGGTTAGTTGTGATAAGATTATGGCTACATATCCACTACTTGGAAACTAACTATAGAAATAGAGGCAAATTGGCTGTTTACTACTTCACAGTGCTGAACGGAGATTTCCCTTCTTTTTGGGAAACTTGGCTGAGGCTATATTAAAGGTACCAAGGCAGGAGAAGGTACAATGGCTGAAAGTCAGAGGCCAGCCAAGGGGACTTCCTTGCTACATGGACTTCTACTCAATTCCAACAGTTCAGGTACAGCACACTTGGTTTTACACCATTTTCTGATCTGTTTTTCAAAGAAGCATTGTGGGAAAGAAGTGGGAGCCAAAATGTTAAATTAAGAAATTGGAGGAGTTGGAAGAGTTTTCATTGGAAGCTTGTGGATGTCATGAGTTGTGGGAAATGACAATCCATGCCAGAGATCCCAGGACCACTCTCAGGGCCCTTGTGCCTGATTAATACTATGTAAGACATGCAGAGATGAACATTCTTCTCTCTCTCTTTTTTTTTATTTTGCTGAAATTTATTATTTTTTTAAATTTAATTTTATTTTTTCAGTGCTCCAAGATTCATTGTTTATGCACCACACCCAGTGCTCCATGCCCTCCTTAATACCCACCACCAGGCTCACCTATCCTCCCACCCCCTTCCCCTTCCAAAACCCTCAGTTTGTTTCTCAGAGTCCACAGTGTCTCATGCTTTGTCTCCCCCTTTGATTATTTTCTTTTAAAATAGTCACAGGCTTGGTGGTTGGAAGGAAATAGGATCAGGTGGAAAAAAATTCCATGACTGATGGTGGAAGCTGACAGAGCTTTGAGCCAGGCCACTTAGGAGCTGAAATTGTTTAGGATGAGTGTTAGTTCCAAAAATAAATGAGTAGCAAGAATTGAGTGCCTGGGAGGTAGGAGGAGCCAAAGAGACAGCTTATTAGGACTGAAGCTTTTCAAATTAGCAGTCTGAGGACTGACTTTGAATGCTATACGAATGCAGAATCTAGTCAAGTTTTGGTAGTGGAGTCAAATAGCAGACCCAGAGTGGGGAAGATCAGTAATCCATTCACTGGAACCTTCACTTTCCCTTACTTCAATCACCACAACTCTGAGACCCTTACCTTGTTCAACTTGGAATATGATGAGCTTCAAGGATTTCTGGAGATTCTGGGCCTTTGTGGCCAGCTCCAACTTGCATTTGGCTATGTGGTCTATTTGAGGGACGAAGGGTTTTCCATCTGCCTTGCCATCATCTGCATATACTGTAGCACTTTTCTCAACTGCTGCCTCCTCAGCCAGGATATCAATCAGGACACTGAGCTTGTCATACATTATGTCACTCTGTATAAGGATGAAGGGGACAGAGCATTGTTATGAAGGACCAGTACTTAAAAGGACAAAATGAGGAGTTGGGTGGTATGGGAGAGGTAAGGAGGGGTGGTAGTTGGCTAGGAACCCTGAACAAAGAAAGCTGCATCTGAGGAAATAAAAGTTTGGGGAAAGAAGTACTTGGTAGATGTGATGAGATAACCAAAGGGTGTTAGGGTATCAAACAGATATTATTTGTTTCTGAGCAGCTACAGGCATCAATGTATGTTGCCAAATTTTTCTCATGTGAAGCTGACTTGTAAAATGATATGTAACATGGCAAACTTGAGGAAAGACAAACATTTCTGGATTGGCGTTTTCATGGGCATGCTCCTATGAATGTGGATGTGCCTCTGCATGGGTGTCTACTGTCTGCCTTTTTATATGTGTATATTTGGGGAATGCACTGAGTGACTATGGCTGGATCTCCAGCTCCACCACTGAATAGTTTGTGACCTGAGACAAGTTACTTTACCTCTATGTGCTTTTATATTCTAAGGCAATTGTGAAGGTTAAATAAATTAATGCGTTAAAATCCTTAAACATTTCCTGGTGCAGGGTAAGTGTTATACAAGTGTTAGTTATGGTTGTTGCTGTTGTTGTTATAGAAGTTAATGTGGGTATATTTCTAGCATGTATTTGTACATATTTTCATGCATGTTGTGGTATACAACCACGTGCATACATGCTTGGTGTATGCTTGTGTCTAGATGTGGGCAGATGCTTGGTATATGCTTAGGTACATGGTACATGTGTTAGCATGCACAATGCCACTCGTCATTTGGTGAAAGATGGAAATGTGATGAAGTTGGACTTTTCCCATAATGGAGGCTTATCAGCCGTCCCTTTCTTTTACAATTCCCAGTGAAAGGTACACTTGCTTTTATTAAAAAGGAGGCCCTGGGGGGATACCTGGGTGGCTCAGTCGTTAAGCATCTACCTTTGGCTCAGGTCATGATCCCGGGGTCCTGAGATCGAGCCCTGCATCAGGCTCCCCACTTGGTGCGAAGCCTGCTTCTCCCTCTCCCACTCCCCTTGCTTGTGTTCCCTCTCTCGCTGTCTCTCTCTCTGTCAAATAGATGAATAAAATCTTTAAAAAAGGGGGGGGGGGACCCTGGGACTTTCAGGAAGATGGCAGAACAGGAGGATCCCAACCTTACCTCATCCCATAGACACACCTAAATAACAGCCACGTTGGTGTAAATAATCCTGAAGATGACCCAAAGACTAGCAAAATATGCTATTCACAGCTAATCATAGAGAAGAGGCCATACTAACAGTGGTAGGAAGGGCGGGGACATGATTGGGAACCAAACTGACCTGCAAGACTGAATGCAGGAGGGAGGGACACCACAGGCACAGAGAAGGGAGAGGAGAAGACATCACACCAGTCACCTCGGGCATGGGGGACCCACACTGGGAAGACAAATCCCCATAACATTTGGCTTTGAAAACCAGAGGGACTTAACTTTGCAAGTTCCTACAATCAGTGAGTCTCAACACCAGGAACTTTAAAAGTCAGTGGGCTCAGCTCTGGAAGCGCTAGAAGGCAGTAGAAAACTGAGTTTCTGCCCTTAAAGACACAACAAAGCAAACAACCCCATTGAAATACAGCATAGAAGCAGCACAGGAAGGAGATTAATTTACTAATCTCAGAATGTGGGCTGGAAGGGCAGGGATCCTTAGGAGACTTCTCCAAGAACAAAAGAGCTGGCAGGTCCCATTTCCCACCCCCCTGCTCCCAGCCTAGATACACAGACACCTGTGGGAACCAATAGGAATACTTTCCACCTAGCTTGCTAAAAGCACACCCCACCCCCATGCACTTCTGTGGGCCCGCCCCCTTCAACCCATCCTCAGCAGTTCTCCAAAGCAGCTACAGGTCCCCTCCCCCAGAGATTAGCACACACCTTGCTAACACCAGGCACCCTGCTCCCTGCATTTTCCTGAAGACCCACTCCATCCAATACACCTCTGGCAGAAGACCTACCCCTTCCAACATGCCCACCCTATCCAACACATCACTCCAAAGTGACTCCTGCCCTGGAGAGAGGGGAAGATAACCACATACATGAGTTCAACTAAAGCCCCAGCAGTAGGCGGGGGCAGACATCTGGTCTGACAGCAGGCCTGACCCACCAATGAAAGCTTCTCAGGGGGCAACACAGGGAGAGTGCCCTGCCTACTAACAAAAGCCTTTCAGGGGGCAACAAAGGGAGAGCATCCTGCAGTTTGGTGTCTGCAGCTCTGACAAATGCCTGGTCTGACTCACTTCAAGCCTAGTGTGGCCCCAAACTGGCCCATTAACAAAACAGGAATGAAACACTGCACACAACAGACAAAGAGAGCCATTGCAGATGACTGGACTAAAGGCAAATGCAGCTCAGCCACAATAGCAGGGCACATGCAACACATATAGGAGACACCCTTGAAGTACCATGTTCTGAGGAACAGGGGACATTGCACTACAGGGCACTATGGGAACTCTTCTTCATAAGGCCACTGCTTTCAAGAGGAGGCAGCATAGCTGACTTTCCTAACACATAGAAACAGATACAGAGAGTTAGGAAAAATGATGAGACAGCGGAATATGTCCCAAATGAAAGAATAGGTCAAAATCACAGCAAGAGAGCTAAACAAAACAGAGTTAATAATATACCTGATAGAAAATTTAAAGTAATGGTCATAAAAATAGTCAGTGGACTTGAGAAAAGAGTGGAGGACCTCACTGAGATCCTCAACAAAGAGATAGAAAACATAAAAAAGAACCAATTGGAGATGAAAAACTCAATAACTGAAATTAAAAATACACTAGAGGGAATAAATAGTAGACTAGAGGAAGCAGAACAGATCAGCGACCCAGAGGACAGAGTAATGGAAAACAAGCTGAATAGGGGGAAGAAAAAAGAGTAATAAAAAATGAGAACAGATTAAGGGAATGCAGTGATACCATCAAGCATAACACTGTTCACATTATATGGATCCCAGAAGGAGAAGAGACAGAAAAGAGGGCAGAAAATTTATTTAAAGAAATAATAGCTACAAATATTCCTTAATCTGGGGAAGGAAACAGAAATCCAGATCCAGGAGGCACAGAGAGCCCCCAACAAAATTAACCCAAGGAGGTTCAGACCAAGACACATAGTAATTAAAATGGCAAAAAGTAGTGATAAAGAGAATTTTAAAAGCAGCAAGAGAAAACAGTTACATACAAGAAAAAAAGTCCATAAAGCTATCAGCTGATTTTTCAGCAGAAACTTTGCGGACCAGAAGGGATGTCCACAATAGATTCAAAGTGGTGAAAGAAAAAACCTGCAGACAAGAATATCTAGCAAGGCTATTGTTCAGAATAGAAGGAAAGATAGTTTCCCAGACAAAGAAAAGTTAAAAGAATTCATCGCCACTGAACCAGTCATACAGGAAATGTTAAAGAAGACTCTTTGAGTGGAAAGGAAAAACCATAAGCAGGAGTAAGAAAAGTAGGAAGCAAAAAGCAGTAAAATTAAGTATATCTATAAAAATCAGTAAAGGGATTCACAAAGTGAAACAATGTAAAGTGGAGTGGGGAGAGGGGTAAAAATTTAGTGCTTTCAGAATGAGTTCAAACTTAAGTGACCATCAACTTAATATAGACTGCTATATGCAGAAGATGTTATATACAAAGCTAATGGTAATCACAAATCAAAAACTAATAGTGGATATGCAAAAAAAAAAAAAAAAAAGAAAGAAAGAAAAAAGGATCCAAGTATATCACAAAGGAAAGCCAGCAGACAATGAGAGAAGAGAGCAAGAGAAGAAAGGAACAGAGAAGAAATACAAAAACAACCATAAAATGAGTAACAAAATGGTAATATGTACATACCTTTCAATAATTACTTTGAATGTAAATGGACTCAAAGGACATAGGGTGACAGAGTGGATGAAAAAGCAAGACCCATCTATATGCTGCATACAAGAGACTCATTTCAGACCTATAGACACATGCAGATTGAAAATTAAGGGATGGAAAACCATTCGTCATGTCAATAGAAGTGAAAAGAAAGCCAGGGTAGCAATTCATGTATTGGATAAAGTAGACTTTAAAACAAAGACTCTAACAAAAGTCAAAGAAAGACACTATATAATCATAAAAGGAACAATCCAACAGGAAGATATAACAATTGTAAATATTTATGCACCCAACATGGGAGCACACAAATACGTAAAGGAGCTATTAAAAAACAAAAAGGAAGATTTATTTACAAGATGGCAGAGAAGTAGGAGACTAATTTCGTCTGGTCCCAGGAATTTGGCTAGATAGCTATCAAATCATTCTGAACACCTGTGAACTCAACCAGAGATGTAAGAAAAGAATAGCCGCAACTCTACAAATAGAAAAGCAACCACTTTCTGCAAGGTAGGAGGTGTGCAGAAGTGAATCTGAGGTGATATATGGAAGATAAACTACAAGGAGAGGAAGTCTCCATAAGCCAGCTACCGGCAAGTGATACAGCAGTGGAACATAAATTGGAACTTTTAGAAGTCTGCTCTAGTGAGGGACATCACTCAGTTGGCTAAGTGGGGAGAGGGTATGGAACTCTAGCTGGGACAGTGTGGTCTCAGGTTCCTTGGGGTCACAGGAAGACCGGGGATGCCTGAGTGCAACAGAGTTCCCAGGCATCAGAATGGGGAAGCCAGCTGCAAAGAGTGAGCCCAGGAGTGGCCTCTCAACTCAGGGTTCCCATAAACTGGGAACCACAGCACAGTTGGTTAACTGCCATCGGAGTAGGGGCCCAACAAGCCACAGAGCCAGTGAGACCCCCCCCCTTCCTTCCCCTGGAGGAGTGGCATGGGAGCACACTGCAGGAGTCTGCAGGGTTTAGAGACCCGAAACGGGTCATGTGCCTGAGACAGAAATGCTCGGTCACAGGCTGAGTGAGAGAGACAAGAGTGATTGACTGCTATTCTCTGAGGGCTCGCTAAGGAGTGGGGTCCCCAGCTTTCTGCTCAGGGGTGGGAAATTGGGAGGCCGCCATTTTCATTCTCATCCTCTAAAGCTGTATGGAAAGCCTCCAGGGAACAAAAGCCATATGGAGAAAACCGGAGTAGATTACACAGCCTGGTTCCCTGGCAAGGGTAGTACAATTCTACCTAGGACAAAGACACTTGAGAATCAACACAACAGTCCCCTCCCCCAGACGATCAGCAAGAACATCCAGATAAGACCAAGTTTACCAATCAAGAAGAACTGCAAAACTCCAGCCCTAGAGGAATACAGCACATAGAATTCATGGCTTTTTCAAAACTCCAGCCCTAGAGGAATACAGCACATAGAATTCATGATTCTTTAATCTTTCAACTTTAATTCTTTTTTTTTAGAACTTTACAAAAATCTTTATTTATTGTTTTTTATATTATTTTTTATTGTTATGTTAGTCACCATACAGTACATCATAAGTTTTTGATGTGTTCCAAGATTAATTGTTTACTTATAACACCCTGTGCTCCATGCAATACATGCCCTCCTTAATACCCATCACCGGACCAACCCATCCCCCCACTCCCCTCCCCTCTAAAACCCTCAGTTTGTTTCTTGGAGTCCACAGTCTCTCATGGTTCATCTCCCCCTCCAATTCCCCCCTTTCATTTTTCCCTTCCTTCTCCTAATGTTCTCCATGCTATTCCTCATGTTCCACAAGTAAGTGAAACCATATGATAATTGTCTTTCTCTGCTTGACTTATTTCACTCAGCATAATCTCTTCCAAAATTTTTCCTTCTTTTTTCAACTAATTTATTTTATCAACTCTTTTTTTATAACTTTTAAAATTTTCACTTTTACAGTTACATTTTATCCCTTCATTGTATTTATTTATTATTTAATATTTAATATTAATTTAATAAATATTAATATTAATAAATTCAAGAAACATATTAAATGAATATTAAATATTTTAATAATTAAAATTATTTTAAATCATTTTTTATTATGTTATGTTAGTCACCATACAGTACATCATTAGATTTTGATGTAGTGTTCCAGGATTCATTGTTTGTGTATAACTTATTTTTGTATATATATAAGTTTTTCTTTCTTTACAATTTTGGGGTGCAGTTTCTTCTAATGGACCAAAATACACCCCAAATCTAGTGTATGGTTCTGTTCTATTCACCTGTCTGATCATATTCTCTTTTTTCTTGTTTTTTTTCCTTCTTCCTTTTTTCTTCGTTTTGTTTAAGTCTTTTAAATTTTCATCTTTACAGTTACATCCTATCCTTTCAGTGCATTTAATTTTATTTTTGTATATATAAATTTGTCGTTACTTACAATTTTGGCATGTAGTTTCTTCTAACAAACTGACCAATACACACTCAGGAGATAGTGTATTGCTCTGTTCTGTTCACCTGTCTGTTTATATCCCTTCCTTTTATTTGCTGCTGTTTTTTTTCTCTTTTGTTTTTTCTTTTCTTTTAATTTACATTTTTACAGTTACATTCTATCCTTTCATTGTATTTAATTTATTCTTGTACATATATGTTTTTCTTTCTTTACAAATTTGAGATCTAGTTTCCTAAAACAGACCAGAATACACGCAGAATTCAGTGTATTGCTCTATTCTACTCACCTGTCTGATTATATTCTCCCTTTAAAAATTTTTTTTTTCCCAGTTTTGGGTGTCTTCTGATTCATTTAGTGTATATTTTTCTGGGGGTTGCTGCTCCCATTTTAGTATTTTGTTCTCCTGTTTATTTATTCTCTGGACAGTATAACAAAACAGAAAAACTCACCTCAAAAAAGAGAACAAGAGGCAATACCAACTGCCAGGGACCTAATCAGTATGGACATAAGTAAGATGTCAGAACTAGAGTTCAGAATAACGATTATAAAGAAACTAGCTGGGCTTGAAGAAAGTATAGAAGACACTAGAGAATCCCTTTCTGGAGAAATAAAAGAACTAAAATCTAACCAAGTTGAAATAAAAAAGGCTATTAATGAGATGCAATAAAAAATGGAGCCAAGATGCCCTTCAACAGATGAATGGAAAAAGAAGATATGGTCCATATATACAATGGAATATTATGCCTCCATCAGAAAGGATGAATACCCAACTTTTGTTTCAACATGAACGGGACTGGAAGAGATTATGCTGAGTGAAACAAGTCAAGCAGAGAGAGTCAATTATCATATGGTTTCGCTTATGTGTGGAGCATAGGGAAAAACATGGAGGACATTGGGAGAAGGAAAGGAAGGGTGAATTGGGGGAAATCGGAGAGGGAGATGAACCATGAAAGACTGTGGACTCTGAACAACAAACTGAAGGTTTTGGAGGGAGAAGCGTGGGGGGTTGGACGAGCCTGGTGGTGGGTATTGAGGATGGCACGTATTGCATGGAGCACTGGGTGTGGTACATGAACAGTGAATCTTGGAACACTGAAAAAATAAAATAAAAGTAATTGGAAAATAAATGGAGGCTCTTACTGCTAGGATAAATGAGGCAGAAGAGAGAATTAGTAATATAGAAGACAAATGAAGGAGAATAAAGAAGCTGAGAAAAAGAGAGATAAACAACTACTGGACCATGAGGCCAGAGTTCAAGAGGTAAATGATACCATAAAGCAGAACAATATTAGAATAATTGGGATCCTGGAAGAAGAAAGAGAGAGAGGGGCAGAAGGTATATTGGAGCAAATTATATTTGAGAACTCCCTAATTTGGGGAACAGGCATCAACATCCAGGAGGCACAAAGAACCCCTCTCAAAATTAATAAAAATAGTTCAATACCCCAACATATGATAGTGAAATTTGCAAATCTCAAAGACAAAGAGAAAATCTTGAAAGCAGGTTGGGACAAGAGGTCTTGTAACCTACAAGGGTAGAAACATTAGATTGGCAGATGACATATCCACAGAGACCTGGTAGGCCAGAAAGGACTGACATGATATATTCAGGGTGCTAAATGAGAAAAATATGGAGCCAAGAATATTTTATCCAGCTAGGATGTCATTCAAAATAGAAGGAGTGATTAAAAAAAAAAAAAAAAAACTTCCAGGACAAACATAAACTAAAAGAATTTGTGATCACCAAACCAGCCCTACAAGAAATGTTAAAAGGGATCCTCTAAGCAAAGAGAGAGCCCTAAAGTAACATAGACCAGAAATGAACAGAGATAATATACAGTAACAGTCACCTTACAGGCAATACAGTGGCCCTAAATTCATATCTTTCAGTAGTTACTCTGAATGTAAATGGGCTAAATGCCCCAATCAAAAGACACAGGATATCAGATTGGATAAAAAGCAAGACCCATTGATACACTGTCTGCAAGAGACTCATTTTAGACCCAAAGACACCTCCGGATTTAAAGTGAGGGGATGAAAAACCATTTATCATGCTAATGGACAACAAAAGAAAGCTGGGGTGGCAATCCTTGTATTAAACAAATTAGACTTTAAACCAAAGACTAAAATAAGAGATGAGGAAGGACACTTTATCATAATTAAAGGGTCTATCCAACAAGTAGATCTAACAATTGTAAATATTTATGCCCCTAATATGGGAGCAGTCAATTATACAAACCAATTAATAACAAAATTAAAGAAACACATTGATAATAATACAATAATAGTAGGGGAATTTAACACCCCCCCTCACTGAAATGGACAGATCATCTAAGCAGAAGATCAAGAAGGAAATAAGGGTTTTGAATGACACACTAGACCAGATGGACTTCACACATATCCGGAACATTCCATCCTAAAGCAACAGAACACACATTCTTCTCAAGTGCACATGGAACATTCTCCAGAATAGATAACATACTGGTCTCAAATTAGGTCTCAATTGGTACCAAAAGACTGGGATCATTCCCTGCATATTTTCAGATCACAATGCTTTGAAACTGGAATGCAGTCCCAAAAGGAAATCTGGAAAAAAATACACAGAGGCTAAAGAGCATCCGACTAAAGAATGAATGGCTCAACGAGGAAATTAAAGAAGAATTTAAAAATTCATGCAAACAAATGAAAATGAAAACACAACTGTTCAAAATCTTTGGGATGCAGCAAAGGTGGTCCTAAGAGGGAAGTATATAGCAATATAAGCCTTTCTCAAGAAACAAGAAAGGTCTCAAATACACAACCTAACCTTACACCTAACGGATGTGGAGAAAGAACAGCAAAGAAAGCCTAAACCCAGCAGGAGAAGAGAAATAATAAAGATCAGAGCAGAAATCAATGAAATAGAAACCAAAAGAACAGTAGAACAGATCAACAAACCTAGAAGCTGGTTCTTTGATGGAATTAATAAGATCAATAAACCACTGGCCAGATTTATTCAAAAGAAAAGGGAAAGGACCCAAATTAATAAAATCATGAATGACAGGGGAGAGATCCCGACTAATACCAAGGATATAGAAATAATTATTAGAAATTATTACCAGCAACTATATGCCAACAAATTAAGCAATCTAGAAGAAATGGATGCATTCCTAGAAACTTATAAACTACCAAGACTGTAACAGGAAGAAATGGAAAAGCTGAATAGACCCATAACCAGCAAGGAAATTGAAGCGGTAATCAAAAATTTCCCAAGGAACAAGAACCCAGGGCTGGATGGCTTCCCAGGGAAATTGTACCAAACATTCAAAGAAAAATTAACACCTAGTCTTCTGAAGGTGTTTCAAAAAATAGAAATGGAAGGAAAACTTCCAAATTATTTCTGTGAGGTCAGCATTACCTTGATTCCCAAACCAAAGAATTCCACCTAAAAGGAGAGTTACAGACCAATATCCCTGATGAACATGGATGCAAAAATTCTCATCAAAATACTAGCTAATAGGATCCAACAGTACATTAAAAAGATTATTCACCATGACCAAGTGGGACTTATTTCTGGGCTGCAAAGGTGGTTCAACATCTGCAAATCAATCAATCAGTGTGATATACTACATAACTAAAAGAAAGGTCAAGAGCCATATGATCTTCTCAATAGATGTAGAAAAAACACTTGTACAACATTCTTTCTTGATTAAAACTCTTCACAGTATAGGGATAGAGGGAACATACCTCAATATCATAAAAGCCATCTATGAAAAGCCCACAGAGAATATCATTTTCAATGGGGAAAAACTGAGAGCTTTTCCCCTAAGGTCAGGAACATGGTAGGGATGTCCATTATCACCACTATTGTTCAACATAGTACTAGAAGTCTTAGCCTCAGCAATCAGACAACAAAAAGAAATAAAAGGCATCCGAATTGGCAAAGAAGAAGTCAAACTCTCACTCTTTGCAGATTACATGATAGTCTATGTGGAAAACCCAAGACTCCACCCCAAAATTGATAGAACTCATACAGGAATTCAGCAAAGTGGCAGGTTATAAACATCGATGCACAGAAATCAGTTGCATTTCTATACACTAACAGCGAGGCAAAAGAAAGAGAAATCAAGGAACCAATCCCATTTATAGTTGCATGAAAAGCCATAAGATACCTAGGAATAAACCTAACCAAAGAGGCAAAGGATCTGTTCTCAGAAAACTATAGAACAATCATGAAAGAAATTGAGGAAGACACAAAGAAATAGAAAAACATTCCATGCTCATGGGCTGGAAGAACAAATATTGTTAAAATGTCTATGCTACTTAGAGCAATGTACACATTCAATGCAATCCCTACCAAAATACCATCAACTTTGTTCACAGAGCTGGAACCTAAATTTTAATACTAAAATTTGTATGGAACCAGAAAAGACACTGAATAGTTAAAAGAATGTTGAAAAAGAAAACCAAAACTTGCGGTGTCAAAATTCTGGACTTCAAGCTCTATTACAAAGTTGTAATCATCAAGGACAATATGGTACTGGCACAAAAACAAACACATAGATCAATGGAACAGAATAGAGAATCCAGAAATGGACCCTCAGCTCTATGGTCAACTAATCTTCAACAAACCAGGAAAGGATATTCAGTGGAAAAAAGACAGTCTCTTTAACAAATGGTGTTGGGAAACGTGGACAGCCACATGCAGAAGAATGAAACTCGTCCATTTCCTTACACTATACACAAAAACAGACTCAAAATGGGTGAAAGACTTAAATGTGAGACAGGAATCCATCGAAATCCTGGAGGAAAACACAAGCAGCAACCTCTTTGACCTTAGCTGCAGCAACTTCTTGCTAGACATGTCTCCAAAGGTAAGGAAAATAAAGGAGAAAATGAACTATTGGGATTTCATCAAGATAAAAAGCTTTTGCACAGCAAAACCAAAAGACAACTGACAGAATGAGAGAAGATATTTGCAAATGACACATCAGATAAAGGGCTAGTATCCAAAATCTAGAAAGAACATATGAAACTCAACACCCAAAAACCAAATAATCCAGTCAAGAAATGGGCAGAAGACATGAACAGACATTTCTCCAAAGAAGACCTACAAATGGCCAACAGACACATGAAAAAGTGTTCCGCATCACTTGGTATCAGTGAAATACAAATCAAAACCACAATGAGATACCACCTCACACCAATCAGAATGGTTAAAGTTAACAAATCAGGAAACAACAAATGTTGGCAAGGATGTGGAGAAAGGGGAACCCTCTTACACTGTTGGTGGGAATGCAAGCTGGTGCAGCCACTCTGGAAATTAGTATGGAGGTTCCTCAAAAAGTTGAATATAGAGCTTCCCTACGACCCAGCAATTGAACTGCTATGTATTTACCCCAAAGATACAAATGTAGTGATGTGAAGGGACACATGCACCCCAATGTTTATAGCAGCAATGTCCACAATAGCCAAACTACAGAAAGAGCCCTGATATCCATCAACAGATGAATGAATAAAGAAGATCTGGTGTATAAACACACACACATGCGCACACGCATGCACACATGCATGCACACACTGGAATATTAAGCAGCCATCAAAAAATGAAATCTTGCCATTTGCAATGATGTGGATGAAAGTAGAGGGTATTACGCTAAGTGAAATAAATCAGAGAAAGACAATTATTATATGATCTCACTGATATGTGAAATTTAAGAAACAAAACAGAGGATTATAGGGGATGAGAAGAAAAAATAAAACAAGATGAATCCAGAGAGGGAGATGAACCATAAGAGACTCTTAATCATAGGAAACAAACCGAAGGTTGCTGGAGGGGAGGGGCATGTAGGGATGGGGTAACTGCGTGATGGACATTAAGGAGGGCATATGATATAATGAGCACTGGGTATTATATAAGACTGATGAGTCACAGACCTGTACTTCTGAAACCAATATACATTACATGTTAATTAATGGAATTAAAAAAGTATAATGAAAAAAAAAGAAAGAAGAAAACTATATAAATCAGCAAGGAATACATTTGCTGGCAAATTACAGAAACCATCTTTTAGTGGTTTAAATAGAGGTGTATCTGTATCATACAGCCAAATGATTTACCTCTTAAAAAATAAATTGTGAATAAATGAAAAAAAAACATAAGGAAGTAATTTATAATGATACAATAATAGCAGGTATTTTAACACCTCACTTACATCAATGGATAAATCATCCAAGAGAAGATCAACAAGGAAACTGTGGCTTAAATGACAATTTGGGCCAGATGGGTCTAACAGATATGTTTAGATTATTCTATCCTAAAACAGTAGAACACACATTCTTTTCAAGTGCATATGGAATATTCTCGAGATAGATCACGTTAGGCCATGAAACAAGTCTCAACAAAATCAAAATGATTGAAGTCATATCATGCATCTTTTCTTATACAATGCTATGAAACTAGAAATCAACCACTGGACAAAATCAGGAAAGAAAACAAATACAAGGAGGTTAAATAGCATGCTACTAAACAATGAATAGGTCAGGGGACATAAAAAAAATACATGGAGACAAGTGAAAATGAACACACAAAATCCTGAATCTTTGGGATACGGGAAAAGCTGTTTGAAGAGGGAAGTTTATAGCAATATAGGCCTACCTCAAAAAGCAAGAAAAATCTCAAAAATCTCAAAAACCTAACCTTACATCTAAAGGAGATAGAAAAAAGAAAACAACCAAATCCAACAACAGTACAAGGAAGAAAATAATAAAAATTAGAGCAGAATAAGTGAAACAGAAACTAAAAACCAATAGAACAGATCAATGAAACCAGGAGCTGGTTCTTTGAAAAGACAAACTAAATTGATAAACCTTTAACCAGGCTAATCAAAAAAGAGAGAGAGAGAGAGAGAAGAATAAACAAAGTCGGAAATGAAAGAGGAGAAATAAAAATTGATAACACATAAATACAAAGCATTATGAGAGAATATTATGAAAAATTATACACCAAAAAATTAGACAACCTAGAAGAAATGGATAAATTCCTAGAAAAAAATCACCTTCCTTAACTGAACTAGGAAGAAATAGAAAATTTGAACAGACTGATTACCAGCAATGAAATTGAATCACCAATCAAGAAATCCCCAACAAACAAAAGTCCAGGACCAGCTGGCTTCATAGGTGAATTCTACTGAACATTTACAGAAGAGTTAAAACCGATCCTTCTCAACTATTCCAAAAAACATCAGAGGAAGGAAAGCTTCCACATTCATTCTATGAGGCCAGCATTAATCTGATAATGAAACCAGATAAAAACAATATAAAAAAAGAGAACTACAGGCCAATATCTCTAAGAACATAGGTGCAAAAATCTTCACCAAAATATTAGCAAACTGAATCCAACGATACCTTAAAAAATCATTCACCATGATCAAGTAGGATTTATTCCTTGGATGCAAGGGTGATTCAATATTTGTAAATTAATCAGTGTGATACATCACATCAATAGAAAGGATAAAAATCATGTGATCATTTCAACAGATATAGAAAAAGCATCAACAAAGTACACATCCGTTTATAATAAAAACCCTTAACAAAGTAGATTTATAGGGAACATACCTCAACATAATAAAGGCCATATATGAAAAGCCCACAGTCAGCATCATAGTAAATGGTGAAAAACAGAGCTTTTCCCCAAGATTAGGAACAAGACAAGGATGCCCACTCTCACCATTTTTATTCAGCATAGTACTGGAAGTCCTAGCCACAGCAATCGGAAAACAAAAAGAAATAAAAGGAATCCAAACCGCTAAGGAAGAAGTAAAGCTTTCGCTATCTGCAGATGAAATGATACTGTATATAGAAAACCCTAAAGACTCCACCAAAAAACTACTAGGGAAGATAAGTGAATTCAGTTAAGTTGCAGAATACAAAATCCATCTAAAGCAATCTATACACTAATAAGGAAGTAGCAGAAAAAGAAATTAAGAAAACAATCCCATTTACAATTTTACCAAAAAATAATAAAATAAACTTAACCAAGGCAGTGTAAGATCTGTACTCTGAATATTATAAAACACTGATGAATGAAATTAAAGATGACATGAATGGAAAGATATTCCATGTTCATGGATTGGGAAAACAAATATTGTTAAAATGTCCATACTACCCAAGGCAATATACAGATTTAATGCAATACCTATGAAATTACCAACATCATTTTTTCACAGAACTAGAACAAATAATCCTAAAATTTTTATGAAATGACAAAAGACCCTGAATAGCCAAAGTAATCCTGAGAAAGAAGAACAAAACTGGAGGTATTACAATCCCAGCTTTCAAGATGTACTACAAAGCTATAGTAATCAAAACAGTATGGTACTGGAACAAAAATCAACACATGGATCAATAGAACAGAAGAGAGAGCCCAGAAGTAAACCCACAAACATACCTCAACATAATAAAGGTCATTTATTAAAAACCCACAGCTAACATCATTCTTAGGGGGAAAAACTGGGAGCTTTTCTCTATGGTCAGGAACAAGACAAGGGTGTCAACTCTCACCACTATTATTCAACATAGTACTAGAAGTCCTAGCCACGGCAGTCAGACAACACAAAGAAATAAAAGGCATCCAAATGGGCAAAGAAGAAGTCAAACATTCACTATTTGCAGTTGACATGATACTGTATATAGAAAACCAGAAAGACTCCACCAAAAAACTGCTAGTACTGGTGAACCAATTCAATAAAGTTGTAGGATACAAAATCAATGTACAGAAATCTGCTGCATTTCTATACACCAATAATGAAGTGACAGAGAAATTAAGGAATCAATCTTGTTTATAATTGCACACAAAATAATGTGATACTTAGGAATAAATGTAACCACAGAAGTGAAAGACCTGTACTCTGAAAACTGTAAAACATTGATGAAAGGAATTGAAGATGACACAAAGAAATGGAAAGACATTCCATGCTCATGGATTGGAAGAACAAATATTGTCAAAATGTCTATACTACCCAAAGCAATTTACACATCTAATGCAATCCCTATCAAATTATCAATAGTATTTTTCACAGAACTGGAACAAACTATCCTAAAATGTGTATGGAACCACAAAAGACCCAGAATAGCCAAAACAATCTTGAGAAAGCAAAGCAAAGCTGGAGGCACCATAATTCTGGACTTCAAGTTATATTACAAAGCTATAGTAATCAAAACAGTATGAAAATGGCACAAAAATAGACACATATATCAGTGGAACAGAATAGAAAACCCAGAAGTAAACCCATAATTATATGGTCAGTTAATCTTCAACAAAGCAGGAAAGAATATCCAATGGGAAAAAGACTGTCTTTTCAGCAAATTGTGTTGGGAAAACTGGACATTAACATGTAAAAGAAAGAAACTGGACCACTTTCTCATGCCATACACAAAAACAAATTCAAAATGGAAGAGACCTAAAGACCTAAATGTGAGACATGAAACCATGAAAATCCTAGAAGAAAGCACAGGCAGTAACTTGTCTGACATCAGCTGTAATAACTTTTTTCTAGATAGATCCCCTTAGACAAGGGAAACAAAAGCAAAAATAAACTATTGGGGCTACATCAAAATAAAAAGCTCTGCACAGTGAAGGAAATAATCAACAATACTATAAGGCTACCTATGGAATGGGAGAAGATATTTGCAAATGACATGTCTGATAGAGGGTTAGTATCCAAAATATATAAAGAACTGACACAATTCAACACCTAAAAAAACAACTCAATTAAAAAATGGCCAGAAGACATGAACAGACATTTCTCCAAAGAAGACATCCAGATGGCCAACAGACACTTGAAAAGATGCTCAATATCACTCATCATCAGGGAAATATAAATCAAAACCACAATGAGCTATCATCTCACACCTGTCAGAATGGCTAAAATCAACAACACAAGAAACAACAGGTATTGGCGAGGATGTGGGGAAAGGGGAACCTTCTTACACTGTTAGTGGGAATGCAAACTGGTGCAGCCATTCTGGAAAATAGTATGGAGGTTCCTCAAAAAATTAAAATAGAATTACCATAGGATCCAGTAATTCCACTACTGGCTATTTACCCAAAGAAAATGAAAATACTAATTTGAAAAGATACATGCACCCTTATGTTTATTGCAGCATTATTTACAACAGCCAAGTGTCCATCCATGGATAAGTGGATAAAAAAGATGTGTTATATACATACAATGGAATATTACTCATCCATAAAAAATAATGAAATCTTGCCATTTACAACAACATGGATGGATCTATATGGTACAATACTAAGCAAAATAAGTCAGTCAAAGACAAATACCAAGTGATTTCACTCTTATTTGGAATTTAAGAAATAAAACAAAAAAAGAAAGAAAAAATAAACCAAAAAAACAGACTCCCAAGAGTAGAGAACAAACTGATGGTTACCAGAGGGGAGGTGGTTGGGGGATGGGTGAAATAGGTGAATGGGATTAAGAGTACACTTATCATGATGAACACTGAGTAATGTACAGAATAGTTGAATCACTGTATTGTACACCTGAAACTAATATAATAATGTATGTTAATTATAATGGAATTACAATAATAAATTAAAAAATAAAAGATAAAAAGGAGGCCCTGGCTCCATAAAGCATGCAAGATAAAAGGAATGGAAACTTACTTTCAAAATCACAGATTCTATAGCTGTATTGTTCTGTTTTATCCGACTCCAGGCCTTTACAATATCCACTACAAAATCTTCCACTGCTGAACACAGGAATCTGCAAAGATAAGATAGATGGGACAATGTGATATGGATCATGATGTCCAGAGCCCTTCTGTCTTATGAAGTCCGTCTTCCACCTTCTCTTTCCTTCTGTCTCTCTTTCCTGATCTGTTTTCTCTCCCTCTCCTTCCTCTCCCCTCTCCCTTTGTTTTTCCATTTTTTCATGTATATATGGTTAAATATGTGAGTACCTAAGAGGGTTTAATTAGAATTTCTTACTTCTAAATTCAGAATTTCCAGAAAAGAAAATTCGGTTGATCCAACTGGGTCAGGTTTTCACCCTGGGTCAAATCAGCTATGGTTGAAGGGCCCATATAATACAAACATAATGACTTTGGGAGGAGTGTCTCTGGGGAGAGTGTTTATCAAAGGAAAATATGACAGACTCATCAGGAACCATCCAAAGTGTCCCAGGAGAAATGAATGACCCACATATTTAGAAGGGCAGAATGTGTTGTTTAGGATATGAGAAAGCGGCTGTCATCAGTTCTACAGAGACTTTCCCGTGTCAGATGGAAAGCAAGGTGTCCCTACCGTAGGGAGTTATGTTGTGCTCTCGAATAGTGTGGAATGTTGTTTCTCTTCTGTAACCCTTCTTCCAAATCTCTGGCTTGTGATTCTGCCTTTTTGGACTAGCAGGAGGCCTCACCTCAGTCTCATCTATTTTTTCATTCAGGGGGTTCGAGTTGGGAGAAATTTGATACTTTCTTTGGCCTCAATACCCCAACCTATCAAAATGAGCTACTTCTCTGACCGAGGAACAGCCCATGAAGAGAAAAAAAAACAACCTAGTTTGAAAGCCAAAGGAAGACTGACCTTGTTGCGATGATCATCTCTGTGGGGTACTTGGCCTTCAGGATTTTGTTTAGCTCAGTGGTTGCAGATTCTAGATGTTGGATGGCAGCAGCCTAAGGGGAAAAGGAGTGTTCAGCTCTTGAATCTTAGGACTGGGACATAGTCTGCTGCCCATCCTTATCCCCTCATTATTTCCTACTGCCTCTTTACCAACAACTCAACTGCCTCTCTGAAAATAATCACAATTGAAGAATTCTTTTTGAATGGCCCCATAGATAATCTTAGATCTGTGGTCATTCTAAAAATAAGAGATGTACATTGTTTGCTGTCATTTAAATAATTCTCAAAAACTCATGGAGGTAACTTTTTGTTCCATATTTCAACTCACTTTAGGGGACTGGTTGAAACAAGGTCTCGTGCTTCTCTGCCATCTTGCCCCTCCTCTCTTTTGTTCCACATTTCAAATGAACAAAAAATCTCATATTGCATAGCTAGTAAATAATAGATCTGGGATTTGAACCACATTTTTCCGATGCCAGAGTGTTACCTCTTATTATAATAATATTAGTAATAATAATAGCATTCACTTATATAGTACTTACAATGTACCAGGATCTGTTCTAAGCTATATATAAATATTTTCTTATGTAATCCTTATAATAACCCCATTTTACAGAACAGCAAACTGAGGCACAGGAAAGGGGTAGCTGGTAAGTGGCAGAGCCAGGATTTGATTCCAGGTAGCCTGGCTCTTGAGTCTGTATTCTTTTTTTTCCCCCTAGGCTTCTTGCCCAATGTGGGGTTTGAACTCATGGACCTGAGATTGAGAGTCACATGCTCTACCAACTGAGCTAGCCAGGTGCCCTAAGTCTGTATTCTTAACTACAGCTGCTACTCCTCCTTCTCCCATCACCTCCTTCATTCAAATATCTACCAAGTTCTGATGATTCTATCCCTCTTATATGTCTTAAATATGCCCACTTCTCCTTATCCCTGTTACCACTTCACCAGTTCAAATCACCATCATCTTTTGCCTAGACAATTGCAGCATCTCCTCTCTTTTCTCCTTGCCTCTAGTCTTTATTCTTTCAATTGTTTTTCCATGTGCCATGGAATTCTTCTACTTAAAACTCTTCTATTAGATAGCAGAATGCTATCTATTAGATAGCAGAATGGATATATGGACACATATGTGATAAAGCAAGTATAGTGAAATATTAATGGTAGACTATGCCATTTTATATATGTAGGTTTACATACTTATTGGCATTATACATCTCAAACTTTAATATAATACCTAATAATATGTACCATGATACAAATATAGCAGATGACCAATAAAATGTCATTTATAGGAGTGCCTGGGTGGCTCAGTCATTAAGCGTCTGCTTTCAGCTCAGGTCATGGTCCTAGGGTCCTGGAATTGGACCCCACACTGGGCTCCGGGCCCCACACTGGGCTCCCTGCTCAGTGGGAAGACTGCTTCTCCCTCTCCCACTCCCCCTGCTTGTGTTCCCTCTCTCGCTGTGTCTCTCTCTGTCAAAAAAATAATTAAGATCTTAAAAAATGTCATTTATACTGAAATAAGCCTTTTTATG
Organism: Potos flavus; assembly: GCA_028534135.1. Taxonomy (NCBI): domain Eukaryota; kingdom Metazoa; phylum Chordata; class Mammalia; order Carnivora; family Procyonidae; genus Potos; species Potos flavus. The sequence goes on along the minus strand of CM052901.1, from coordinate 65,029,798 downwards.
TCTTTGAGAGTTACATCCTGTAGGCTAGAGTCCTAACTAATTCTACAGTGCTTCTGTAGTGCTTCTCTACCAGAGATAACTAGTTCAAGAAGCTAGTATGTTTGAAAATTCTCATAATAATATAAGGAAAAAATCCTTCTACAATTCTCATTAGGGTAAAAGCCCAAATTTCCTACCATGGGTTACTGGGTTCTTCCTGGCCTGGCCCCTGCTTGCTTTTCCAGCCTCATCTTTAGTCATTCTCTCTGCTTTTCTCTTCCCTGACGCCTATGCCTTAGCCATTAATAAATGTATGTGAATATTCCATTCTGTTCTGTGAATATTCTATGCTCTGTCTTGCCTTTGGAACAACACACGCTATTCAATCTGTCTGGAACAGGTCTCCTCTTTCTTAATATCCTGATTAACTCCCTCTGGTCCTTCAATCTTTTCCAAAATGGCACTTCTGATAAGCTTTCCTTGATTTCCCCCAGACTGGGTTTGCTACACCTGCTGGGTGTTCACATCCCTCTCTACTTCCTTATACACTAACACTCATACTACTTTATTAAAACTACCGTTTCTAGGGGTGCCTGGGTGGCTCAGTCGTTAAGCGTCTGCCTTTGACTCAGATCATGATCCCAGGATCCTGGGATCGAGTCCCGCATCGGGCTTCCTGCTCCGTGGAAAGCCTGTTTCTCCCTCTCCCACTCTCCCTGCTTGTGTTCCCTCTCTCACTGTGTCTTTCTCTGTCAAATAAATAAATAAATAAATAAATAAATAAATAATGTTAAAAAAACAACAAAAAACTATTGTTTCTATTACTATGAACTCCATGACAGCATGAACTGTGTCATTCTTTTTTACCCAATAGTACATAAAACAGCTCCTGGAACAGTATCTCACACATAGGTAATCCAAAATATTTTCCATACATAATTTGAATAAATGAATAAGTAAATGACTAAATGAATTATATCCCCAATGCCTAACACAGTTCCTAGTAAAAGCCGCTTATTGACATGTCTCCAGTCCTCCATGATCTTATCCTCATTGAGCCCATGGACAATACAAAAGCTTCTCTCTGGGTTTTGCCTTTTATTTCACTGTGTACTAAAGGTGTTGGCCTGAATCACAGCTGGGCAATAGTTACCTCAAATCGGGGTACATCCATTTCAACCTGTCCTTTTAGCAGTGGGGTTTGTCTGGGAGTCTCGCGGATCATCACACTCCATCTGAAATGAAGGTCAAAGACAGATATTTACGGCTCTGTTTTGTCACAGGCTGTCATCAATGCTTCACATGTCAAGAAAAAGGTCAAAATGTTTATGTGGTGGGGGAAGATGAGTTGTAGAGATGCCCACACTATCTCAGGTCACCTGATCTCAAAGTATACTACAAGTGAGGCCTCTGCCTCATGACTTCTTGAGGCCAGTGTGATGGAAAGAATTTCATCATAGGATCAGAGGGCAGTGCTTCTCTACCAGAGGTAACTATCCAGATCACCTCAGGTGCTTTTGTAAAATACATATGCCAGAGCCCTACCCAAGACATACTGAATAAGAGTCTTTGTGGTGGGTTAAGCTTGGTACCTTGAAAAAGCTTCCCAGAATATCCTTATGGGAAGCCATAAATCAAATACTATGACCCAGCATTGACCCTATCTCTTTTCAGGAGATAGGATGGCAATACTCATTCTTCTCTGGAGCAGAGACAATCTAGGCCAATTGTTTTTGAACCCTAATTTTTTTGAGTTTTTTTTTTAAAACTGATGAAGCTATAGAATTGTTTCTATACTATGCTGGAATAGAATAGAAAGATAGAAACACTCCCAAGAAAAAAATATGCTTACATAGATAATTAGCTATGCAATTCGAAGGAGGTTTACAGAACCCTTAAAATTTACCCGTAGGGCTCCTGATTTAGGATCTTTTAGGTTTGAAGAGGGGCTTTAGTAATGTCTAAAAGATACATAGCAGACCCTGACTTCCTAATAGACAAGGCCACCCAAAACTGCCCTGCACTAAAGCCCAGAAAGGAATGAGGCTCTGTGAGGGAGGTTAGAATATTCATGGTTGAGATGATGTAACTGAGAGTAACTGATATGGGACTGGAACAGGGACAATGACCTGATCTTTCAGCCACTCACCTGTCTAGAATCCTCACACTAGCCTGCTCCACTCTGTTGAGGATGGTAATAGGTGACTTGTTTTTGTTCCAGAACGCACCCCAGCCTAGGACACGGGCCAGATCGTTGCCGGTTCCAAGTGGGATAACTGCCAACTGACACTGCAAGAACAAAACAAGGAACCATTTTCAGTCAATCCTACCAAGATCTACCCATAAAAGAACCCAGAAGGTGCTCCTTGGGAAAGATAGTGGTCTAGAAATCAGTGGCAATCAGAGACTTCTGATTTTAGGAAGTATAATAGGAAGATCTCTGATGTTGAGTGAACTTTTTACTAAAAAGTTTGGCCCCACTCTTGGCAATACAGAACCTACTCAGTACAGGGAAAAGTTGGAATATGCCAATATTTATAGCCATGCTTATGAAAGAGAAGGATAGCTACAAATTTCTATCAAGGCATGGCCAAGGAGATAAGGTGCCTCAGGAGACAAAGCTACTAAAGTCAAAAGAGCAGGGAGCTATCTAGGGAGAGGGGGGAAAGTGAGAGGAAAGTTTTTGCTACTCTTGAGACTCAGGAAAGAAAACCAGTGGCCTCAGGAGGGGAAGGAAATTGGGGGCTGAATGTGGCCTGAAGCCACTTTTTTTTTTTGCTTGCTCTCCTTTCCTTCAGACCTTTACTCTGGGGCCCGGGGAATAAAGCACTGCTCATTCTTTCTGTTAACTCCCTCATTTCTCCTTCCCACAGAAAATGGTTTAGGTGAGGAAGCTTAGAGTGGGAAGCTGCCTGTCAGGTTGACTATGAAACCAGGGGAAAACGTGTGTGATATAGATAAGGAGAGTGAAGACTAGGGACTTTCTGGGATGAGCAGGCCCATACCCACAGTCTCTTTAGCAATGGTTGAACTGACTCAGCTAGGAACTCACCCTTTCATGTAATCCAAAGGCATCAATCAGAGATAAGACCCAGCTCACGCTGCCATCTCCACCACAAACCACAATGCGAAAACGAGCAAAATTCTTGAACATGCATAGCCTGAAAGAAAGAGGGGAAAGGGAGTCATTTCATGAACTGCTAGGTTTTACAGCTCTTTTCTATACTGTGCCAGGAGCTAAGGACTACTGCTTCTGCATCCTGCTAACAGGCTACCTGCCTTCTTTCACTTAGCTCCTATCTCTCTGTGTACCTAACATCACAGGCAGTGCTCCCATAGGCAATCCTGGAGATGAGGCCTTGCTTCAGCCCACCCTCTTCTATGTCTACCCTTGCTCTGGAAGCTACTGGTAACCTAGCTAAACCCTCTTGCTAAGGCCCAAGAAGCCTTGTACAGTGGTCAGTGGCTTCACAGAAACCAGAGCTGAACAGCCAGATGGTCTATGTCAAACAGGTCTTTAGTGGAGCTATATCTATTTGGTCCCAGGAAAGAATGAGGGACAGGAAAGGTGAACAGCAATACCCATTTGCCTCTCCTCTGAGGTCAGGAGACATAGTTAGACTTCTTCCATCCAGGAAACGTGGAACAAATCTGAGAGCAGGACATGGGCTTGAAGGAATTTCTGGGAGAGGGCTAAAAATCCTCCAACTAGCCAACCCCAAATGCTCTGAAGTTATGTGTCTGCATCCTGACCTGAGAAAATATATTTTTCCTGCCCAGGTACTAGAACTGATTCCAGGAAACCTTAGTCTAGAATGTATAGCATGAAGAGTCCCTTCTATATACTCTACTTATCACTTAGCCCATGCTTACCCGGCTTCAGGTCCACCCTTCGACAGGTCAAAAACTTGAGACGGGTTAAGGTACTGTTTGAATTTTCGGAGGAAGACGATCCCTTGGTGATCGCCACTTTTGGAGTTAATGAAGATGAGAAGGGGACATGAACAGGCTGATGACCAATCGAGGTTCCAGAAGTCTGAAGATACTACTAATTGGCCTGATACATGCACATAACAAAAAGAAAAGGAGAAAAAAGAAGAGGGCCGTTGAGATAGAATTAAGACACGACTTGACATCACATTTTGCAAAGACTTTTTAAAAACAGCTTTATCGAGGTATAATTGATAAACAAAGAACTGCACATATTTAATATATACAATTTAATGAGTGTAGATATATACAAACACCCATGATACAATCACCACAAGCAATGCAAAAAGACATATCTAACAACTCTCAGAGTTTCCTTATGCTCCAGTCTCCTGAGACTGAAGAGCAGAGAGGAATTCAGAACACAACCCAAAGGGGCTTTCATTTAATGTCTGCCCAGCTGTTTCCAGGCAAACAACATTTGTTGAGCAATTACTACATGCCAATCATCATGCTAGATACTGCTAGGGGTATAGCCCTTGTCCCCAAGCTAGGGAAACAAACCCATACACAGTAGTAGTATGTTGGAACACAAAGATTAAGGAAATTGGTGCCACAATGAGGGATTAATAAAACACTGTGGGGAAACTGAAGGAGAGGATTGAGAGCCCAAGAGGAGGATCAGAATACCAATTAGTTCTCTCTTTGCCTGGGATAGTTCAGTTCTTACAGTGAGACGATACCAGGTAAGGAGAGAGGAGGGGGGGAAGGCTGTCTTTTAGATAGGAGCTAATGACAGAACATATCAATGTGGGAGGAAGGAGGGAGCTTTAATCACTCCTCTAAGGCTCTGGCAGAGCAATCCCAGTTATCGCACCAACGTTCAGGGGAAACAAGACTATAGGGAAATTGAACAAGAGAGAGGCTTTTAATAATTCCTAACTCTGAAGTTCTCTATAGGGAAGTGAAGTTATAGCAGTCTAAATTGCCAATGCCTGCCAGCTCATGCTGAGTCTTAGAGCCTGTTGGCAGGGAGAGAGGCAGTGAGCAATGGCCCCCTAGGAGATGGTAGACAAATCGTGAGCCCCTAAACTCTGAGCTTGTGACTTGCCAGGGATATTCCAGCAAAAATAAATGCAAAGGGCAAAAGGCATGTGGCTCACCCCTGAATTGTGCGGGATACAGGGAGGGAGCTGGGTTGAGAGGTCGCATTTGTTGTAACTTGGGTGAAAGAGAGCCTGGAGGAATACTGCTGAGATGAGCAGATTTCATGGCTGTTTTGCCTGGAAAAACTTAAAGCAGTCTTCCTCTATGGGCCAATTCCTACTCACTGGCCAGTAGAGCTTGAAGACATCTTTAGCCAGTTAGCCAGTCAGGCACCAAATTTTCAGGGCTTGCAAGGACTCGCAGCTACAAGGGGAGTCTGCTATGTTCCTTCAGTAGCATAGCTTGGAAGTAGTTACTCTCCCTCAACACATTATCCAAAGGTAGTACCCTTTTCAATATTTGTTTTACAAAAGGTAATATGCTGATGCAATGGTAGTTAAGACATTAATTCATTTATTCAACAAACATGTATTGAGGGCATTCTCTGTGCTTGTCCTTATGTTCTGAGAATACAGTGGTGGGCAAGATAGAAATAGTTTCTGCTTTTGTGGAACTTATATTCTAATGGTGGGAAGCACAACATAACAAAGTAATATAGAAAAGAATATTATATGAAGAAAAAGAAGTCAGGAAAACAGGATGGAGACTAAAGGGGGTGTTATTTTAGACAGGGTGGTCAGGGACAGCTTCTCTAGGGAGGTGACATTTGAGATGAGACTTGGATGAAGTAAAAAAGTGAGGAATGCAGATATCAGGGGGAAGAGTTTTGAGGGCAGAAGAAAGAATAAGTGCTAGGACCCAGAGAAGGGAGACTGTCCCAGGTGTCTGAGGACCACTGAACAGAATGGCATGACTGTTGTGGAGTGAGTGAAGGGCAGAGTGGCAGAAATGAGGTCAGAGAGATGACAGGAACCATACAAAATGACAATGAGATGTGAGGAAGCAGTTCAAAAATAAGGGTGAGACTCTTTAGTAAGGTACAAAATATTACGGGTCAGGTCATAAGATATATGAAGAAAATCATCAAAAAAGGTAGTATCTTTTTATTTATATTTTATTTTTTTCTTAAGGAGAGAGTGCGTGTGCACACACGTGGGTGGGTGGGGGAGTGTGGATGTGGGGGAGGGCCAGAGGGATAGGGCGAAAGAGAATGTTAAGTAGGCTCTGTGCCCAGGATGGAGCCTGATCTCACAACATGGAGATCATGACCTGAGCCAAAATCAAGAGTCAGATGCTTAACCGACTGAGCCACCTTAGGCACTCCTAAAAAAAGTAGTAATGCTTTATGTGCTTGCTCCTCATCCAACCAACAATGTAGGCCCCAACTCATAGCCTGGCCTCAGGCTTACCTCTCCTTTGTTTGAGAAATCGATTCTGCTCTGTGCTTCCTTTTCTTATTCAGCAACCTTCTGCTAATACCCTCCAGATGATCATGTGACTTTGGGTATGTACTCCAATGAAAGGATTTATGGAAACAGGTTGCTGCCAACAACTAATGGAACTGTGAGCTATACTTAGAAGCAAGGATTCTCCCTGCCAGAGGTCCTGGAATAGACCTGTCTATTTTTAACAGATGGGTTAGTCCCTTTCTAAAGGTGAGGCAGCAGTGGTACTGAGACCAACTACTGTGAGCTGTTTGGGCCTCTGTTTCCTTATCTGCAAAGTGGGCAATTCAAAAAACTAACTTGTTACCCAGTGTTGAGATGAAAATGAGCTAGGTATTACATTGATGAGAAAAGGAAATATAAATTGTTTCTTAAAGGTGAAAAGATGATCAAACTCATTCATAAATAAGAAAGATAGTAATTAAAACCAGGTCATGGTACCATTTTTTTCTTATCCAAAAAACTGGCAAAAAAAAAAAAATAGATGATACACTCGATTGAGGAAGACAAAAAAAAATATGAACTCTCACCGAGGGTGGAAGTGCAAAGTGACACAAGGCCTATGGGGGGCAATCTGACAGCATTTATGAAAATTATAAATGCCTATGCATTATGACCCAGTAATTACACTTCTGGGAATTTTTCCTTTAGATGTATATGTAAAATGACCTGCATGAGATTGTTCATTGCAGCATTGTTGTAATAACAAAAGACTGAAAACTAAGAAATTAGAGGACTGGTCAAATAAATTATGGTGTATATTCATATAAGGGGGTATCTTGTAGTTATAAAAAGGAATGAGGAGGCAATCTTTTGTTGATCAGAAAGATCTCCAAAATATACTGTGAAGGAAAAAAAAAAGCAAGGTTCAGAGGAATGTGTATAGTGTTAAAAAAGGAAGGGATAAAAATATGTTTATATTTTCTAGTATATACAGGAAGAAATACTGGAAGCTATTCAATAACCTAATGGTAGTAATCAACTTTTTGTGAGTGGGGATTGGATGGGGCTATGGGAGATTGAGAAGATTGAGAGAAAGGATATTAAGTTTTTTACTAAACACGTGCATGTGTTTCTATTTTAAAAAATTTGAACCATGTGAATATATTAACTAGTCAAGAATTAAATTAAGAAATAGGAAAACAATTATGCTAATGTTATCTATAAATTAAATAGCCATGAAGTTGTAGCTGAAATCCTTTGTAGATCCATTCGGCAGCTTGGAGCATGGGCTGTCTTCTGCGGTATATTTCTACAACAGAATGCAGCTGTGTGCCACAGCTGGTTGCCCTCTAGATTTATTCACTAACCTACAGCAAACATCTTAATTTCTCTGGGTGTTCATTGCTCCATACGTACAATAGCATCATGTTGCAATGATTAATAAAATAACCCAGGATGGGGGTGGAAAACTGAGATAAAGAGAAAATTCTATAATTAAGACAACTCAAACTTCGGTGTCAAACCTGATTTGGTCACAGATGGGAAGACAAGAGGAAGAAGTGCTGGCAGAAATCTATTTCTAGGAGAAGACAAGGGCAGCAACATCTAGTATTTCCCCCAGAGCATCTGAATTTGAGCAAGGCCAAGTTTGTCAAGGGAATCTTGTGAAGAAGGTGACAAAATTGTGTGGCACCGTGGGCTGGAATGTAGCAATGTTAGGCAGATTCATAACCAGATAAGTGTGCCCACAAAGTTGCTTTTGAATAGGCTGATGTTAATTGTAAGGGAGTGTCTGTACTGTTTAATAATTTTAATAAACAATTCAAATGAAAACATAGAAGGCTGGCTTCTCAACTCTGAAGTACTTGAAGCTGGATGGAGAGTTATTGGATGACACAATAAAGATTGAAAAATGACCCTAAAGGGCAGATGGGTCAAAGTCACCAAGATGAAAATGGGATAAATGTGAAGCTAGGATTTTAGGCTCAAGGACATAAATCATACCAGAATAGCACAATAGGAACTTGGCTTGGCAGTGTCAAGTGTGAAAAGGGCTTAGAGGATTTAGTTGACTTTAAACTCCAGATGACTCAACAGCCTGAAAGAGCCTTTCTTTCCTTTTTTTTTTTAAAGATTTATTTATTTATTTATTTGACAGAGGGAGAGAGATCACAAGTAGGCAGAGAGGCAGGCAGAGAGAGGGGGAAGCAGGCTCCCCGCTGAGCAGAGAGCCAGATGCGGGGCTTGATCCCAGGACCCTGAGATCATGACCTGAGCCGAAGACAGGGGCTTTAACCCACTGAGCCACCCAGGCGCCCCATGAAAGAGCCTTTCAGGAAAAATCTCATGCTTCTTTGAGCTGCATTAATACAAGCACAGTGCCGCAAAACAGGGAGTCTATAGTCTCTCTCAAATTTGAAGTATGCTAAATTAGCATAAGGATGGCTTACTGAACTCCTTCCTGTATTTTAAAACCATCTTTAACAAATGTTAGTTCATACAACCCTCATAATGCACCTGAGTACAACTGTTATTGAAAGAAATGCTCTCAAGAGTGAGATTCAATTGGATCAAGATTGTAGATGACTCGAAGGAAAGGCTCAAAACTAACTCACAGGGCATTAGATGAGACACTACACAAAAAGAATGGCTTAGCTCAGGTACTTCTAGGCAATAATATTATGTCATTGGTGGAAAGCAAAAGAAAGTAGCAATGCCGTTAGTTGATGATCTATAACAAGAATAAGAAGCGATGCATGGAGCACTGGGTGTAATATGCAATGAATCATGGAATACTACATCAAAAACCAATGATGTACTGTATGGTGACTAATATAACATAAAAAAATAAAGTTAGAAATAAAGAAAAGAAAAAAATTCTTGTTAAAAAACAAACAAAAAAAGCATAGGAAGAGTTATAGGATAAAAAATAAAACAAATTAAAAAAAACAACTTCCATAAGGACAAGAAGCACAAAGCCTGTTGAGCTAACTACAAAGAAGAGATTGCAGCCCCTTATACCTATTTGGGGTGATTGGTGGGATGATGAGGTGGGCATCCTTCATTCTGCTTAGACATCTTCCCTAGATCCCCCTATTGGTGTGAGCAAAGTCTCAGATTCAAGACTAGATTGACTTTCATGGCAACTTGAGTTTGCTTGGATGACTACTTTGCTAGTTTTTCTCTTCTATCAATCCCATTTTTCCCCAGTCTCTTCCTTCTCCTATCCAGTCAAGCATCTCTTATTTACCAAGTCATCCACCTCAACACCTCTCTAGTTAACTGTCTGGTGGATGACTTATATGGGTAAATATTTGAGTAGATCTAAGTATAATATATGCATGCACCTCTGAGTGAAGTTAGCTTTGTGTCTATGCATGTCATTATGGGAACATATGAGCGTGCTTGCCTGAAGAAACCTGTATGACTGGCTCATTCCCTGTACCAATATCTATCTGGTTGTATCTGTATTAGGGTTGGAAAATGAACTGGAAGAGACTAGAGTGGCTCTGAGTGTGTATATATGTATGTGTGCACATGTGCTATGTCTAGTTCTAAAACTCTTGTTGTAATGGCTACAGAATCCTTGCCCCCTTCTGTTCTCTGACTAAAGAAACTACAAACTCTTCTTTCTTTTCTTTGCTGTCAGCCAATCCTGGCTTTTCCTTGACAACAAAGTGGGCAGCAAGCATCAATATGGGGAAAATTTTTAAGTCGATGAAATGCTGGTTCACTAATCACTTCCAGGCCAGTGGACATCCCACGTATCAGAGATGGATAAATTAGTATATTAGCAAAATATAAATGAAAACATTCTGGGAAGGGTTTGAACTTTCCCCTCAAGTAAGTGAAATTGACCATATATAGAGTGAAGCTAACCATACACAAACTGAAATTAATGGGCAGTGTATCTCTCTGCTGGCTTAGTGAAACAGTAGTGTGTCAGCTGGTAAATATATTAGATTTCTAAATTCCTTAGTGTTAGTAAAATAGGTCAGCTCTTTTTAGCTGTGATATGTGATTTTGATCTTGACAGCTTCCATTATTTAATAATGAGTAATTGGAGAAGCAAATGAGCAACTCAATGGCAGAAAGGAGAGTCTCTCAGCAGCAAAGAAAAAGTGGGGAAGTAGAGGTGTATTCAAAAAGGTATTGTTAGCAATGGCTAAAGAGTGAAATATCCTTGTGGGGGTCTACAGTTTTCATTAGGCTAGAAGACTAGTGATTTAATTGTGTTGTCCTTTGGAGCTATGTTTCTTGATATTCAGGCCCTTTATATATTATCACTTATCCTCCCAATACACAGTTACCATTCCCATTTAGATGTGGAAAGTGAACCTCAGAGAATTTAAGTGACTTACTCAAGGTCACCTAGCTAGTAAGTGACTAAAACTCATGGTTGCCTGGCTATTGTTTTTTTCCTTTACACCATGTTGTTTCTATGTCTCATCATTATTTAAAAAAGACAAACACAAACTAAACGAAACATCCTTATGCTTTGCCCCTGTTTTATCTGTTCTAACATCTCTAGACCTTCTGATAGAAGACGCTATAGAAAGTTTACTCTTGCTGCCTTTATTTCATTTTTGCCTCCTTTCTGTGCAACATCCTGCAATTAGTTGACAGTCCTAACATTTTCTGATCTCCAAGTGTCTCCAAGTGTGACACCTTTGGTGTTTACCATATGCTACCTTAATCTATCAATTGTCATACTATATCAATATCCTGGGTCGACAATAACCATAAGCTCTGGAAATGTTCTTATCCTGGATTTCTTTGTAGCCTTTCAACACCTTATGAATAGAATTCTCAATAAATCACTAGTGTTTAGGAATTGACAAAGCATCAGCAGAGCATGTTGGGGCAATAATCATGTTAGTTTCAGATTTGGAGTCAACCTTGGTGTTAGTTTCCATTCTAAAAATAGCATCACCTGGGCCTTTAGGCAGTTCTTCCTTGCCCACCTGGATGCAAGCAAACTTATTTTACGGATTATCTAGTGTCTGAAAATCATGAAAAAGTTAGAATCAAGTTTGATAATTCAGGGACAATTGGGACAAAGCCTACAGAGAACATGCCCACATACATATATGCCATAAACATCAACAGTCATTATCCCAAAGGTCTAAAAAGAAACATGAGCTGTCTCTACATATATGCATATTCTTACTCCCCCAAAATGTTTGACTAGTTGAAAATAATAATTTAATTAAAAAATTTCCCCAGTCTTATCACCTTCCCTCCCTCCCCAGTGAAATACATTCTGAGGTTAAAGTTTAGGTACTCACCATCTCCTTTAGGGTCGCTGAGGGCAGTGGGAGGAATGACTGATGTTCGATGACTTCCAAACCAGCATTCCTTGGAAAACCGTCTCTGGCAGTCATCATGCACCTGAAACGACAAGAGAAGAACAGAGGAAAAGAAAGGAGGGGGAGAGAAAAGGATACAATTGATTAGTCTTGAGTTCCAGTTCCAAGATTTGAGTCCCCAGTGTTAAAATCTCCCTTTCTGAGATTTGGTGCCATACACATACCCCTGTCTCAAACTGGACACACCCTTTCTAACTTCAGCCTGCACTACCCTGAAGATGGGCTCTGAACTCTGTTCCTTTCAAAGGTAGCTTTCATTTTTTTTTTTCCAAATATTTTATTTTATTTTTTCAGTGTTACAAGATTCATTGTTCATGTACCACACCCAGTGCCCTATGCAATACGTGCCCTCCTCAATACCCACCACCAGGCTCGCCCATTCCCCCACCCCCCTCCCCTCCAAAACCCTCAGTCTGTTGCTCTGAGTTCACAGTCTCTCATGGTTCATCGCCCCTCCGATTTCCAAAGGTAGCTTTCAGAAGATACCCATCATAGGCATTAAGAAGACAGTAGCCCTAGGGCACAATCTTAGTGGCCTACAGAATAGGGAGCTTACTTGCATTTTAAGAGTATTAATCCTGTTAATATGCTATTACACTTCAATCCTTACAACTCTGTACGGTAGGGAACACATTATTAGGTTCATTTTAGAAATGAGGATACCAAAGGTCAGACAGGTGAAGAATCTTGCTCAGGGTCAAACAGCTGGGAAGTGGCAGAGCTGAGATTCTGCTGCCTTCCCCACAAGTGGTCATATTTCCCAAATTTCTGATATTTCTAGGTACTATTTCCTAGCCAATTTCATAGTTCCTAGAAGACATGAACCTGGCTTGATTACACAAAAGCAATTAAAAGAGAGCCAGCAGACAACCAGAGTCATCTTTTTTTTAAATTGAGATATAATTGACATATAACATTATATCAGTTCCAGGTGTACGACATAATGATTTGATATTTGTATATATTGTGTATATATATATATATATTATATATATATGTATAGTATATATATATACCACAGTAAGTGTAGTTAATATCTATCACTATACATAATTACAGTTTTTTCTTGTGATGAGAAATTTTAAGGTCTATACTCTTAGCAACTTAGAAATAGGCAAAACAGCATTATTAACTATAGTCACTATGCTGTTCATGATATCCTGACGATTTATTTATTTTAGAACTGGAAGTTTGTATCTTTTGACCACCTTCACCTATTTTGCCCATTTCCCCCCTCCCCATAAGCATGAGCTCATTTTTTTTAAGATTCCATATATACGTGACATCATATAGTATTTTTCATTCTCTGTCTGACTCATTTTATGTAGCATAATGCCCTAAGGTCCATCCATGTTGTTGCAAATGGCAAGATTTCCTTCATTTTTAGGGCTGAATAATATTCCATTGCATATACATATACCACATTTTCTTTATTCATTCATACATCACTTAGGTTGTGTCCATATCTTGATACTTAGGTTGTTTTCATATCTTGACTATTATAAATGGTGCTGCAGTGAACATGAGGGCGCCTATATGTTTTTGAATTAGTGTTTTCATTTTTTTTCAGATAAATACACAGAAGTTGAATTGCTAGGTCAAATAGTAGTTCTATTTTAATTTTTAAAGGAAACTGTACTGTTTTCAATAGTGGCTGCACCAATTTACATTCCTACTGAGAGTGCATGAGGTTTCCTTTTTCTTCATATCCTCATCAACATTTATTTCTTCTCTTTTTGATAATAGCTATTCTGACAGGTGTGAGGTGATATCTCACTGTGGTTTGGATTTGCATTTCCCTGATGGTCAGCAATGTTGAGTACCTTTTCATATACCTGTTGACCATCTGTATGTCTTCCTTAGAAAAAGATCTATTCAGATCCTCTGCCCAGTTTCTAATTGGATTGTTTGTTTTCTTTTTGCTATTGTGTTATATGACTTCTTTATATATTTTGGATATTTACCCTTATCATATATATGACTTACAAATATTTTCCCCCATTCAGCTGGTTGCCTTTTCCTTTTGTTGGTGGTTCCTTTGCTGTGCAGAAGCTTTGCATTATTTTTTTCCCAAATTTTTACTTAAATCCTAGTTAGTTAAAATATAGTGTAATATTGGTTTCAGGAGTAGGATTTAGTGATTCAACAATTACATACAACACCCACCGCTCATCATAACAAGTGCCCTCCTTAATACTCACCCATTTAATCCATCCTCCATCCACCTCCTTCCATCAATCCTCAGTTTGTTCTCTAACATTAAGAGACTCTTATGGTTAGCCTCCCTCTCTTGTTTCTTTTCCCTTCCCATATGTTCATCTGTATTGTTTCCTAAATTCCACATATGAATGAAATCATATGGTATTTGTCTTTCTCTGACTAACTTATTTAGCTTAGCATAGTACACTATAGCTCCATCCACCTCATTGCAAATAGCAAGATTTCATTCTTTTTGATGGCTGAGTAATAGTCCTTTGTATAGATATAACATTTTTTCTTTATCCATTCATCAGTCAATGGACACTTGGGCTCTTTCCATAGTTTGGCTATTGTTGACAATGCTGCTATAAACATGGGGGTGCATGTTCCCCTTCAAATCTACTTTTGTATCTTTTGGGTAAATACCTAATAGCGCAATTGCTAGGTTGTAGTGTTGTTCTATTTTTAACTTTTTGAGGAACCTCCATACTGTTTTCCAGAGTGGTTGCATCAGTTTGCATTCCCACCAACAGTGCAAAAGGGCTCCCCTTTCTTGGCATCCTCACCAACACCTGTTGTTTCTCATGTTGTTAATTTTAGCCATTCTGACATGTGTGAGGTGGTATCTCATCGTGGTTTGGATTTGTCTTTCCCTGATGATGAGTGATGTTGAGCATCTCTTCATGTGTCTGTTAGCTATCTGTATGTCTTCTTTGGAAAAATGTCTATTCATATCTTCTGCCCATTTCTTAACAGGATTATTTGTTTTCTGGGGGTTGAGTTTAATATACTCTTTATATATTTTGGATACTATGTCATTTGCAAATATCTTCTCCCATTCTGTAGGCTGCCTTTTAGTTATGTTGATTGTTTCCTTCACTGTGCAGAAGCTTTTTATCTTGATGAAGTCCTAATAGTTCCTTTTTGCTTTTGTTTCCCATGCCTCTAGCAATATGTCTAGCAAGAAGTTGCTACGGCCAAGGTCAAAGAGGTTGCTCCCTGTGTTCTCCTCTAGGATTTTGATAGTTTCCTGTCTCACATTTAGGTCTTTCATCCATTTTGAGTTTATTTTGGTGTATGGTGTATGTAAGTGATCCAGTTTCATTCTTCTGCATGTTGCTGTCCAGTTTTCCCAACACTATTCATTGAAGAGACTGTCTGTTTTCCATTGGATATTCCTTCCTGATTCGTCAAAATTAGTTGATCATATAGTTGTGGGTCCATTTCTGGGTTCTCTATTCTGTTTCCTTGATCCATGTGTCTGTTTTGGGGCCAGTACCATACTGTCTTGATGACTATAATTTTGTAATATAGCTTGAAGTTCGGAATCATGATGCTTCCAGATTTGCTTTTCTTTTTCAAGACTGCTTTGGCTATTTGGGGTCTTTGGTGGTTCTATACAAATTTTAGGATTGTTCTAGCTCTGTGAAAAATGCTATTGGTATTTGATAGGGATTGCATTAAATGTGTAGATTGCTTTGAATAGTATGGACATTTGAACAATGTTTGTTCTTCTAATTCATGAGTATGGAATGTTTTTTCCATTTCTTTTTGTCTTCTTCAATTACTTTCATAAGTGTTCTATAGTTCTCAGAGTACAGATCTTTTACCTCTTCTATTAGGTTTATTCCTAGGTATCTTATTGTTTTTGGTGCAATTATACATAGGATCAAATCCTTGGTTTCTTTTTCTGCTACTTCATTATCGGTGTATAGAAATGCAACAGATTTCTGTACATTGACTTTATATCTTGCAACTTTGCTGGATTCATGTGTTAGTTCCAGTAATTTTTTGGTGAAGTCATTCAGGTTTTCTATATAGAGTAGGATGTCTGCAAATAGTGAAAGTTTGACTTCTTCCTTGCTGATTCAGATGTCTTTTATTTCTTTTTGTTGTCTGATCACTGAGGCTAAGACTTCCAGTACTATGTTAAATAGTAATGGTGAGACTGAACGTCCTTGTCTTGTTCCGACTGTAGAGGAAAAGCTTTCAGTTTTTCACCATTGAGGATGATATTCACTGTGGGTCTTTCTTACAAGGCACTTACGATGTTGCAATATGTTCCATCTATCCCTACTTTACTGAGGGCTTTTATCAAGAATGGATGCTGTATTTTGTCAAATACTTTTTCCGCATCTATTGAGAGGATCATATGATTCTTATCTTTTCTTTTATTAATGTGGTGTATCAACATTGATTGATTTGCAGATGTTAAACCACCCCTGCCTGCAGCCCAGGAATAAATCTCTCCTGATTGCGGTGAATAATTCTTTTAATGTACTGTTAGATTTGATTTACTAGTATCTTATTGAGAATTTTTGCATCCATGTTCATCAGGGATATTGCCCTGTAGAGTTCTCTTTCTCAGTGAGGTCTTTGGTTTTGGAATCAAGGTAATGTTGGCCCCGTGGAATGAGCTTAGAAGTTTTTCTTCCTTTTGCATTTTTTGGAACAGTCTGAGAAGACTAGGTATAAACTCTTTTTTAAATGTCTGGTAAAATTCCCCTGGGAAGCCATTTGGTCCTGGACTTCTGTTTGTTGGGAGATTTTTGATTCCTGATTCAGTTTCTTTGGTGGTTGTGGATCTATTTAAATTTTCTATTTCATCCTGCTTCAGTTTTGGTAGTTTGTAGGAATTTGTCCATTTCTTCCAGATTGCTCAGTTTGTGGGCATATATTTTTTCATAATATTCTCTTATGATTAATTGGATTTCTGGGGTGTTGGTTTTGGTCTCTCTTTCATTCATGATTTTATTTATTTGGGTCCTTTCTCTTTGGGATAAATCTGGCTGGGGGTTTATCAATTTTATTAACTCTTTCACAGAACTAGCTCTTAGTTTCACTGATCTGTTTTACTTTTTTGTTTCTATATTGTTTATTTCTGCTCTAATTTTAATTATTTCCCTTCTTCTGCTGGCTTTAGGCTTTATTTGCTGTTCCTTTTCTACTTTCTTTAGGTGTGAAGTTAGGTTATGTTTTTGAGACTTTTCTTGCTTCTTGAGGTAGGCCTATATTGCAATATACTTCCCTCTTAGGATTGCCTTTGCTGAGTCCCAAAGGTTTTGGACTGATATGTTTTCCTTTTCATTTGCTTCCATGTGTTTTTTTTTTTATTTCTTCTTAAATTTGCTGGTTAACCCGTTCATTCTTTAGTAGGATGTTCTTTAATCTCCATGTATTTTTGGTCTTTCCAAATTTTTTCTTGTGGTTGACTTCAAGTTTCATAACATTGTGGTCAGAAAATATGCATTATATGATCTCCATTTTTGTCCTTGTTGAAGGCTGATTTGTGACCCAGCATGAGATCTATTGTGGAGAATGTTCCATGTGCACTCAAAAAGAACGTGTATTCTGCTGCTTTAGGATGAAATGTTCTGAATATACCTGTTAAGTCCATTTGGTCCAGTGTGTCATTCAAAGCCATTGTTTCTTTATTGATTTTCTGTTTAGATGATCTGTCCATTGCTATAAGTGGGGTATTAATATCCCCTACTATTATCGTATTATTATCCATGAGTTTCTTTATGTTTGCTATTAATTGATTTATATATTTGGGTGCTCCCAAGTTGGGGGGATAGATTCTTACAATTGTTAGATCTTCTTAACAAATAAACCTCTTAATTAAAATATAATGCCCTTCTTCATCTCTTGTTACAGTTTGGTTTAAAATATCATTTTTCTGATACAAGTATGGCTACTTTGGCTTTCTTTTGGACATCCATTATCATAATAGATGGTTCTCCATCCCCTCACTTTCAATCTGTAGGTGTCTTTAAGTCTAAAATGAGTCTCTTGTAGACAGCATGTGGATGGGTCTTGCTTTTTTTTTTTATCCATTCTTATACCTTATGTCTTTTGATTGGAACATGTAGTCCATTTACATTGAGAGTGACTATTGATAGATACGGATTTAGTGCCATTGTGTTACCTGTAAATTTGGTGTTTCTGTTGATGTTCTCTGTTCCTTTCTAGTCTTTGTTGCTTTGGTCTTTTTTTCCCCTACTCAAAGAGTCCCCCTTTACTATTTCTTGCAGGGCTGGTTCAGTGGTCGCAAACTCCTTTATTTTTTTGTTTGGGAAACTCTTTATCTCTCCTTCTATTATGAATGACAGCCTTGCTAGATAAAGTATTCTGGCTGCATGTTTTTCCCATTGAGCATGTTGAATATATCCTGGCACTGTCTTCTGGCCTGCCATGTTTTTGTGGACAGACCTGCTCTGTCTTCCCTTGTAGGTTAAGGACTTTTTTTCCCTTGGTGCTTTGGAGATTCTTTCCTTGTCTGTGTATTTTGTGAATTTGACTATGATATGTCTTGGCAATGGCCGGGTTTTGTTGTATTTAATGGGAGTTCTCTGTGCTTCTTGGATTTCAGTGTCTGTTTCCTATCCCAGATTAGGGAAGTTTTCAGCTATAATTTTCTCAAATAAACCTTCTGCTCTATTTTCTTTCTCTTCTTTCTGAACTTCTATGACATGAACATTATTATGCTGTAAGGAGACACTGAGTTCCGTAGGTCTACATTCGTGATTCCTTATTTTCTATAATTTTATCTTCTATATCACTGATTTGTTCCTCTGCTTCATCCATCCTTGTTGTCATTGTATCGTTATAGCATTATTTATTTCGGCCTGACTAGTTTTTAGTACTTTTATCTCTGCAGTAAGGGATTCTCTAGTTTCTTCCATACTTTTCACAAGCACAACTAGTATGCTTATGATTATTTTTGTAAATCCTAGTTCAGACATTCTACTTGTATCTGTATTGATTAAATCCCTGGCTGTGACTTCTTCCTCTTCTTTCTTTTGGGATGAGTTTCTCCATCTTGTCATTTTGTCTTGGTCACTGTTTTTTATTAGGAAAGCCTGTTATATTCCTGCTCCTGAGAGTAATGGCTATATTAAGAAGAGGTCCAAGAAAAAAAAAAAAAGGAAGCTAGATCCTAGGTGTGTTTTGGTCTGCTTGTTAAAAGAAGCTAGATCCAAAAAAAGGAAGCTAGATCCTATTTCCCCTAGAGCTGAAGCTGTGCAGCATTCTATGACCAGTAGACTTGGTGCATGTGAGGAGTTTGTGCTGGTCTTCTGGTGGTGGGGCCTGCTGCAGCTGATTCTCAGGTAGACTTGCCCTAGCAGAGATGCACTTGCAGGATGCAGGGGAGGCAGAGCTTGTTGTAAGTGACTCCAGCCTCCATGAGCTGGTGCTGTTTTGCTCACTAAGGTTGGTCAGTGCTGATGGGCAGGGGGAAAAATGGCCTTGCCCTGCTGTATCCTACCTGGAGCGGGAAGTTCGCACCCACCACTCTTCAGGAAGCCCTCACAGAAGAGCAAACAATTACCCCTGTTCTGTTCCCTCTTCTGCCAGATCCCTGCCTTCACCCTGTCTGTTTTTAGGCTGTCTGCCTGACAGGTGGCACAGTATGCCTGTGTTTGATCTCAGGCATTCAGCTGGATTTCAAATCTCCAAATTTTAGAGATCTGTGTGGCATGGATGTGCACTGATCCTCTTGGGGGAGCGTCTTACTGTGCTATGGCCAGTGCCATTTTGTCTAGGAAATTAGTTGTGAAACTGCACAGCGGTTTGGAGTTTATGGTAAAACGCAGCCAAAACCCAGCACCAAGGATTGCTATCCTCAGCTGATGTCTCTGTTCCTATGCTAGTGAATGGGGCAGCTCAATGGTGCCCACTGGTTCTTTTGTCCCTGAAAAGGCCATGCCACCTCTCCCAAATGCACTCAAAGCAGGAGAACTATTTGTCCCTGTGTGACCCAGGGGATCCTCAGACCATGCTGTCTGCTCCCTGCTCTCTGCCCTCCTTCCCCACTGGAGCACCGCCAAGCCCACTAGACATGACACTGGTGATTGTGTGGACTCTAAAGCTTCAGATTTTGTGCTCTGCCACTTTAAAAAAACTTGTGGTGTTCAGCCCCTCTTCTTTTCCTAGTCAATGGTTTTGGGGAAGAGTTTTTCTTGTGTAACCCCCTGCACATGCTTTCACCCTTTCTCCTTGTCTCTCTTTCTCTCTTGTTTCTCTCTCTGTGATCAGAGCTCCCTCCCCTACACAGCACCTGCAGTTCCTTTCTCCCCCAAATCAACTCTCCGCAGCACCTATCTTCGATGATGTGGTCATTTTGCTACCTCTACTTGTGCAGTTTTGCTCTCTCAGTCCTCAGATTGATTTCTTGGGTGTTCAAAATGATTTGATATTTATCTAGCTGTATTTGAGGGATGAGGCAAGCTTAGGATACCCCTACTCCTCCATCATCATAACTCCTCCTCTGCAGAAGGTTTTTAGTAATTTCACTTGTTTATTTTTTCCATTGTTGTCTTTACTTTTGGTGTCAAATCCAAAAAACCATAGCATGTCTGATATCAAGGAACTTACCACCTGTGTTTTTTTTAAGGAGTTTTATGGTTTTAGGCCTTACATTCAAGTCTTGAATTCCTTTGAGTTATTTTTTGTGAGTGGTATGAGATAGTGATCCTGTTTCATTCTTTTTTGCATGTGGCTGTCTACTTTTTCCAGCACAATTTATTGAAAAGACTCCTTTCCTCATTGTATATTCTTGACTCCTTTGCCAATCAATTGACCAGATATGCGTGGGTTTATTTCTGTGCTCTCTCTTTTGTTCCATTGATCTATGTGCCTGTCTTTATGCTAATACCATACTGTTTTTATTACTATGACTTTGTAATATAGTTTTAAATCATGGAGTATGATGCCTCCTGCTTTGTTCTTCTTTCTCAGGATTATGTTGGTTATTTGGGGTCTCTTGTGGTTCCATACAAATTTTGGGATTGTTCTATTTCTGTGAAAAATCCCATTGGAATTTTTCAAAAAAGGTCTTATGTACATATGTATGTGTGTATGCATGTATGTATGTATGTATTTAGAGCATGTGAGCATGCCTGTGTATGAGTTTGGGGGAGGGGCAGAGGGAGAGGGAGAGAAAGAAAATTCCAAGCAGACTCCACACTGAGTGAGGAGCCTGATATGGAGCTTGATCTCATGACTCTGAGATTATGACCTGAGCTGAAATCGAGAGTCAGATGCTTAACAGACTGAGCCACCCAGGCAACCCCCGTTGGAACTTTGATAGGGATTTCTTTGAATCTGTACCTTGCATTGGGCAGTATAGACGTTTTAACAATATTAATTCTTCCAATCCATGAACACAAAATATTTTTCCATTTATCTGTGCCTTACTTAATTTCTTTCATCAATATCTTGTAGTTTTCAGAGTACAGTTCTTTCATCTCCTTGGTTAAACTTATTCCTAGGTATTTTATTCTTTTTGATGCAATTATCAATGAGGTTGTTTTCTTAATTTCTCTTTCTGATAGTTTATTAGTATATAAAAATGCAACAGATTTTTGTATATTAATTTTGAATCTTGCAGTTTTACTGAATTTATTAATTCTAACAGATTTTTGTAAACTCTTTAGGGTTTTCTATATATAATATATCATCTGCAAATAATGACAGTTTTACTTCTATGATTGGGTTACTTTAAAGAATTTATTATTGAAGTACTATTGACATACAATGTTATATTAGCTTCAGGTGTACAACATATTAATCCAACAACTCTATACATTACTCAATCCTTACTATGATTAGTGTAGTCACCATACAATGTTACTACAATATTGTTGACTCTATTCCCTATGCTGTACTTTTCAACTCTGTGACTTATTTATTTTATAATTGGATGACTTTTCTTTATTCTTTTCTTTTCTTCTTTTCCCCCTAAGACTTCTAATATGATGTTGAATAATAGTAAGGAGAGTAGGCATCCTTGTCTTGTTCCTGATCTTAGAGAAAAAGTTGAAAGTTTTTCACCATTGAGTATGATGTTAGCTGTGAGCTTGTCATATATGGCCTTTATTATGTTGAAGTATGTTTTCTCTATACCCACTTTTTTGAGAGTTCTTATCATAAATAGATGTCAAATACTATCAAGTGATTTTCTGCATCTATTGAAATGATCATAGGTTTTTTTCGTTAAAGTTTTTATTTATTTGAGGGGCGTTTGGGTGGCTCAGTGGGTTAAAGCCTCTGCCTTCGGCTCAGGTCATGATCTCAGGGTCCTGGGATCGAGCCCCACATTGGGCTCTCTGCTCTGCGGGAAGCCTACTTCCCCCTCTCTCCCTGTCTGCCTCTCTGCCTACTTGTGATCTCTCTCTGTCAAATAAATAAATAAAATCTTAAAAAAAAGATTTTACTTATTTGAGAGAGAGATAGTGAGCGAGAGAGAAAGAGTATGAGCAGAGGTGAGAGGGAGAAGCAGGCTCCCTACTGAGCAGGGAGCCCGAAATGGGGCTCAATCCCAGGACCCTGGGATTATGACCTGAGCCAAAGGCAGACGCTTAACTGACTGAGCCACCAAGATGCCCCATGAAATGATCATATAATTTTTATTTTTCATTTTGTTAATGTGGTGTATCACATCAATTGGTTTGCACATGTCGAACCGGGTTTGCATCCCTGGAATAAATCCCACTTGATTACAGTGTGTGATCCTTTTAATATACTGTTGAATTTGGCTTGTTAATATTTTGTTGAGGACTTTCTCATCTATGTTCATCAGAGATATTGGCCTGCAATTTTTTTTCTTGTGACATCCTTGTCTGGTCTTGATATCAGGGTAATGTTGGCCTCATAGAAGGAGTTTGGAAGTGTTCCTTCTTCTATTTTTTGAAAGAGTTTGAGAAGGATTGGTATTATTTTTTAATGTTTGTTAGAATTTACTAGTGAATGTGTCTGGCCCTGGACATTTGTTTGTTGGGAGGTATTTGTTTTAAGATTTTATTTATTTGAGAGACAGAGAGAGAGAGAAAGAGAAAAAGAGAGAGAGCGAGAGAGGAGAGGAGAGCACAAACAGGGAGAATGGCAGAGGGAGAGGGAGAAGCAGACTCCCTGCTGAGCAGGGAGCCTGATCCAGGGCTCAAGCCCATGACCCCGGGATCATGACAGCTGAAGGCAGACACCCAACTGACTGAGCCACCCAGGCGCCCCTGTTGGGAGGTGTTTGATTACTGATTCAGTCTCCCTACTAGTATCTGTCTGCTCAGATTTTCTATTTCTTTATGATTCAGTCTTTGTGGTTTTATGTTTCTAGTAATTTATTCATTTCTTCTAGGTTTCCAATTTATTGGTGTGTAATTGTTCATGGTACTCCTTTATGATCCTTTGTATTTCTGTGATATCAGTTGTAATATTTCTTCATTCATTTCTGATTTTATTTATTTGACACTTTGTTTTCAGGGTGAGTGTAGCTAAAGATTTGTCCGTTTTATTTATCTTTTAAGGGAATCATCTCTTAGCTTCATTGGTCTATTGTCTTTTTAGTCTCAATTGCATTTGTTGCTGTTCTAATCTTACTATTTTCCTTACTTTTACTAACTTTGGGCTTCACTTGTTCTTATTCTATTTCTTTGAAATATAAAGTTATGTTGTTCATTTGAGATTTTCTTATTTCTTCAGGTCTTTTAAAATTATGTTCAATTAGCCAAAATGTAGTACATCATTAGTTTTGATGTAGTGTTCAACAATTCATTAGTTGAGTATAACACACAATGATCATCACAACACATGCCCTCCTTCAGGTTTTTATCACTATGAACCTCCCTCCTAGAATTACTTTTGCTGTGTCCCTTAAGTTTTATTTCCTTTTTAAATTAAAGTATAATTAACATACAATGTTATATTGGTTTTGGGTGTACAATATAATGATTCAACAATTCTATACTCATTCTCTACTCATTTGGTGCTCATTAGGAAAAGTATACTCTTAACCTCCACCTATTTCACCCATAACCCATCCACCTCTGCTCTGGCAACCACTCATTTGTTCTCTGTATTTAAGAGTCTGTTTGCCACTTTTTGTTTGTTTGTTCATTTGCTTTGTTTCTTAAATTCCACATATTGTGAAATCACATGGTACTTGTCTTTCTGTCTAACTTATTTTTTTAAGTAGGCTCCACACCCAGTGAGGAGCCCAACAAGGGGCTTAAACTCCCAACCCTGAGATTAAGACCTGAGCAGAGATCAAGAGTTGGACACTTAACTAATAGGCTCACCCAGTCACCCCTGTCTGATCTATTTTATTTAGAGTTCTACCCTCTAGATCTATCCATGTTGTTGTAAATAGCAAGATTTCATTATTTTTTTATGATATCTACATCTATCTATCCATCATCTATCTATATTTGCTTCCCTTGAATAAGTGACACTTGATTATAGTGAATGATTTTTTATAGTATTCTTAGATTCAGTTTGATAATATTTTGTGGGGAATTTTTGTATCTGTGTTCATCAGGGATATTGGCTTGTAGTTTTTTTTAAGGTCTTTATCTAGTTTTGGTAATGAGGGTAATACTGGCATTATAGAATGAATTTGAAAGCTTTACATCCTCTTGTTTTTTGGAATAGTTTGAGAAGAATATGTTTTTACTCTTCTATAAATATTCATGAAGCCAGCTGGTCCTGAACTTTTGTTTGTTGGGAGTTTTTTGATTGCTGATTCAATTTCATTGCTAGTAATTTGTCCAAATTTTCTATTTCTTCTTGATTCAGTTTTGGACAGTTATATGTTTCTAGGAATTTATCCATTTCTTCTAGGTTGTCCAACTTACTGGCATATAATTATTCATAATACTCTCTTATAATCCTTTGTATTTTGTATTATTATTTCTCCTTCATCTCCGATTTTATTTATTTGAGTCCTCTTTTTTGTGATGAGTCTGGCTAGAGTTATCTTTTGTTTATTATTTTAAAAAAAAGCTCCTGGTTTCATTGATCTCTTCCATGGATTTTTAAGTCTCTATTTCATTTATTTCTGCTCCAATCTTTATTATTTCCTTCCTTCTACTGGCTCACAGCTTTGCTTGTTCTTTTTCTAGCTCCTTTAGATGTAAAGTTAGGTTGTTTATTTGAGGTTTTTCCCCCCCCCCCCCCATTTTGGAAAGCCTGTATTGCTATAATCTTCCCTCTTGGAAGAGCTTTTGCTGCATCAAAGATTTGGGGCCATTTTGCTTTCATTTTTATTTGCCTCTGTGTAGTTTGTGATTTCCTCTTTGATTTCTTCATTAACTCTTCATTGTTCAGTAGCAGGTTATTTAGCTTCCATGTTTTTGTGTTCTTTCTACATTTTTTCTTGTGACTGATTTCTAGTTTCATACCACCGTGGTTGGAAGGCATACATAATATGGTTTCAGTCTTTTTGAGTTTACTGAGACTTGTTTTGTGGCTTCATGTATGATATATTCTGGAGAATGTTCCATGTGCACTTGAAAAGAATGTATATTCTGATGTTTTGGGATGGAATGTTCTAAATATATTAGATCCATCTGGTCCAATGTGTCATTTAAAGCCACTATTTCTTTGTTTATTTTTTGTCTGGATGATGTATCCATTGATATAAGTGGGGTGTTAAAGTCACCTACTATTATTTTATCACTGTCAGTTTCTTCTTTCTTGACTGTTAATGGTGACACAATGTATTTAGGTGCTTCCATGCTGGGTGCACAAATATTTATAGGTTTTTTTCCTTTCTCATTATGTAGTGTCCTTCTTCGTCTCTTGTTAGTCTTTGTTTTAATGTCTATTTTGTCTGACATAAGTATTACTACCCCAGCTTTTTTTGGCTTCCATTTGCATGATAAATGTTTTCCTATCTCTTCACTTCCAATTTGCATGTCATTAGGTCTGAAGTGAGACTCTTGTAGGCAACATACAGATTGGTCTTACTTTCTCATCCATGCAGTCCCTCTATGCCTTAAATAAAGCATTTAGTTCATTTATATTAAAAGTAATTATTGATAGGTATGTACTTATTGCCATTTTTCACTTATTTTATGGTTGTTTTTGTAGTTCTTCTCTGTTCCTTTCCTTGCTCTTGTGCCTTGTGTTTTGATGGCTTTGTTTAGTGATATGCTTGGATTCCTTTCTCTTTATTTCTGTGTATCTGTTACAGATTTTTGATTTGTGGTTACCATTGGGTTTGTATGTAACATCTTATGTACATAGCAGTCTATATTAAGTTGATGGTTGCTTAAGTTTGAACTCATTAAAAGCACCAAGTTTTTACTCTTCCCTTCACATGTTTAATGGATGTCATACTCTACATCTTTTTATTTTGTGAATCCCTTAACTGATTTTTATAGATATAATTGATTTTACTGTTTTTGGGCTTTAACCTCCATACTGGTTCTCTAAGTGATTAATCTACTACTCTCATTATAAGCTTGCAGTTATCTGTGAAATTTTTTTCTTTTTATAATTGTCTTACTCATGATTATGGCCTTTTCTTTTCTTTAACATTTCTTGTAAGGCTGGCTTAATGGTGATTAACTCTTTTAGTTTTTGTTTTTGTCTGAGAAACTCTTTATCTCTCCTGTTCTGAATGACAACCCTGCTGGGTAGAGTATTCATGGTTGCAGGTTTATTCCTTTCAGTAGTTTGAATACATCATGGCAGTCTCTTCCGGCCTGCAAAGTTTCTTCCGAAAAGTCAGCTGATAGCCTTATGGGATTTCCCTTGAATATAATTATTTTTTCTTGATGCTTTTAAAATTCTTTCTTTATCACTAGTTTTTATCATTTTAATTACTATGTGTTTCAATGTGGACCTCTTTGGGCTGATTTTATTGGGGGCTGTCTGTGCTGCCTGGATCTGGATCTTTATTTCCATCTCCAGATTAGAGAAGTTTTCAGCTATTATTTCTTCAAATATGTTTTCTGCCTCTTCTCTCTCTTTCCCTTTTGGGATCCCTAAATGTGAATGCTATTGTGTTTGATGATGTCACTGAGTTCCCTTAACTTACTCTCATTTATTATTATTCTTTTTTGTTTTTGTTCTTTAGCTTGGTTGCTTTCAATTACCCTGTCTTCCAGGTCACTGATCTGTTCTTCTATCTCTCTAATCTGTTATTGACTCCCTCAAGTTTATTTTTAGTTTCAATTATTGAGTTCTTCATCTGTGATTGCTTCTTTTTTATATTTTCTATATCTCTGCTGAAGGTCTCACTGAGATCATCCAGTCTTTTCTCACGTCCAGTAAGTATCTTTATGACAATTACTTTGTATTCTTTATCAGGTATATTGCTTATCTTTTTATCATTCAACTCTTTGGTTTTGTTTTGTTTTTTTCCTGTTCTTTCATTCGGGACATATTCCTCTGTCTCCTCATTTTGTCTAACTCTTTGTGTTTGTTTCTGTGTATTAGATAAGTCAGTTACATCTCCTGATCTTCAAAGTAGTGGCTCGATGAAGAAATCTTGTGGTGCCCTGTAGCACAGTGTCTCTTGTTCACCAGAACTAGGCACTTCAGTGGTGTCTCCTATGTGGGTTGTGTTTGCCCTTCTTTTGTGGCTGAGCCTTGTTTGCCTTCAGTCCAGTTGGTGCAATGGTCCACTTTTCCTATTGTGGGCATACTAGGCAGGGTTTTGTCCCTGTGCTGTTAAGAAGAAGCCGGTGTGGGGCTGCCACAGGCTTGTAGTTGGGCAGTGTTGACAATCAGACCAGATGCCCGCCCTCAGCTCATCTACCAGGGCTGTAGTCACACTGACCTGCAGGATGCTCTCCCTGCATTATCTCCTGAGAGGCTTTTTTTGGTGGGCAAGGCCTGCAATCAGACCAGATGCCTGCTCCCAGTCCATCTTCCAGGACTGTAGTTACACTGATCAGCACAATACCCTCTCTGCATTGCCAACTATAAGGTTTGACTGCTGGGACTGTGGGTGTACTGGTGTGTGTGGTTATCTTCTACTCTCTCAAAGGTAGGAGTCACTTTGGAGTACTTTGGAGTGGTGTTTATCCTTGCTGGAGCTGCTTGCAGGATGAGATTTAGCAGGAGCTGCTTTGAAAGGACCATTGGCTGGTTAAATGGGGCAGATCCACAGGAGAATAGGAGTATGATGCACAGTCTTAGTAAGCTAGGTGGAGAGTGTTCTTGCTGGTTCCTGCAGGTGTCCAACTATCTAGGCTGGGGAGTGGGAGACAAATGGCATCTGCCAACTCTTTTGTTCTTTGCGAAGTCTCCTAACGATCCCTGCCCTTCCAGCACATGTTCTATGATTAGTAAATAAATCTCCTTCACTTGGGGTGCCTGGATGGCTCAGTGGGTTAAAGCCTCTGCCTTCAGCTCAGGTCATGGTCTCAGGGTCCTGGGATCGAGCCCCACATTGGGCTCTCTGCTCAGCCGGGAACCTGCTTCCACCCCGCCCCCGCCTGCCTCTCTGCCTACTTGTGATCTCTCTCTGTCAAATAAAAAACAAATCTAAAAAAAAATAATAAATCTCCTTCACTTATACAACCCAGGTGCTTCTCAAACTCTGCTTGTGTGCTGTATCTCAGCTGGGTTATTTGTTATGCTGTCTCTTTAACAGCAGGGATCTAGTTTCCAATCACCATCTGATTCTCCTGGAGCTAAACCCACTGATTTCTAAAGTACTTAGACTTAAGCCCTGCTGATTGTAAAAACTCATGAAGTTAAACCCCTCTGGTTTTCAAAGCCAAATATTATGGGAACTTGTCTTCCCAGTTTCAGGTCTCCTGTGCCTGGGGTGCCTGGTAGTGGGGTCCAATCCTCATACTTCTCTGTACTTGAGGTGTCTCTTCCAATTGTGGTTAGTCTAACCAGGGGTTTGGTTCCCACCTGTGTCTCTGGCCCTCTTATTCTTTTCACTGTGGCCTCCTCTCCACAATTAACTGTGGAAGGTCTCTTCTGCCAGTCTCTGGGTCATTTTCCGAATTAGCTGCACTGATGTGGTGGTTAGCTCAGTGTGTCTGTGGAATGAGGTGAGCTCAGGATCCTCCTACAGCACCATTTTCTCAGAATTCTGCATCCCACGAGTTTTGGTATGGAGTATTTCCATTTTCATTTGTCTCAAGGTATTTTTTTATTTCTCTTTTGATTTCTTCTTTGACCCATTGGTTGTTCAGTAGCATGTTGTTTAATATCCACATGTTTGTGGTTTTTCCAGTTTTCTTCCTTAATTGATTACTAATTTCATACCATTGTGGTCCGAAAAGATGCTTTATATCATGTCGATCTTTTAAAATTTATTAAGACTAGTTTTGTTGTCTAATATATGATCTATCCTGGAGACTGTTCTATGTGTATTTGAAAAAAACGTATGTATATTCTGCTGCTTTTGGATGGAATATTCTGTATATATCTATTAAATCCATATTGTGTAATGTGTCATTTAATACCAATGCTTCTGTATTAATTTTCTGTCTGGATAATCTATTGATGACAGTGGAGCATTTAAATCCCTAAATATTGTGTTGCTGTGCATCCCCCTTAGGTGCTCCTATGTTGGTGCATAAATATTTACAAATGTTGTATTCTCTTGTTGGATTGTCCCCTTTATCATTACATAATTACCTTCTTTGTCTCTTATTACAGTCTTCGTTTTAAAGTCTATTTTGTCTGATAAGTATAACTACCCCTCCTTTTTTTTTGGTTTCCATTTGCATGGAATATCTTTTTCCATCCCTTTGCTTTCAGCCTGTGTGTATCATTATATCTTAAGTGAGTCTCTTTTAGGCAGGATATAACTGGGTCTTTTTTTTTTTTATCCATCCAGTCACTCTATGTCTTTTGATTTGAGAATTTAGTTCACTTATATTTAAGGTAATTATTGATAGGTATGTAATTGCTGTTTTGAATTGCTTTTTGCTGTTTTGTAGTTCCCCTGTTCCTTTCTTCTCTTGCTCTCTTCCTTTGTGATTTGAAGATTTTCTGTAGTGGTATATGAAGATTCCTTTCTCTTTATCTTTTGTGTATCTACTAAGGTTATTGTTTTGTGGTTACCATGAGGCTTACACATAACAACTTTCGTAACAGTCTGTTTTAAGTTGATAAAAATTTAAGTTTGAATGCATTATAAAGCTCTATATTTTACTCCCCCACATGTTTTATGTTTTTGATATCATAATTTACATCTTTTTATGTCATGTATCACTTATCAAATTATAGTTATAGTTGCTTTTACTACTTTTGTCTTTTAACGTTCATACTAGCTTTATAAGTGATTAATTCACCACGTTTACACTGTTAGATTATTCTGAATTTTACACTATACTTACCCTTACCAGTGAGATTTATATTTTTCATATGCTTTCATTTTACTAATTAGTGCCCTTTAATTTCAGCTGAAAGAAGTCCTTTTAACATTTCTTTCTTTTTTTTTTTGGTGGGGAGGGGCAGAGGGAGAGAGGGAGAGGGAGAGAGAAAATCTCAAGCAGGCTCCACAACCAGAACAGAGTCCAACATGGGGCTTGATCTCATGATCCTGAGATCATGACCTGAGCTGAAATCAAGAGTCAGACACTCCACAATAGCCAAAATATTGAAACAGCTCAGATGTTCCAGATAAAGAAGATGTGTGTGTGTGTGTGTGTGTGTGTGTGTGTGTTCACATGAATAGAATATTACTCAGCCATCAAAAAGAATGAAATCTTGCCTTTTGAAATGACATGGATGGAACTAGAGGGTATTATGCTAACAAAATAAGTCAGTCAGAGAAAGACAAATACCATAGGATTTTACTCATATATGGAATTTAAGAAAAAAACAGATGAACATAGGGGAAGGGAAGGAAAAATAAGAAAAAGATGAAAACAGAGAGGGAGGCAAACCATAAGAGACCCTTAACTCTAGGAAACAAACTGAGGGTTGCCAGAGGGAAGGTGGGTGGGGGGAAGGGGTAATTGGATGATGGAAATTAAGGAGGGCACTTGATGTAATGAGCACTGGCTGTTATATGCAGCGGATGAATCACTAAATTCTACCTCTGAAACTAATAATAATAATAATAAAGAGTCGGTCATTTAACCGACTGAGCCCCCCAGGCATCCCCCCTTTAACATTTCTTATAAGGCCAATATAGTGGTAATGAGCTTGTTTAGCTTTTGTTTGAAAAACTATCTCTCCTTCAATTCTGATCGATACTGCTGTGTAGAGTAATGTTTGGAAGTTTTTTTTCTTTCAGCATTTTGAATATATTGTTCCACTCACTTATGGCCTGCAAATTTTCTGATGAAAAATCTGCTATAGTCTTATGGGAGTTCCCTTGTACATAACAAGTTGTTTCTCTCTTCTTGCTTTTAACATTCTCTCCTTGCCTTTAACTTTTGATATTTTAATTATAATGTCTCTTTATGTAGGTCTCTTTGGTTCATCTTATTTGCAACTCTCTGGGCTTCCTGTATCTGTATGTCTGTTTCCTTCTTCAGGTTAGGAAAGTTTTCAGCCATTATTTCTTCAAATAAGTTTTCTGCCCCTTCTCTCTCCCTCTATCTTCTCCTTCTGGGACCCTATAATGAAAATGTTGGTTCACTTGATGTTGTCTCTTTGTCCCTTCAGTTATCTTCACATTTTTTCATTATCTTTTTTTTCTTTTTGCTGTTCTGATTGAGTTCCACTGCCCTGTCTTTAAATTCACTGAACTTTCCTTCTGCTTCATCTAGTCTATGTTGAATTCCTCCAGTGTATTTTTCAGTTATTGTATTCTTCAGTTTTGTGACTTCTATTTGGTACTTTCTTATATTTTCTTTCTTTTGTTATTGAGGTATAATCAACATACAACTTTATATTAGTTTCAGGTGTATGGCATAATAATTTGATATTTAAATACAATGGTGATATGATCATCACAATAACTCTAGCTAACATTTGTCACTGTACATAGTTACAGAATCTTTTTCTTGTGATGAGAACTTTTAAGATCTACTCTCCTAACAGCTTTCTAAAATGTAATGTAGTATTAACTATAGTCATCATATTGTATATTATTACATCCCATGGCTTATTTATTTCAGAACTGGAGGTTTATTATAAACCCCCCCCTTAGGCAAGATGGTGGACGAATAGGGGACTCTTTCAACAGATCACCTGAATTTAGCTGGATATCAACCAAACCATTCTGAACATCCACAAAATCAACCTGAGATATAAGAATATGTATCTGGATCTCTACAAGCAGACAGACACTACCTGTCCCAAGATAGGAAGGGAGGAGTCATGAATCTGTGGGCAGATATCAGAAGAGAAGTAGAAGGGGGAGGGAGCCTCCATAAGCTGGCCCCTGGAAAGTGACAAAACACTGGAGCACAATAGTGTCCTCTGCCGAGGGACTGGGTGATAACTTGCAGACTGGTAGCAACCAGGAAGGGCTTTATAACAGTGTTCAAACAGGACCCAGGAGCTGTAGGGTCATGCATGTGAACCTGGGACTGCTCGAGGTTTTAGAAGCACAAAGGGCAGAGAAAAGCGGGGCTCCTGGGTAGACTGCTGAGAAGGTTGTTGTGGGTGCACACTGCTCACAGGAGGCTACAGTTTTCAGTGGCACTTACAGAAATGGAGACTGTGTTCTGGAGGGTTCGGAGAAGAGCAGACTTTGATTTCTCTGCTCTGGGACAGAGGTCTGGGTGCAGCCGTTTTTTTGATTTTGTTTTTGTTTTTGTTTTTGTTTTTGTTTTTGTTTTGTTTTGTTTTGCTCTGACCCTCAGAAAAGGCGCAGAAAGCCGCCAGAGAACAAAAGCTCAAAAAAACGGTTTCCACAGAGCCCAAGCAGTGTTGCCTGAGAAACAGCATGGCAGACCCCTCCCCCAGAAGACAGGCTGGAAGAACAAGAGGACAACAACCCTATGATCCCCATAAAACTGTAAAACTCTAACACTGGGGCAAAATAGTATATTGAGCTCCAGACATTGCCTCGTGGCTTGTGTATTTTTCAGATACAACTCTTTTTTTTTTCTTTTTATTCATTTTTTTATGTTTCTTCTCTGTTTTTTCTTTATACCTTTTTTCTCATTTCAACTAGATGTTTAATATAACATATTTTATAGTAGCTTTTTAACTTGTATTTTTTCACACCTATATTTTTATATAGATATATGCTTCAATGTAGACCCTTTTTCCCTATTCAAGATTACCTTTATATATATACCAGTTTTATTTTCCCTGTAACTCTGGGAAGTAGTGTCCTCTAACAAAGAGAGCAAAATACACCTAGGAAGAACTGAAACACTCACTCACCCCCTTTTTTCTTCCCTCTCTTTCTTTCTATTTTTAATTAAAAAAAATTTTTTTTTAAATTTTATTCTTGAGTTTCTTTTTGGTTTTGCTTTTTCTGTGGCGACTTCCGACAGCTTTGGATTTTCCTAAGGAGCATCTTGCCTGGGTTGTGGGCGATATTTTGGACTCTGTACATTCCCTCAACCACCCCTCAACAGAATGAATAGGAGGAACTCCCAACAAATAAAAGAACCAGAGACAATGCTCTCTCCCACAGACCTAAGGGATATGATTGTAAGCAAGATGTCAGAGAGATTTCAGGGTAGCAATTATGAAGTCAGTAGCTAGGCTTGAGAAAAACGTTAGTGGCAATATAGGCAGAAATGAGAGCTAATCAGGCCAAACTTAAAAAGTCTATGAATGAGATGCAGTTTAAACTGGATACTCTAACAGTTAGGGTAAAGGAGGCAGAAGAATGAATTAGTGATCTAGAGGATAAGCTGATAGAAAGGAAGGAAGCCGAAGAGGCCTGGGATAAACAGCTAAAAGCCCATGAGAACAGACTTAGAGAAATTAACGATGCCATGAAATGTTCCAATGTCAGAATTATTGGGATCCTTGAGGGAGTGGAGAGAAAGGACTAGAAGGTATATTTGAGCAAACCGTAGCTGAGAACTTCCCTAATCTAGGGAAGGACATAAACATTCGTGTCCAAGAGGCAGAAAAGACCCCTCCCAAGATCAATGAGAACAGACCAATGTCCCAGCATATAATAGTAAAACATGCAAATCTTAGAACCAATGAAGCTATCCTCAGAGCTACTGGGGGAAAAGATTTCTTATATACAGAGGGAGGAACATCAGAATAACATCAGACCTGTCCACAGAGACCTGGCAAGCCAGAAAGGGCTGGCACATCATAACCAGGGTACTAAATGAGAAGAACATGCAGCCAAGAATATTTTATCTAGCAAGGCTGTCATTCAGAACAGACGGAGAGACAAAGAGCTTCCAGGACCAGCAGAAACAGAAAGAATATGCGAACACCAAGCCAGCCCTGCAAAAAATATTAAGGGGGAATCTATAAAAGAAGAAACACCCCAAGAGTAATATAGACCAGAAATTTACAGAGACAGTCAATAGAAACAAGGACTGTACAGACAATAGGATGGCAATAAATACATATCTTTCAGTAGTTACTCTCAATGTGAATGGCCTAAATGTTCTCATGAAATGGCACAGAGTTGCAGATTGGATACAAAGGCAGGACCCAGCCACATGCTGTCTATAAGAGACACATTTTGAACCTAAAGACACCTCCAGACTGAAAGTGAGGGGATGGAGAACGATTTTTCATGCCAACGGACCTCAAAAGAGAGCTGGGGTAGCAATTTTCATATCAGACAAGTTAGAATTTAAACCAAAGACTGTATTAAGAGATGCAGAGGGAGGGAGGGCAAGATGGCAGAGAACTAGGAGACCCTGTTACAACTGGTCCCCTAAAGTGAGCTGGATATCTACCAGAACACACTGAACACCCCTGAAATCAGCCTGAGAAGTAAGATTTTTCACTTCTGGATCTCTACAGGAGCAGAAGACAGCAGTGGAGAGGTAAAGCAGAGTGGGAACACTCGAACCTATATCGGAGGATAAACAGAAGGGGGAGGGAGCCACCAGAAGCAACCCAAGGACAGTAATATCCCAAAGGAAAGTGCTCTGTGTTTGGGGACCAGCATTAACTTAGAGTCCAGTTAAAAACACTTAAAAACAGCTAAAGATCTTAAGGAGCAACTAGTGGAAGTGGGTGGTCATGGGCACGGGCCTAAGCCCACGTTCCCAGGAAGGACACCACCCACGTCAGAGACTGGCGGGGGCGGAGGGTCCAGTCCGTGGTTCATGAACCTGCAGCTTTCTGCTCCTTGCACCATTTCGTGGGTGGGGCACACTCCTGCAAGCACCTTAGAGAGCTTGGTGAGGTTCATGAGCCTGCAGCTTTTCTCTGTGTGCACCACTCCATGGACTGGGTGCACTCCCGCAAGCTTCTAAGAGACTGGGTGGGAGCCCTGGCTGGCGGTCTCTAGGACCGCAGGATGTCCGCTGCCTGCCACAGGGTCTGGGTGCTCCCAGCTGGCCCCTGAGAGAACATGGGCGGCCCAATCTTGGGCAGGAATCTGAGCACACCCGGCATCCCTTGCTCCATTTAGAGGGCAGGGTGCACTCCTGCAACCACCTTAGAGAGCCTGGTGTGGTCCAAGAGCCTGCAGCTTTTCTCTGTGTGCAGCACTCCGTGGACTGGGTGCACTCCCACAAACTCCTAAGAGACCGGGTGGGAGCCCTGGCCGGTGGTCTCTAGGACCACAGGACGTCCGCCGCCTGCCGCAGGGTCTGGGCGCTCCCAGCCAGCGCCGGAGAGAAGGCGGCCCGATCTCGGGCAGAAATCTAAGCGCACCCGGTGCAGGCCTGGAGCCTGGACAGCAGTCCCAGCAACGGCAGCCACCAGAAGCGAGTTTCCTAGACCTCGAGGCTTTGGTCGCATGAGGGTGCAGAGGCTAGCGAAGGCCTCGCAGGGCCACTGCGAAGGTGACTAGGGGTGCGCACCGCCTGTGGCGGGCTGCGGTGTGAGAGGAGCTTGCAGACGGGAGATTGTATTCTGGACCACCCAGAGGGGAGCAGACTGAGGTTTCTCTGTGATGCAGAGGTCCGGGTCCGGGCAGATCCTTGCTTGGACTCTCTGAAAAGGTGAAAAAGCTACAAAAGAGCAAAAATCTCCAGAGAGCAAAAGTCTGAGAAACCAGTTTCCACAGAGCCCAGCCCCCTGATTGGGGGGCAGGGTGACTCAACTCAAGCAAGATTGACTGGAAAACAACGCGGCAGGCTCCTCCCCCAGAAGATAAGCCAAAAAAGAGAGGACAATAACCACAGGGTCCCCATAAAACTATAACCCCAACATCAGGGGAAATCAATATATTAAGCTCCTGATAATACCCTAATACCTGTATATTTCATAGATACAAGTTTTTTTCTGTCTTTACTATTATTTTTTCTTATTCACTCGTTCTCACGTTTCTTGGTTTTTTAAATTTTTAAAAATCTACTTAACATTAAAACTAGAGGCTTAAAACAATAATAAACGCAGGAAGACCCGAAATAACCTTCCTCGCCCACATCGAGGATTTATAACCACCCTCCCATCTTACCCTTCTGTCAGTGTTTCTGTGTATTTGGTTTTGTTCTGGTATTATATAAATCTTATTCTTGGGGTTCATTCTGACTAGGTTCTTTTATTTCTTATTTACTTTTGTCGGTCTTTATGTTTGTTCGTGTTTGTTTATATACCTTATAAATCTTATTTATGGGGCCCGTTCTGGCTGGGATTTCTTCTTCTTTTCACTTAATCTCGCTCTCCTTTTTTTTAATCTTTATTCTTTCTTTTTGGTGGTGAATTCCAATTGCTCCAAAATCTTCCAGGGTGCACCCTGTCTGGATCATGGGTGATATATTCAGCTATACATCCTCTCATCCACCTCTCATCAAAATGACTAGGAGGAGGAACACCCAACAGAGGAAAAACCCAGAGACTGTGCCCTCTCCCTCAGAACTATTGGAGATGGACATAAACAGTATGTCAGAAAGGGAATTCAGGGTAACAATTATCCAGACAAGGGCCAGGATGGAGAAAAACATTAATGACACCATAGAATCTCTAAGGACAGAACTGAGAACCAGTATGGCAGATGTTAAAAACGCTAACAGTGAGAT
>CM052901.1:64966231-64992605 GCA_028534135.1 Potos flavus | reverse complement strand
CCAAACTACTAGAACTCATATAGCAATTCAGTAATGTGTCAGGATACAAAATCAATGCACAGAAATCAGTTGCTTTCCTATACACTAACAATGAAAATATGGAAAGGGAAATTAGAGAATTGATTCCATTTACAATAGCACCAAGAACTATAAGATACCTAGGAATAAATCTAACTGAGGAAGTAAAAGATCTGTACTCGAGGAACTACAGAACACTCTCAGCACTGGACAGATCATCTAAGCAGAAGATCAAAGAAACAACAGCTTTGAGTGACACATTGGACCAGATGGACCTCATAGATACATAGAGAACATTCCACCCTAAAACAACAGAATACTCAGTCTTCTCAAATGCACATGGAACTTTCTCCAGAATAGATCACGTACTTTGTCACAAATCAGGTCTCAGCCAATACCAAAAGACTGAGATTATTCCCTGCATGTTACCAGATCACACTGCCTTGAATCTGGAACTCAATCACAAGAAAAAACTTGGAAGGAATTCAAACACTTGGAAGTGAAAGAGCATCCTGCTAAAAGAATGATTGGGTCAACCAGGAAATTCAAGAAGAACTGAAAAAATTCATGGAAACCAATGAGAATGAAAACACATCAGTCCAAAACCTATGGGCTACTGCAAAGGTGGTCCTAAGAGGGAACTACATAGCCATCCAAACCTCACTCAAAAAAACTGAAAAATCTCAAAATATTAGAAAAATCCCAAATGTACAAGCTAACCGTACACCTAAAGGAGCTGGAGAAAGAACAGTAAATGAAACCTAAACCAAGCAGGAGAAGAGAAATAATAAAGATTAGAGCAGAGATTAATGAAATAGAAACCAGAAAAACAGTAGAACATATCAATGAAACTAGAAGCTCACTCTTTGAAGGAATTAATAAGATTGATAAACCACTAGCCAGACTTGTCCAAAACAAAAGAGAAAGTACCCCAATTAACAAAATCATGAATAAAAAGGGAAAGATCATGACTAACACCAAGGAAATAGAAACAGTTATTAGAAATTATTAGCAGCAACTATATGCCAACAAATTAAGCAACCTGAAAGAAATGGACGCCTTCCTGGAAACTTATAAACTACCAAGACTGGAATAGGAAGAAATAGGCTATCTGAAGAGACCAATAGCCAGTAACGAATTTGAAGTAGTAATCAAAAACCTTCCAAAAAAAAAAAAAAAAAAAGTTCAGGGCCAGATTGCTTCCCATCGGAATGCTACCAAATATTTAAAGAAGAAATAATACCTAGTCTACTGAAGCTGTTTCAAAAAATAGAAACAGAATGAAAACTTCCAAACTTGTTCTATGAGGCCAACGTTACCTTGATCCCCAAACTGGGCAAAGACTGCATCAAAAAGGAGAATTACAGACCAATAAACCTGATGAACATGGATGCCAACATTCTCAACAAGATCCTGTCCAATAGGATCCAACAGTACATTAAAAGGATTATTCACCACAACCAAGTGGGATTTATTCCTAGTATGCAAGGGTGGTTCAACATTTGCAAATCAATCGAC
Source organism: Potos flavus (assembly GCA_028534135.1). Lineage (NCBI taxonomy): Eukaryota > Metazoa > Chordata > Mammalia > Carnivora > Procyonidae > Potos > Potos flavus. Next base: position 64,991,069 of record CM052901.1, on the reverse strand, counting down.
GTGATAGAGCACATTAATAAAATACAAGAACGATATGATCCTCTCAACTGATGCAGAAAAAGTAGTTGACAAAATCCAACATCTGTTCCTGATTAAAACTTTTCAGAGTATAGGGATAGAGGGAACACTTCTCAATATCATAAAAACCATCTATGAAAAGCCCACAGTGAATATCATTAAGGTCAGGAATGTGACAGAGATGCCCACTCTCACCACTATTGTTCAAAATAGTGCTAGAAGTCTTAGCATCAGCAATCAGACAGCAAAAAGAAATAAAAGGCATCCAAATTGGCAAAGAAGAAGTCAAACTCTCTCTCTTTGCAGATGACATCATACTTTATGGGGAAAACCCAACAGACTCCACCCCCAAATTATTAGAACTCATACAGCAATTCAGCAATGTGGCAGGATATGAAATCAATGCATAGAAATCACTTGCTTTCCTATACACTAACAATGTAACTGTAGAAAGAGAAATTAGGGAATCAATTCCATTTATAATAGCACCAAAAACCATAAGATACTTTGGGATAAATCTAACCAAAGAGGCAAAGAATCAATACTCTAGAAACTACAGAACACTTATGAAAGAAATTGAAGAAGATACAAAAAGATGGAAAAACATTCCATGCTCATGGATTGGAAGAATAAACATTGTTAAAATGTCTATACTGCCCAGAGCAATCTATACTTTCAATGCCGTCTCCATTAAAATACATTGGCATTTTTCAAGGAGCTGGAACAAACAATTCTAAAATTTGTATGGAACCAGAAAAGAGCCTGAATCGCCAAGGGAATGTTGAAAAAGAAAAACGAAGCTGGGGGCATCACATTGCTTGACTTAAAGCTATATTACAAAGCAGTGATCACTAAGACACCATGGTATTGGCACAAAAACAGACACATAAACCAATGGAACAGAATAGAGAGTCCAGAAATGGACCATCAACTCTATGGCCAACTAATCTTTGACGAAGCAGGAAAAAAATACCTAATGGAAAAAAGACAGTCTCTTCAATAAGTGGTGCTGGGAAAATTGGACAGCTACATACACAAGAATGAAACTCGACTATTCTCTTACACCATACACAAAGATAAACTCAAAATGGATGAAAGACCTCAGTGTGAGACAGGAATCCATCAAGAGTTTTGGAGGGGAGGGGGTGGGGGGATGGGCGAGCCTGGTGGTGGGTATTGAGCAGGGCACGTATTGCATGGAGCACTGGGTGTGGTACATAAACAATGAATCTTGTAACACTGAAAAAATAAAATAAAAGTATTTGGGAAAAAAATAATATTAAAATTGTAAAAAAAAAAAAAATCCTAGAGGAGAACAGAGGGAGTAAACTCTTCAACATCAGCCACGGCGACTTCTTTCCAGACATATCTCCAAAGGCAAGGGAAACAAAAGCAAAAATGAACTTTTGGGACTTTATCGAGACAAAAAGTTTCTGAACAGCAAAGGAAACAGTTGACAAAACTAAGAGAACCCATAGAATGGGAGAATATTTGCAAATGACACTACAGATAAAGGGCTGATATCCGAGATCTATAAAGAACTTCTCAAACTCAACACTCAAAAAACAAATAACCAGTCAAAAAATGGGCAGAAGACATGAACAGACACTTCTCCAAAGAAGACATACAAATGGCTAAGAGACACATGAAAAACGCTCAACTTCACAAGCCATCAGGGAAACACAAATCAAAACCGCAATGAGATACCACCTTACACCAGTTAGAATGGCAAAAATTAACCAAATAGGAAACAACAAGTGTTGGCCTGGATGTGGGGAAAGGGGAATCCTCTTACACTGTTGGTAGGAATGCAAGCTGGTGCAGCCACTCTGGAAAACAGTATGGAGCTTCCTCAAGATGTTATGACTAGAGCTACCCTACAACCCAGCAATTGCACTACTAGGTATTTACCCCAAAGATACAGAAGTAGTGAAAAGAAGGGGCACTGCACCCCAATGTTCATAGCAACAATGTCCACAATAGCCAAACCGTGGAAGGAGTCGAGATGCCCTTCAACAGATGAATGGATAAAAAGATATGGTACATATATACAATAGAATATTATTCAGTCATCAGAAAGAATGAATACCCACCATTTGCATCGACATGGATGGAACTGGAGGAGATTATGCTAAGTGAAATAAGTCAAGCAGAGAAAGACAATTATCATATGGTTTCACTCATATGTGGAACATAAGCAATAGCATGAAGGACCATAGAAGAAGGGAGGGAAATCTGAAGGGAGAGAAATCAGAGAGGGAGACAAACGATGAGAGACTATGGACTCTGAGAAAAAAACTGAGGGTTTCCGAGGGGAAGGGGGGTAGGGGATGGGGTAACAGGGGATGGGTATTAAGGAATGCACGTGTTGTGATGAGCACTGGGTGTTACTATGCAACAAATGAATCATTGAACACTACATCAAAAAGTAATGCTATACTATACAGTGGCTAACTGAACACAGTAAAAAAAATAAATAAACCCCGTCTTATGCATTTCATCCAATCCTCACTTTGGCAACTACCAATCTATTCTCTGTATCTATGAGTTTGTTTTTTTTTAAAGATTCCACATATAAGTGAGATCATATGGTATTTGTCTTTCTCTGACTTATTTCACTTAGCAAAATGTGCTCCAGGTCCATTCATGTTGTTGTAAATGGCAAGATTTTATTTTTTATTGCTGAATAATATTCCATTATTATATATATCACGTTTTCTTATCCATTCATCTGTCCATGGATACTTCAGTTGTTTCCATATCTTGACTATTGTAAATAATACTGTGATGCAATTTGGTGCATAGATTTTTTTTTTCAGTAATCAATGATTTTTTTTCCCCAAATACTTTTATTTTTTCAGTGTTACAAGATTCATTGTTTATGTACCACACCCAGTGCTCCATGTAATACGTGCCCTCCTCAATACCCACCACCAGGCTCGCCCATCCCCCCACCCCCTCCCCTCCAAAACTCTCAGTCCCTTGTTCTGAGTTCACAGTCTCTCATGGTTCTTCACCCCTCCAATTTCCTCCAATTCATCTCTTTTAACTAGGTAAAATTTTATTATTAGATATGCACACATAAATTGGTGCATAGATTTTTTCAAATTAGTGTTTTCATTTTCTTTGGATAAGTACCCAGAAGTGTAGTCACACATTTGTTTTTGCTTTTGTTTCCTTTGTTTATGGTATCAAATACAAAAATATCTTAGCCAAGACAAATGCCAAATATCTTACTGCTCATGGTATCTTCTAGGAGTTTTATGGTTTCAGGTTTTATGTTCAAGTCGTTAATCTATTTTGAGTTAATTTTTTGTGAGTGGTGTAAAATGGTGGTCTGGTTTCATTATTTGGCATGTGGCTGTCCAGTTTTCCCAACACCATTTATTGAAGAGACTGTTTTATCCCCATTGTATATTCTTGGCTCCTTTGTCATAAATTAATTGACCATATATGCATGGGTTTATTTCTAGGTTCTATATTCTATTCCATTGACCTATGTGTCTGTTTTCCTGCCAATAGCATACTGTTTTGATTACTACAGATTTGTAATATAGTTTGAAATCAGGGAGCATGATGTCTCCCACTTCCTTTACTTTTCTCAAGATGCTTTGGTTATTTGGGGGTCTTTTATGATTCTATACAAATTTTGGGATTACTTGTTCTGTGAAAAATGCCATTGAAATTTTGATGGAGATTGCATTAAATCTATAGATTACATTGGGCAGTATGGACATTTTAACAATATTAATTTTTCCAGTCCATGAGCACAGAATATTTTTCCATTTATTTGTTTCTTCTTCATTTTTATATTTTCTATCTCTTTGTTGAAGTTCTCACTGTGTTCATCCATTCTTCTCCTGAGCTTGGTGAGCACCTTTATGGCCATTATTTTGAACTCTCTCTTTTTTTAAAAAAGATTTTGTTTATTTATTTGAGAGATAGAGATAGAGAGCACAAAATGAGCAGAGGGAGGGGCAGAGGAAGAAGCAGACTCCCCACTGAACAGAGAGCCCAACGTGGGGCTCAATCCCAGGACCCTGGGATCAAGACCTGAGCTGACGGCAGATGTTTAACTAACTTAACCACCCAGGTGCCCCTATTTTGAACTCCTTATCAGGTAAATAACCCTTCTACATTTCATTAAGGACTTTTTTCTGAGGCGTTATCTTGTGTTTTTTTTTTTTAATTTTATTTATTTATTTGAGAAAGAGAGAGAGTGAGAGAGAGCACAAGAGTGGGGTGAGGGGTAAAAGGTGAAACAGACTCCCTACTGAGCAGGGAGTCTGATGTGGGACTTGATCCCAGGACTCTGGGATCATGACATGAGCTGAAAGCAGATGCTTAATCAACCGACTGAGACACCCAGGCACCCCTGAGGTGTTATCATGTTCTTTTATTTAGAATATATTCTTCTGTTTCTTCATTTTCCTTCACTCTCTGCATTGATTTCTATCCATTAAATAGCTACCTCTCTCAGCCTTGAGGGTGTGGCCTTGTGTAGGGATTGGACCTTATTATTTACCCCTGCCCTAGCTCTTCATTGTCTCTTAAATCTTTGTGATTGTCTAAAGAGCCCATTTTATTTCTAGAGATTCCCAGTAATTGAGGGTGTGCCAAAACATGTCAGTGTCCCAAAGGGGAGGATTTCAATCAGCACCTAGTTCAGGTGATTAGAAGCCAGACCCTTAAGCAGCTTTTAAAGTATGCAAATATATATAGTCCTGTGGGACTACAGGCATACGTCCCACTGGCCACCAGCGCTGGGAGACTTAGACATGTTCCCTGTATGGCAGTTGCAAATATTGGTGTGCTAGTGAAGTGTACAAGCTCCTTTTTGGGTGGTACTGGCAACATGGAGCAAGTCAGAGGGAGAGTGCAAATGGCATCCACTGGCTTTCTTCCTCAGAGAGCACCTTAGTAGGCTCCTAGATGTGTGTCGAAACAGAAGCCTGACCTTCAGGCTGAAACTCCAGGACAAACAAATAGGCCTCTTTTCAGCCTTCTGTCTTTGGTGTGGCCTGTTTTTGGTATTTGGCCAGGAACCCTCTCTCCATTTGTTATAGTCCCATAGGACCCAAGAATGCAAGCCCTGCTGTCCAGCAGAGCCAGGCAATCAAGGGGCATCACCTGGGCAGTAGCTGCAAAAAAAACCCCAAACAAACAAACAAACCCACAAAAAACCCAGGCATACCAGATGCATATAAAATTTCCCCTCTTGGAGATACTGGCACTTTGGAGTGTGGCAGAAGGAGAGCACAAAGATGGTGCCTATCCTAGGTCTCTAAAAAGTATGACAATGGGCCCTTAGATATGTGTTTAATTAGAAGCTTGTCCTTCAGGTCATAATTATGAAGATATGCTAAGAGTCCTTTTTTTACAGTAACACTGGGTTCCTCAGATTGTTACCCCTTTCTGTACCCTGGGCATAGTAGCTAGGTAAGAACTCTTTCTCCACTGATTACAGTACTTGGGACCTACACTCACTGGCCACTAGATTCGTGTGATCTAGAGGTGTCCCCTGGGGACAGCTGCAAAAATTTGGATGCCTGATGAGGGCACAAGCTCCTTTTCAGGAAAAACTGATGAGCTGGATCAAGGTAGAGGGACCCAGAGTCTTCTAAAAAGAAGCTCATACTTCAGCTTTTTCTTGTCCAGAATAATCAGTTTGATGGGAGCATCTAAAAGCTAAGGTCTAAATCAGAGTTTCTTAGCATTGATACTATTGATATTTTGGACCAGATAGTTGTTTTGCGCTGTCTTGTGCATTACAGGAGGTTTAGCAGAATCCCAGGCCTCTACTTACTACAAGCCCATAGCACATCCTCTCTCCCCAAGTTGTTACAATCAAAAATGTCTCCAGATATTGTCAAATGTTTCTTGTGAGTTGGGCAAAATTACCCCCAGTTAAGAACTACTGGTTTAGAAGCATGGTAGTATTGTAGCTAAGAATATGATTTTTGCAGAATTATGTATGAATCAAGATTCTTTTTGCTTTCTGGCTGCATGACCTTGAGCAAATGACTTCATTTTTCTGAACCTCACTTTTCTCAGCTGTAAATGGGGACAATGAGGCCCAGTTTAGGGTTGTTGTAAGGATTAAATGAGACCATGTACACAAAACACTCAATACATTGTGGCAATAGTAGTATGTTAATATTATTAACCATTATTAATTAACAAAGAATTTAAGTTCCCAGGAAATAGTGAATAAGGAAGGGAGAAGGTTTCTTAAGGATAGACTCAGAACTTATTTTTTTAATTGCCTGTACTATCATAACAGAGTTCAGCTTTTCCCATTTGCTAGTAGACCTCAACAGTTAAGAACCATTAAAGATGAGAGTCAAGTCTTTCTCTCCACGACTCCATAGCTATATCTGGAAAGGCAAGATACTGAGCTCTATACTATGTAAGCTGCATAATCTATTTTGGGGTAAGGGTCTCTTAGATTTATATCTATGTGTAGGCACATAGCTTAACTCCACCCCTTCTCTAGAAGTCAAGTTCTCTAAGTATCAAGGAGATGAGAAGACTCTTACCGTAGAATTACACCAGAGACATCGGAAATCTTGAAGCCTTTGGTAACTGCCACAGTTCTCATGACATACTGCACACTGAGAACTGACAGATATGTTTCCTTCTACCCACTGATGAGGCATAGTCTTCTGAAAGGTAAAAAAAAAGATAAGAGGTAGAAGTTAGAGATATAAGGAGAGAAGTAACTATACTACCCCATCGAGGACATTAAGTAACCCCAATAGTGTTCCTCATGGTCCTGCCCTCCCCACTCCAATGCTAGCAAGTGATGAGAGCTGAAAGTAGGGGGCTTTCATTCTTCTAGATTGGTTGGATTGTAAGCCTAGGGAGGAAGTCTACTTGGGTTGTATGGAGACAGGAAGAAGTCTTCCTCCCCCTGTGTATCCTGGCTAAAGAAGAGATGGGAAAAAGCAGCTATAGGAGAAGATGGGTGGTACTCACTACTTCATCAGCAGGCATGAGGAGGTCATCAGTGATAGACAAAGTATTCCATTTGCAGTCTTTGCTTGCTCTCAAAGCACATAATTTGTGAGACTTCACTTTGCACACTATGAAAAAAAGAAGAAAGAAGATGGATGTGAATCTGGTGACAATCAAGATTCTAAGGCCCTTCCCTAAGCTTCTCTGCAAGTTAGAACTTAGATGCATCTAAATAGTTCTGACCCACCCCCAAAGGCCAATTTCTCCTATTATCTAGTTCCTTTTTATTCTTACTGGCTAAATTACCTACTATCTGCCTTGAATGGAAACTGATGAGGCAAAATGAGGTGATTTCTGTTATTCCAACTCTTGTAACCATGTTGTCCAATCCTTTCAGACCCAACCCTCCATTTAATTCATGAGAATTTCCTCTCATGCCAGCCTCTTCCCATCTCTCTTCTTCAGTCTGTTAATTATCAGAATTAACCTTACATTAGAGTCAATGACTTAGTATGAATCAATGACACTAAAGCCACATGAGCTCCTTCACCCCTATCTCCACCCACTAGGCTCTATTTCCTAAAGTAATCAGAAAGGTACCTTCACAGATGATAACATTTCTAGATAAGGCAGGAATGCTCTCCCGACAGACATTGCAGTGCTGGGTCCGGGGTCTGTGACTGGAGTACCAATAGTGCATTCCAATAAGGAAAGGGTTGTTTTCTGCTGCAGGTATCTAAAATAAATCAAAGAGAAGAGAGAATAGAGAGTGAATTATAGAGACATATTAGGAAAGGACAGAAAATTTGCTTCTAAGTCTTAAATGGCCAGTTAGGTATCAGAGCATGTGAAGAGGAAGACTAAAGATTGGAGCCAATATCTAACAAATCTCCCACCTCCAGTTTTTTTTTTCCCAGTGGTTTTGGAAAGGGAAAAAGAACAGGAAGGTAGATCCTACCATTGGAGCTGGAGACAGGAGCAATGATCTCTGTACTGCTTGACCAAACCACTGCATTGATTTAGTCTAAGCAAAATTAGTTCTGCTAGACTTGGCCTGGTTCTCTTTTAGTAGTCAGCTAAAGGAGGTGGTTAGTTGGAAATATAGTGATAATCCAAGTTATCTGGCCAGGCAAGAAAGGGAGGAGGCAGGAATCTCTGACTTTGGGCTAAGGAATGCTTTAACTATCTCCTGGAGATATACATTCCCTTTCCTGGCCTTACTGCTGCCAGGTAAGCAGAGTAGTGCATTACCTGCACAGCAGTTTCACCTCAGGGGCTTCTTGTCCCAGCATTTTTTTTTTTTCCTGAATGCTACACTATGACTACCTATAGCAATTTCCTGCTTAATCAATTTAATTAATTCAAAATTCATTGAACAAATATTTACTGAGTAAATACTATGTGCTTATTGGAGCTATGTGAAAAAGACAAAGTCCTGGCCTTCATGAAATGATATCCTGTTTGGTGTCCTATTTTATGGTATTGAATTTGACATTTACTGTTAACCTGCCTGTAAATGCTGCATTTGTTTATCACAGCCTGGCTCTTCATGACTGTGGGGAAGGCAGTTTGGGGGTTGAAAGGAGAAAGGAAGTGGTGGGCACCAAAAACACCCAAGTTTGTTCTGGGTGTGCATTCCATGGGACTCTTCCAATTTTTCTCTAATTCCTGTGAATGTCTGACTTTTTTTCCTTTCTGCTTTCCTCTCAAGTGTAGACATAGGTGTACACATTTAGCTTTTTATTCTTGGCAATAAGTAATGGGTTATATTTATAAACTATAATGGGTAGGGTGCTTAAAGGCATAGCAAGACTTTTAAAAGAACTATATATTCTCCCTGATGCAAGCCAATAGTGGTCCATTAGAGAGAGAGAGCTATTGAGGGTTCTAGCACATTAAATATTCAGCCTTGATCAATTTACAGGAATTAGCAATCTAAACCATAGCCTACACATGGCACTCTCTGTTCTATCCTTCCCCCTTCTGGCATGCTAGCTATGTGCTAAGCTGCAGCTGGATTGACCAGAAAGCTTCCAGAAGGAAAAGCTACTTTGATGAGCGAAAGGCTCACCTAATCTGGGATCACTTTCTGATTGCAATGTTTCTTTCATGCTTAGATCCTGACAAAGCTCCAAGAAGATCAGAGTAGATGGTGGAGAGTCCCGAGGAAGTTGACATAGTCTTGGCTTTGGCAATGTGAGCTCCCAGCACCTTTCTACTTCCCAAACCACTAAATTATAACTCTACAAGTATGTCCTTCTTTCCTTCCAACCTCCTTCCCTCTTCCAATAGTTACTAAGAGCCAACTTTGTGTCATCGATGAAGCTAGACACTGGAGACATAGAGATAAATGATCCAAAGTTCTTGCCTCCAGGGAGCTCATAATCTAGGAGGAGAAAACTTCTTAAACAGATCATTTCAATACAGAGTGACGAGGGAGCTCTCCTGGAATGTGCAAGTTTCAGTCCATTCCAGAACTATTAAGCAAAAAGTCACCAGAATTTGAAGATTTGGAAAAATTATTAGCCTACATATACTGCAAAACATGAGAAAATGTGCTCTGGAGAGAGCCTAAGAGTGTGGCTGGACAAACTTTTGCTGGAGGGATTAGATGTGTGACACATGGATCCAATAAACTATCTCAGCAGAAACATTTCCAGCTTAGACTAAAGGGTCAGACATGGGACCAAATGAAGACTGTCAGACTTTGAGGATTCTATAGGCAGAAAACAGGCTGGTAGAGTTACTTGGCTGTGAATATGTGTTATTCTTCAACAAAATGTAAAAATGCCTCTAAGGGGGCTCAGAGGTCAACAGGGATGCTGAGGGTGGTTCAGAAGCCAGAGATGCTGCCCCTGCCACCACAGATCCAGAGAGTGGTGGCCTGGAGGTGAGGCCACTGTATTCCTGGATCCAGAGGGTGGGGCCACTTCCTTGGTTAGAGTGGGGGGCTCCCACCCCTGTGAACTTGAGAGAATGGGGCCAGAGGAAAGAATATCAAGCCACCAGAGAATTATTCTGAGGCCTGGAAACCTAATGGAATTTGCTCTACTGGGCTGTCGGTTTGCTTTAGTCCAGCAACCCTTGTATTCCTTCCATTTCTTCTCTTTCAGAAGGGGAATGTCTATCCTATGCCTGTCACGGCATTGTATTTTGCAGGCAGAAAACTTGTTTTCTAGGTTTTACGAGTCCACGAATATAGAGGAGCTTTTCCCCAAGATGGACCATACAAAAAAACCTCATCCATACTTGATTTAGATTATTTAGAAGGTAATATTTTGAGCTAAGAATTAATGCTGGAATAGGTTCTTTGGGGAATATCAGGATGGGATGGATGTATTTTGCATGTAGGAAGGCTGTGAGTTTTGTGGGTGTGGGCAGAGGATAGACTGTTTTTTCCCAAAAATATGTTCAAGTTCTATTCCCCAGTACCTGTCAATGTGACCTTATTTGGAAATAAGGTCTTTGCAGATACAATCAATTTAAAAGGAGGTCATACTGAATTAGACCACACATAGCCCTAATCCAATGACTTGTGTCCATATAAGAAGAGGAAGTTTTGGGCACAGCTACACACAGAGAGAAGAATACCATGTGAAGATATAGAGCATGTAGACACAAGGAGGACAACCATGTGATGATGGAGCCAGGGATTGGAATAGTATGTTTAACAAGCCAAGGAATGTATACAATTACCAGAAGCTAAGAGGAGGCAAAGAAGGATCCTCTCTTAGAGGCTTCGGAGAGAGTATGGTTCTGCTGACACCTTGGCTTTGGATTTCTAGACCCCAGAACTGTGAGAGTAAGTTTCTGTTGTTTTAATTCACTCAGTTTATGGTAATTTGCTATGGCAGTCCTAGGAAACTAATATAGTGTATCATTACAGGCTTTTCTAGTAGTTGACACAGATTAAAAATCCATTTTGAAGACAGATGAAAAACTGGCATGTATACAAACCACTAATATCTGAATGCTAAGGAAGACAGTTTAACTTAAGGCTGTGTGTGGTTGTTGAGTTTTGTGTTTGATTTTTATCCCTCTAAAATATGTAGGTGAATACGTTCATACAGAGACCACCACTCCAACCATAGTCTTTGCTGTTTTAGGGCAGTTAAGGCTATTTCATCCATCTCCTGAATCTCTCTCAGCACAATCCAGAACCCAGATAGGTACAGTAACTATTTTTCTATTAGTTAAAGAAGGTCTTGTTAGTCTAGGCACTTTGTAAACTCTACAGCACTATCCAATGTGAGAACTTAATAGCATTAAGTATTTGCAAAGTGCATGAGTCTTAGATGAAACATCCCATAAGGCACAAAATCTTCTAAAGATCTATTTCCTTAAAGGAATCTTGTTTGGGATGGCTTATGTGATGAAAGGCTATGTTTAGATATAACAAAATCACTAGTTTTGCTGCAACTTAAACCCAACTGCTTTGTTACATCAAGGTTTAGTAACTACAAAATGTTAGGGCCTGCTGGGTTGGCCATTGGTAAGGTAACCATAGCATCCAAATCATCACGCTTTAACGGTGAAAGGGGAAGCTATTAGTAATTATGCTGGGACAACAAGTGTAAAATGTGCTCATCCTGAACAAATCATTAGCCGTGAAAACACTATGCATGAGCTAGAGAATCATTTGGCCAACTTGAATCTATCTGATGCTCTACACAATCTAGTTGTCTGGCTTAATGCCACTAGTTGTGTGTCAGACTACCACATAATCACAAGTGGTGGGAACTAGAAGAGAGAATAAAAATAATTAATTAGTCAGAATTTAAGATTTTCTTCCAGGAGCATGGATTAAGTGTTAGGAGATCTGAAATCTTAATTCTGCAACAATGTGACTTCAGGAAAGGCAACTGAACTCCTCTGAGTTTCAGTTTTCTCATCTGCTTAATTAAATTTTAGAATCATAAACTTCTCAAATTGAAAAGAATGTTAGATTTCACCTAGTCTACCCACCAGAAAAAAAATAATTTTCTTTTTCTTTTTTCTTTTTTAAATGTTTTTCCTTACTTTTATTTTTATTTATTTTTATTTTTATTTTTTTAATTTTATTTTTTCAGTGTTCCAAGATTCATTGCTTATGCACTACACCCAGGGCTCCATGCAATACATGCCCTCCTTAATGCCACCATCAGGCTCACCCAACCCCCACCCCCCAAAAAACCCTCAGTTTGTTTCTCAGAGTCCACAGTCTCTCATGCTTCATCTCCCCCTCTGATTTACCCCAATTTACTTTTCCATTCCTTCTCTTAATGTCCTCCATGTTTTTCCTCACATGTAAGTGAAACCATATGATAATTGACTCTCTCTGCTTGACTTTTTGCACTCAGCATAATCTCTTCCAGTGCCATCCATGTTGATACAAAAGTTGGGTATTCATCCTTTCTGATGGAGACATAATATTCCCTTGTATATATGGACCACATCTTCTTTATCCATTCATCTATTAAAAGGCATCTGGGTTCTTTACATAGTTTGGCGATTGTGGCCATTGCTGCTATGAACATTGGGGTACATATGGCCCTTCTTTTCACTACATCTGTATCTTCGGGGTAAATATCCAGTAGTACAATTGCAGGGTCATAGGGTAGCGCTATTTTTAATTTTCTGAGGAATCTCCGCACTGTTTTCCAAAGTGGCTGCACCAACTTGCATTCCCACTAACAGTGTAAGAGTGTTCCCCTTTCTCCACATCCTCTCCAACACTTGTTTCCTGTCCTGTTAATTTTGGCCATTCTAACTGGTGTAAGGTGGTATCTCAAAATGGTTTTGATTTGAATTTCCCTGATGGCTAAATGATGATTAAGTCCTAGCAACAGCAATCAGACAATAAAAAGAAATAAAAGGTATTCAAATTGGCAAAGAAGAAGTCAAACTCTCTCTCTTTGCAGATGACATCATACTTTATATGAAAAACCCAAAAGACTCCACACCCAAACTACTAGAACTCATACAGCAATTCAGTAATGTGGCAGGATACAAAATCAATGTACAGAAATCAGTTGCTTTCTTATACACTAACAATGAAAATATAGAAAGGGAGGGGCGCCTGGGTGGCTCAGTGGGTTAAAACCTCTGCCTTTGGCTCAGGTAATGATCTCAGGGTCCTGGGATCGAGCCCCACATCAGGCTGTCTGCTCAGCGGGGAGCCTGCTTCCCCCACCCCCCCGTCTGCCTCTCTGCCTGCTTGTGATCTCTCTCTCTGTCAAATAAATAAATACGTAAAATCTTAAAAAAATATATATAGAAAGGGAAATTAGAGAATCGATTCCATTTACTATATCACCAAGAACCATAAGATACCTTGGAATAAACGTAACCAAAGAGGTAAAGGATCTGTACTCAAGGACCTACAGAACATTCATGAAAGAAATTGAAGGAGACACAAAAAGGTGAAAAAGCATTCCATGCTCATGGATCGGAAGAATAAACATTGTTAAAATGTCTATACTGCCCAGAGCAATCTACACTTTCAATGCCATCCCAATCAAAACTCCATGGGCATTTTTCAAGATGCTGGAACAAGCAATCCTAAAATTTGTTTGGAACCAGAAAAGACCCAAAATAGCTATGGAAATGTTGAAAAAGAAAAACAAAGCTGGGGGCATCACGTTACCTGATTTCAAGCTTTACTACAAAGCTTTGATCACCAAGACAGCATGGTACCGGCACAAACAGACACATAGACCAATGGAACAGAATAGACTCCAGAAATGGACCCTCAACTCTATGGTCAAATAATCTTTGACAAAGCAGGAAAAAAAATTCAGTGGAAAAAAGACAATCTCTTCAATAAATGGTACTGGGAAAACTGGACAGCTATGTATAGAAGAATGAAACTTGACCATTCTCTTACACCATACACAAAGATAAACTCAAAATGGATGAAAGACCTCAACGTGAGGCAGGAGTCTATCAAAATCCTAGAGGAGAACATAGTCAGTAACCTCTTCGACATCGGTCACAGCAACTTCTTTCAAGACACATCTCCAAAGGCAAAGGAAACAAAAGCAAAAATGAACTTTTGGGACTTCATCAAAGTAAAAAGCTTCTGCACAGCAAAGGAAACAATCAACAAAACAAAGAGGCAACCCATGGAATGGGAGAAGATATTCACAAATGACACTACAGACAAAGGGCTGATATCCAAGATTTATAAAGAACTCCTCAAACTCAACACCCAAAAAACAGATAATCATGTCAAAAAATGGGCAGAAGACATGAACAGACACTTCTCCAAAGAAGACATACAAATGGCTAACAGACACATGAAAAAGATTTATTTATTTATTTTAGAGAGCAAGCAAGAGAGAGAGCACAGTGGGGAGGGGCAGAGGGAGAGGAAGAGAGAGTCTTAAGGTCTTACAACCCTGAGATCACCATCTGAGCTGAAACCAAGAGTCCAATGCTTAACTGACTGCACCACCCAGGCACCCTTGAATTTCCTCCTTTTTAAAGGTTGAACAATATTCCATTGTGTGCGTGTATGTATGTATGGGTATATATGTGTGTGTATGTATCTATCATACACATGTATAAATATGTGTGTGTGTCACACTTTCTTTATCCATTCATCACTGAGGGACATTTAGGTTGCTCCCATATCTGGGCTTTTGTAAATAATTCTGAAATAAATATGGGAGCGCTGGTATCTCTTTGAGACCTCGATTTCATTTCCTTTGGATATATACCCAGAAGTGGGAATGCTGGAACATAAGATAGTTCTATTTTAAAAATTTTGAAGAATATTCATACTGTTTCCATAGTGGCTGCACCAATTTACATTCTCACCAACAGTGCACAACGGTTCCCTTTTCTCCCTATCCTCACTTGCATTTGTTATCTTTTGTCTTTTTTTTTCTTTGAATATTCTCTTTTTTTAACATCTTAATTTAATTTTATTTTTTCAGTGCTCCAAGATTCATTGTTTATGCACCACACCCAGTGCTCCATGCAATACATGCCCTCTTTAATACCCACCACCAGGCTCACCCATTCCCCGCCCCCCTCCCCTCTAAAACCCTCAGTTTGTTTCTCAGAGTCCACAGTCTCTCATGCTTCATCTCGCCCTCCGATTTCCCCCAATTCACTTTTCCTTTCCTTCTCCTAATGTCCTCCACGTTATTCCTTATGCTTCACAAGTAAGTGAAACCATATGATAATTGACTTTCTCTGCTTGATTTATTTTGATAATAGCCACTCTGAGTTGAGATGATCTATTACTGTGAGTTTTTTAAAATTCCAGTATAGTTAAAATACAGTATTGTATTAGTTTCAGGTGTACAATACAGTGATTCAACAATTCTGTACATCACCCGGTGCTCATCATGGCAAATGCAGTTCCTAATGTCCATCATGGGGATAGATAAAATAAGTAAAATATTGTGGTTTTGATTTACATTAGTGATGATTAGTGATGTTGAGCACCTTTTCATGTACTTGGTAGCCATTTTTATGTCTTTGGAAAAATGTCTATACAGGTCCTTTGCCCATTTTAAAATCAGAGTTTGTTTTTTTTTTTTGGTATTGAGTTGTAGGTATGACTTGTATATTCTGGATATTATCAGATATATGGTTTGCAAATATTTTCTCCCATTCCTTAGGTTACCTTTTCACTGTTGATTATTTTATTTTCTGTGCAGAAGCTTTTTAGTTTGATGTAATCCCACTTATTTTTACTTTTTTTGCTTGCTGTTTTGATGTCATATCCAAGAAATCATTGCCCCAACCAATGTTAAGAAACTTTTTCTTTGTTTTCTTCTAGTAGTTTTATAGGTTCAGATCTTATATTTAAGTCTTTAATTCAGTTTGAGTTGATTTTTGTATATGGTGTGAGATAAGGGTCCAATTTCATTTTTCTGCACACAGATATCCAATTTCCCCAGCACCATTTATTGAAGAGACTATCCTCCTATTTTGTGTTCCTGGCACACTTGTCAAAGATCAGATGACTGTAGAAGCATGGATTTATTTATGTGCTATTTGGTTCCATTGGTCTATATGTATGTTTTTATGCCACTACAATACTGTTTGGATTACTATAACTTCAGAATATTACTGTAACTTCAGAATAAGATTTTATTTACTTAGAGCACACACAAGTAGGGGGAGGGGCAGAGGGAGAGGAAGAAACAGACTCCCTGCTGAGCAGGGAGCCTGACACAGGGCTCAATCCCAGGACCTGAGCTGAAGGCAGATGCTTAACCAACTGAGCCACCCAGGCACCCCTAACTTTGTAATATATTTTGATATTAGGAAATGTGATGCCTCTAGTTTTGTTCTTCTTGCCCTGTATTGCTTTGGTTATTTCAGATCTTTGGTGGCTCCATATGAATTTTAAAATCGTTTTTCTTCTATTTCTGTAATGAATGTCATGGAATTATGATCAGGATTGGACTCAATCTGTAGATCACTTTGTATGCACATTTCGATAGTTTTAATTGTTACAATCCATGAACATGGGAGATCTATCAATTTATCCATGTCTTCTTTAATTTCCCTCATCAATGTTTCGTAATTTTCAGTGTACAAGTCTTTCACCTCTTTGGTTAAGCTTATTCTGAAGTATTTTATTATTTCTGTTGCTATCGTGAATGGGTTTTTTCCTTAATTTCTTTTTCAAATAGTTCATTGTTTATATATAGGAACCTGACTGATTGTTTTATGTTGATTTTACATCCTACAACTTTACAGAATTCATTTACTAGTTCTAACAATTTTGCAGTTTCAAGTGCCCATCGATAGATGAATGAGTAAAGAAGATGTATGTGGAGGGATGCCTGGTGGCTCAGTTGGTTAAGCGACTGCCTTCGGCTCAGGTCATGATCCCAGGGTTCTGGGATCGAGTCCCGCATTGTGCTCCTCGCTTGGCAGGGAGCCTGCTTCTCCCTCTGCCTCTCTGCCTGCTTGTGCTCTCTCTCTGATAAGTAGATGAGTAAAATCTTTAAAAAAAAAAAAGAAGATGTATGTGGAGATTTTATATATATATATATATATATATATATATATATATATATATACACACACACACACACACACGCACACATACACACACACACAAAACCACAATGATATTTTACCTATTTTATCCATCCCCTTGATGGGCATTAGGAATTGCATTTGTCATGATGAGCACTGGGTGACGTACGGAATTGTTGAATCACTATATTGTACACCTGAAACTAGTATAACACTGTATTTTAACTATACTGGAGTTTAAAGAAATCCCACAGTAATAGACCATCTCAACTCAGAGTGGTTATTATCAAAAAGGCAAAAAATAACAAATGCAGGTAAGGATAGGTAGAAAAGGGAACCCTTGTGCACTGTTGGTGAGAATGTAAATTGGTGCAGCCACTATGGAAACAGTATGAATACTCTTCAAAAATTTTAAAATAGAACTATCTTATGTTCCAGCATTCCCACTTCTGGGTATATATCCAAAGGAAATGAAATTGAGATCTCAGAGTGATATCAGCGCTCCCATATTTATTTCAGAATTGTTTACAATAGCCATGATGTGGAAACAACCTAAACGTCCCT
Organism: Potos flavus; assembly: GCA_028534135.1. Lineage (NCBI taxonomy): Eukaryota > Metazoa > Chordata > Mammalia > Carnivora > Procyonidae > Potos > Potos flavus. The sequence goes on along the minus strand of CM052901.1, from coordinate 64,973,543 downwards.
CAATGGATGAATGGATAAAGAAAATGTGATACACACACACACATACACACACACACACAAATGTATATATGTATATGACACACACACAATGGAATATTATTCATCCATAAAAAAGAATGAAATCTTGCCATTTGCAACAACAGGGATGGAGCTAGAGAGTATAATGCTAAGCAAAATAAGTCAATCAGAGAAAGACAAATACCATATGATTTCACTCATATGTCGAATTTAAGAAACAAAACAAACAAGCAAAGGAAGAGAGAGAGAGAGGAGAGAGAGAGACCAAGAAACAGGCTCTTAACTATAGAGAACAAATTGATGGTTACCAGAGGGGAGGTGGATAGGGAAATGAATTAAGTAGGTGATGGGGATTAAGGAGGTTGCTTGTCATAATGAGCACTGGGTGATGTATGCAGGTGTTGAATCACTATATTATACATCTGAAATATAACACTGTATTTTAACTACACTGGAATTAAAATTAAAACTTAATAAAAAATTTTGTTGAGGCTTTCGGTTTTCCTATGTATATGATTGTGTCCTCTGCAAATAGAGACAATTTTACTTTTTTCTTTCTAATTTGGATGCTCTTTTCTTTTTCTTGACTAATTACATTGGCATGGATATCCAGTACTATGTTGAAAAAAGGTGTGAGAGTAAGCATCTTTGCCTTGTACCAGATCTTAGAAAGCAGATTTTCAGTTTTTGTCATTGATTATGTTGTTAGCTAGGCTTTTCATATGGACCTTATTGCTTAAGGCAAGACCCTTCTATTCCTATTTTGTTAAAAGTTTTGGTGAATGGGTGTTGAACTTTGTCAAATGCTTTTTCTGCATCTTTTGAGATAACCATGTGTGCTTTTTTCCTTTCCTTTTGTTAATGTATTGTATCAGAATGATCAATTTATCTATGTTGAAACACTCTTGCATTTCTGGGATAAATCCCTCTTGTTTATAATGTATGATCTTTTTAGTGTACTACTGAATTCAGTTTGCTAGTATTTTCCTAGAGATTTTTGCATGCATGTTCATCAGGGATACTGGCCTGTGGTTTTCTTTTCTTGTAGTGTCTTTACCTGGTTTTGGTGTCAGTATCTGGTTTAGTATCTAAACCTTGGAAGAGTTTAGAAAGGATTGGCATTAGTTTTTCTTTAAATGGTAGAATTCACCCATGAAGCCATCAGGTCCTGGGCTTTTCTTTTTTTGATCCTGGGCTTTTCTTCATTGGGAGATTGGTGATTACTGATTCAGTCTCCTTATTTGCCATTGGTCTATTCAGGTTTTCCATTTCTTCCTGATTCAGTTTTAGTAGTTTGTATGTTTCTAGGCATTTACCCATTTTTTTTTTTAGGTTATCTAGTTTGTTTATAATAGTTTCTTGTGATCCTTTTTATTTCTGAGGTATCTGTTGTAATGTCTGTTCTTTCATTTTTGACTCTATTTATTTGAATCTTCTCTCTTTTTGTCTTAGTTTTAGTAGTTTGTATGTTTCTAGGCATTTACCCATACTTTATGGGTATTTATTTAAATAAAAAAAAATCATGGGCCAAAAGTGAAGGGATGAAAACAGATATTTCATGAAATTAGTAGTCAAAAGAAAGCACAGGTGGCTATACTTATATCAGACAAAATAGATTCTACGACTAAAACTGTTTTTAGAGACAAAGAAGGGCATTATATAATGATAAAAGTGTCAATTCAACAGGAAAATATAACGATTATAAAAATATATGCACCCAACATCAGTGTATCTAAATATATAAAGCAAATAATGACAGATCTGAAAGCAGAAATTGATATCAATACAATAATTGTAGGGAACTATAATACTGTACAGTACACAGTATTTATTTAAATACAATTAGCTAACATATAGTACATCATTAGTTTTTGATGTAGTGATCAATGATTCATTAGTTGTGTATAACACTCAGTGCTCATCACATCGCATGCCCCCTTAATGCCATCTAAAGTGAATCTCTTGTAGACAGCATATTTCTGGATCTTATTTCTTATGCATTCAGCTAGTCCATGTCCTTTTTTAAAGTTTTTATTCAAATTCCAGTTAGCTAACATACAGTGTAATACAGTGTAATACTAATTTCAGGTGTACAATATAGTGATTCAACACCTCCATACAACACTCGGGGCTCATCACAAGTGTACTCCTTAATACCTACTACCTATTTAACCCATCCCCTCACCCACTTCCCTACTGGTAACCATCGGTTTGTTCTCTATAGTTAAGAGTCTATTTCTTAGTTTGCCTCTCTCTTTTTTCCCCAATGCTCATTTATTTTGTTTCTTTTTTTCCTCCCAATTACTTTTATTTTATTTTTTCAGGGTTCCAAGATTCATTGTTCATGTACCACATCCATATATGAGTGAAATCATATGCTGTTTGTCTCTCTGACTGACTTACGGGGAACCCTCCTGCACTGTTGGTGGAAATGCAAACTTGTGCAGTCAGTCTGGAAAACAGTATAGAGGTTCCTCAAAAAGTTAAAAATAGAACTACCCTATGATCCAGCAATTGCACTACTACTAGGTATTTACCCAAAAAATACAAAAATACTAATTCAAAGGGGTACACGCATCCCAATGCATTACCTACAATAGCGAAGATATGGAAACAGCCCATGTCCATTGACTGATGAATGGATAAAGAAGAAATGGTATGAATTCATATATCTGAATATATGAATAATGGGGTATTACTCAGCCATAAAAAAGAATGAAATCTTGCCATTTGCAACGACATGGATGGAGCTCGAGTATTACACTCCATATTTTTTGATTACTGAAGTTAATCCATTTTTATTTAAAGTAGTTATTGATAAGTGAAGATTCACTATTACTATTTTAGTATTTGCTTTCTGTATGTCTTTCAGTTGTTTTCACCCTGTCTTCTTCTCTTGTTGTCTTTCTTTATTATTAATGATTATTTTTTGTTGTGATTTGTTTTGGTTTTCTTCTCTTTAATCTTTTGTGTATCTATTATAGTTGTTTTTTTGGGGGGGATAGCTCAAGGCTTGTATAAAATATCTCTTGTTATAACCTCCTATTTTGAGTTGTTAACAATTTAACCTCAATAACGTATAAAAACATTACACCGTTACTCCTCCCAACACATACACTTTGTGCTCTTGTGGGCAGAGTTTGCTTATTTTTATATTGTGTATACATTAACAAAGTTTTTAGGGTTATAAGCAATTTACCCACTACATAAATTAATGCATAAATTATCAGTGTTATATTAATCCTTATACATCTATATATTTACATTTACTTGTGAGATTCATGCTTTCATAATGTTTAGTGTGTTTTTATTTAGATTTGAAGAACTCTTCTAAACATTTCTTGTAAGGCAGGTCTAGTGGTAACAAACTCCTTTAGTTTTTGTTTGTTTGGGAAAGATTTTATCTCTCTTTCATTTTATTTTATTTTATAAAAGATTTATTTATTTATTTGAGAGAGTGAGATAGTGGGCGAGCGAACATGGGGGAAGGGACAGAGGGAAAGGCAGAGAAAATCCCAAGCAGATTCTATGTGAGGCATGGGGCCTAACACACGGCTCAATCCCAGGACCCTAAGATCATGACCTGAGCCAAAACCAAGAGTCAGATGCTTAACTGACTGCACCACCTAGGCACCCCCTCCTTCATTTTAAAGGATAATTTTACCAGGCATAGTATTCCTGCATGTAAGTTTTTTTTTTCTTTCAGTACATTGATTACATCATCTCGCTCTCTTGGTGGGCAAGATATCTGTTGACAAACCTGCTTGTAGTCCTCTTAGGGTTCCCTTATATTTGATGGGTTACTTTTCTCTTGCTGCTTTCAAATTTTTTTTTGTTCTTGACTTTTAACAATGTGATTATGTCTTGGTGTAGTCTTCTTTTTTTTATTTTTTATTTTTTCCCAAATACTTTCATTTTATTTTTTCAGTGTTACAAGATTCACCGTTTATGTACCACACCCAGTGCTCCATGCAATACGTGCCCTCCTCAATACCCACCACCAGGCTCGCGCATCCCCCCACCCTCTCCCCTCCAAAACCCTCAGTCCCTTGTTCTGAGTTCACAGTCTCTCATGGTTCTTCACCCCTCCGATTTGCTCCAATTCATCCCTCCCTTCCCAAGCGGAGAAAGTCAATTATCATATGGTCTCACGTGTGGACCATAAGAAGAAACATGGAGGACATTGTGAGAGGGAAGGGAGGGATGAATTGGTGTAGTCTTCTTTGGGTTGATCTTGTTTGAAGATTTTTGAGCTTCATGAATCTGGATTTCCATCTTCCTCCCAAGATTTGGGGAGTTTTCAACCATTATTTCTTTAAATAGATTTCTGCCCCTTTCTCTTCTTCTTGGACTCCCATAATGCATATATTTGTTGGCTTTTCTCCATGCTTTTTCATTCTTTTTTCTTCTCTGACTGATTTAAAATGACCTATTTGTAGATTCTTCTGCTTGATCAAGTCTTCAGTTAAAGTTCCCTGCTGCATTTTTCATTCCATTTATTGTATTCTTTAGCACCAGAAATTTATTTGGCTCTTTTTTTTTTTTAATGATTTCTATCTTTCTGTTGAGCTTCTAATTTTGTTCATGTATTGTTTTCCTGAATTGTTCATATGTGCTCTCTTGCAGCTCACTGAACTTTCTTAAAACAATTATTTTGAATTCTCTTTCATGAGGTTCATAGATCTCTATTTCTTTGATGTCAATTACTGGAAAACTATTGTTAATTCTTTGATGCTGTTCTGTTTTCTTGATTTTTAAAAATGTTTTTGGTACCCTTGTGTTGATGTTTTCACATGTGATGGAGCAGTCACCTCTTCCAGACTCTACAGACTCGTTTTGGAATAAAGACTTTTACTTGTAGATGAGTGTGAGGGTATTAATTTGGGTTGGATACAGCAGCTCTGGCTCTAGGGTGTTCAGCAGCAATTCCTGCTTCAGGGAGGGCACAGCAGCAAAGTCTCCGTGGAGCTTCATCAGCTGAGGCCAGGGTTGGCAAAGACTGCAGGGGACCTCATTGGCCAAGGCTGTGGGCTTCCATACTGGTGGTAAGGGCTGTTAGGCTCCTTGGTGGTGAGGGCTGCTTGGTCCTCCTGTTCTCCTTTTCCTCCACAAGGGCAGTCATTGCCAAGAGGACCTCTCTTATTGCTAGGTCCAGTGTGTAGGCACACATGTGGTTGTAGTGGTACCAGGATCAGGGGCACAAACACATTTGTAGTGACAATGGTGTTAATGTCTTGGGTGTGGACACCTGCACAGTGGCCATGGCACTGGGATTGGAGTTCAGGGTGAACCAGAAAAACTGGTATCTGGGACTGGGGCACAAGTACTTTTATCACAGTGTCCTGGTGTGTGAGGCATGAGTTTGTGCTGAGGAGCCATGGATCTGGGGTCTACAATGTGTGCATGGTTACAGGAATGGAGGTTGTGACTCTGGTGGGGGGGAGCAGAATGCAGTGGTAGGCAGCAGATTTGGTGGGTGCATATAGTGTCATTTTCCCAGTGGGGCACAGTGGTGGCAGCTTTTTCAGGGAGGTTGCTACAGCAGCTCTTTGGGGCGGTCCACAGCAACATGGGGGCCAGGCAGCTGTGACTGATTTGATTTAGCACCAGTGAAGTCTGTAGAGCTTCTCCATGGTGAAAGCTGCATGTGCCCACAGCATTGATGAAGACTGTTGGAATTCTCCTGCTCTCCTTTTCTCTTAAGACGGAAGTCAGGCTGAGTGGATTATTTTTGGCCCCAAACTCTGCCACGTTGGGGGATGGGGTAATGCAAGTAAACTGCTTATTATGTTCTTCTACATGGCCATTCTGTCTCTGTGCTCCAATAGAGTTTCCGAAGCTTCTTTATTATATTCTGGAGCTCTCTCAGAGCTATTCTACTTGGCATGTAACTGTTTGTCGTTTTTGATGTTTTTGTGGAAGGGGATGAGCATTGGGACCTCCTAGTCAACCCTCTTGCTGATGTCACTATGAAAAATTAATTTCCTATATAACATTCTCAGAAGCAGTTGCTTAAATAATTTGCTTTTAATGCTACCAATAACAGGTAGCTTTCTAATTCAAAAGGCAGCAGATGCCATTCTTGTAGCACACACTGAATGTTAGAAAGTTATTCTACTAGGCCAAAGAATACAAAAACTTTCTAAAATTTAGACCTTTAGGAACACTGAATGGGCTCTTTAAAATTTATTTTATTTTATTTACTTAAGTCATCTCTATACCCAACACGGGGCTTGAACTCATGACCTGGAGATCAAAACCTGAGCTGAGGTCAAGAGTTGGACGCTTAACTGACTGAGCCACCCAGGTGCCTCAGAAAGGACTCCTTTGTAAGAAACTTAGTTCCCCATCTTTGGAAGCATTTAAATAAAGGCTGCATGACTTGATCTAAAGATGCTTTAGAATCAAGAATCTGGAGTCTAGGTAACTTTTAAGGTCTATTCCTATTCCCATAGTCAATGGATCCATGATAATTCATCAGAAAGAGCTAACCTTTTAATCTAGTTTTCTAAGTAGCTCTTTATTTCCAATTTTCTTCTTCCTATTCTTTCTTTAAGTCTCCGAGGCTCAAATCTTTTATCTGCTTATGACTCCTCTCTCCTTTACTTCTTTCATATATTTAAATTTTCCCCACCTCCATCTCAGTATCTACTATTTGTCCTCCCTTTCTATCTTCATTCTGGATCTTAACTTTGTCTTGTCTGAATTAATCTCTAGCTTCCTCTATCCTTTTGATAAACTTTCTTTCCCAATCCATCTTTAAACTGAATTTTGATATATTGCTATTCTTCACCACTCTTTATCCTGGCATTGATAATCCTGTAAAATCAAGCTCAGGCAACCTCTCCAGACATTTCTTAAACTAACTTTCCCAAACTCTTCTGGTCAAATGGAGTTCCCCTTTTACTCTATTACAAAAAGTTTCTCTTTTTCTGTTACTCAGCTTTTGCTTATACTAAGTCCCCTGTTTAGGACTTCCCCCTATCCCTAATTCCTTGTAACCAATAAAATCCAGTTCATCTTTCAAGGTCAGTCTCAAATCTATCCTCTATTTTTTTTTTTTTTTGCTTTTTTCCCAATCTTGTTTTTTTTTTCCCCCCAAATACTTTTATTTTATTTTTTCAGTGTTACAAGATTCATTGTTTATGTACCACACCCAGTGCTCCATGCAATATGTGCCCTCCTCAATACCCACCACCAGGCTTGCCCATCCCCCCACCCCCTCCCCTCCAAAACCCTCAGTCCCTTGTTCTGAGTTCACAGTCTCTCATGGTTCTTCACCCCTCCGATTTCC
>CM052901.1:64939911-64965731 GCA_028534135.1 Potos flavus | reverse complement strand
ATTTACCCTAAAGATACAAATGTAGTGATCTGATGGGGCACGTGCACCCGAATGTTTATAGCAGCAATGTCCACAATAGCCAAACTATGGAAAGAACCTAGATGTCCATCAACAGATGAATGGATAAAGAAGATGTGGTATATATATACAATGAAATACTATGCAGCCATCAAAAGAAACAAAATCTTGCCATTTGCAATGATGTGGATGGAACTAGAGGGTATTATGCTAAGTGAAATAAGTCAATCAGAGAAAGACAATTATCATTTGATCTCTGTGATATGAGGAATTTGAGAGGCAGGCCAGGGAGTCATGGGGGTTAGGGAGGGAAAAAATGAAACAAGATGGGATCGGGAAGGAGACAAACCATAAGAGACTCTTAATCTCATGAAACAAACGGAGGGTTGCTGGGGGTTGGAGGGAGGGATAGGGTGGCTGGGTTATGGACACTGGGGAGGGTATGTGCTATGGTGAGTGCTGTGAAATGTGTGAGCCTGATGATTCACAGACCTGTACCCCTGGGGCAAATAATACATTATATGTTTAAAAAAAAAACAATCCTTCATTTCTCATTCCATGAACCTAGTATTTGTCGGTCAAGAAAAAGGAAAAAAAAAGACTTTGTGATACATGTATCATTGGATAGAGTGCTTCATTCATATTTTCTGAGCTTCTACTATGGACTCCAAGTTTGCCAGGGCCCTTTGGGGTAGCTGAAGAAATTGCAGGCACATTCTCTGCCTCAAAGATGAGGATAGTGGGAGTAGAGAAGGAGGGACTAATAATTCATATAGAGAGACATGAAAGTTATATGAGCTCAGAGAATTATTTGAAAGAGACTTGGAGGCTTCATGCTTATTGCTCTAAATGTTTACCTTCTGATTCATATAGGGGTTCCACCAAGACAGTGGCTATCTACTCATATATCCTGTCATTTGGTACACCAGCCAAATCACAATTATCTCCTCTCTGTCCCATAATATTATGGGACTTTGAATGCACAGCTTTAAGTACAGGGCTATCTAGTCAATATCCATAGAAGGCTGGTTGGTAACAAAAGGCTCATCAAGACTTAGCAGGGGAACTGGAGAGACAAAGATCAGTTGCTACTAAATTCTAGGTAATTATGATGATTGAATGCTGACCAGTGTTACAAGCTCATTCCATTTTTCAAGACAAGCTGGCAGTACAAGCTAAAATCTGTGTGAAATTTTGTAATATTGAAATTCTAGGAACTAACTAACTTTTTAAAAATTTGTGAGTGCCAAACAAAACATGTATGCAGGCCAAAGCCCACCTACAGCAACCAGTCTGCAATTTCTGAACTATAACTATTGTCACTTTCTCTAGAGGACAAAGTGAATTAAGTGGTAGTTATTTCTAGTGTCAGAGGAGATTGCAGTGTATGAATTTAGAGTTTGTGTGTTAGGATCCTATATGAGATGTATATTACCATGTTGGGCGCAGATAAATGTTGATGTGATTTATGTATAATAGGTAGGAAGGTTAGAAGGTCATACAAGAGTTTCTTAAGTTCTAAACACAGACTTTATATCATCTACTCTGAACTTCTACAAATATCAAAATCTCGGTTGGAAAAAGGTAAAGTTCCTGTAGTTCCTTTCCTTTTTAACTCTGTCCACTTTCAGGAGAAACTTACCTACTAACGCAATTCCCCTGTTTTTAAATGAACCACTTTTTATTTAAAACTCAATAAGCAGTCCCAATTTGAACAAGCAGAAGCTAAAAATCACTCAGTCAGTGGGTTGCCTCAAGTCAATAAAATATGTGCATGCAAACAAACCTTTACCTGCTCAAGGCCACTAAACCTTACAAGGATGTGAGACAAAAATTGGAAGACACACACACACACACCCTACAAAAGGAGGCTTTGGAAGAAGAACCCTTGTATCCCGTGAGAGGATTTGCACAGTGTTTCCCAGTTTCTGACTGCTTACAGATAACATCATTTCATTATCCTCCACCACGACCATGCAGTGGTACCTCCAATTTCCAGAAGGTAAATCTGAGGCTTGAGTGTTTTCTGTTGCTTTGCTTTAGGAACCACAATTATAAAATGCTGGTGGGCTCTATGCTCTTTCCACTACTCTGCCCATGACAAGAAAATGGGGAGTGACTGATTAATTAGTATGCACACCACAGAGTGAACACACTAATCTCCAAACTTTGTCCTGAAAGACAAGACCATAGATATCTAAGAATTAAAAGCTGTTCTATGAACAGTTCTGAATACTCAGTACTAAAACTGTTAATGAGCTTCTCTCTAAGAGGCAAATGGTAATCCACAGTGGGCAAGAGGGGAGTTCTCCTTTTTTTTTTTTTTTTAAGTGACTGCCCAGGACTGACTAGAAGAATAATGAGAATTCACATGTATACAGCACTTTCAACTGATAAAGTGCTTTAACTATTGTTATTGAATCCTCTCAGCAGCTCTTTGAAGTAGGTAGTGAAGGCATCTAACTAAATTCTGCCCTATGGAAGATAACCTAAACTTCAGTTTAAGTGGCTTGTCCATATATTTTTATTTCTAAGACATTATTGAGGTGCTTGAAATTTTTCCTCTCAAATAAGATCGTCAATGTTTGTTTTGCATTTCTGAGATTTTGCAGCATCTTGGGGCAAAAAATTTGTCAGAAGAACGCATCTCCAATGTTATTATGAAAGGCAATGAGGAATAGGATTCTATATGTGAAATTTTTCTTGGTGGCCACCTTTACAGGCATACAACTATTTCACAAAAATGGAGCACACTAGTAATCCTTTTGGTCCAAGCTACCACACTTCTGTGGCAATGTTTTGATGCTGCAGATAGGAAGAAGTTAGGAAGGGTCATAGGATCCTTGTACATACTGAAATGCCATGTGACCCACCTGGTGCTTCTTAAACCAGAACATAGTGCAGGGAAGCCTCCTACTCCTTCCTGCCAGTTTTATCCGACATTAAAACCGAAACACTGCAGTGTCTACTCTTAAACTCTCAAAGTTGGCTGTTTCGTAGTGGGAATGAGTGTGGTGTTGAGTTCAATTACCACAGAGATGGACCAGCTTCATTCAAATCCTAGAATACAGGACTTATCAAAGCATAGGTAATTCAGGTTCACACAAAATGTCTTTGCCTAAACTGTAGCAACCCTTGCAGAGGAAGTTAGAGCTTTGGAAAGCTCTGCTTCAGTTTCCTTTCAGGTCTTCTTTGATAAGTCAATCTCCATTATTCCCAGAAACTCTTGCATCTTGGCACAGATGATCTCTTTCCCTGATGCTCTACAACTCAGCATGTACAAATTAATTGCCAGCAGTGAGGGTAAGATTTCCCTTGCCCCATATTTATTAAATATCTTCTATAAAATATCTCAACAGGGTCTATAAAGCAGCCCAATTTCCCATATATATAATTAACACCTACCTGCTGCTTAATTGAGAAAGGGCAAGTACAGCTGCTGCTGTGACCTTTTCCTATATTCTTCCCAAATCCCCAAAGCTGCGACTATCTGCTACGTCTCTTTTACTGTGGCTCAGTGAGTTTTTGATGGGTGAGGCTTTAGGTTTTTTTTTCTTTAATCTTTCCTAGCAAAAGGAGCTCTTATTACATAGCCAAATTGAATTCCACCCCCAGCCAATCAAAGAGTAGGCAAGCATCATGACATATACCACTACCTGTTATTAGCTTGGTGTTCTTCTATTTTACTTTCTTTACTTTCTTGAGAGGGAGGTGGATCAAGTTGGGGGATGAGTAGGTTATCACTCTTCAAGTGAGAACTGGACTCCCACTATGAGCATGGCTGGGGAAGCCAGCTTCTGGCCTATGGCTCCTTCAGTCTGAAAACCTGGAACATCTCTTCTCTTTGCCTTGGGGGCTGAGGTGATGGGAAGAAAGCCATGTCCCAAAATGGCCTGCCAAAGTTGATTCAGAGCAACAATGTTTGATTTGGTTCAAATGTAACTCTGGGTACTTTAGGCTTTAAACAAGTCCAGACCTGGTGTTTCACTGAAAGCTTAACATTCCCCAGGGCCCTGTTGACATGGCAGGAGTCAGACAGACTGGCTCCAGCATTTGCTAGCTGTGTGACCTTGGGCAAATCACTTAACCTCTCTGAGCCCCAATTTCCTTATCTTGTTAGATGAGGATATCTCACAGAACATGTGCCTGTCACTCTATAATTGTGAGTCCCTTCTGAATTGTGGAGGCAGGGGCTTGTGCCACAGTTTCACATCCCACTACTGGGAGCTTTCCCCTTGGCACTAGCTAGCAACTCTGGATGGCTAAGGGCTGCAGCAGAAGAATGTGAAGGTGACCAATTGTCCCAGTTTTCCCAGGACTGTCAGTACTAAAACCAGGAGAGTCATGGGAAAACCAAGATCTTTTGGTCACCTTAACACTGAGGAGTCAGATCTTTCTACTGCTCAGGTCTGCAAGGACTATAGCTGCAAATCCCTCCCACTACTTCTTGTGCTAAGGAAGAACTATAGACGATCATCCATGTCCCTGTTCTCTATTAGTGAAATAAAATAAAGTTGAGAATGGTGCTACATTTTTTTCTGAATAGGCAAAAACTTTAACTAGTTCCTCACATATCATTCAAAAGAATTTTATACACATGTACAAACATACATACACATATTATTTTGCCTTCACATATGCACAGTGTTTTGTTTCTCACTTTCTATGCCTAATTCATCATGGAGTCCTTTCAATATTGGTACATACTGAGCTGCCTCATTTCCTTTTACAACTGCATAGCATTCCACTGTATGGATGTAATGCGATTTACTTAAACAGTCCCCTATTGGTGGAAGTGGTTTAAAATCTTACTCTATTACAAACAACACTGCAGTGACTTTCTGTATATACATGTCATTTTGCACTGGTGTGAGTACATTGATAAGATAAATATCAAGGGTTGGTAGCTTTAAAACTAGTCTACTGGGACCATAAAGCCCAAACACATATATCTTCTCAAATCTCTCTGATGTCTCGCCCTTTCCTTTTTCTATTGTTGGAGTTTCCTAGGAAGGGTAAGGACCACTAATTGCTTGGGGGTTGGGGAGGAGGTGAGTAATTTGGACCCAGGCTGACAAAGTATAGAAAACAGTAACCTGGCTATTGATAATTGCCCTGGGACCAGCAGCAGCCAGGAAGGGGGAAGAGCTCAGCTGAGTTCTCTCAGACCTATACACAGATTTGAATGCTGGTTTGCTGCATTGTACTGTGTAGACTTGAACATGCTATTTCACCGCTATAAGGTACTAGTAACATAGCTGAGGGTGGGAATATGAAGATGGGGTCTATGTAGTTCAAAATCTGTGCTCTTGCCACAAAACTGCCTTTTAATTTTCAGAGCTAACCTTGACCTTAGCAATGACTAATCTTCCCTTCTCACCACGTTAGAGATGATGAAAATAAGGCCCTAAGAGGGACTATACTTACCCAATTCAAACAGAAAATTAGTGGCAGGACCAGGACTGGGGCTTCAGGCCACTCTATTTTAGTGGTGTGGGGAATCTTCATTGACTCTTTAGTGGGAATAAAGGTGCCCTATAACCACAGCCATTGAGTTTGCTCTGTATTGGAAGTGCCTCCTGGAACATGCACATAGTTTTGGGGGCTCTAGCAGGATATCATGGAAAGGGATGCAAGGAGACCCCAGGGAGATAGCTTGACTCTAAGAGTTGGATCAAGAGGAAGGGTTGGGTCAGAGCTTTGGAAGTTTGGGGAGAAAAGTGGCTTATGGTAAGGCAGAAGGTTGGCCTTCCTCTGCAAATGCAGAGAAGACTAAAGGTGTCAACTAGGGAAAAGAGGATTCTTTTTGAGTCTTGGGAGAACCAAAAGCTTAGAAGCAGGAAATCCAGTGAAAAGAATGGTATAAGTGGGAGCTTAGTGGAAGACTCCTGTTGCTACAGCACAGTCGCTAATGGTTAGAAAAGGAAGTTAAGTGGTCACACAAGGTCCCTAAATGAAAGATATCAGAGAGTTTTGGACCCTGGTCTTCAAGTTAACCAAGATCACAGAAACCAGGGCACCAATTTTCTAGTGCCACCAACTTATAAGCAATGACTGCTTCCCCCCCACAAAAAAAAGAAGGAATGATTTCTTCCAACTTCCTTATTCCCCACCCTTTCACCTGACCATCAGCTACCAAAGATGGATAAGTTCTTCTGTGGGTGTTTCTTCTTGGGGACAACCCCCCCTGCTGCTTCCAGCTCTGGGATCCCACCACCAAGCCACATGATATCCTAACCACCTCCTATGAGACCAGTGGTTCCTGTTCTGACTCTGGTGATGTCCTCATTGAAGCAGCCAGGGCAGTGATTTCTTCTCCAAGTTTCTCTTCAACCATCCCCTTCCAAAGGAAGAGAGTTGTTTTTGGCTGACAAATACCTGTTATTAGCCCTTGGTTTACACGCATTATCTCATTTAATGCCCACAGTAACAGTCTTGAAAGAGAGGTGGAGAAGTTGAGGCTTAGAAAGGTTAAGTGACTAGTTCCAGTCATAGTAACCCAGGTCTGTTTGACTTTACTGCCTGTCCCCTCCAAATACCAAGCAGCTACAAGATGGTCACCATGTTCCAGCTTGGGTGTCAGGTCTAACCTGGGAATCAATTTAGTCCACTTCTTCACCCAGTAGAGGCCACTATTTCACCCATAGGAAAAGCCATGGGCTGGCTGGAGTAGACCAGGTACTGCAAATGTTTCACAAATAGGGAGAAAAAAAATCACAATCCTTTGAAGAGGTACCTGAAATATCATAATTCCAAATTTTGCATATTTTTATACTTCGTAACAACATGCTATACCATACCTAGAAGTTCTTAAAGCTGGGGACTTTAGCCTTTAGAGGTGTTTTAAAATGCTTGCAACCTAGTGCCAAAGGAACCTTGCAAACATACAACTATGTAGCTCATTTGGCTACAACTCACTCAAAGAACAAAACATTGAAGACTCAATTGATGCTTTCTGTGCTTTGGTCTTTATTAAAAATACCTGTCTCTTTCCAATCATGTCTTCAAATGTATCTCATAATGTGGGTGTGACAAGCCCATACCACCTAACCCATGTACTTGGGGATTTGGGGAGATTGCCTCATTGCCAAACTGGCCCCATGGAGACAGCTATCTGAAGGCATGCACAGGACCCAAGAATACATTTACTAACAGGTCCTCTTGTGATGAAGTGGTTAGATAATAAAGAGCATTGTGTGAGTTTTCATTTTTATTTTTTCTCAGTTTTATAAAGTGGTGTTGACAAAAATCATGAGGTTGGTAGATAGAAATGGATACTAGAACCAGTTGGTTCTGCTTGCTTCTTGTAGCAATAGTGGTGTAGAGAAGATGAAATTCATTAATTCATTAGTGCCTCTGCGTGGGGAGGAATGGGAGGCATGTGTACGTGCTGGGTGTATGTGTGTGTGTGTGCCTTGTCTGCTTTGCCCCACCAGGATAGATGAGAGCAGGAGCAAGGTCTCAGGTTAAAGGACTTTAGAGGTGGGATTGACTTCAGGGTAGGGTAAGAGATCCATGGGAGACTTCACTCAACCCCCAAACCTGTGGATACCTTAGCTGCCTCTGAGCAGAGGACTCTCTGGCTGAGCAAAATTGCCTCACCTAGAGGCAATGGTAATTTGGTAGCCCACCAAACATGGAGGGAAATGGGAGGGGAGAGCTATGATTGCAGGAGACACTACTTTGTCAAGTAAGAGATTGTGTTGTGGGCTTTGGTTCCAGAGGAATCACCGGCCAGGTAACAAAGTTAAAAAGCTGTGCCAAAGAAGGCCACCAGGGACAAGATTCCTTAGCAGTGGTGGTGGTGGTAGTAGTAGTAGTAGTAGTAGTAGTGGTAATAATAATGTGAATTGCTAACAGTTGGTGGGCCTTTACTATGTAGGAAGCACTGTAAAATCCTGTCACATGGGTTATCTCATTTGATCCCAGCAACAACCGTAAAAGGTATGTGCTGTAATAATCCTTGTTTTATAAGAGAAACTGAGGCTTGAACAACTTTAGTAACTTCCCTAGTATGTTAATAAATGACAGAGCTAAAATCTCTCTTGGAGTTTTACAGGACATGGAAAACCAGTTATTCCCTCAGTGAAAGAAAAAGAAAGGTTTAAATCACAGGTCTCTTCGCAAGTTATATGTCATTTGACAAAAGGAGGCAGGATATGGGGGGAGATTCGTGGTGTGAATCACAGCTATTTGGTTCTGTTTTGGTTTTGTTTTTAATATGAAATGCTAAAGTAATTAAGGTAAAAATAATTGTTTAATTTACACAGCACTTTATCAGCTATAAAGATCTTGAAGATTCTTATTTCGCTTTGAAAACAACCCTGAGGAGTAGGCAAGGTAAGTAATACTATTGGCTTTTTTTCCAGAGAAAGCACTGTGACCCAAAGAAGTGAAGTAAGTAACTTGCCCAGGTCACTATGTGGTAAACTAGCCCTGACCTCCTAACTTCCAGTACAAGGCTCTTTTCATTATATCTCTACATTTTCCGTTTTTGGTGTTATTTGATATCATTTTAATTAGTCGTCTGTATTTTCGAAGTCTAATTTCCCCTTCTCATCCCTTTTCTTCCATCCTGCAGCATAACTCTCTACCATCACCTCTGGTAAAGAAGTATGGCATAATCAAGTGCACCATTACCAGACATCTTCATGGTTAATAAGGGTAATACCATGCTGGGCCCAAAGGGAATTTCTTCTCTGACCTGAACAGCTCCTGGTAGCAATAATTAAAAAAATAAGTTGGCCATACAACTATTGCACAAAAGCATTCTGTAAGGATCTTACTAGAAAAGACTGAGAGTGCTGCTGTTACTGCTGCCTCCCCCCTCAGGAGCCACTTGCCACAGCCCTTTCAGATGCTTTACCCTAAGACCTACTGCTACCCTTCTCACAGTTTTGGACCTTCATTTATTTCCCTGTTGAAACACCAACCAGATCTGCATCCCTTTCCAACTTCTCCCTGCAGGCAAACATCTGGTAAAACTATACCCCCATCTCTAGCCAGGCTATATTTAAGGGATTAAGACTGCTCAACTTCTAAATGGCTACTAACTACAGTAATCAAATTCTAACACCCACTGGCCAGGGCTTAGAGCAAGGCTGACTGTTACCATCTGGATTTTGTGCTGCTCAACTCTTGATAGCCTATCCAGAAAAGTACAAATGCACTAAGGGAGAGGGAAAAAGAGAGAGAAAGGGAGAGATCAGTGGTATTATAACTCAAACTGATAGGCCTGGAAAGAGGGAGGAAGAGAGGAATAGAAAAGAAATAAGAATTAGATGAGCGTGTTACACTAGAGGAGTGGCTGGGGATGGTAGCGATCATTCACAGACTTATAGATGACAAAAGATGCTTGTTTTCCCACCAAGGATGCACGGGATTCCCACTGGTCTTGGAACCATCTCTCAGCCACCATTTCATTAGCTCTGAGATTGTGCCCTAATGAATGTGGGCAGCTCCCTGCTCAGAGTTGCTGGGGAGAATGCAGCACTGACTAAAATGGGAAGAGAAGGGTTATTAGCTAAGATCTGGGGGACAGCTAGACCTGAATCACACAAAAAATAAACAGTAGGCAAAATTGTCCTTTGGGAGGGTGAGGGGACTGACCTTTAATTGAAAACAGGGCCTAACAAACCAGCTTGCTTAAGAAAGGGGAGGAACAGGGGAAGTGGCAGGGGGGAGTCCAATGTGAAACACACTAATAGCAATAAACGAACACCAAAATCGATACACAGAGAAATATGGAGACACAGCTAATCCCTCTTGTCCCTTTCATCTCTTCATACAATGATAAAAAGTAATGTACTTGTTAAATCTGTAGGTTGCTTTGGGTGGTAAGGACATTTGAACAATGTTTGCTTTCCCAATCCATGAGCATGGAATATAATTTCCATTTGGTTGTGTTGTCTTCAATCATATTCATCAGTGTTTTATAGTTTCAGTGTACAGGTTTTTTACCTTCTTGGTTAAGTTTATTCCTAATTATCTTATTACAGACACAATTCTGATATCCACACCTTTTCTGAAGTGTCCATTATGGCTTGGCATCCTGCTAGTCACATTGTATACATTAATACTAATACTCACAACAGTATTTCCAGGTAAGTATTACTGGCTTCATATTACAGATAAGGTACTAAAACTCAGAATGGTCAACCGACTTCTCCAAGATCATACATATTTACAAAGAGAGATGACTGTAAACCCAAATCTGTCTTATTACAAAGCTTAGACACATTTCTACTCATTATCCTGTACACATTGCCTCTCTTTCCTGGAAAGTAAGGGTCGATTTGAGGTGAGAGAGAGGGTAGTTTCCAAAACCACAAGAGATCTGAATGATCCAGTTTGGGAGTTTTCAGAGAAACATTTGTACATGGGAGCAATATGGGCAGCAATACGGCACCTGGGAGAGACAGTGGGAATAATAAACTCTGAATTCCATGAGTGTGGACTCCATCAGTAACCTGCTATATGAGCAAGTCGTGTCACTTCCCCAAGCTGCCATCTCTTTGCTGTGAACTGTAGATAAAGATGCTAACATTTGGCATTGTTTCATCAAGGGAAGACTAAGACATAAGCGACAAAACTATTAATATTGCTCAGGTCTGTTGCCATAAAGTAGCGTCCTACCAAATTAAAGACTGCAAGGATAGCTCCTGGACTCAGGAATAGAAATTATTTCAAAACTGAGCAGGTCAGAAAGGCAAACCGCAGCACAAGACTCTTGGTAAATCACAAATAAGGCTGAGTTATATCTGACCCGCACAGTGCCCAGTGCCACAACTTACCCATAGTAGGTACTTGAAGAATGTGTATAAAATGAAATTGAGTTCAGGAAAAATACACCTGGGAAGAACAATGAGAAAGGGTATTCTTGAATATTCTTATTAATTGGCTCCTAAAAGCCACTTGCTATTGTAGGAAACACATGAAGATTCTTATATTTTCAAGTACGTATATTTAGGCAAAAGCCAATTAAGGATAGTAAAAAGGAGTGTAGATTTTGGAGTCAGATAAACCTGGACTTGAAACTGAGCTCCATCACTTATTATGTGTCTGTCCTTGGGCAAATAATTTAACTTACAAACCTCAGCATTTTTATTTGCAAAAACACATATAATGACATTCAACTCTTAATAAAGATCAAGAGAATACATGAAAGTGCTTAGTGCTACATATAAATTCAATACTATTTCTTTTTTCCCTCTGTGGATATGGTGGTAATATTTTTGATCCCTAAATTGGAACACAAGGCTTGTTAAATGTGAGGATATATGTGGTTGCAACAGGATATTGAGGGGTTCAATTTGAAATCATTGTTTTGCCCCAAATTTGACAGCATCATTTACATACTAATAGTCCAAAGCCAGTGGGTCTTTACTAACAGAGGTGAGGGTACTTTTGATTTTTAAGGATCAGTCCATGTGAGCACATGCTCTCTCCCTCCCATGAATAACAGAGCAGGGATCACTGGGAAAGGAAACAAGGCCTATAAATAGAAAATCAAATTTAAGTCTGTAGAGGAATTTGTGCCCACTGTCCCCATAAAGATACTCATAAAAAAAAAAAGATATTCATAGTGTTGGGACTTTTGAAGTTCTTCGCCCCACCCCCCCAAAAAAAAGAGAACCTAGAGTATTATAGGTATGAAGATTGAAGGTAAACTAAGAGAAATGTTCTACTCAAGTCTGGAAGAGAAACCAGTGTTTAAACAAGTGGTGATTAGAACAGCTCGGATTAGTGAACCCAAATGTTTTTTATCTTTTTAAATTTAGCACATAGACATTTTGAATCTAATCTTCTCTAATGTTCATAATGAAACGGCAAGGCAATTTTTGAAGGACCAAAAGGATGACTGAGTTGAAAACATCCTCTTCTGTTATATTCCATTAGTCACAACTATGGGAAATAGTTTCAAGATCTGCTATAATCTGCCATAACTAAGGCACTACCATTTACCTGGTGCCAATCTATTCTGATAGCATATTCTAATTCCAAGCCAATTATGTAGGAAGAAATGACTAGTTTTTAGAGGTATGACCTTGCAAACTCAAAACTAGTTATATGAAATAAAGGTAAGTATCACAAGACCACTTCCCACAGAACAAACAACTAAAAGCAGAGTGTCATCCCACCAACTAGCACAACCTACGGCTTTACTGGACAGAACCCAGAAGTCTACAGCTAGCTACATAACAACTTCTGCCAACCTAAAGCAAATTCTAACCCCTTCTTATTCTACTTTGCCATTTATGTGCCTTGGGCTTTTAAGGGAAGTCTAAATGCAGTTATACAATGAAAACTGGCAAATGAACCTTCTCATTTTATCTGTGTACCTTTCAAAACCTTAAGATGTTTAGAGTGGACATCATAGTCAATAAACCCATCTCCTTGTTCATGGCTATATATTGTAACTATATACTTAAGCTATCCCCTCCAAATGGCTGTTTTTATTTTTCTTAAAAGATTCCTCTCCTCCTTTTAGCCTTGAAGCAGAGAAAGTAAATGCTTGTTCTACTTAGCTCTCAATTCTACAGGAGCAACTAAATATTTGCTCTGCCAACATGAGACTGGTAGAAAACTAAGAGCACTTTTAATGCAGAGGAGTGAGTGTAGAGTAGGCAGAGATTGCCCATGCCAATGAACTCTCTCTGGTTATTGCAGAGAAATCAGCTATAAGAAAACACTCTATCTATAATCTCTGTGCTTTTCCTGATGGACAGAACTTCCACCGTGATATTCCCAACTGATGGGCTTTTTAATTTCTCCAGATCTGGAGGCAAAGTAAGACTTTTTCAGGCTCATTATTCACTGATTTTTAAAAATCACATGGTTTTTAGCCAGGAGTAGCACCTTACATAATGAAAAATAACAAGGGAAATGTAACCTGAAAACCTCATAAACCTTGAGTAAGTATGAAAGAGGACAATCTTACTGATCCCCAAATATGTAGAGTATATGCACATACCATCTCTTCATTCAAGGACTTAGAGGTGGATTGGGATGCCCTTTGGTCTATCTTAATTTTCTAATTGAATCTCACATATACAAGTCCTTCAAAATGCATGTTCAGAGGTTAAGAGGGCATGTTGATTAACAGCTTGAAATGAGGTTGGGTATGTGGATATTTGGATGAAGGAAGGTGGTTCTGGAGTGAGTGGATAGGAGAATCAAAGAGAAAAATGGTAGTTAGAGGAAAAGATATCAGTGAAGGGTATCAGGAAGGCAGAATTAGTGTGTAAAACCTTTTACTGTATGAGGAAAAAAACCCATCAAGCTTACATTTTCCATGAAGCTTACAATATTTTCTATACTCTGCCTGATTTATCCTTTCAGCATCCTACAAAGGCAATGAGGACATAGGGTATCATCTTCATAACTCATTGCTTCAATAAGTACACCTAGAGTGCTTTTCCTTCTCCAAGTTTAGGTGTGGTAAAATGTCATATTTTCTCAATAGCATTTAAGAACATCAAAGTGTGTTACAGATTCTGTTCGGTTTATATTATTGCCACTTACATGTTTTTTTTTTTTCCAGAATATGTTTGTAGGTATATATTAGCTTAGGTATAAATCTTCTGGTAAGTTGATATAAATAAATAAAAATTATATTATTTTCCTGGGTTAAAATGTTTTGGGGGTCTCACTAAGACAATTTAACAAAGGATCTTGAGAAAGTTCATTGATAACATTCTTTACTCTCTTCTTGAATTCTAAAGTCTAATGCAATCTATACCCCTAAAAAAGACTTCTTGAATCAAAATGCTTAATTAATTTCCTCAAGGGAAATATCATAAGACCATCTTACCACATAATAGACAACCTAAAGCAACTAAGAGCTAAGAAACACGTGAAATACACATTTTTCAAGTCTTGAGACAGTTGCTCTGCCTTAGTTGGGTATTTTGCTTGAGTCTAAGATGAGATGTCATCTATTTTCTGGTTGGAATATGGAGTCACTGGGCTTATATAACCACATTTAAGTGAAACTATAAAACACACTCTAAGAGCCAAACATAAATATATTTTGACTAGTCATGCCACAACTGAGGACTGATTATTACAAAATCCTAAACAACCCTATGAAATTTGTCAATTACAGTTTAACAGTGGGCTGTAAAACTGGTTTCAGCTGTGTTCTGGTACCTCCCATTTTCACCATCACATTCTTATGCCAGAGAATTAATATCTTTTTACATTATAGGCTGCACTTTTTAAAATATATCGTGCTATGTTTAGGCACAAAAGACAGAAAATTATTTTTTAATATACAAGAATTCTTTTTAATACACAAAATAAAAAAATTAAGTATGCCCTACATAGAAAACAAAATATACGGCATCCAAAAAAATGTTACTCTTGGTTTTTTTAGACATTTAAAAAGTTTTTTGAAATAATTATAAATTCAAAGGAAGTTTCAAAGAAATGTGCAAGGAGGTCCTGTGCAACCTTCACCCACCCCCCCCCATGTTACCAGCTTGCATAACTGTAGTACAATATGAAAAGCAGGAAACTGACATTGGTACAATCCACAGAACTTATTCGGATTTCATCAATTACACATGAACTCAGTGTGTATGTGTGTGTGTGTGTGTGTGTGTGTGTGTGTGTGTAGCTCTGTGCAATTTTATCACAGGTGTAGCTTTGAGTAAACATCATGACAATCAAGATATTGGACTGTACCATCACTACAAGATTCCCTCACGCTACTCCTTTATAGCCACATTACTACCTCTGCCCCTCCCATCCCTAAGCATTGGCATCCACAAATCTGTTCTATTTCTATAATTTCTTATTTCACAATTGTTACACAAATGGAATTATTCAGAATGTATACTTTTGAGATTAGCTTTTTACACTCAGAATAATTTCCTTGAGATTCATCAAAGTTATATTGCTGAGTAGTATTCCATGGTATACATGTACCATGATTTGTTTAACCATTCATCCATTGAAGGACATCTGGGTAGTTTACAGTGTTTGGATATCATGAATAAAACTTCTATGAACATAGCAGCAATGTCCACAATAGCCAAAATGTGGAAAGAGCCAAGATGCCTTTCAACAGACAAATGGATAAAGAAGATATGGTCCGTATACACAATGGAGTATTACTCAGCCATCAGAAAGGGTGAATACCCAACTTTTGCATCAACATGGATGGGACTGGAGGAGATTATGCTAAGTGAAATAAGTCAAACAGAGAAAGTCAATTATCATATGGTTTCACTTATTTGTGGAACATAAGGAATAGCATGAAGGACGTTAGGAGAAGGGAAAAGTGAAGGGCGAGAAATCAGAGTGGGAGACGAACCATGAGAGACTATGGACTCCAGGAAACAAACTAAGGGTTTTAGAAGGGAGGGGAGTGGGGTGATGGGTGAGCCTGGTGATGGGTATTAAGGAGGGCACAGATCGCATGGAGCACTGGGTATTATACACAATGAATCATGGAACACTACATCAAAAACTAATGATGTACTGTATGGTGACTAACATAATACTATAAAAAAAAAAACTTCTATAAACATATGTCTACACATCCTACCTGAAAATAAATTTTTACTTCTCTGGAATCTGTGTCCAAGAGTTCAATTGCGGGGCTGTATGGTAAGTCTATTTTTAGTTTGAAAGGAAACTTTCAAACTATTTTTCAGATTGCCTGTACCATTTTACATTCAAACTATTTTTCAGATTGCCTGTACCATTTTACATTCAAACTATTTTTCAGATTGCCTGTACCATTTTACATTCCCATGAACATATGAGTGATCCAATGTCTTTATATCCTCTCTAGCATTTGGTGGTGTCACTATTTTTTTATTTTAGCCATTCTAATAGACATGTAGTAACATCTAATTGTGGTCTTAATTTATGTTTCCCTAATGGCTAATGATACTGAACATTCTTCCATGTACTTATTTGCCATCTGTATATTCTCTTGGATGAAATGTCTATGTTTTTTTACTCATTTTCTAATTAGATTTTTTGGTTTTTAAATACTTAGATTTTAAAGTATATATTCTAGAAATAAGTCCTTTGTTGGAAATGTGATTTGAAAATATTTTCTCCCAGTCTATAATTTCCCTTTTTATCCTCTTAATAAAGTCACAGAGCAAAAGTTTTACATTTTAATGAGGTCCAGTTTATCAATTTTTACTTTTATGAATCATGTTTTTGGTACCATATTATTATATGCATAGTATATAACACCTTTGGAGAAACATTGCCCATGAAGTTCTTTCTGCTATCTTTCATGACTTTGGAGGCTTTTATGTGTGTGTGCATGCACACACACTGACTGGCCTAACTAGAAGAATTTGAACTTATTGCTTGTGCATAATTACTAATGTATATGTACTACTATGGAATCTATAGAAATATAGCTCCTAGTACGGAGTATAATGCTACAAAATATATTATCTAGGGGAGGTAATTTATTATCTCTGATGTGAACGGGGAAAAATAGCTCATAAAGTTACAATTCCTCTTCAAATTATACTATCTTCTATTTATAAAAACTAAGTAGAGACCCATGACTCATATATATACAATGTTATATAAATCTGTGAAATTTATACCTTGAAAATTATGTGGTCATACACAGGCAAAAAATATAAAATTCTTTAGCTCCTAGGGGAACAGTATATAGTTTTACAGAAATTGGGATTTAGGCCACTGTACAACAAATGTTTGACATACCTACTTTAGTAAGATAACATGAATGAAATTCAGTAAAATGGAACTCACAGCAGGACACTGGTTTTAGGTGTTCCATATGAGGATAATCAGAGTCCATGAGTTTGTATTTCCAACTACTGACTTGTCATTATCTGCCCTTAAAACTTAACTTGGCTTGAGATAGAGCTAGATCTCTGATACCTTGCCTTGGTTTGTACCACTATTCGACCAGTTCTGGTTATTTGCCCAATAACACTTTGAGATCAGGGAAAACAGAGAGTCCAAGTGACTTGCCTGGATTCCCAGTGGTAAATTCTCTCAGGGTCAGGAATGAGGGGGCAGTAACCCAACTTTTCTGTATTCTTTTTGGAAATCCTTCAGGACATAAATGCTGCTTTTTTTCCCAAAAGAGTGACTTAAAGGTGATCTAAAAATAACTTAAGTACTGAACAAACCACCTCTACCTCAGTCTACCCCCAGATAAACATGGTAGAAAGTTTATTTGGAACCCTTAAGCAAAAACATCAGCAAAGATCCTTTGACCCTTGGTTAAATGCAAAATAAATAGATCTCCAGCCACCTGGACAACTCAAATGCAAGAACTATTTGTGTGTCATTTGCAAACATTGAAAGAGAAATTAGGCATCTGGCAGGGGCTGTGTCCTTATTTGTTGTTCTTTTTAATCTTTTACCAAACCTCCTTTCTCTTCTTCTCTTTCATCATCCCATCCCCAGTACCTCCATCTTGCAGGCTCTAGCCCAAATACTTTTCCCTAGATCCCAAATGTCTAATCTGAAATTGGGCTATTTGATCTTCTGAGAACTTCCCAATGAATTATGATTTGAGTTAGTCCTTTTTGTAATCAGTCTGGTCTGTTTAGGGACATCTGGGGGTGGGAAGTGTTTTCTAAACAAATTGTCCTATTAATTATCCTGGGAATGTCCCTCATAGGGGTTGACTAAAAAGTACAATGCCAGACTCCTACACAGAAACACTAACTCCCACTGGTAGGAAGAGAAACATATATCAGCAGGGGCAAATCCATATGAATGTGCATAAGTATACAGTGAGCCACAAATGGACACGATACACAGAGGGGATGAAGTAGGGAATGGGGGCTTCCAAATAGATTCTCCTGTTCTTCTTATGGTCTATAAAGTCTGTATAACTATCAAGGGCTCATAATTAACACTGGATGACCAGCATCCCTTAATAGTGATGACTCAAAAATCAGGCACCTACTATGAGTCACTGTGAAAGGTGCCCCAACAGTGAACCAAACTGTATTCCAACAAAAGCTAAGGGCTCCATCCTGCTCCCTGACCTGGAATTCCCTTTGTAGGATTCCCTAGGAATAATGGTTTTCATTGTCCCAGAGGGACTGCAGGGAACTGGGAAGTTGGGAGGAATGGGGAGGTGCCTCTGTATTCACACCCTGGCAAAATAATTGTCAGGATATTAGAATTAACTGAGTGGTATCTTTAACAATAGTGAGTCTTAGGTCCTTTTCTTCTAGAGCAGGGGCAGGGTAAGGTGAAGGTCACTGCTGTCAGCCTACAGCCTCAACAACCTGCTAACAGTAGCTTGGTTTCTCAATAAAAATATCAACTTCCAGGGCGCCTGGGTGGCTCAGTTGTTAAGAGGCTGCCTTTGGCTTGGGTCATGATCCCAGGGTCCTGGGATCAAGCCCTGCATCAAGCTCCCTGCTCTGCGGGAAGCCTGCTTCTCCCACTCCCACTCTCCCTGCTTGTGTTCCCTCTCTCACTGTGTCTCTCTGTCAAATAAATAAATAAAATCTTTAAAAAAAGCAGCTTCCTTCTTAAAGTCACCACTACACTGCTGGGCAGGAAATCCAAGCTCTGGAGTGTGACTAGCATGCTAAAACACATGATGACACCAAAACCCAAGTACCCCTCAGGATGGCAGCCCAGGTAGTCATCAGAAGGGAGATAGAGGAAGTAACAGCATCTGAGATTTACCTACTTAGAGCTCCTTTTCCTCCCACTTTCTCCTTCCTCAAGCAGAAGCAAAGAAAGGCCTGCCCAAAGGTGATGAAATCCCCACATGACCCACCAGTAGCCATCCCACAAAGAAAGTGTCTGCTGTGGTAGAAGCCTCAATTAAAACAGTTAAAGACAGAGTTCAATAGCAATAGGACTAGAAGACACTGGGGAGAGAGAAGGCTGACTACTACTTTGCTTTTCTTCCCTCCACCTCAGAGTTAAAAAGAAGCCACATGCAGAGAACAGATATCCTCTGCCTCTGAGCAAAGAATGCAGTGGGTCATGCACATATCCTGGTTACCAGGCTCCCTATAAAGAAAAGCCAGTAATAAAGCACTCTGGCCTTAAGATCTGACCTGGCTCACAACCATCCCAGTGCTACCATTTATGCTATTGGTATGATGCCTGCCCTTGTTCAGACACATGTAGAGTGTAGAATGATTCAACAGATGCTACAGTGAGTTAAAGCTTTCATGCCTGACTTCTCTAGCTATGCTATACTTTTCCCATAAAACTCCCTCTGGCAACCAAGAGTCAGTTTCTAGGATTGACTTTAGCCTAGAAAGAATGACTAGGTTTATGTGGTGTTTTTTCTTGTCTTTTTCTTCCTCCACTCCCTAAATCATAGAAAATGTGTATATGGACTTCTGATTTTTGGACTTGAAAAACATGGAGCGTATTGTCCTTCATGCTGGAATGTAGTACAGGTGCAAGTGATGATGAGTCATGTATACACATGGTTGTTAATAATTAGTGTGGGAAAACTCTCTAAACACAAACCCTATGCTTGAGGCCAGCCTTATCCACTGAGTATCCAGCTCATGCCAGGTGTTTTGCATACATTTGCAACTAAAAAGATACTCTGCTTCTGAGAGCTCCTGACTAGGAACATACACTCTCATGTTCTAGAAATCCAAGGCCAAGTCATGCTATGTTTCAGTGTGTTTTGGAAGCTTTTCTTTATCTATTCTCTAGGCTTCTGATGACCTCACCTCATTGTATATTGGTTGTTGAGTTTCCAGCTTTCATTTATAATCCACACAGTGCCAACACAGGTTAAGTGGAGATATGATGGAAACTCAGATGTTGCTGCCCTGACTCTTCAATACTGCCCACCTTGTTTCACTGGTGGGCTTTAAGTGGTAGATTTCCACTGACTGTCATCTATGCACAGAACTTGATCCTGTTGCAAGATGACACATAAACTGGATTAGCTTTATGCTTCCCAGAAGTGCAATGCTGCCTCTGTACTGCCATTTATAATCATTTGCCTGTCTTCTGAGGTGTGTGCTTAGCAAACACAACCACTTAACCACAGCAGTATCTAAATGACTTTCCCTGAAATTCAAAGGTTATTTTTAAACTACTGAGTTTAAGAATTTCCCAGAGGACAAGAGACATGCTCCACCATGAACCTCCTTCATGAAATCTCAAGACGACTTGGCACTATAAATTAAATACCCAAATCTGTCTTCATTTCACCTAATGATGGAGCGTTGGTTATACATGATATCGTCCATTATGAGGAGCCTTCGGATCTTAGATACCTTGTCAAAGCAGCCAAACTCAATGTCAGAGCTCAAGTCTCTTAATAGTAATAAATGTTGTAATATCAGTGCATAAACAGAACAGCCTTATTCCCTCCACATCTTCTCGTGGATAGAAATCCATGTATCAGACATGTACCTGAAGCAGGGATTGTGTCTGCCATGTTTGCTATGCTATAACATCAAAATACAAGGCAATACAAGGAAAATATAGTCATCAGTATTCTTTGGTAGCAGCTTCAGAACAACTTTTATCGAAAGGGATGAGGGAAAGGCAACACAAAGAATCATTTTCTTCTCTTTCTTTTTTAATATTTTCTTTCTAGAAAAAATGAAATGATAAATGAAAAATGAAAAAAATGATAAAGGGAGCTTTGAGATCTAATGGCATTTATCTAGTCCTCCATCTAAAGGGAAAAATCCTATGTAGATATTGAATTAGTACTTCCACTACCTGCTTAAAAAAATCTCCTGAGAGAGCCTCTAAGTGAAAAGAGCCTCTTTCAGGGCTTAAGTTTCTGCAGCGACTTCTTCAAAAGTTGGAATAAAGTTAACACTAGACTTTGCAAGTTCTCATTCTTTGATCATGAAAGTTCATCATCCTTGATGATTGAAGGAAGATCACTCAAGTGTTATCGACATTCTTGCTAGAGGCCAGCATAAATTAAATTGGTGCCAATTCTATGCACCCTGGAGATGTGTATGTGTGTATATATATATATATATATATATATATATATATATATATATATATAATCTGCAGGCCGCCTACAGAGATAGACTGCTGCAGCTGTATCATTTTGCCCTGCAGCTTTTTGGGGGCTCTTTTCTCCTCCTTCACTCACACATAAAATTGCTTTTGAATTAAAATTGCTGCTTTTCTGGGGAAAAAAATCCTGAGAGATATTGGTAGTCAGGTGTCAGGAGGGATGAAAATAAATATTAACTAAAATCTTGGGAAATTCCAAAGTAAGTAATATTAATGAAATCATGGCAAGAGGAGAGAACTTAAGTCAGAGGGGCACATACAACATGCTCAAAAATACTTGTTGACTGGACGAAAAAAATGTTGTAACAGTGTGTGGTGACAGATGTTAACTAGACTTATTGTGGTGATCATTTTGCAATATATATAAATATGGAATCATTATGTTGTACACCTGAAACTAATGTAATGTTATATGTCAATTATACCACAATAAAATTTTACAAAGCAAAAGAAAATACTTGTTGACTTGAATTGCAAGACTCTATCTTGACATACCCCTCTAACTAGAAGAAGAAAACATCAGTAGGTAAAGGGGGTATATGACTCTGATGTTAAGATATATTATTAAGAAGCAATGGTAGCCACCCTTGTTCTTCTCAGTTTCCTTTGCATGGAGCACTCATCCTTTTAAAAAGAGAAGGGAAGCAGAGGCAGTGAGCAAATATATACAATACACATATACACACAGCACTTGCTTGAAACAAAATCAGTCTTTCACATGGTAGCAGCTACCTTTTAAAAAATAGTTTTATGGTTTTATTAACACAAACACAACATGCACATGAGATGTCTATTCATTTTCTTCACTGTGTAGCCTGGCATTGGGATTGGTGACACTGATGGACAGCTGGGCTGCTCTTTCTACAGTGGCTTGGGGTTTTTTGGAGGAGATATTGTGAGCAACCTCGGCACAGTAAGATTTGTTGCACATCAGCAGCACTTGAGATAGACTAGGAACTTCTGGAAGCCGCTGGGCAGCATGTGCTCTGTTTTCTTGTTGCTTCTGTAATGGATATTGGGCATCAAGTTCTGGCCCTTGAATCTTCTGTGCACTCTACTGTCAGTGCCTCTGGGTTTCCGCCAGTTATGTTTAATTTTGACGTATTGGTCTGACTGGTGCTGGATGAACTTCTTGGTTCTCTTTTTAACAATCTTGAGCTTCACAAGGGTTCTGAGGGTGGCTATGATACCAAGTAGGAGATGGCTGCCACCTCTGCAGGCAGCCTCAAGGAAAACCACAGTCACTATTTTTTAAAGAACCAACTAGGTGCCAGGCACTGAACTAAACTCTTGATATGCCATTGATCCTTAGAACAATAGTACAAGGTGGGAATTATTAGTCTCATGTGTAAAATGAGAAAAATGAGACTCAGAGAGGTGAGCGAGGGTCTTTGCCCAAGGTCACAGAACTAAGAAATGACTAAGAAATGGGATTTCAACTCAAATGTGTCTGACTTTGAAACCCACTATATTTTACTGCAATTCCCACAGTTCACACCATCCCCTCTACAGGTAGAAGCAGATCTTAATAACTCCATTTTATACACAGGGACATTAAGGCATGGGACAGAGAAATATTGTAGTGGAATCTAAAATATTTTCCCTTCCACATAATCCAGCCTTCTAAGAGAGGAAATGAAATTAGAGAATTATCCTACTTCACTGATCTTCTACTATAGAAAAATCTCCACCCATGGATATCAGTCTTAGTGATTTATGACCCTGCAGCAGGTGGGATGCAAGATGATCCAACTAGCAGTGGCAAGACCACGTCGTGACGCAGGTGAAAGTGGAACACAGAACTGAGCTGCGCCTGTTTAAAAACAGTAGTAGGCAGGCAGAAATTTGTGCTTTAACCCTGTCTCCATATACTTTACTTGTTTTTAACAAGGTAATTCCACCCTGTATTGATGTCACAGTCATTTTGAAGCTGTATAAAGTGCTTTACAGAACTTATAAGGCTTTGAAATATTTTTGAGCCTAGAATTTTAAAGCGCTTCCCAGATATTCTATGATGGGAAATATGCTTATTTACAAATGGATAAATAAAAAGTGAGAGGTAAAAGGATTTACCTTAAATCACAAAGGCACAGCTAGGAGTAGAATCAGCCTCTTAAATCTCAATTCTGGGGCCAAATGACTAGACTGGTGTGTTTTTAATCTCTTATGAATTGCAGAACCTTTTGAGAATTCTGACCTCAGGAAGTCCCCAATTATTTACATAATGAATCATCATTATAAGCATCTAAAGCATTTTTCAGCATTAAAAAAAAAAACAACCATTACGACCACCCTAAAACCTTGTCTCATCTTAAGCCTGTGGATTTGGTTGGCTTTAATGAAGATAATTAGTCCTGAAATGAAGACAGGTGGCCCCCATTATCCCACTTTGTTTAGAGGAATCTAGATAATTTCTGGGCTCAAGAAAGCTGCTTTGAAAATCTTGTACTAACTGGCCTGCATGGATTAGGGATTGGTTTTGGAGTCAGGAGCCTTGGGCTTGAATCTTGACTCCAATTCTTAGTAGTCAAGTGTCCTTTAGCCTTAGTTTTCTCCTAGTCAAGTGTCCTTTAGCCTTAGTTTTCTCCTCTGCACAATGGGGATAAAGCCAATATCACACACAGAGTTGGGGTGAGAATCTAAGGACATAGGATATGGGAAATGTGGAAGTAGCCTAGAAAATTGTGGAGTATAATACAAAAATCAAGTGGTAGTCTAGAAAGACCACTACTTTTTATGGCTATAACATGAGTGATTGGGAAAGGTCTCCGAAAGCTCAGTCTAAAATTTTAGTATTATAAGCATACAGAGAAAGTTGATTAGGAATAATGTTCCTTACATGCACAATAAGGCCTTCCAAAGGCACGCCAAACATGAATATACAGTAGCAAAACTGAGACTAGAAGATGCTCTTAAATACCAAAGATTGAAATTAGATGTTGCTTACTATAGAAACAGATCCTGTATGAAATTCATAGGGGAATCATTTCTCTTCTCAGATCAGGGTTTCTCTGAACATCAGGCAGGAGCCTATACTTTCATTTTAGAGAAAGATGGTACATAGAAGTGGGTAGTCCAGAAACGAAACAAAAGCATCCTGGACCCTCAGATGCTACCAAGAAAGAATCCAGACAGTTTGAGGAAAGGGTGCGTTGCAAAGTAGAAAGAAAATTAGAAATTATTAATCTCTCATGCTTCCCTCTTAATGATTTCCCTTCCTCCTTACTCACCACCCCCCAAATCAGTTGTTCTATTCCCATTTTCTCCCAGTTCTGCATTTCTGTCTGCATCCCTGAAGCTCCACATCCTCTGGCTTCCAAAAACACCAGTGTTTTCTCACCTCGGTTCCTTTGCTCACACTCTTTTGTTTGCCCAGAATTACCTTTTTATCACTCCTCCTGGTACTTCCCCCCAAATAAGAAAAATTCTGGAATATACTTTAACTCATCTCTGAACCTAAGTCTACCCCATTCTGCCAGGCTCCAATCACTTCTTATCTCCTTTAAACTCAGAGTTTCTCTTATATTAAAATGAATATCATTTTCTCCTTGGGATTGCAGTTATTTGTATACTTGGTCTTATTTCCTTTGCTTGGCTATAATTTCCTTCAGGTAAATTACAGTTATTAGCACAGTGCCTGACACAAAATAGGTATTCAATAAATGATTTTAGATGAATGAATGATCATCATCACTTGCAATAATCGGTCACCATCATCTCTCACCTGGGTTTTTACAACAGCCTAATCTCCCTGCCTCCTATCTTGTTCTCTTCCAATCTACCCTTCTTACTGTCACAATATATATCTTAGAAAAATTTCTTTCATTATGTTACTCTCTTATTCAAGAACCTTAAATAATGTCCTGCTATACAGAATAGAGTCCAAATCCCTCTGCCTTTCTCTAAAAGCTCTTTGATATTAGTTGAATAGAGTCCCTGCTGCTTCCAAGTCTGTGTATATTGCTCCCAGATCTAAATTCAACTGACCTCACCTCCATCAGGAAGCCTTCCCAAACTAATCCATCCTTTATTGTTCCCCTTGTATAATTCTATAGCATTATTCTCTGTACTACACATGCTGAAATATAATAATATCTTTCCTTGTATTGTTAGGTACCTGTCTCCAGTATACATGTTTTGTTTCCCAAATAAGATTGCAGACTTCATATCTACCTTTCTTTTTTCCACACCAACTGGCAAAGAGCTAGGGACCTACTAGGACTTCAGCTCACACTTTCAAACATTTATCAATTTCTTCTCTGATTACTCTGTCTGGCATTCCATGTGTTTCCTCCACTGTCTGGAGCCATTTTAAGTGGCTCATTATTTACCTCATTTCCAAAAGACAAAGGTCACCTGGTTAAGAAAGTCCCCATCTCCCCTCAACATATTCAGAGCAAATGTTATAATACCTTAAGATGTCTTAGTTTACTGTCTTTGGAGATCTCTTAGTATCGTTATACATATAAGACTGGTTTGCGGTTCTTGTCATTTCAAGTTATTAAGTGTGTACTATGTGCAAAGAGCTTTAAAATAGAATCTTTGATGTAGAGGACAATATATTCTTATTATATTAGCATAAAAGAAATGTTCTCATGCTTCTCCCTTAATAATTAGGTAACTATTAACCTTTCTTAATGGTTTCCCCAAACACAGTATATTCCGAGGCTTACAAATAAAGACTTGGGTAATAAGAGAAGAGCTGCTTGCATTCAGTCCGAGGACAACACATTAACAATATTCCCTCTCCTTTCAAGACCATTCAGAGGATTTTCATCAACAAAGGCAAAATAGCC
>CM052901.1:64887033-64939811 GCA_028534135.1 Potos flavus | reverse complement strand
CAAGCAAGCTCGCTGCTGAGCAGAGAGCCCGGTGCAGGGCTCGATCCCAGGACCCTGGGATCATGACCTGAGCCAAAGGCAGAGGCTTTAACCCACTGAGCCACCCAGGTGCCCCCAATACTTCAATTTCTACATCAGTATTTTTTTCTCTGCCTATTTTTCTCAAATGGAATTTGTTCATATTTTTTCTCTTCCATTATCTGATTCTATTAATTTAATTTCATTGTTTTCAATCCAGGGTCAGGGCAATAGTCCTCTAACCCTTAAGATCTTGCCTTTCTATAATCACTGTCTTGAGCACAGGCCTCACCAACACTGCAAACTCAAATTCTCCAAAACTATACTCATAATCTTCCTCTAGCTACTACCTAAGTCTGCTCTTGTCCCGGTCTTCTCTATAATTCTAACAATGCCAGACTCATAAGTTCGGAGTTGTCTTCTACTCATCTCACCCCCATCATCCACACCCAATCAGTTACAAACCAAATCCTGTTATCATTTCTTCTATTTCTTACCATACTGATTGCCTTAGGTCCTCAACATCTCTTGCCTAGACTGATGTCCCATTTTCTAGAGTCATCCTACCTAACCCATCCTATATATTGATAGAATTTTCTTAAATCCAAACCTAGTCATTTTACTCTCAGTCAAAACCCTTCCACAATTCTTCACCGTTTATGGAATAGAACACATATTCCTTCACCTGGCATTCAAGGTCCTCTGCATTTAGCTCCCACCTAGCTTCTCCAGCCTTTCCTCCCGATGCACTAAAACTTCCTACCATATCTAGTCTTTGTGGGATTCTCAGAGAGCATTGCCCTTTCTACCTCTTCCATGTTTATGCTTAGGATACTCCCTCTGCCTTTTGTCTCCTTTTCCATGTTTGCCTATCAAAGTCCTACTTAATCTTCAGACACAGTTCAGATCTAGCCACCTTTAAACAACCTTCCAAGATGGAGTGGCTTCCTTTATCTACTTAGCACAGTTCTTTGTCACTAGTAAGCCCTTAGAAAGGTTTGTTGAATTGAACTCACAAAAGAGCATGTAAACTTTGGGGAACTCATGGCCTGTAGGAGTGAGACATGCTGAAAATAGATTAAATAGGAAAACTGGGCAAGAGGTTGGCACCAAAGCAAGCAGCCAGAGACTCCTCCCTTATATGCTTTAATGTCCAGCTAAGCTGTGTGTGTGTGTGTGTGTGTGTGTGTGTGTGTGTACCTACCTACCAGGTTGTTCAGCTATTGGAGTATATATACTTAGGTACGTTCCTGGGAGTCAATGTACCAATGTGCATCTGTGGATGTATGCCTGGCTATGACTGTGTCCCTGTAAATTCCTTTTTCAAGCAGTTGTTGCAGGCTTCTTTTTTAAAATGATGCTCAGGGGGCGCCTGGGTGGCTCAGTCGTTAAGTGTCTGCCTTTGGCTCAGGTCATGATCCCAGGTCCTGGGATTGAAGGCTGCTTCTCCCTCTCCCACTCCCCCTGCTTGTGTTCCCTCTCTCGCCGTGTTTCTCTCTGTCAGGTAAATAAAATCTTTAAAAATAAAATAAAATGATGCTCAGGTTATTTGTGTTATGGAATAAAATAGGTACTTTTGGAAATCAGTTCTGAGCATATGGTTTATAAGCTTTGAGGGAGTTGCTAAGGGGGACATCCTATTTAAATGCAAGGAATTAGTAGCAGGATCAGCCCACAACACACCATTGGGCACGTCAGGAAAAGGCACCATTTGCTAAAGGTATTTTACTTCCATTTGTCAGAAAATTGTCATAATATACAAATTTCGTTAGCACAAGGCACTTGACTGCCATCTGCAGGAAAAATGTTAGGAGAAATATATATATGATGGCTTACTTTGTGAAAGGTGTCCTGTTAGTTACGGCAGCCTTGTATAGTATACAAACTGAACAACTTTATGTAGTGATCTTTCCCAATTGTTATTCTAGAAAAGACAGAAGTTGTTTATCTTATTTTAGGGAAAAGTTGTTCCTTCTGATTGGAAACAAGACAGCTTTTAAGAGTTTCCTGTGTCTAAGCAGAGATTCCATATTCTCTTTCCTGATCAAACCATTTTCAAGATCAGTGTGCTAATCTGATCAGAGGCATTGGTAAAAACAAGTTAAAGATTTTCCAGTAATTAGTAGAAAGCTATTTTGGATAAAATTTAGAATGCCAAAATTTTATAAAGTAGTTCAGCCACAATTTATTGAGTGGCAGACAGCATGTTAGGCCCTAAGGGCCTTATCCTTATAGCCCTAATGGGATACAGAAGCTGATAATCTCAGTATATTTGGCAACTGAGAAGCAGAAGTTTGTGTAGGGTGCTATGGGAGCCCACAGGAAGGGCACCTAGCCCAGATGGGATAGCAGTGAAGACTTGCTGGAGGAGACTGTTAAGTTGAGCTGAGTCAGCAGCACATTATTGGTTTCATTTAAGAGACACAAAAGTTAAGCCACGGAAAGATCAAGCAATTTACCCCATATTAAAGTGAAGTAACTCCCAATCTGAGAAAGAGTCCAAACTATTGAATCGGTTACACAGTACTGTTTGGATTTTTTTGAGAAGTTTTATTGGAAATACTATTTTATTTGAGAAATCCTATACTTAGATGCCTCTCAGACACATGCATTATGATATTAGAAAAATGCAGGCACACCAAAATAACCCAACCCTCAGCCTTCTAGGACAGTTAATTAACACCTATACCACAATCCCAGCAACCCTTAGTTCCTCATTTTGTGGTTGCTGCAGCTTGCTGCAGGAAGATGTATCGCATAAAAATGAGGCATCAGCTCAACTTCCTTGGATACCAACTTTAAGAGGCCTGAGTCATTCAAATCATTCCCCAAAGTCCTTCAAGCAAGGCAGCAAACAAAAGTACTGCTAATTAAATGTGTAATTGGGGTTCATTATAACTAGAATATATTGGTTTAAAGTCTCATTCACCACTGCATTGAATTGGTATTGTCTTGTTTTTATTTGAGCTTAATTGTCCTGTTTTATATGTGTTTAATTTTGTAGGATAATTCATATCCTTCCTGGATGCAGGCAGAGCACAAATTTTAAATAAATAATAACAATAGATTAAATTTATATAGAATTGGTTCTTTTATGTGCTGCATGTACACCCTAGTACACTAGAGCCCCTTAACAAAATCAATGTGTATGGTACATTTATGCCCATTTTATAGGACTTGGAATAATTTTGCTGGTTTAAATTATTACAGAAGCTTACAGTTATACATTAGCTTTTACTACATATTTTTAGTTATACCTGCCATTTACTTGGAATAGTGTCCTTGATCAAGAACACAATACCCATAATAAAAATTTTCCTATAAGCAAAGGCAATGCACATTATGACAATCCATTTTATGAGGCCCGTTGTAACACATTCCTGGGGTGGGGGAGGAGGAACTCTCCAGAAAGGCTATGTTTCCAGGAGAATATTATGAATTTCTGGAATATTTTAGGCCAAATTTTAAACTCTGACTTGATTCTTTTTCCTATTCAATGTATTCCTACATCACCAGCACCCTCGCTAAGCAGCCAGTAATAAACAGGGAGTGCAAACTCACTTTCCTCTTAGCTTCAAATAAACAGTTAGAAATGTACATTAGTTATAAACCCATTTTAGCATAGAAAAGTCCTAATGAAATATTTCTTGTATTTATATTAAATATTAGGCTTTCATTTAAAATTTCATTGAGAAAATATTTTAAAAATTCTACTGTTAAAAAGGTTTTAAACATATCAGGTCAGCTGATTCCCAAAGGCCCTTTTCAGGACATTCTATGGGTCTACAACATTGAAGATAAGAGGTTTCACTGGATTCCCATCAACTTCTTACTTTTGCTGTAGAAAACTCTGTGATATGAAATAAAAAAAAATATCATAGAGAAAGCAGACCAGCCACTTACAAAAGTGCAAAGAATGCCCAAAACAATAGAAAAAGTACACTAGATAATATAATTCTTTTCTTCCACTTTTTGCTTTAGTAGTTTAATTTGGAATTTGGCATACAAAGAAATCGAAAGTTTTTAATTATATGCCCCATCAACCAATCCTCTGCTTCAGCCATGTTATCTTACTAATCAATAGCCCTCCAATGGTTGTATGTCATCAGTTGGATGATATACACAATTTTGTCAGTTGCCTTCAAAGTTTCAATAGGACTTTGCCTGTCCACTTAATTTTCCACATTATTTTAATCTCTATTCTATGATTCTATTAGAGTGGCCATTTTTTTTTCTAACTCCATATACTATACAAGGGCCTCACTCTTCTGTCTGTAGGCCTTGGCCTCACCTGCCCAATTCAGGGATAACCTCACTTCTACCTGATAATGTCACTGTTTAATTTAATTCTGATTTTCTCTGGGTTTGAGGAGGATATATTGGAAACAATATATCCCACTTACTTCAAACAACTTTATATTTTTCCCCTAAATTTCTTATATCAAAGTGTATTTACTATCAGGCAGTCCCTCATAGCTGAATCTAATCCACCTCTGAAAATTTGTTGGATAGTGGGAAAATTTTTTCCATTATTCTACATTGGAAAAGTAATAATGCATTCCTATTTCATCTTAAAAACCCCAACCAATTTCCTCAAATATCAGTAAAATACTCTAAAATATCCATGTAGCAATTCTCCAAATATGTGTCATATTGTAAAGCATTTTATATACCAATTACATAATTATTGAGCACTTTATGAGCTAATTAACAGATATGTTTATGTGTCTCTCACAATGATGCCTTACTATACTGGA
The DNA here is from genome assembly GCA_028534135.1 of Potos flavus. Taxonomy (NCBI): domain Eukaryota; kingdom Metazoa; phylum Chordata; class Mammalia; order Carnivora; family Procyonidae; genus Potos; species Potos flavus. Next base: position 64,935,036 of record CM052901.1, on the reverse strand, counting down.
TGCAAACCAACCAAACAAACAAAAAAAACAAAAACCCAACAAACAAACAAACAAGGAAGCAGGCTTTCAAGCTGCCTGGGAATGTTTGTTTCTCCACCATTAGAAGATGAGATGGAGGAACGCTTAAAAAATTTATGCTGATGAGGGATGATGGAAAGGCAAATTAAGGTTTTTCCAGGTATTTCTAGAAAGACAACTCACTAGTGAAAAGCAATATACTAAGAAAGCCATGAAGTAAGTCACAAGTAGGTGCTTTGATTCCACATGAAATAAAAAAAAAAAAAAACCCTGGAGATCTAGTCACCAAGTTGAATAAATTAAAGAAAAAGAGACCAGGACAATGCCAAAATTATCATTTTAATTTAGTTAGTCTTAACAGTCAAGCAGAGTAAGGTGAGGGTGTGAGAAAGGGACAGCAATATCCAAATTCTGAGTAATAGAAAAATTATGTTCTACTCAAGCCTGGCAGGAGGGAAACTGTCACAGTAAGCATTAATTGAGGTTAGTGAGAAGGGCACAAACTTGTTAATTTTCTGAAATCGATAATCTTGTTCTGTAGCCTCATTTACTTTCCTTTTTGCTGTTTATGCTTAGCTGTTTTAGTAAAGCTACATCACCTTTTTCTTTTATATTGCAAGGGACATACGTGGTGATGTGAATAAACCATGAGATAGTATGTTCAAGGAATATAATAAATGCAAATGACACTTATTGAGGGAAAATTAACAATCAAGGTAAGCTGGGACTACTGTTAGAGGTGGGGTTCAGAGGATCCTGCTGTGATGCTGGAGCCAGCTTCACAGAGTGAAGAGTGAAGTGAGAGTGGGGGACTCAGTTGACAGGGCCCGGGTTAATAAAAAACTTGCCGGAAGAACCATGAGAGACTGTGAACTCATAGCAATGGACTGAGGGTTTTGGAGGGGAGGGGGGTGGGGGGATGGGGAAGCCTGGAGGTGGATATTGAGGAGGGCACGTATTGCATGGAGCACTGGGTGTTGTACATAAACAATGAATCTTGTAACACTGAAAAAATAAAATAAAAGTATTTGGGGGAAAAAAAAAACTTGCCTGGTTTGAAGTGTCTCCACTCATAGCCAAGAAGTTTAACAATTTTGGTTTTACTCAGCAGGTACCTTTCATTTCCTGCCTCAAACTGCAAAATCCCAGAAGAGAACAGGTAGAGACATCAGCTGCAGGAGAAGGCAAATGAATGAACATCCAGGATTATGGAAGTTCTTAGTTGAGCCCTGTAAACAGAGCTTCCATCCCCCTCCCACTCCTGGAGGGAGAGGCAAACTCATTCACCACACCCACTGCCTCTTGTTTTAGAATTCTGCAGAGCTCTGGGTTGGAGCATCCCGCTTATCTCTCAGAAATCCTCCCCCCCCCCCTCCGCACCCCGTATCATGTGCCCTGCCCTGTGCTAGGAGGAAAACAAGGGGGTGGGAATTGCCGTCCTCAGTGCCGTCCTCAGGGTCTGAAATCTCTTTTACAATCTCTTTAAAGAAAAAGGCTTAAACAGCAAATGCCTGTAATGCTTTGGGAGATGAAAACCTCCAAGTGCTACAGAGGAGGAGGACTCTGATCTTACTCAATGCCACATTATACTTGACTTTTAAATTACTACTTCAACCTCAGTTGGATTGTACACAGTTTATTAACTCTCTCAATTTTCTACCACATTTGGTTTGTGAAAAGTGAATGAATATTCTATCTCCTTATAATTGTTGATAATGTCCTCAAACAAAAGTATTTCCCTTCTGGGTAGGAGGAACCCTAATGAGCATGGTTGGTAACTGTGTGTTAAAGAGACAAAACCATTAGTACATTTTTGCATATGGTTAAAAGTGACCCAACAGAGTCTTAGAAATTTAAATTTAGATTTTCCTTTTTGGAATTTAACAGTGAGTAAAGGGTGGATTTTACTCCGGGTCTCCTGCTTCAAGTCCAAATCACAAAAGCTAGTTGGACAAATGAAATCTGGATGTCTAAGAAAGTGCACTTAGTAAATGTGAGATCAAACTGACAATTGTATATGTGACAATGTATATTCTCATTGCTTTACATTTCAAATACATCTCTGAACAGTTAGGTTTCCAGCATATGTTCATCAATCAGATCATACAGGCAGGCATTTGACTAGATAAACTTTAAGCTAAAATTAACAATTGTTTCCTAAATACAAAGTTGAACAACACATATGATTTAATAATTTAGTGGGGGACGTAACAGGTAGGGGGAGCCTGAGACACAATTCCTTGTATTGTATCCTGAGATACATTCCTTTAAAGCCTTAACTACTGTAGATTATAAGTGTATATAAGCATCTTTTCTGAGAAAATAAATGGAAAAAAACAACAAAATATTCATTATCTCTTGATAATCTTGAGTGGGGGGTGCTACATAATTTTTATTTACTTTTTGGAAGCAGTTTTGATTTCCTACTTTCTCTGAAATTAAGATACATATCCTTTATTTTATTACATTAAATTTTTATTTAAGAGGAGGTATGCCGAGAGAACTATTTGAGTGAATGCATCAGCAAGGCATCTAGTAAAACGAATCCTTGCCCCCTGTATATCTGTTTTGGTAACTGGGTATCTCATTTACCAGTTTGTTTAAAGGAAGTCTCATCTCTGTGATTTTTCCCACCATGGAATCTTCAGTGCTAAGCACATAAGATATAAACAGTTACTCGATTTAATTTTTAAATAAGTAAATTAATTAAAAACTTTGGAAAACATTAATTGAGTCTTAGTTTCTGCTTATAAATCTGACTTGCAAATTTTATGTATTTGTGAAAATCAAGCCCTTTATAACTCTAGAGAACAGACATTTAAGTGAGCACATGATTAGACAACCACCTTGAGAAACCCATTATTGAATTGGCTAAGGGTCCTTCTCTGCTAGGTAAGTGTGTCTAATTTGGAAGTTAATAGAGCGTCATTGCTTTAGAGTTTATCGTCAACTCTTGAGTTTCTATAGTGCTAGAGGGGAACAATGAGGCAGCTAACCTCCCAAATCATTTCTGTTTGGTTTGGAAATGCGGTATATGATTTTACCCCAGAAGATTTGCTTCCCTAATTTTGTTTTCCATGGGTAGGGTTTGCCTCTCCAGAGTGCACAGCCTGACTGAGTGATGGGGAAGGTAACTAGAAATGGGCTGGAGTTGGGGCAGAGGGAAATCAGCCTGGGATTAAACATTTACTACCCTTCAGCCTCAGGTTCTGAATTTAAGGTTCATTGGCACGGTCCTAGAAAGATATTACTTTTTTTTTTTTTGTATTACACTTCCTAGGAAGTCTTTAGTATGGGGTAGATGTAGAGAGGACTTTTTCTTAAAAGTCAGGCTTTTCTCCCCACTCCTTTTTTTTTTTTAATCTCTTTAGGGGAATAAAGTTTAAAGATGTTGGTGAGATTGTGGCCAACTTGCCTTAGGTTAGGAGAATTTCTTTTCCTCTTACCATTCTTTTCTGGTTTTGTTTTCCTTGTGGATGTGGAGAGGAATAAAGTAGATTGATTTTAGTGAAATTGAAGGCATCTCTTATGGTGGAAGGACTTTTCTTTTAAAAAAATGTCTGGGGAAAAGGATCCCTTGCTTTTGGTGGGGTTGTGGGAGCATATCTCCTTAGGTTTGGAGGATTTCCATTCAGAAAAAAATTAGGTTTTGTGGGGCAAAACTATAAGGGCCACTGGTTTTAGTGAGGTTGGGGGCCCTCCTGGTGGGGTGGGGGGGATTTCTTTTCTTTCGTGTTCTTTAAAATAAATAATTAACTTGGAAGAAATAAGATTGAGAGGTCTTTCTGTTAAAGAATTTCTTTTTCCTTTATTTCATTAAAAAAATACTTGAAGGCTGGAAGATAAATAAGGTCCCTGTGTTTGCGTGAGACCGGGGGCATCTCTCTTTAAAGAACCTTTAGGAAGAGATTTTGTGGGGGATTTTTTTTCTCCTTTTTGTGGGAGGTAGAGTGGGTTGATCATCAGGAATAATATGCATTATCATCAATAAAGTATTGGCGTATCTTCCCTGAGAAGAATGTCTTTCTTTTAAAATTTGTCCCTTAATTTATTTTCTTCTGCCTCTCCTTCCTTCCTTCCCTTCTTCTCTACCTTCTTCCTTTCCTCACCCTCTCTCCCTCCCCTTCCAACTCCTTTCCCTTACCTCTTTGCTCTCTCCCCCCCCCTTTTTTTTTTTTGTTTGGTGAAAAATGTTCAGGGACTTTGGTGAGTTTGGGGCATCTTCATTCCCTAAAAAGGAGGTTTCTCTTTGAAAATATCTTTTTCATTTTTTCCCTTCTTTCTCCCTAATCCTAAATGTATTTTCTTGTTTTGAGTAAAAAGGGGCTCTGTTGAGGCTGGGGACATCTTGTTTTTGTTTCTGTTTCTCTTTCTTTCTCTTTATGCTTCCAATTTTTAAATTTCCTATATTAAGAATCAAGCTTTGGTGTTTGAGTAAATTCAGATCATCTCCCACTAGAAGGATTTCCTTTTATTTTTTCTTCTTTAAGGACTTTGCATTTGTTTTTGCTGTATCTTGATAGAAAAGTTCATGTGTCTGTGAGGCTGGAGCACTTCTCTTTAAGAGGATTTTGTTTTCATTTCACTGATATTATCTCCTCCACCAAAATACATGCCTTTCCATTATTGATTTTCTTTTAAATCTTAAAAAAATGCATTTTGAAAATAAGGTTCATGTGCTTTGGTGAGGATGGGGCATCGCCCCTTGGCAGGAGAGGGATTTATTTCTTTTGTTTCTCTTTTTCTCCTTTTCTGGGAATTAAAAATTCAGGACAAAAAAAAAATTCAGGATGCTTGGTAAGATCAGGGATCCTGTCCTTTAATATTTCTTTCTTTTTGTTAAAAACATTTGTGTGAAAAAAAAAAAAACAAAAAAAACAAAAAAAACATTTGTGTGTTTCTGGGATGGAAGGATTAGTAAGTTTCATGGACTTTGATGATTTTGAAAGTATCTGCTCATACAAAGACTTCCTTTTTGTTTGTTTTTCCCAAAAAGAAAAAATTGGGGGGGGTGAATAAAGGTTATTTTTCTTGGTGAGGTTGGAGGCCATGCCCTTGAGAGGCTCTCTCTGTCTTTTGGCTCTTTTTTAAAAATTTATTTTTTCCTTATGTATTCATTTATTCCTTTGTTTATTTGTGGGAAGACAGTAGGTTCATTATCTTGCAGTTGGAGGAGTGATCTCTTTCTTTTACTTATTTTTAAAAATTCGGATATAATTCACATATCACAAAATTCACCGTTTTCAAGTGTACAAAGTCAGTGTTTTTTAGCATATTCACAGGGTTATGCAACCATCACCACTATCTAATTTCAGAACATTTTTGTCATCTTCCAAAGAAACCCTGTACCCTTTAGCCATCACCCACACTTCCCCCTTTCCTTTCCCCCAATCCCTAGGCTACCACTAATCTACTTTCAGTCTCTAAGGATTTGTTTATTTTGGACATTTCATGTAATTGGAAGAAATAACCTTAGGGAGATTTGGTGATATTCCCCTTTGGGAGATTTCTTTTTGCCACCATAATTTTTGTAAGAGATTGGGCATGAGCAGTCGGTGCAAATAAAGTTTATAAATTTCATGAATTTTTTACGGTTAGAAATACTGTTTACTTTGAGGTGATTTCTCTCTTTTCCTCTTTAATTTTTCTCTTGGGGACATAAGTTCCATGGGTTTTAATGAGGGTAAAGAATATCTCTCTTTAGAATTTCTTTTTTTCTTAAAATAATTTTAAGGGGAGGGATAAATTTCATTATCTGGGGTCACTGTTCCTTTCTTTTTTTTAATTTGTAAATTTGTTTTTTCTATTTTGAGAATAAGGTTTATTTGCTTTGGTGAGGGTGGGGCATCGCCCTTTAGGAATGGATGCTTTCCTTTTTTAATCCTTAAAATTATTTTTTTCCACTGAGGGAATTACAGTCAGCAGTCTTTGGAAAGGTTGGGCACCCTATCCCTAGCAGAATTTCTATTTATTTTCTTTCCAAAAAAGGTCTTCTTTGGGAGTAATAGGTTCAGGGTGTTGCACCTCTGCCTCTTATCCTTCCTTCTCAGACTCCTGTTCTAGGATTGCCCCCAGTGGGAGCATCAGACTGGGAACAGCAATGGCTGCTTTGAAAAAAATCCAGGCTGAGGGAATGTCAGCTTAAAGATTGTTCTTAGACAAATGAGGATCCTGTGTGTCACAGAAAGCCCTATGTTGGATATTTTTTTAAATCCACATTAGATAAATTAATAGTTATAGCCCATTAGGTGTCAAGTTTTATTTTTGACTTCTCCCACACTGCTGCCTTTGTCAGGGGAATAAGAGTTAATAATGCAGAGGAAAGCGTTCTGCAAACTGTAAAGCCCCATACTAGCAGAAGGGATTATATAGTCCTTATTATAATATCCCTGAATGGTTTCCTGGTCTCTATGGATTTTCCCCTTTTCCTTGGAAGCACTTTGGACAATGGATCAGCCTTTGATTTTGAGCTGCAGTTGTGCAGAAGCCCCGGTCAGAGATTTTAATAAACACATAAGAATTGTATTCTCAGAAAAGAAAGACAACTGACCAAATATCTCATTATCTTTTCTAGGACATACTGCCGCAAATGCTCAGGAGCTCTTAGAATATGCCAAACAAATCAGATGGTTTCATCAAAACCTGACAAGGAGTGGGGGAGAGAACCTAAGAGGAAAGAAAGTAATTTTATCCTGACCTTCAACAGGTTAAACATTCGATTCTACAATACCAAAGCTGTTTATAGTCATTGAAGATATTCTGTTCACTTAGGAAAAAAATTTATTACCCCTGAAACCAACAACATCATCATTAGTCCGCTGCTGCTGGGGACTGCAGGGGATAAGGACACTTTCCAAACCATTTTTTTTAATTGTTGGTAATTTGCTTCTTAATTATGGTTCTATCACCCATTTTGAAAAGGGAAAGATTGACTGCATTTCCTTAAGGGCTATATATTTCAGGCTATTTAAATAAGCATTTACTTCTCACTCTGAAATCATTGAGAATGCATTTTTATTCATTCACAGCAGCAGTCTCTACGTTGTCCTGTCATCGTAGTTGTTGGAAATGGAATCACTAGGTTTCAAGCTTCAGTGAATGTTTACTGAGTGAAAACAGGGAGGGCTGAATTGTACTAGGCACTGAGAGGGAGAGACAGTATCTACCTTTGAGAAGCTCAGAAATAAGTAAAACGATAAAGTATTCAGGCAAGAATTACCAGATAGCATATAAATAAATGCTTGCTACTTAGCAAGAAAGTGTGCAAAAAATACCGGAAAACTGGTTTGTTATGGTTTGGGATGTAATGATAAATGGCAATGGATCTCTTATCACACACACACCCATCCCAGAAATAAAGGCCACAAAAGTGTATTTCTTTTCAGATTTTTCATCAATCACCTGTATAGTGTGATCATAATTTCACAGCTAGTCAAACCCAATTAATAAAAAGATGAACTATCTTTCTTCAACTATAGGTGAGGGGAGGGAAACAAATATAATATACTTCATGTAAGCCCCACGCCCCCCAAGCAAGTCATAGCATTGTTAAAGAACCAATTCACACATCCTCACTTACACTTGCTGCCACCAGGTGGGAGACCATGGCTCATTTCCTGGAAATCAAAACATTTTAGAAAGGAAGGAAATAGACAGGTTTGGTTCACAAGACTGTGTTATCCTGGTATCTATTTGGAAAGACGATATGAGCCCCCTTTTCTCAGTCTCTACCCTCATGATTGGCATCAATTTGCAACCAACAGGTTCTGAAACCTGAATAGAGAGCAGACTACACACTGGAAGATTTTTTTTTTTTTAGTTGCAATACCGATCAGCAAAAATTATCTGGAAGAAACTGGCAGTCACATTCAAACACTTTGTTTTACTCATTTTGGCCTTTGACTTATCAGGCTAGTTTCATGCTACTGGCACTGACTGTGCCTTGCCACGTAGGATTTCATTGTATGATAAGAGCTGTATTTTGTTACAATCCCTGAGATTGTGTGTGTGTGTGTGTGTGTGTGTGTGTGTGTGTGTTTCCCCAAGCTTGCCTCAAGGAGGCAGTGTCTGAGAACAAGACCTCCCCAGCTAAGATGGCAACCAGTTTGCCTTGAATGTTAAGATGCAAGTCAGCTGGCTGTGGGTGCTGTTTGCCTGAGGGGGATGCAGCAGAGAACGGTCCTATCACTGAAGATCAGATGTTCCCATCGGCACCACAGAACAACTGCATAGCAACACCTAGGGTGTTGAAGAGGGGTTTGGCTCCTAGCAATTTGAGCATTTACCCAGATCCTTTGCATCCTTTGAAATCATCTAGAGCCACTGAGGGGTTCATCTTCGTGGCCCTCTTTGTGGATGGTCAGGTTCTTAACCCCATTTTAAAAGATAAATGGCTGAACAAATGACTAACTCTACCAAGGGCAAAGTCAAACCTTGGGGGGTCCTGGTCCCCTGCCAGGGCTGACAAATGACCATGGGTCAGCTGGCCAGCATGTCTGAGAGGGCACTCTGTAGAGGAAGCTAACCTGATTTCCCTTACCTTGATCCTCTTTAGCTGTCTGGCAACAGACATTTTCCTGTCAAGCTCATGGGACATGCTTTCCCACTGTCACAGGGCTCATCCCTGGAGCTCCTGGCCTCTAGTCAGTCTTCCAGGGGCCCCTGGAATATATTTTGCCATATATTTGCCATATATTTTGCCATGTATTTGCCGCACATCCTCGTAATTAAGTCCCCAGGTGTCGGTTTCTGAGCTATGTTCCCAAAATCTCACTTAAGAAGGCCATAGCTCAGGTCATCCCTGCTGGTCTCACCTCCCACCGGCTTCATCGCAAACTCTTCCAAAAAGACCAGAGCACACCCCAGGTCAGGGTGATCTCCGGTGTCTATCTGCACGGCCCTCTCCTTTCCTGAGATCACTGCAGGGAAAGGCTGCTGCAGGGAGGGGGAGATCCACCCCTTGGTGAGAGCCCAGGTGTTGGATTAAAAACAAGGACAACTTGTCTTAGTCTCCTACAATCTTATTTTATTTATTTTTCAAACATCTGCACTTTTTTTTCCCTGCGAAACTTTTCGGTTTAGGCTTCCTCTTGTTCAGTCATTTATCATTGCAGTTATTTTGCAAACCCAAGCCTCCCTACCTCTAACTCTGGAAGCAACCAGCGCTTCCATTTCCATTTCGCGATGCCAAGTTCTGCCTCCTTCCCTTACATTCTACAAGTGTGCAGTCTGCAGCAGAAGGATTCCAGAGCCCTGTCCCTACATCCTGCTAGGCAGCATGATGGACGGGTATTGGTGTGGTGTGTTGTTTGTTTGTTTCTGTGTTTTGTTTCGTGTTTTTTTTTTTCCCCTGCAGGGGAAGCTTAATCAAGGTGTATCTATGCATTATCGTTGTATTCACAGTCACGTGGAACGAAGTTTATAGGGAGAAAGGAAGAGTAGAGGGAGTACAGAGAAAGCAAGAAAGACAAACAGACTCCTGCTGAAGAGCCAACGGGGATTCAGGGGGTCCAAGGCAAACACAGAAAACCTCCTTCCTCCCTCCTCCCACCTCCCTCCTGGGCGGGTGCGCGAGGTCGTCTTCTCCAGGCAAAGCGCAACGTTTAGGAAGGCATCGCTGAAGACTGCAAGAGATGAGGATTTCCATTCACACGCTCTCAAATACCAACTCCTATTTTGGTGTCTCTAAACCGGGACTCCTGTACGATTCCAACTGGCCCCGGTGCGGGATGCCAGTCTCCCGCTCGTAACGCGGCCCATCGTATCACAATGTTTGCGCCTACCTGCCGGGAAATCTTGCAGACAGATGGAATGGTGGCTTCAACACACGCATGCTCTCCCCCTCCTCCCCAGCGAACCCTGCCCTTCCCCTGCAGTGCGCGTGGGCGCCGCCCATCCCCTCATCCCCACCCGGAGTACCAGTTTCCAGCAGCAGAGCAGCAGACAGAGGCGCCGGGAACCTCCTTGGAGCGCCGCCAGTTGCGTCCCGCTGGTGAACCCCTCCCCAGTGTCAGGGAGGGGGCTAAGCTGACGGCTGCGGCTCCGCAGCTTGGGCCTCTGCGGCAGTGACCGTGGCTAAGAGGTGTGTCCCCCCCCATTCCCACCACTCAGTCCCATCCCCGTGTACCCAGTGCCAGCCCCAAATACTTCTCTAGGTCTCTTGCGCTCCCCAGGGACGTCTTCCTCCTCTTTTTCAAGATATAGGCGCTCACTGCACTGCCACTTCTCCCCAGGGGGAAACTGCTTCGACTCCCATAGCGTGCGGTCACCCTGTTTCTAGCCCCAACAGCCCACTCTTGCTTCCACATGTTGCTTCCCGCCTCCCAACCATTTCCCACTCCCCCGGGCTCCTCCGTCCCCACATCTCTCCGCGCATCTTTGCCAGTCGGTGGCAGCCAAATGGGATGCTTAGGGTGCCCAGAGTCCCAGGGGCTCAATAGCCATCCGTGCTCGTTTTGCTTCTTTCCCCCCCCTCCGCACGCCCCAGGGGGTCTTTTTCTTACCTTTATACTGGAGAACAGCACTGGTGTTCGGGGCGATGATGAGGTCTTTAGACCCCTCTCTGGAGCGACCACCGGACACTGCAAAAGACGTGGTGCTGGGCTCGGCTCCGTACGGGACTTTGGAGCCAGCTCAGGGCAGGACTCTATGGCTGGTTCTGGGGCTGGTTCTGGGGCCGGCTTGGGGGCCGGTTCTGTGGCTGGTACTGGGGTCGGCTCAGAGGCCGTTTCTGTGGCTGGTTCTGTGGCTAGTTCTGGGGCTGGTTCCAGAGCCGGCTCGGGGGCCGGCTCCGTGGCTGGTTCTGAGATCGGTTTTTTCTCGAGTTCTGTGGCTGGTTCTGGAGCCGGCCCTGGGGCCGGTTCTGTATCGGGTTCTGGGACCGTTTCTGTGTCGAATTCTGTGGCTGGTTCTGGGGTCGCCTTCGGACAGGGTTCTGGAGCAGGCTGTGGACCGAACTGCGGTGCCGGTTCTGGAGAAGGCGCGTGGAGCGGCGCAGGAGCCCGCGGCGGCGGCGGCGGCTGCGGCGGCGGCGGCGGCTGCGGCGGCGGCCACGGCGGCGGCGGCTCAGGAGACTCCACGGGCTGCTCTCCATCCTGAGGCGGGGCAGTGCCCTGGGCCGCGACAGCTCCGCGGTCCATGGCCGCACACCGCCTCAGGTCTGGGCAGCTTGCGCCCCTGAGCTTGGAGGGCTAAAGTACCCTCGGGCGCCCCGCCCACTCCTCTTCGACGACCCCTTGCAGGGCGCCAAACTTTCCCCCACCCCGCTCCATGGCTGGCTCCACTCTGAGGTCTAACCCAGGGGCGCTCGGCGTCTCCCAGTGCTGGAACACGCCCCTCGGTGAGCGCACACCTCTTCGTAAGCAGCCACGGGCCCGATGGGCGGGAAGCAGAGGGGCTTGCGAACGCGGACTGGACAGAGGGCTTGATGACCTCCTAGCGACGTGCGGGAGGGGAGGGGTGGGAGACAAAAAAGGGGAGGGGGGAGTGGAGCGGCGGGGTGGGGGGGGGGCTGTTGGAGCCCAGCCGTTTAACCCTTTGGTGACGTGAATGCAAGAAAAAAAAAAAAAAAAGCCAGAGGAGAACTTGAGGGTCTTTGCAACCCCCCAACCACTCAGCTGTGAGCTGTGGCTCCTAACAGCTTGCATCCTGTGTCTGCTCTCTCACCTCAGCAGCAGGTGAGCCTAGCCTCGGACCAACCTCCTGCTCCCCATCTCCAAGCCTCTGTGGGCAAGTAATCCTCTTTTCTAACCCGGGGAAAGAAATTAAGCGGCACGGGGTTGGGGTATATGCGCCGCGCGCATGTGTTCAGTCCTTTGGATTGAAGAACGATTTGCCCCCTGCCTCAGTTTTTGCATTTTTGAGCTTCGCCAGATCTGAGGGGTTTGCCGTTGGGTACAGGGCTTGGGGTGCTTCGGGAAAGGTGTGTAATGAGAAAGGGCTGGAGCCCTGGCTTTCCGCAGCCTGCAGATGTAGCCCTTAGAGCAAGGCAAGAGTTCCCCGGGAAGCCGCGGCTAGGCTGCGCGCTTCGGAGAGAAGGCTGCCCTGGGCTCCGCGGCGATTCGGGAGTCTGCCTGGCTCGCCCTGGCCATGGGAGACTGCTTTTTGCTTTTAGCTGGACTTCCCAGGCATAGTAGGACTTTTTACAGAACTTGTTAACGTGTGTGTGTGTGTGTGTGTGTGTGTGTGTGTATCTTGGGCTGGGGGAAATTCACTGCACCACCCACACCTTTTTCACCTCCTGATACCTCAATAGCACTCTGACGTTAGGGATGGAAGATTCTCTTGAGAAGAGTACAGCCGGTCCCTGCCGCAGCACCCTTCCCACCTCATCGGGAGACTTTAGAAGATCTCTCGACTGTTAGTCACGTACACATACATACAAACCATCATCTCAGTCAGACCTAGACTTCAGACGCCAATATACTGCAAAATTGCAATTAAAAATTGAGAAGACCACCCGTTAAGCCACTGCTGTGTGGGGGAGGGGAGAAGTACCTATAAACCTAATTTGAAATATGACAAGTGAATTTATCTCTGACACACATAATACTGCAGTTGTGGATGGCAGCCCTCCTTCTGCAGCCCCTCTTCTCACCCTCTCCTCCCAGACCATATCCTCCACTAATCCCTCTTCTTTTGCCCAATGACACTGACTCACCCAGAATTTTCTAGAACCTGCTGCATTTTTCTGTTTCCCACACCATGTCCCAGTAGTAAATAATACAGCAGAAGACAGTCTCACCTAGCCCCTCCACCTCCAAAGACCAGAATCTCTGATGAGATCTGCATTTCCCAGATCCTCACTGCTGCATCAAAGCCTAAGCCCACCCTTCTGGAGAAGGGCTACACTCCTTGGCAGTTACTAAGCTAGTGTCAGGACCATCCCTAACCTCTGGGCTCTGAAAACCCAGGGGAGATGAGCTCTGTCTATCAAGTCTCTCATTGATGGCAGGCCTCCTTCCAGCAAATCCACACAAAGGGTTCATCTTTTTTTACCCTCCTCGGGCTTTTTCTCCTCTCTTCCATCCCACATGTAAGCAGCCAAGCTGCTTTTAACCCTGAGTTCAGAACTGAAACATGCAGATGTCAGATCTGACCAGCCAGTATGCCTTGGAGCTCACTTCTCAGGCTTTCAGACTTTGGTGAAATCTCTGTCCTTAGCAGGGGCCAATATCTTACATTTAAATCTTATTTTCACCAAACCCTGGCATATAATTAGAAGGGCTGAAGGTGGAGGAGTCACTGATCAGGATGGCCTCTTGGGTTAGAGAGCAATAGGGTGGGGTTTGGCATAGATCGGGTGTCATCAAGCAGGACACCACCAGGGGACAAGTTGGAGCTATTGCTTTATGTATGTTCATTGATACTCTTGTCTATAATACTATACTTAATCACAAGGAGTCCAAAATTAATGATGTAAACTCTTGTTGCAAGGTCAGTTTGAGGGTGAATGCTAAAATAGTTGTTTGTGCATGGTTTTTGCTCCATTAGGGTGCGTTATATACTGCCTGGATTTAATTATGATTAATTTAATTTTTAAGACATTTCAGTACATCACAAGCTGCCTTATTGCTTTATGTTATAGTAAGGTTTTGTTTTGCTTTTTAGTCTCTCCTCAGCCCAACATTGAAAACAATGCTTTACATAGGACCACCGTGGGGGGGGGGGGTGGTTAGAGTTCATTGGTGCCCGACTTAGGGAGACACTGTTGCTATATCTTATCTATACCTTCCTCTCCCCCATAGTCTGCTGGTCTCTTAACAGAGAAAGCTTTACTGAGATGCTTGTGTGTTTTCCTCAAAACCTAACCCGGGCTGATATTATAGTAGGGATTCAGGAGATGTCTGTTAAGTGGATGATTCATTGCAGGTTACCAGTTAGGGTGTCCTTTTTCGCCTGCATTGCTTTTTAGCAGTATTTGATATTTCAAATGATTGATGATCTTTTAAGAGGCTCTTTTCTAATTGAACAATACTGATATAAAGGCCAAGAGCTGCATAAGAATAAGAATGATGACCATTTCCCCAGAGGTTTGAGTGGACATGGTTCTGGATGTCCCAGGGCAGACATGGTCCCTAACGTGGGACTTTAGGGCATATTATATAAGTTACCCAATTGGGCTAGATGAAGGATAGACCAAAAGAGTGGGTTCAAATTTTTGAATATGTAATGTGCTACTTCATCCCCATGCCTCACATTTATCCTGATTCCACCCAAAATAAAGCTCTTCCAAGCCAGCACAGAGATCCTTTGATTTCAGGCATACTAGGAATTCTAGAGAGGTAAAGGAGAGAAAACTTGAGAAATGTGGCAAAATTAAAGCTTTTATTTCTCTCTTTTTTTTTTTTCATTTTCTTTTCATTATTGAATGAGAGAGTGACACTGTAGAGCTAGAGTGGAAGCCCCTTTTTCCTTGACTAACAGCTTCAATTTCCCTCCTCCTCCCCCTTTAGAGCAATTTAGGAAAGAAATAGGTGCCTCTCCTGAGTCTTAGCAGCTGCCAACCTCCCCCATTCTTGCCACCTCGGCAATATGTGAAGCCAAAATAGCAAACTTTATAATATTCTACCAAATAAAATAAAGAGGCAGAATGAAGAACAGCATTTACAGAGAAGGTAGAGGATTCTGACAATTAATTTAGATGGGATTAACATGCAAACCTGTTATCTTTTGCTTGCTCTATTCTCCTGCGATTTAATTGATACAGGACTGGGAGTTAAAAAGTTAATACCTTGCATTCATATAATGCCTTTTGAATTTTAAAGCACTTTCACATATATTATCTCACTTCAGCCTCACAAAAAATGTGTGAGGCAAAGCAAGTCTGGACTTCCATCCCACACTCCTACCCCCTGACCTTTTACAGATGAGAAAACACAAGTCCAGTGAGATTAAGTGATATGTCTTAGGTCACAGAGATAATTAATGGTGTAATGGACATTTAGAACTTGTGTCACTCAACTTCCAGCTGAGAGAGACCAGAGCTAGTGCTGAGTGGGGGGTTGCGAGACAGGGGCTGTGTAAATCCTCTCTATTGCAAAGTGGGAAGTCTGCCTTAACGCCCTTCTATTTCTCAAGCCTGTAAGAGGAACAGTGATTCTTACATTTTTACCTCGAGGTTTCTCAGCTCTCATTCTTGCTCTCTCTCTGGATGGTAGTTAATGATCTGTAACCAAGTTCACTATAGGAGGTCCCTGTTTAAAGGAACCTTTTTGAATATGTATGTGATATAATAATCCACCCTGGTTGTACTCATTTTATTGGTTTTGTTTTTTATATTTCCTTGAAGTGAAGCACTCCATAGTTAAGATGTATTTACTGCCCCTCTGAGGTATATACAGCCCTTTTAGGTGCCATGGGGAAGGAAAAGAGGGGGCAGAGATATTAGACATAGTCTCTTCCCTCAAGAATTATTAGGAGTTGGTGGTTGAGATAAACCAAATAGAGGTGAAAAACAACCCAAACACAGATGTTAGTTTATGATCATGACACCACACTGAACTTGTGTGTGGAGGGTGGGATCATGGGGACAGAGTGTAAGTGTGGAAAGGAAATTGCAAAGGGAGTCAGGAAATCTGGCTTGAGATTAAGTTGCTACCACTAAACTCACAGATCTTATACAAATCACTTAATATTTTTGGGCCTTAACTTTTCTCATCTGAAAAATGGGGGGGGTGGAGTAAAGTTGAACTTGATCAGCAAGTTTTAAAGTCTGTTTTAGCGCAAAGTATCAGTGATACTGTGAGTGAATCAGGGAAAGCTTCTTAGAAGGGGGTATATCTTGAAGTGGGTCTTAAATGATGCAGTTAATATGGATCTGCAAAGAGGAAGTGAAAGACATTACAGGCAAGGACAGGAGCTAGAATTGCAAACTGGTAGGGAGAATATGCCAGGCTGATTGAGGTAGACAGATCACACCAAGGATTGATGAGAAGTAAGGTAAGAGCAGAGTAAATGGTAAGAAGAAGGGGAGATGTAAAAGGCTTTGAATGCCAGACCAAAGGGTTTGAAGATTTGATTTTAATGGTAATTGAGAGCCAGTGAAGACTGTTTGAGTATGCGGGTGACATGGTTCAACCAACTAGTGAGAAAATTATCTTTAATGGTATACTTGGTTCTAGAATCATCTACAAATCTACATTGTCCCCCTTGAACTAGTATCCAGTTAATTCAGGGTCATTTGTGAAGTCATGATTCTTTCTTGATTTTTGTTGCAACCTCTAGTTTTGGGTTTGCATTGCCAAGGCTGCTGGCTCTACCTGCTTAACCACCTGCCTATACATTTGGATTCTGTCCATAATGGGTCATTTGGCTTCCACGGGCTCAACACGCTAATGGAATTCCTAATTTGAAATTCTAACTGATGATGAATGAACAGTGGAATGGAGGAGATGAGAGAAAGTTCTCAGGCAGGCTGGAGTGGGATGGTTGTAGACCTGAAAGCAGATTAAGAGATTGAGGACAATTTGAGGGGGTGGATAAGAAGATGGATCTTTTCAGAATCTTTGACTTACTATGGCTTAGATATGGGGGAAAGTTGATGAGAAACAGCCATCCAGTTCTGAACTACCAAGGATCTAAACTGAGTTCAGATTAATAAGACAAAACAGATTGCTTTAAGGCCACAGAGAAAGAAGTGATAGAATGTGGTGTGACAGGTCACAGGTGTGTGGGAGGGGGTAGAGTTGGGTAGGAGAGCATGTAGAGCTGATAGGATTCCTGAGGTGATGGTGTTTAGAAAGACCAAAAAAAAGTTCTGTCTTAGCACCCTCATGGTGTGATGTCAATAATTGAAGCAGGCAGACAACTGAAATACTCATTTTCAATATTTGAATGTGTGTGTGTGTGTGTGTGTCCTTATTCAGAAGCACAAAATGATTATTTTAGTAAGAATTGTCCCTGCACAAAATTACTTTACTACCTCTCCAGTCTCCACAAACACTTCTTTCTGGCACTAACCCAAGGTGGGGTAGGGAGCAGGGGAATGATGGATGAGGGAGAAACAGATAGGGAAAGGAAAAAAAAAAAAAAAGAGGTTGATGGGGAGAACCGCTGTGATGAAAAGATTTGAGGTGGAAGGCAAATTTCCTTTCTCCCAAAGAATCACCTACCGTGTTCTCAGATACCCCTTTTTTCTTCCCCTGTTTCCTCCTTTACTGAGATTTGGCTCTAAATGTACAATTCATTGGCTCTGTGATAAGAGGGAATTTCAAGGAAGAGTCTTTACACAACTGAAGTGACTTGCAAGAACAGGTGTCATATAACTCACTTGTATGGAGATTAAAGCATTTCTGGAACCTCCCTGTTATCATTTACCTTTTAGTTTTAAGTCCCTATCCTCTAGTTGTAATCTTTGGGTTCATCGCCATTTCTGATAGGTCTTATTCCCTTTAACCACACTCCATATGCCAGAATGAGGCTGACTTCCCTCTCCTTTTTCTCTCTCAGCTTCACAGGTCTCTGCAATAAAAAAGCCCTTTCCCAACTGGGCTTCAGAGCCTTAACTTGACTGTAGGAGCAAAACTGCAACTGCCAGACCATTGTTTCTACTCAAGATTTCTTAGGATTGTTTCATTCGTTCATTCCACAAGTAATTATTGAACATCTACAATGTGCTAGGCCCTAGTTTGATTGCTGGGAATTCACCAGTAAATAGGACAGACACCATATACTCAAATAGCATTTATGGGAGCTGGGAGAAATACAGACATTAAACAGACAAATGAATACATAAACAAAATAATGTTTTAGACAATGACAAATGTGATGAAGAAAACAAAACAGGATGTTGTGATAGAAACTGCCTAGAGGACTACTTTGATAAATATATTTACTCGTCTGTTTAATCCTATAACATATCCAAAATAGTTTGTAATTACTTCATCAACACTACTATCAACAAACCTATTGAAGTTTAATATTTTTTTTCCCCACCAACTTTTGTTTTGGAAAGTTTTCAATCTTACAGAAAAGTTGCAAGAATAATACAGTGAACACATATAT
Source organism: Potos flavus (assembly GCA_028534135.1). Taxonomy (NCBI): domain Eukaryota; kingdom Metazoa; phylum Chordata; class Mammalia; order Carnivora; family Procyonidae; genus Potos; species Potos flavus. The sequence continues at coordinate 64,917,015 of CM052901.1, read as the reverse complement.
TCTTCATTAATATTAACTAATTGTTAACATTTTGCGACATTTGCTTGGTATCTATAACTCTTCTCGCTCTCTTTCTATCTCTCTCTGGCTGAACCATTTGAAAGTTAGTTGCAGACATCATGACACTCCACCCATAAACACTTTAGCATCTCTCTCATAAGAACAAAAACATTCTTGTATATACACAATATAATTATCACACTCAGGAGGTTTAACAATGATACATTAATATTATCTAATATACAATACAACACATATTAAAATTTCTCCAGTTGTCCCAGTTATGCTCTGTATAACTTTTTAAAAATTTAGAGGGTAAAATCATAGATTGCTCTTAGTTGTTCTGTCTCTTTAGTCTCCTTTAATCTAGAATAGTCCCCAGTTTCGATTTGTTTTTCTTGACATTGACAATTTTAAAGTTTATGGTTAAGTTACTTTCAGAACTGTCCCCCAATTTGGGTTTATCTGACTGTAGAAGACATCTCCAAAGAGGCAGCTTTCAGCTGAGTCCTGAACGAAAAGAAGGATTCAACCACGTGAAGATCTAGGGAGAGTGATTCCAGGCAGAGAGAACAGCAAACACAAAGGCTGTGAGATGGGGATAAGCTTGTTATGTTTGAGGAAGAGAAAGTAGACCAGAGTGGCTGGAGCCTAGAGATGCAGGGGGCAGGGTTGGGGGAGATGTATAAGATGAAATATAAATAGGCAGAATTCAGATCATGATGAGCCATATCATGGGAGAGTTAGGATTTGATTCTAATTACAGTGGTAAACCACTAGGAGTTTTAAGCTATTTGGTGACATGATCTGATTTAAATTTTCTTTTAAAAGCAGTTTTTATTTTCTATTTTTTTTACTTTATATGCAGTTTAAAGAAACAAATAGTTATTTGTAACAGCTGTCATCACCTCTCCCATTATCAATTCACCAGAGGCAACTACTTTGAACTCCTTTAGCTAAATAGCATGCTTATAAAGCTAATTTATAATTTTCAGAGTGAGTAGTCTATGGAAGAGAAGAGTTTAGCACATTATCACCATTAGCCCCCATGTACACACAAACACAAACGTCCCATTTACCACTCTGCCAGTACAATTATGTCGTAATTTTGATTACATCAACATTCAGTATTTGTATCATTATTACTTTTTTTTAAAGGTTTATTTATTTATTTATTTGACAGAGAGAGAGAGACACAGCGAGAGAGGGAATACAAGCAGGGGGAGTGGGAGAGGGGGAAGCAGGCTCCCTGCTGAGCAGAGAGCCCGATGCGGGGCTCGATCCCAGGACCCTGGGATCATGACCTGAGCCGAAGGCAGATGCTTAATGACTGAGCCACCCAGGCGCCCCTGTATCATTATTATTCTTATGTGAAATCCTGTTCACAGTTGAGTTATAGCATACTATGATTACTTTTCCTTTCTTGCACATCTGTGTTTTTAATGGAGCTAATAATTGTCTTATTTATTCAATTTCTTATTTTTCTACGTACTTAACATTACTTCATCCATAACCTGTTCCCCAACCAACTCTTCTCTCAGTGTGTGAAGATTGATAGCATTGAAAGCATTGGCTCCTTCTATCAAAATCATCTTCTGGGAGACATCCTTCTGAATTGCTTCGGAATGGCCTAATTGTTCTTTAGATCTGTGGCACTGCTCTTATCCTGCCATATCTTATCCTGCCATATCTCTAATAATTTTATCCTGCTCTTATCCTGCCATATCTCTAATAATTTTGAAGACATTACTTCATTGTCTTTTGGCTTCTAACTTTTGAAACTATTTTGATTCCTGACCTCTTGTAAGTTACCTTTTTAATTTTTGTTCTCTAGAAGTTGTTAGGTTCTTTGTTTTGCCCTTATGTGTGCAACGTCACATTGATATATCTTGGTGCACGTCTATTTTCTTCCATTGTATTGGGCATTCTGTGGGCTCTTTAAATCTTAGAACTGTCTTTTAATCCTGGGAAGTTTTCTTGAATTATTTATTTCATCTTATTCTCTCCACATTTTTTTTTACTCCCCCCCCCCTGCCCCAGAACTCATATTATTCTTATGTTGGACTTCCTGGACCAATCCTGTAATTTACTTATATTTTATCTTCTATTACCCTTCTTTTTGTCTGTTTGTCTGTTTGCTCTCTTCCTAGGATATTTCTTCAGTTTTATCTTCCAACCCTTTTGTCATACTGCAATGCAATTCTGACACTAATTACCTGGAGTTAGCATAAACCAGGTTTATGTTAACTGGTTAAGGTCATAGTTCCCATAGTTCCCAAAAAGATTGCCCTCATTTCAGATGCCAGTCACAAATTCAGAGGTCTCCAAGACACACATTTCTTCCCTACTGGCTACAAATTCAGAGGTTCCCATGACTCCCTCAGGTTTGATTAGGCTCTAGAACAACTGATAGAACTGAAGAAGGTGTGATACTCCCTATTACATTTTGATTACAAAGAATGTAAATCAAGACTAGCCTAGCCAAAAGAAGTGATCTGTAGAGCGAGTTCTGGGAGATTATCAAATGTGGAGCTTCCAAGTCCTACCCCTGCATGGAGTCAGGATGCACTTTCCTGGTACATCAATGTACTCACCAACCAGGAAGCTCACCTGAACCTTGGTGTCCAGAGATTTCTTTTTGTATATGTGTGGCTTTATTATTAGACACAATCAAATCATTGACCATGCGATTGAACTCAATCTCCAACTCCCTCCTTCTCCTTAGAGATCAAGTCGAGCTGATACCATCTGGCTCAAAGCCCTATCACTCATGGTTAGTCTTTCTAGTCTTTCCAGCATGGCCAGCCTCCATCCTGAAACTACCGAGGAGCCCACCATAAATCACCTCATTAGCATAAATTCAAACATAGCTCAAGAGGCCTATCATGAATAACAAAGGCAATCCTATCACTCAAGAAATTCCAAGGGTGTAGAAGCTCCATCCCAGGAACCTGGGATGAAGACCAGACAAATTCCTTATTACACAACTCTTTCTGATAAGAGTAATTTTGTCTTCTCTCAGTATGTTATTTTGTAGGTATTAAGGAGGGCACATATTGCATGGAGCACTGGGTGTGGTGCATAAACAATGAATCTTAGAACATGAAAAAATAAAATTAAATTAAGATGTTAAAAAAATAAAAAATATCACCTTGTTCTTGTTTAGTGGATGCAATATCTTCTCTAATCTCTTTGATATTAATGGTTATTTTTCATCTCTTTATTTCTTTTAAGTTTTGGTTTATTTGTTTGTTTAGATTTCTATCTTTGATATCAGAGACTTTCCTCAGATACTTCAACATTCTTGGCTATCTGCTCATGTTTGTAAGTAGGTTCCTAAAAAGCTGATTAGAAAATCAGAGTGCTTAGTGAGACTTGTAGACTATGAGTACACTAGTTTTCTATTGCTGTGTAACAAATTACCACAAAGTTTGTGACTTAAAACAATGCACATTGATTATCTCATAGTTTCTATGTATCAGGAATTCAAGCTTGGCATAATTGGGCCTTCTGCACAGGATGAATCAAAGTGTTGTTTAGGATGCATTCTTATCTGGAGATTTGACTGGGGAATAATTTGCTTCCAAGCCCATTCAGGTTTTTGGCAGGATTTATTTTTTGTGTCTATATGACTGAGGGCCCTGGCTTTTTGTTAGCTGTTGGCTAGAGGCTAACCGGTGTTCCTTAAAGGTACTGGCAGTTCCTTGCCATGTGGGATTCTTCAGCATGGCTTCTTATCTCATCAAGCCCACAAGAAGAGACCCTGGCTCCAGTCTGCTAGGGCAGAACCTTATAATGTAACTTAATCATGGGAGTATATCCCATTATCTTTGCCATATTCTGTTGGTTAGAAGCAAGTCACAGGTCCCAACAACATTCCAGGGGAGAGAATTACATGAAGGAATGAACACCAGGAGGTGTAACTTCTTGAGGATCACTTCAGAGTTTATCTACTACAATGGGGCTTTACTACAAGATGATCTGGTTGGCTTTTTTCTTTGAACAACCCCTTATGCAAGTATCTTTAAGTCTTTTCTTTTTTTATATATTCCCAAAGAAGAGTATTCCAATACCCTGCTTGGAGACTATAAGTCTGATTGCCAGAATTCTAAGAACCAAGGGGAGCAAGGGGCTAGGAGTCTCAACAATCAATATGTAAACTTCTTAATTCTTCTGTTTCTCATATAGTACCTCTGCCTCGACTGTGTTCAATGTTTCCCCAATCCAGAGACCTTTCTTTTTACTCTCTCCAGAGAATAAACCTCACATATTCTGGTGGGGAGAAGGGCAGAAATAATCACCCAATTGTGTGAAGTTGTAGATGGGATATTGCGATCTAACTGGTTAATAAAATTTTAAGCATATTCTCCTTTTCAGCCTCAATTTCACCCCCACTTCCAGAAGTACTGGTACCACCAATTGCTGAACTTTTGGAAGTTCTTTGTCGTGAATTGTTTTGCTTGTCAACTTTTCCCACTGCCAGTTTTGAATTCAATTTCCTCAGGTCTGCTAAGTCAGTTATCCTTGTATTTCTACTTTCTAGCTTCAAAAATTATATTGTTATCATTGTCTCTCCTGAAACAACCATTTTAGTGAGGTTTGCCAAAGGAGTGGAGGTAAATGCATGTGTTTAAATTGTCACAGTCAATAAGATGTCATAATTTACATGTTAAGAAGATTACACTGACCTTTTTGTGAAGAATAGACCATTGGGGAGGAATAAGAGAAATTGGGAAAACAGTTAGGTAGCCAGTCAATGGATATTTAAGAGAAGAAATAAATAGAGCTTGGTGGTAGGTTGAGAGTGAGGGGCAGAGACAGAGAGGGAGATGTCACTGATGGCTCCTAAGTTCGTGTAGTGGGATAGATGGTGCGTTTCTTTGATCTCTTGATTGGCTGTTTCTTAGGTTATTGTCCAGGACTGCTATCAACTCACTTGTCTCCCCTCACTACAATTGCTGTTGTGACAAAACCAACTCAGGGAAAACCTAACATTGACAGGAACACAGTTACCATAATAAGGAAACCCTAATTTAACCACCCCAACAGCAACAACAGCAATTATAATGACAACTTCCACTTATGGATTGAGTACTATAAGCCAGGGTCCATGCTAAACACTTTCCATATATTATTTCATTCAATTTCCCCAACAGCCTTGTGAGGTAGATACTCATTTGTAGTTCATTACCATTGGATCCTCCAAGTGAATACTTTCCAAATCAATCACGTTCTGGGGAGGATAGTTACACTACAAATGTGTCAGGGTCTCTAGAAATGATAGAAGGGCACATTACATCAGCCATTGCCATTCCTCCTCATTTGCTGTCCACTCCAGACCTGCGGTAGGAGGCATCTGCTTTTTATCAATACTACCTCCACCTCCCATTAACCACTGAGAATTTACCTGAGAATATTGTTTCCTTTCAAAATCCTCCCTTGTGCTTGTATTCTTTCCCAAGAATACTGACTTTTCTCCCAACTGCAGCACAGAACTGCAGCCTTATTCTACTTCTTCATAAGAGAAATGGAAACTTGGGGTGGAGATGAGGATAATGTTGCCCAGTCTGCAAGCTTCTTTGAAATTTCAGGAATAAAAGGCATAAAGATGGAAATGTCTTGAATTGTTCACATGAACATAGCCTTGAGGAAAACAAACAAGAGGAGCAGGAAGAAGTGCTCCAATGCAGTTTGAAACTTCTCTTGAGCTTCTTGAAGAATGGAAGAGTTGGGGGAACTGGTAGAAGATACAGATAGTATACACTAGATTAACTCACCACTAATAACTTGGAGTTGCTACCTTTAAGGGGAATCCTAGGAGGGTGTCTTAGTCAGCTTAGGTTGCCATAACAAAGTACCATTGACTGGGTGGCTTAAATAATATAAATTTATTTCTCATGGTTCTGGAGGCTGAAAATCTGAGATCAGGATGGTTGGGTTCTGGTAAGAGTGCTCTTCCTGACTTGCAGATGGCTGTCTTCCTACTGTGTCCTCATATGATGAAGAGAGTGAAAGAGCAAGATTTCTGGTGTCTCTTCCCTTATGGCCATTAATCCCATCATGAGGGCGGGGCCCTCATGACTTCATCTAAACCTAATGATTTCTGAGAGACCCACTTCTAAATACCAGCACATTGGGGTTTAGGGTTTCAACATATGAATTTTGGTGACACACAATTCAGTCCACAGCAGAGAATCAAACTGCACTGCCAGGTCCTTATTGAACATTTTCCCTACTACTAATTAATATGGTGAGAATGTAGGGCATTGACAACAAAGTCAGTCAGCAAACCTCAGTGAAATTTTTATGAATGTCCGTGTTTTCCTTGGTACCATCAGCTATGGCAGTGCCTGTAGAGCTGACTCACTTTTTGCCTTTAACCACTTTCTTTCTGCTGAGTTCGGGTTGGATTTTCACTCCTGCTCTGTAAATCTCTTTCTTCTGTGCTATATTAAGCTTCATCAAGACACACTCTAGTATGGTGATAAAAGAGGTGACTAGATTGACTACATACTGAAATATCATAGACTTTCCTCCCTTGATAAAGGTTCTCTTTTGTGTGACAAGTGAAGGTGGGTGAGCGTAAGTCAGAGGATAGAGTTCTTAAAAGAGGTTTGACTTCTTTGGAGACAAGAATGACGAGGGAAGATTTTGTAGTCTTGACGACATCACACGTGTGCTCTCTCTCTTCCATGGAAACCAAAATGTGTGAATGAGACTGAAGAAGTCAGCTAATCCTCACTCCCCCCTCCACTCCCACTTCCACCACTAGCCTAAGGGTTAGTGTTTTTCTTCTTCGGTGCCAAGAAGAAATGTACTTAAGAATAGAAAAGGATATTACAGTGCCATAAGTAACTAAGTAACTTAGTTTCTTGGTTCTTGTAGTTCTGGTTGCTGCTATAGAATCTTTCATTATTGCCCTAGGCACCTTTAGAATAGAATTCATGTAGTCATTAACTGTGAACCCAGATGCTTGGGATCCAAGTAATCCATGGGTCTCAATGCATGCATGTAACTCTGGAGAGTTTTTGTTTTATTTTGATTTTATTGGTTTAGTGCCTTTCTAGGCAGCCAACCATATTTATCATTTTACAAAACTGCTATTGATTATCTACCATGTGACAGGCACTGTAGTAGGTATTGAAGGTATAAAGACACATAAGATACCATTTTCTGCTTTTGTTTCATTTACAGCTCTACACACAGATCTATCTTCAAGACAAAGGTGCACACAAATCATTGAAATACAGAATAATAAATGTGATGATTAGATGTCTGGACAAATGCTAACTCAGAAGGGGCATAGTCTCTCCTTGCTCCAGGGGAACCAAGGAAGTGTTCATAAAGAAGGTGACATTTGAGCTATGTTTCAAAGATGGAGAAGAAGGGAAGAGTCATTTCAGGCATGAGGAACAGCATTTGCAAAGAGACAGAAATATAAAGGGCATAGAGTGTTCAGGGATCTGCAAGAAGTTCCGTTGGACTGAAGTAATGTCAGATGATCTTGCTAGAAAAAGAAATTAGAGTGACTGTGAAGGAACCCCCTATGCCATACTAAAGCATTTGGATTTAGCACTGAATATTTGGGGGCAGAAGCATGATATATTACTGACAATTTACAAAGTTCACTCCAACAGCTACATGGAGGGCAGTTTGGAAGGAGGCAAGAACGGATACTGGGAGACAAATTAGAAAGACTGGTGCAAAAATCCAAGTGAGAGATGATAAGGGTCAGAACAAAGCCAGTGGCAGTGGAAATAATGAGGAGGGAATATGATTAAGAGGCAATTCCAAAGAATGTTATAATAGTATTTTGTGGACAATTGAATGTGGGTACTAGAGAGAAGGAAAATTTTTTGTGACTCCCAGATTTCTAGTTTAGATGACTTTATAAGTGACGGTGTCACTAATGGAGAGTAGTTGAAGAGATTCAGTAGATAGCTGAATATATGAGTCTAAAGTGGAGGAGAAATGTGTAGGTTGGAGATAAAAACATGTATCATCAATGTGGTAGTTGAAGCTAAGGGAGTGGAGAAGGTTTCTCTGGGAGAGTTTTCAAAATATGAAAAGGGCATTATGAATGAGAGTTCTAGAAACAGCAACATTTAAAGGATAGGCACAGGAAGAAAAGTTGTTGAAAGAGGAGAATGAATAATCAGAGAGATAGGAAGAAAACATGGAGAGATGGATAGTGTGGTCCACAGTGTCAAATACTGCACAGAGGTGAAGAAAGATGGTGACAGGAGCAGGGCCTACTTGATTCCATACTTGGGATATTGGTGACCTCAAAGAGAGCATATTCAGTAGAATGGTGCCAGAAGAAACCTGGGCCAAGTGGCCTGAGACACAAATAACAGGGAAAGAAGTGGAGACTAAGTACAGATTGCCCCCTTTTTTTAACTTTGAAATACAAATTCATAAACATTCTAATAACAATGAACCTTGCCTTGAGGGTCTCTTGTACACTGAGGTACATAGAATGATTAGGGACAGATGCTTTTTTTTACAAATCTGTATCTAATATTTAGTATTTTTTTCATATTTACTGTTTTATATATTATATACATATATGAGGGTATCTTGTTTCTGAAAGAGTGAACAGCCAATTATAGTTTTGGAGATCCCTTCTGGAGAGTAAGGCCCACAGACCTTACTGACCTTTTGGTTCTGGAAAAGCTCCTATGTACATCAAAGCAGCCCCATCCTCAGCCCAGAGGAAATGTTATTGTGTAGTGCATGAAGCACTCCTGGAAACATCTGAATTTACACATGCTGGAAACACTCCTCTTTCTGTGTACCTTTAGTGAGCATATAGACATTCCTGCAAATCAAGACTGGGGAGCCCTCCTGAGTCCATCAGAGATCCTCAATACAGTTATGAAGACTAAATTATGTAGTCACCACCTCAGAGAGTGGTACTCAATCCTTTTATCACTCTAGCACACTTGAGAGGGGCTGGTTTCTAACTTTCACTATTAGTAATAGTAACTCATTGATAGTGAGCCAAGGAGCAAGATAATAATGACGGACCACTTTTGTTAAATAGCCACTGTCCTCGACATTTTACATCAGTTAAATAAATTATTACATACTCAAGATACAGGTGTAGAAACTATGTCAGAGAAGTTGAGTGACTTGCCTTGACAGATTACTGTTTTAAGAAGTGTAGTAGTGAAGGAAGAGAGAAAGTGAAAGGAACAAGTACGGAGAAGGCAGGTTTAATTTGCCATTCAACTGAATTCTTATCTGAACCCAGTCCTGGGGAAGATATAGGCTGTGTGCCTAGCCTAGTGTCGGGGAAACACTGGATAAGAGATGAAAATGGTAGGTTCCCTAACTCTGAGTTGTTTATGGGCTGTTTGAAGAGGCAAGAAACAAAAACATAGAAAAGTAAATAATAGGTGATGTTTTAAGGTTGAGTTAAAAGACGATTGTTTAGACCTTGGAGTGCATGTTATATCAGGAACTTGCTAAAGATGGGTACTTTTACAGATGTATCCATAAATCCAATTTGTTCCACGGCATAGCTGAATTGTATATTTGTTACAAAAATTCACATGAGCAATACAGTTGTTGTACTAATAATCAAATAAAATTAACTATAAAGTTGAATAAGATAAGTTTTAGTGCTGGTACTTTGCAAGAAGCTGGTTTAATTAGGAGTGGGATAAAGTAAGATGAGGGCTTTTGTAGAGATTCTGAATAGGACTTTTGGCACTTTCAAGGACTTTAAAGGATGCTGCACAGGTTTTTTTTTTTTATCATGTCTAATTTCACTTTAAAGCATATGGCTCTTCATTCTTTAATTTGGTTACATCAGCACTGCTCTTAACACTCATCAACCGTAATTAGAGCTTTTGGTTGAAACACAAATGGAACAAAGAAGAAAATGTTCAGGCCACCATAGATTCTTGGCTACCTAGGAGTGGTAATCTTTTCACCTTTTAAACATTTGGCCCTTAGTTTCTGTCCAGCCTATTTTCTCAATCCAAGGATCTAGTTGCATATCTGCCCCAATTTCTGCCTTCATTTCCCCCTTCCCCAGACTGCCTCATTCTCTCCTTTCATTTCTCCATTCATCTCCTTTCATCACTTCTGGAGTTCTTCTACTCATTTTGACACCTAGCCTCTGATATCTTTTGTGAAATTCCCAAGAGTTGCCCAACATGACCACAAGATTTTTGCTGCTCCCATATTTCTTTCTTTCTTTTTTTTTTTTTTTTAAAAAAGTAGGCCCCAAACCCAGTGTGGCGCCCAATGCTGGGCTTGAACTCATGACCCTGAGATCAAGACCTGAGCCGAGATTAAGAGTTAGATGCTTAACCAACTAAGTCACTGGGGCACCCCACTCTCCACTTTTCTTGAAGTAGCAACAGTTATAACTTGTCATCTGTACCCGTTTTGACCCTAATTTAAGCAACAGAAATGAGGGAGTCTATCTGGGTCAGTGGGGAAAAGCCAGAAGAGAAATAGCAATTGGGCTTGAGGTTATGAGAATATTTATTTTAAAAATCCCAGAAGAGAAATATGAGTGGTAGAAGAGAGACAAAAAGGAGGGGAACACAGTACTCCTAAGTGGGAAAAAAAAAGGTGTATGATAGATACCAGAGAAGATGATGTCCTGAGGCAGAGAGACTGTATTATTCTACAGAGAGGTCTTGATGTGGCAGGTGAAACTGTTTTAAAGGTTAAAGAGACAGTATCCACAAACCACATGAGGAAGTAAAAGTGCTAAAGGAATTTGTAGACTTGGCGATTCCAGTGAGATCAAATGATCACAGATGGTTTCACAGAAGAGAAAGGGCATAATCTTGGTCTTAAAGGATGAGTAAGACTCAAATAAATAAAGAAGGTGGTTAAGCAAAAGCAGCATTGTGAATATATGAAGCAAATTCAGATTTGAGTGAAGGTACTTCCAACTGAAATGCAGTTTCTTTGGGGAAGCAACTAATGGTAAAGTTAGAAAAGTAGAATGGGGCTCAATTGTGACCTTAAGTGTCAGGTCAAGGAGTTTATATTTTATCTGATATGGAACAAGGAGCTAGTGATCATTTCTTGAGCAAGAATAGTGACATGATTAAAGTGGAAGTTTATGAAACTTAGATCAGCTGTGGTTGTGAGGCTAGATTAGAGTGCAGAGAGGATTGATGCAATGAGACCACATAGGAGGTTGAGGCCCTGGCCTCAGTTGGTATTACATGGGATGGGAAAGGGAGAAATGCAAGAGACATTACCAAGTAAAAAGTAACTTTGTAATTAATTGGATGGGAAGGAGGGCAAAAAACAGGAGTAGTGAACAATGACCATGAGGTCTGAGTCAGAGCAAATGATAAATTGTAAGGAAGGGATTTATTATAGGAAAACAATTCCACATATATGGAAGTCATTCACTGCAGCATTGTTTGAAATAGTAAAAATATGGAAACAACCTAAGGGTCTGTATTAGGCTAAGCAATGATAGATGTTGTAATAAACAATCCTAAAGTCTTAGTGACCTAACACCGTAAAGATATATTGCCTGCTCACACAGCATTCCAATGTGGTCAGTGAGGAGAGAGATCATCCTCACAGTTATTCAGAGATCCTGTTTCTCCCATCTTGTAATACCACCATCTTCCACATATGGCCCCCATGGTCACAATAGAAGGGAGAGAGAACAGAGGAGTTTGTTGTAGATTTTAGTGCCAGGCCTAAAAATAGAATGTCTATTTCCATCCACATTCCATTGGCCAGGTCTAGTCATGTTGCCCACCTGTGACTTTTTGTGTGCACAGGAGGGTAATAGAGTGGTTTGCTGAATACAGCAGTGTCTGTGACATGAGGTTTATTATTAATAGAAAATGGCTAAGTAAACTATGGACATCTTTTCTATGGAATACTATTCAGCACTTAAAAAAGAATGAGATATATCTATGTGGATTGACATGGAAAGATCTATCAGATATTTTGTTGATTGCAAAGAATAATTTGAGAATGATACATTATAACACTGAAATTTTAAAAAAGAACAAAACAGTGCCCTATGTTTTCTATAGTGACATATTCTGTGTATGTATACAAATGTGTAGGAAAAGATCTAGAATGATACCCAAACCCAAACTATCAACAACAGTTATTTCTGAGGAGGAGAGGAACGGACCTTGATTGTTGATGGTATACAAAATGGACTTTATTTGTAACTTTAAAAATTTTTACAAGGAAAATGAATTCATGTATTATGTGTATGATTAAAAAATATATATTAAAGACATATTTGGAGATGTGTAGGTTTGTTTATTTATCTCCAAAAAGGATTTCAGATATGAGTTTAGTTTTTAACTTGTTGAGTTAAAGAATATCCAGGTTGGTGGTGGTGGTTGGGGTCTAGCAGGCAGCTAAGACATAGGTCTGGAGCTCTGGAAGAAGCTGGGGTTAGAGATGCTGATTTGAATGAACTTTATTTGAATAGGGATGAATACTGAAGCTGTAACAGTGTAAAAAATCTCGAGGCACTGGGCCATGGCAAGAGGAGACACTTGAGGCAGAATGTAAATCAACACACTGCTTCCTTCATTGAGAAAGCTTTGTTACCAAAAAATGACAGTTGAACTAATCTATGTGCTTAGTGATGTGAGTGATTTACATTCTGGGTAAGCTTCTTACCTCATTGTGGACCGGTAACTAGCACTGATAGGCACTGGTACATGGGCTATAGTTGGAGTAGCAGTGATCTATGAAAGAGAATCTAAAGATATAAGGGATTTCCATTGTGAATCTTAGGATGTGATCACATTCAGAAGAGATAGGAAGAAACAAGAAAGGAGTAATAAGACCCTACACTAATGCAGTGACAGAAACTTTCAAGAATGGAAGGAGAGTGGTCAACAGTGTCAAATGCCACAAAGAGATAAAGAATGAAAACCTTTGGAATTGACTGCGTGTGTGTGTGTGTGTGTGTGTACACGTGCATATGCATGGGTGCACACATATGCTTGCTTATGTTTGGGAAGATGTACCATGTTATTGAGTACTTATTCTGTGTCAGGAACTGTGCCATATGCTCTACCAATATTATTTCATTTCATGGGTTTACTGATGAAAGTAGAGGAGTATAGAAGAGTGGTGGAGATAGAAGCCAGGGTGCTGAAGGTTAAGGGAAGGGCAAGTAGATGGATATAGGCAGTTGTTGCAGAGAAGATAGGTGATAAAAGAAGAAAATAGAAAGTTGGGCAGAAATTTAGGGAGAAGGGAATTCTAGGGAGCTCACTTAGTGTGACTTTGGTTTCAGTAAGGTGGGAGGTAAGACTGAGTAGAGAGGGCTTGTATGAGCAGAGAAGGTATGTGACAGATACTCTGGGAAATGAGATGGGGAAGCTGAAAGCTATACCTAAAATGACTTCAGCATCATTTTATGACCTCTTTTATCAAGGCTCAGAAGTGCAGAAATCACAAATGCAGAAGGCAAGAATTACTCGTGCATTGGCAGAAGGTTAAGGTAGTTGAAAAATTGGTGTTACCAAACCCCTTAACCACTTTCTTCATCTCGAATTTACAATACCTTTTTTTTTTTTTTCAGGATCTTATTTCAAATAGACAATTGTGACAGTTGAAAATCCCTCCTCTAGATTGGGATGTCATTGATGCATTGGTAGAAAAAGCTTTGGAGGCTTCAAGCTTCCCCCACTCCCCAAATAAATCTGAAAAGAAAACAAACTCATGTAACTTAGGTCCATGGAGACTTTGTCTCTGCCACTCTGTAAGTGGCTTTAACACAGAAAGGATGGATGGCAGCCTGTCTGATCTGCAAAGAGACAGAAGATTGGGTAAGGCTCAATGTGGGGTGAAAGTATCACATAGCATAGCTTAGGGCTAAGGACAATTGAAGAGATTATACTGGGGAATGGAAGACCAAGCCTGGCTGATTAATAGCAATACAAAGATGACAGCCACTGAGCTCAGGGATCATAAAATTCCCAATAGTGTTTGCGGTGTGACTCTCAAATAATTTCTGTGCAGATCCTGTCCAGCTAATAAGTATTGGAAATTTCAAACCTTAACAGGTTCTTATCCCCATCTAAGTCCTTGAATAGATTGAAATCCACCATGCTTTCTATTTTCTTCTCCCCGTTTTTTCTTTATCCTTCTCTTTGTGTCCTTTCTTTTATAGCTTTTGTTGTATACAATTAAGTTTGTAAGGCACACAGAGAAAGCAGTTCTGGACAAAGTTGTAAGTAAAGGCAATTAATTAACTATTTCAAGATTGGACTGGGAAGTCAGTTCTGCCACTAATTGGCTGTGTAACCTTGGATGAGTGCTTTTCCTCCCTGGACTTCAGGTTCTACATCTTTGAAATGATGAGTTTGAATGAGACCAACTAGGTTTATGCACTAGAAGCAGTAAGAATTACGTTTTTTGAAAATCTAGATGCCTAGGGTCCTGTTGCATTGAGACCCAGCCTCAATATACATGGAGTAGGGCCCAGGTATCTATAGTTTTAAAAAGTGACTTAACTCAACATCACTCGGCATCAGGGAAATACAAATCAAAACTACAATGAGATACCACCTCACACTGATCAGAATGGCTAAAATTAACAACTAAGGAAACAACAGATGTTGGCCAGGATGTGGAGAAAGGGGAACCCTCTTACACTGTTGGTGGGGATGCAAACTGGTGCAGCAACTCTGTAAAACAGTATGGATGTTCCTCAAAAAGTTAAAAAGAGAACTACCCTGTGACCCAGCAATTGCTGTACTAGGTATTTATCCAAAGGATAGAAAAATAGTGATTCAAAGGGGCACCTGTGCCCCAATGTTTATAGCAGCAATGTCCACAAGAGCCAAAATATGGAAAGAGCCCAGATGTCCATTGGCAGGTGGATGGATAAAGAAGATATGGTATATATATATATATATATATATATATATATATATATATATATGATGGAATATTACTCAACCATCAAAAAGAATGAAATCTTGCTATTTGCAACAACATAGATGGAACTAGAGGGCATTATGCTAAGCCAAATAAGTCAATCAGAGAAAGACAAATATGATTTCACTCATACGTGGAATTTAAGAAACAAAACGGATGAACACAGGGGAAGGGAAGGAAAAATAAAATAAGATGAAAACAGAGAGGAGGCAAACCATAAGGGACTCTTAACTCTAGGAAACAAACTGAGGGATGCTAGAGGGGAGGTAGGTGGGGGTCGTGGGGTAATTGGGTGATGGGCATTAAGGAGGGCACTTGATGTAATGAGCTGGGTTATATATGTAGCTGATGAATATGTAACTGATGAATCACTAATGTCTACCCCTGAAACTAATAATATAGTATATGTTAACTAAATTGATTTTAAATAAAAAATTAAAAAATAAAAGTAAAAAGTGACCTAGCAGATTCCAATACATACCTCCAATAGAGAAATGCTGGCAACAGATGTTTGTTAAGGGCTTCCCAGTTGTAACAGTACATGAGGAGATGAGAGAGAGAGGGAAAGAGAGAGAGAATATCTTTAGCTCTCCTCAAAAGAAGCTATCTATTGTTTTTTTTTTACTATTCCATTTAAAAAGGTTTCTTCATTTTATTTTTTAATTAATTAATTTTATTTTATTTTTTCAGTGTTCCAAGCTTCATTGTTCATGTACCACACCCAGTGCTCCATGCAATACGTGCCCTCCTCAATACCCACCACCAGGCTCAGCCAACCCTATCTATTGTTTATAAAATTCAACATTGGGGGCCTGGGACAGTAATCTAAAATTTCTATATTTTCAGCGTACAGGTATGTTTTAAAAGACTTAGCAGATAATGCATTTAGACACTCAACTGCCTTTCCCAAATAAATAAAAGCAGGGTCTTCTTGGGGACTGAATATATAGATGTGTCAGTGACAGACCTAGCCCTGAAGGAGCTTGAGGCTTATGCCATATTTACGCCATATTTTCCTAAGTTGCTGGGAAAGGACTCCCAGAATCACTGATACTTGAGTATTAAGACTTACTGTGCTTTAAAGTGTTATTCTGCCAGAGATGTTTGCCTTTTGAGGAGACTACACCAAAGAATTGTATTTCAAATCAATGTTTATGGGAAAATTTAGGGAAAGCTTGCGTACCTGGAGATTGAAATCTAGTTTTTGGATGCCTGTGATGGTGTGGGGGGAACTAAATAATTGAGAGTATGTCGTGGAAATGGATACCTGCTATGGATATTAAGCATAGAACAAAGGGGCTTAAGGAACTGTGGGGAGAGGGGCTTAGCATAAGCCCTGTGTTGTGCATTGTTACCTCTGATGGTAGCTACTAGAGATGGGAGTTTAGGAATGTCAGTATGGATGTTTCAGGGTATAGAATTCTAAGCATGGACTTTAGTTATGGGAGAACTGAAAAGCCCATGTATCCAAGTTCCATCCTCTTTTGGAATGAATTATTGGTGAGGAAGTATTTTGTACTCATTCCACTGGAAGGAAAAGTTCATCGCAGCCATGTGGACTCACTGTTAAAGCAGAGTCTGTGTCTCCCATTAGCTCCCAAATACCCAAGGTGTGAGGTTAGGCCTGAGCTAGAACCAACAGTATGGCTTGGACATGGTTAAAAAAAAAACCCAAACACCCCCCAGGGTTGGCTGTTTGCCACTGTGGCTCTGGTGAGCAGTGAAGAGGAGATTCTCCCCTAGGGCCTTCTCATGTTGCACACAGTAGCTGCATAGTCTCTGAATGAAGAACTGGCTTACAGCTTTTTGTGATTGGAGGAGCAAGTTCTTTGCTCTAAAAAGGCAACCCTACTTTGTGCTTCTCTATAGACAGAACTGCAGTCTCTCAGCTTCCGTAATCCCCTATTTAAAATGCAGTTGCTCTGGAATCATTCCTACCTTATTATCTTCTAAAATCTCTTGAGATGCTTTTAGATGTTCTTTGAAAGTGAAGCTCTGGTTTAGGACTTTTGTGCAGTGATCCTTAGCATGGTCTCCAGACCAGCAGCATCAGCATCACCTGGGAACTTGTTAGAAACATAAATTCTCAGGCTTCACTCAGACCTAAAACTCTAGGGGTAAAACCTAGTCACCTGTTTTAGCAAGTGCTCCAGGTCCTTCTGAAGCATGCTGTAGTCTGAGAACTCCTGCTATAATGGAGGGAATTTGGGCTTTGGGGCCTGAGAAACCTGGGTTTGAATCTCATCTTTATACTATTTAGTTAACCTTGGATAATGACAACAGCTAATATTTATGAAGCAATGATGTGCTATTTACCAGATAATGTGCTAAGCACTTTCAAGAGATGTGTGAGTGTGTGTGTGTGTTTGTGTGTATAAATCTCTATGGAGTTATATATTATTTTTACCCTCACTTTAGAGATAAGGAAGCTGAGGCTCTGAAAGATTAAGTGAGTTGTCCAAGAACTCATAGTGATGGAGCTCAGCTCCAGAGTCTGAGATTTTAAACTTCTACTTAACTTGAGTCTCAGTATTCTCATTTGCAAAATGGGGGTAGTATTTTTATCTTACTTTGGAGAGTTTGGAGAAATTTAGGTCATATATCTTGGGCCAATTCTTAATATGTTGTCCCACTCGGTCCTGCTGAACTGATGCTTTTAGAAAGAACTTTCTGTAGAATCTACAGTATAGATGGTGCTTTTCCATAAAGATGTCACTGATAGTGTAACTATGGCAGCAGAGAGAGCTACAGCTATAGGAAGAACCCCAGAGGTGGCACAGAGCCTATCTCCTGCTTCACAAATTGCAGCTTTAATCCAGGCTAGGCCCCTTCCCCCTTGCCATCCCTACCTTTCACCTAGGCCTGATGGAGCTAAAGGAAGCAGCCCTCTCCATAGAAACTCCTCCCCGCAGTGATTCAGGTAGGCCCCAAGGGATCACCTTACTGGGAAACTGGCACTGTGCAGGGCTCCTCCCATCAGTGAGCTCCAGTGGGAACAAGACTGATGAAGAAGCCTCTCCCCCAAACCTACCCTGCAAGCAGTTTGGAGATCTGCACCCTGTTAGTGGAAAAGGGAGGTGATGTGGGCTTTAGAAAAAAATTCCTCTTCTCTTTTTTCATCTTCCTTCTAGCTTCTATTTGGCCTGGTGGAAAAGTATAAGATAGATTCCTTCCCATGCTTTCTATTGAAAGGTTGCCATGGAGACCAGGCCCAGCCTCTGCCTTTGGCCTGTTGGTAATCAACAAATGGCTCTGGGCTGCTTACCTCATTATTGTGGTCCTGTTGCCCAGTGACTCTCCCCATCTCAGTGTTGCACACAGTAGGTGTACAATTCATTCCTTCATTTAACCATTGCTTGTTGAGCAACTACAATGTGCCAAGAGCTTCATAGGTTCTGGAGAATCAGAGGTGAATAAAACAAATAAATGTTTGTTGAACTAAATTAAATCAAATCAGATTGAATTGCTCAGCCCTGGGCAAGACGCAGAACTAAGTACTGAAAAGGATCCCAACTGATTTTCACCATAATTTATTTCATGAATGTTTATTAAACCAACTTCCTCTGTATGAGGCACTATTCTAGCTCCTGAGGACACAGCAGTGTATGAGGCCTTCACTTTAATAGAACTTACTTTCTTAAAGAGGAAGACACACAATAAGCAAATATATAAATAAGATAATGATATTAGATGGTGATAAGTGGTATGAAGGTAACAATTTAGGAAGTGACCAATGGTGGGAGGGAGGGTTACTTTAAATGGAATGGTCAGGGAATGATATTTGACTTGAGATGAGAAAGATGGGAAGGCGCCAATCCTGAAAAGATCTATGGGAAGAACATTCCAGGCAAAGGGAACAGTATTTGCAGTCTCTAAGCTGGGAATAGTTTGGCTTGTTCAAGAAACTGAAAGAAAATCGGAGCAAGATAGAGAATTAGTTAAGAGAGGTAGGTAGGGACTGAGCCATTTAGGGCCTGCTAGGTAGGAAGTGTGGATTTTTGTTCTCATGTGGTGTGAAGTCAATGGAAAGTTGTAAGCAGTGTACATACATGATATAATTTATGTTTTCATGAGAACATTCTGGAAAGCTGTGTGCAAAATGGACTGTGCAAGGGAAAGAGTAGAATCTGGGAGACCAGTGGAATAGAGATGGCAATGTTGCATTTAATTTTTTTAAGTTGTGACTAGACAAGTATGTGTTATAAGCAACAAATTAAAAAGACTCAATATACATGCCTTGAGTTTAATTTAGTGGCTTGCAAAAGTGTCAGGCTATGTTCATTATGCTGCATCTTATCTCAGTTAACTGGGACCCTCTCAGGTTAGAGCTGAGACCAAAAAATCTCTCTAATTTACATCTCTTTTTCCTTGTGTGGATGTGTATGTGTGTGTGTGTGTGTGTGAGAGAGAGAGAGAGAGAGAGAGAGAGAGATCTCAGTGTCTTCTCATCTAGTTCCCTAAAATTAATTCTGGCCCTACCTAATTTATAAATATATATTCCAAGGAGGAAAAACAGTAAAATTGCAAAATTTAAAGTAATCACAGGAGTATGTTTATGTTTGCAGGGAAAACCCCCCCAAAACCCTGTTTATGAAATCTTGGATTTACTAACCAGATAATTAGGAGATAATTATTCACATTACACATTCCTTTTTTTTTTTCTTTCCCCAAACATTCACTAACCTGTTCTTTTAAACAGCAATTTCTCTAGTGCAGTTAAGTTTTTGTTCACAGATCATGAACCAATCTTCACTAATCATTAATTGTGTGATAGTGGGGCTAAAGGGCAGAGAAATTCAATTCAACAAACATTTATTGAAGTCTACTTTGTACAAATAAGGAAGAAGGTAGGTCCCAAGGAAACTACAAAGATAAATAAGGTTAATTCCCTGCCCTCCAGAAGCACGAAACATTGTGAAGGAAGACATCCAGTACACAGCTAGTTATAACATGAGACAGCCTAGAATAGAGGTCTGTAAGAAGTGCTATGACACATGGAAAGAGCAATTTGTTCTGACTGGCAGAGGTGGGAAAGGTTTCACAGAAATGAATTTCAATTATTCATTCACAGCCTTCATTGAGCATCCACTTTAACATAAACAAGCCATTAGGATGAAGTGTGATCAGGGCTATGAGAGGAGGAGTACAGAGGAATGGCATTGCGTCTCCCCTTGGGTAGACTTGGATGAACTTCTTGGAGGTATCATCTAAGCTAAGAGAAAAGAGTATAGGTTAACTGAGTGAGAGCTGGGGTGGAAATGGGGGACAGTGTTCTAGGCAGAGGAAGCCGTGTGTGGTAAGGCTTGGAAGTATGCACAAGGAGGGAAAGAATGAGACAGAGAGAACAGCCTGGATGAAAATAATACTTTCCTGATATTTTATTGGGTAAGCCAACATTTGAATCTGCACCAGGAGATTTTGTATAGCTGCTCCTTAGCAATCAGGTTCTTTTCCACTTTAGTCACTCTTAGTGAATCATCTTTGGTTAAGGCAAAGAAATACCCAATAACAAACAATGCAGTAACTCTACCACCATTCTTGTATTTCCAACTAGTCCTGGATAGGTTGGGAAAGAAGGGTGAGATGACCATTCTTGGGTGATTCTTTTCCCCACAGCAGCATTATGTCTAGTCATTTAGCTTCAGATAATGTCAACAGGATGCTAGAAGACAACAGCACAGAAAAAAATTTTTTCAGAGATTTGTACCCCAAACTAATCCTTGTAGATCTGCTAGAGGTGATTACTTTCATTCGATAAGGGTAAAGTAAGCTCTTTAATGGGGATTTCAGAGTTCATGGAGGTCTTATCACTTATGACATGTTGTTCCAGAGATAACAAAGACAATAAATATTTACATATTTCAAAAGCACTGCTTTATAATCACTTATTACATTTTAATACTTCAAACAATTTCCACAAGTACGTATTTCACTTCCTCAATTGGAAACAACAGAACTTTTTAAGAGCTTTTTTTTGTGAAATATAACACACATACAGAAAAATCCATGAAACACAAATGTGAAGCTTAACAAATTATTTTAAAGTAAACAACTGGTGGAGTGCCTGGGTGGCTCAGTTGGTTAAACATCTGACTCTTGATTTCAGTTCAGATCATGATCTCAGGGTGGTGAGATCAAGCTCCATGCTCAGTGGGGAGTCTGCTTGAGATTCTCTTTCCCTCTCCTTCTGCCCCTCCCCCAATGCTCTCTCTCCCTCTCTCTCAAATAAATAAATAAATCTTAAAAAATAAAAAAATAAACATCTGACTAACCCCAACCCAGTAAGCCATTGGAAATATGGATTTGGAATGACCCTTTTTATTATGTTCAAGATGAGAGTCAGCCCTGCAAAATGCATGTAAACTCTTTAATGTAATATGCAGATATTTATTTTTTGAAAAAATAATAAAAATACAAATGCTTTAAAATTGGCCTTGTCCTAAAATGTGAGGTCACACCTTGCATGAAGCAGAACTGTCTTCATGAAGTAGGAGTATATTAAGAGTTTTTTCCAGCAAGGTAGATTGGTTGCAGAATATAGAGTATTCTTATTTCCAGTATTACCTTTGGGTTCAGGATGCTCTCTGGAAGGAAAAGGTGGGGGGAGTAAGCAAGCAGCCCCATCTTCAGTGTTCTCCCAGTCACCATTTCTGGGAAGTTGCCATTCCCCCTTTCTACCTAAGACAATTCCTTGGAGAATAAGATCAATTTGTTATTTATCTGAAGAATACTGGAATTTTCCACTTATTTAATTCACTCGCTCTGTTTTTTTATTTATTTATTTTTTTGAGTACCTACTTTGTGTCTAGCTCTGTTCTAGACAGTGCTGTGGACAACTGCTCTCTACCCTTGATGAGCACACAGAAAAGACAACAGTCTATATAATCAGACTCCCAGAACGATATAGATGCCATAAACAGGGCAGTTGGGGTCCTGAGAAGCAGAGCATTATTAGGGCTTGATATTATCTGGAGGACCAAGCATTAATGGAGACAAAGTAAAAATAAATTCTGCTAGTTTTATCATATCTCTGAAGAGAATTTTGTGTTTTAGTCCATCCTCAACTTTCTATAGGAGTATTCATGTGTATGCATGTGCACATGTGTACATAGACATATCTTGAATCATATAAAACACTTGCAAAAACTCAAAATGTGCCAGGCACTAGGCATTGAGGGCATAAGATGACTAAGGCTGTGTCTCATTTGGTTCAGATCAGGCACTTCTTAAAATAGCTGGACAAGTACTTTTTAGCTTGAATCTTTACCACATGCTTCTCTTTTTCCTGGTCCCAGCCTCTTTAGGGCTCCTTTTTCTGGTTTTTCTTTTTCTCATCACTTCTTTTTACCATTTTCCCCTACCTCTTGCTTGTGCTGTTGAAAAATGAATGCAAATATCTGTAGTTCACCCCAATAGATGTCTCTGAGCTCCCCCTTGCCTGCTACAGTCGCCCCAGACTGTGTTCTGCCCTGGAGTTCCCTTCATGGCTCTAGTCTTGCAGCAGGCAGAGAGTCAGCACTGCTGATTTCCTTCTCCGTTTCATCATTGTTACAATCAAACATCCCCAGGGTATCTACAAATCCCTCTCCCATCCCTTTTTCTTCTTCCCCTCCTCCCCTCTACCCTGTTTGTTAGTTCTTCATTTCTCCACCCCTCATCTCTTTAGCATCTATAAATCTTTTATTTTTCAGTGGCAATGAGCTTCCAGGCCATTCTGTTTTTTTCTCTGGGGTTTTATCTAGTTCTTTGATTTCTGGTCTATTCTCAGCCAGATATCAAACATGATCTACCTCTGGACAGCTAAAATATATATGTGTCTGTTTTCACTGCATGGATTTCATCAGATTACATGTTTGCATGTACCTCAGAGTGCCTTCAGAGAATCAAGCCTACTCTTAATTATATGCACTACTTGAGGTTATCATTGGTACTGATAAGCTCTGAATTCTCTCTTTTTGTCTTAGAGATGTATTTAAGAATTTGTTTTTATAGTTACCTCTGTTCCTAATTCTGTTTTTCTTGGGCTGATATTAGAATGAGTTTGCATTTCCAGAGCACACATGAATTGTTGGCAAAGAGAGGGGGGGAGCCTGGTGGCTGGGAGTGGAGGTGCCTGGATTCAGCCTCTGCAATTGGGAGGAGGGGCAAACTGGGGCTCTAAATGACCACAGATAATTCACAAAATAAATGATCCACAGGCTGATAATAAAGAGGCGAATGTGCTTTAAACACTGCGGCAGACTTCAAGCCATGATGAAGTGTTTTTTGGAGCTGCTCTTGTCGCAGCTGTGAGGCTGCTTTTCATAACAGAGCAGAGCAGTACTGCAGATACTAACTGGGCTGCAGAGGCCAGACTTTGGGGAGCCCCCAGTGGGTCTAATGCACGGTGTTTAAAGGGTGGGGCAAGCCTCAGGCAATGAGAAAAAGTGGATTGAGAGTCAGAAGCCAAACGGGTAAAGGGGTCCTCAAAGCCAGGGCTTCTGGACAATTAACTTATTAACTGTAGATTCAATTTGGGGACTGGAAGGTTCAGAGATCTGGGTTCAGCCTCATCCACATGGACAAGAATTTGGAGTAGGGCCTTAGGACCAGGCTGTAGAATAAAATTTAAGAAGGAAATGGAGACAGACAGACAGATACCCTGTTGTACTGCCTGCACTAATACAGAAAATTAAGAGGAAATAGGAAAAGGGGAATACATTTTAAGGAAGTGCTATAGCTCAGAGGTTATACAAAAGCTTTGTGTTTAGCCCTAGCATTGCCAATGGGCTGCTAGTGAGGCTAATTTAGATCCCACCAAGTGGTGAGCTAAAACTGCGGATACTCATGTTTAATCAGTTTTAAGATGCATTCTATTCTTTTCTTTGAACACAGGATGGGTCTTACAGTCACTGGCATCTTACGATGGCTCTCAGCCATTTTTCATTTTGATGTTTTTGAAATTTAGATGTTACTTCCATTTGATGCCATTTTAGACTTGATTTGCACTACATGTGTTGCCTAAGTCAGGATGGCTCATGATGAGGACAGGGCTGAGCTGCAGTGACTCTAGCTGTGAAGGGTTGAGCTAATGAGGATTGCTATCCCTTTAGATTTTTGGCAACCACATCCCATTGTTGGGTGGAATAGGGGTTCTTGTCAAACCACTCATCTATATGGTTCTTACACAGGCTGGCGTGAAGGCAAAGATGACTGTACTACATTGTACAGCTGGTTCTTGGAACTCAAAGGTAGTCCCTTACATTCATTCCTGGTAAATTTCATTTTGTTTCATTCAACTCATCATTCTGTTCATCCACTCAGAAAACATTTAGTGGTATAAGTCTTGTGCTGGATGCTGTGAAACACAGACAGTGCCTGACCTCCATATATTACGAAAGGAATAGAGAATAAAATCACTGATAGATAAATGCCAAGTTAAAAGTGTGTTTATAGTTAGGTAGAAACACATAAAAGGGGTACCCAGTCTAAGCTTGGGTTTGGGAGGGATGATGCTAGAGTGATAGATTCACTTAGTCTCTTATTAGTTGTTTGATTTCTTTGTGCCTCATTTTCTTCATCAATGAAATGGAAATAATATTATCCACCAATGGAATTATAGGGGAAAAAAGAGTTAATGCATATGGAACTTATAGAATATTTCCTTGGGTGTGATAAGGGTTATGTTAGTGTTAAATAAATCAAGAAAGGGTCTTCATCAACTTAAGCTTGAACATTTGAACAGGTTATTAAAAGATAATTTTTTTAAGGCAGAACAAAATCTTCCAGGCAGTAGGAATAGGAAGAATGTGGTACATTTTGAAGACTACAACCTTTCTAAGGAGAGTATAGATTGCATGTTAGCAATGATAGGGGAGGAAGTGACAGGGAAGATGTCAAAACATGGGACTAAGCCTTGTTTGCCATGGTAATGGGTTTGGATTGGATCCTGAAAAAGAGGGAAAGGCTTTGAGGAATTTTAAGTCATAATAATCTACCCTTCAACCTATAAGGTGGTTGAATCCCACTTTACAGATCATGAAGTTGGTGCAATGAAAAATTAATAACTTGACCATAGCTATGTAGCTAGTAATAAACTGTGCTTGGATTTGAATCTAGGCTCCAGAGTGTGCATGTTTTACCACTATATCATATAACCTTTATGAGAATACAGGCAAAAGTCAGGTTTCAGGTGAAAAATGATGAACTTAATTTTTGACCTGTTCAGTTTGTGATATTCGTAAAGTATTCAATGTTCATGTCCTATAGACAATTGGATATATGGATGGGGAGTGTGAAAAAAAGAACTGAACTCGATATTTAAATCTGAAAATCAATCATGATAGGTTATAGAGTGAAAAATTAGAAATCTGATAGTGAAAACTGGGAAACCCCAAAATCTATCAGGTGGGCAGGGGAAAAGGAGTTCACAGTGTTGACTAAGAATGAACAGCAAGATAATTAGGAAGAAATTCACAGAGTGGGAAAACAATCAAAATAAAGAGAATTTCAAGAAGAAAGATGTAGTCAAAAGAGTCAAATGTTGTAGGGAGTTCCAATAAATCAAAGATATAAAATGATTATTTGGGATTATGGGGCTACTACTTCCAGTAAGATGGGGTAAACATACTTTTCCTTATTTCTCCCACCAAATATAGCAAAACCCCCTGGTTATTATTTATAGAACAAAAATAAAACTCTACAAGGTGGAGAGAAACAGATCGTTAGAGACTTTGGACCCCAATGAATGACAGAGGTGAGGCCTCCAGGGTTACTCTGTGCTTCATATATCTCAGATTGGTTGTTGGAGAAGACAGCAACAATAGACACAGAGCCCCATCTCCCCCTCCCAAAAAAACCCTAGTAAAGCCTGCTGTCTCCAGCAGACTGGGACAAGGGAAAAGTAGCAAGGCAGAAAACTCCAATTAAGCACCACAGAAATATCTGCGGCCCTACCCCATCACTGTCAGCAAAGACCAAATAGGGAAGCTAGACTTGTACCCTGTAACAAGGTACCCAGTCTTTCACTATCCCCTGCCAAAGAGATGTCAGAGAACGCTGAGTAGATAGCTAGGATTTTTATCCTCACCAAGAGGTAACAAGACCCCTCTTTCAAAGGGGTCAGTGAAAATCACATGGAGAACTTGAATTTTCATTTCCACCTGGTGGTACTGAGGAAACCCACACTCTACTTGCTGGAGTGATGTCAAGGAAAGCCTTGTGGAGACTTGAGACTTTCAACAATGCTCTCCCTGAATATCACTAGAGGTCTATGGAGAACCTGGATTTCAATTCCAGCATGGCAGTAATGAGGTAGCACCCACTCTTCCATACCATAGTGGTATCAGAGGAGAGCTGTAAAACAAAATATTTAAATAAGATCCAGTCTCATAACCCAATACCCCAAATGTCCAGTTTTCAGTAAAGAATGACTCATCATACGAAGAACTAGGATGATCTCAACTTGCATGAAAAAGACTATCAGCAAACTCTAATAAGATGACACAGACGTTAGAACTATCGAAAAATTTTTAAGTAGCTATCATAAAAGTGTTTCAATGAACAGTTACAAACATGCTTGAAACAAATGAAAAAATAGAAATTTTTGGGAAAGAAATGGAAATTCTCAGCAAAGAAATGCACGATACAAAAAACAACCAAATGGAGATTTTAGAACTGAAAAATACAATAATCAAATACAAAAACTCAATGGATGGGCTCCGTATCAGAATAGAGGAAGGAGAGGAAAGAATCCGTAGACTTGAAAATAGAGCAATAGAAAATACCCAGTGTGAGTAATAATAGACTGAAAAAAATTTTAAAAGCCTCACTAATTTCCATGCCATTGGAGTTCCAGAAGGAGAGGGGGAAAAAAGGGTGGGACTGGAAAAGTATTTGGAGAAAAAAATGGCTGAAATTTCCCCTAATTTGGCAAAAACCATAAACCCGTAGATTCGAGATGCTAAGTGAACTTAAAAACATAATAAAAGAAATGCATGCCAAGACACATTATAGTCAAACTTCTGAAAACTAAAGACAAAGTAAAGCAATCTTTAAAGCAGCTAGGAAAAGAATGTATTTCCTAAAGGGGGAAAAAACCAATTAGAATGATAGTGAATTTCTCAAAAACAAACAAACAAAAACCTATGGAGGCTGGATGGAAAAGGCATGAGATTTTTTTTTTTTTTAAGAGCTGAAAGAAAACAATTGTTGTATCAGAATTCTATAGCTAGTGAAAATGTCCTTTAGATATGATGGTGAAATCAAGACATTTTTAAAAGAATGAAACTAAGAGAATTTGTGGCTAGCAGACCTATTTAAAAAATGGCAAAAGAATTTCTCAAAACAGAAAGGAAATTATAAAATAAGGGATCTTAGAACATCAGGAATAAAGAACAGCAGAAAGAGCAAAAATATGAGTAAATACAATATGCTTTTGGTTATGGACTGAATTATGTCCCCCCCAAATTCATACGTTGAGATCTTAAGCCCCAGGTCCTCAGAATGTGACTGTATTTAAAGATAGAGCCTTTAAAGAGGTGATTAAAGTAAAATGAGGTCATATGGGTGGACACTGATCCAATATGACTGGTGTCCTTACAAGAAGAGGAGATTAGGACACAGATATGCAGACACACAAAGGAAAGACCATGTGAAGGCACGGAGAGAAGATCATCATCTGTAAGCCAAGCAGTGAGGCCTCAGAAGAACTCAAACCTGAAATTGTTGTGATTTTAGACTTTTAGCCTGCAGAACTGTGAGAGTATAAATTTCTGTTTAAAATACGCAATCTGTGGTGTTTTGTTATCGCGGCCCTAGTAACACGCTTTCTTTCTCACGAGTTTATAAATTGTTTGGTGGCTAAAGAAAAATGAGAACACTGATGTTGTTCTCAGTGTACATAGAGAAAATATTTAGGACAATTGTACTGTAAATAGAGGAGAACAAAAGAACATAAAGGGAAGTAAAGTTTCTACACTTTAACTGGAAAAATGTTAACACCAGTAAAATGTGATAAGTTATGTATGTATACTGGAGTACTAAACATGCTATGAAGCTCTAAAATGCTATACAAAAAGATTAATTAAAGACTAAACTAGGGGATTGGGGTAGGGGGAGAAAAAAATAAAAACTAAACTAAACTAAAAATATTCAAGTAACCTACAGGGAGGCTAGGGGAAAAATGGAAAACCAAAAAACAAACAGACAAACAAAAAAACCTCAGAACAACAGAAAAACAGATTTGTTAAAAATAAAATCATGGGCTTAAATCCTAACCTATCAATAATTACATTAAGTGCAAATTGTCTAAATACATCAATTCAAAGACAGATTGGTAGAGTAAATTTTTGTAAAAAAAAATGACCAAGCTTAATGCTGTCTATAAGAAACTTATTTAAAATATAATGATATATATAAGATGAAAGTAAAAGTATGGAAAAAGATATACCATGCAAACATTAATAAAAAGAAAGCAGGAGTGACTAAGTTAATTTTAGATAAAGTAAATTTCAGAGCAAAGAAATTCACGAGACAAAGGAATATTACATAATGATAAAAGGGTCAATCTACCAAGAAGACATGAGAATCCTAAATGTGCATTAACAAACCAATAGAGCTACAAAATATGTAAAGCAAAAATTGACAGAACTAAAAGGAGAATGTGAAGCAAAGCTTGATTAAGCTGAAAGGAGAAATAAGACAAATCCAGAATTAAAGTTGGAGACTTCAATGCCCCTATCTTAGCAATTAAAAGAAAAACTTGTCAGAACATCAGCAAGGATATAGGAGAATTGAGCAACACCATCAACCAACTGGATCTAATTGATGTTTATAGAGGACTTCACCCCAAAACATCGGCATACATATTCTTTTCATGTGCTCAAAGATCACATACCAAGAGAGCCCATAGCCTGGGCTACAGCAAACCTCAACAGATTTAAAAGAAGTGAAATTTTACAAAATGTGTTCTATGATTGCAATAAAATCAAACTAGAAATCTCTAACAGAGTGACAAGTGGTGTTTATTTCAGGGATGCAAGTTTGCTTTAATATTTGAAAATCAATCAATGTCATCTACCACATTAAGTGGCTTACAGAACAACACCAAAAAAATGATTGCATCAATTGATGCTGAAATGCATTTGACAAAATTCAACATTCATTAGTGGTAACAACTCTTAGCAAACTAAGAATAGGAGACATTCTCAAGTTGATAAAGAACATATACAAAAAACCTACAACTAACATCATACTTAACAGATAAAGACTGAATGTTCTCCTAAGATCTAAAACAAGCAAGGATATCCATTCTCACCATGACTATTCAACAGAGTACTGGAAATTTAGCCAGTTCAATGAGGAAATAAAAGGCACACAGGTAAAGAAGAAATAAAACTGTTTCTATTTGCAGAGGACATGATTGTCTATATATAAAATCCCAAGATAGCTGCAAAAAACTCATGGAACTAATGAGTGAGTTCAGCAAAGTCACGAGATATGATATCAAGCACAAAAGTCAATTGTATTTCTATATACTAGCAAGGAGCATATGGAAACCAAAATTTAAAATACAATGCTATTTATAAAATCACTCAAAAATGAAAATTGAACATTTAGGTGAATACCTAACATAACATATATGAAATTTGTATGTTGAAATTACAGAATGCGAATTAAAGAATTTAAAGAAGATTTAAATAAATGAAAATACATACAGTGTCCATGGATTGGAAGATTCAACATAGTAAAGATGACAATTATCCCCAAAGGGTTATGTAGGTTTAATGTAGCCCTATCAAAATCCCAGCAAGATTGTTTATAGATATTAGAAAAATTTATTATAAAATGTGTATGGAAATGCACAGGCTGTAGAATAGTTTTTAAAGGGATGAATTGGAGGAAATCGGAGGGGTGAAGAACCATGAGAGACTGTGAACTCAGAACAAGGGACTGAGGGTTTTGGAGGGGAGGGGGTGGGGGGATGGGCGAGCCTGGTGGTGGGTATTGAGGAGGGCACGTATTGCATGGAGCACTGGGTGTGGTACATAAACAATGAATCTTGTAACACTGAAAAAATAAAATAAA
>CM052901.1:64861122-64886533 GCA_028534135.1 Potos flavus | reverse complement strand
TGGAGGAAATCGGAGGGGTGAAGAACCATGAGAGACTGTGAACTCAGAACAAGGGACTGAGGGTTTTGGAGGGGAGGGGGTGGGGGGATGGGCGAGCCTGGTGGTGGGTATTGAGGAGGGCACGTATTGCATGGAGCACTGGGTGTGGTACATAAACAATGAATCTTGTAACACTGAAAAAATAAAATAAAAGTATTTGAGAAAAAAATATTTTGATTACAGTGGTTGTTACAGGAATCCACTTGTATGATAAAACCAATGTCAATTTTCTGATTTGATATTTATTAAATAAAGTGTAATCACTGGGAGAAACTGGGTGAAGGATACATGGAGCCACTCCTGAACTAACTTTGCCATTTCCTGTGAATCAAATTATTTCAAAATAAGTTAAACAACTTTTGAAAAAAAAATGACTGTGTCCAAGTAATCACTGGAGACCTACAAAAGGACCATTTTAGTAGAGAGGGAAATGTGAAAGGTACAGAAGAGAGAGAAGATAATGGAGCAAGATTCTTGAGGAAGAAGAGTATGAGATTAAGAGCACAGATGGAGGGTTGCCTGGGTGGCTCAGTTGGTTAAGCATCTGACTTTGGCTCAGGTCATGATATCAAGTTCCTGGGATAAAGCCCGGTGTTGAGCTCCCCACTCAACTGGGAGTCTGCTTGTCCTTCTCCCTCTGCCCATCCCCCACCCTGCTCCTCCTCTCTCTTTCAAATAAATGAATAGAATCTTTTTTAAAAAGAGCACAGATAGAGGAATAAACCTTAATTAGAAGGAGACACCTCTTTCTCTGAGGCATGAGAGGTCAAGTTAGGGTAGTTTCCAGTGCAGATAAGTTTCTAGGTACAGGAATAAAGTTGGGAGACTTCCTGTCCCGATTATCTCTGCTTTCTTAGTGAACTAGGAGGTAAGCTCATCTACTGTACGTGTTGAGAGATATGGTGGGTGGGTAGGGAACTTGAGAGGCTTGGTGAAAGTTTCTCATAGCCACTGAGAGTATTGGGAAAGAAACTTGGTTAGGATCAGATAGTAGGATTATCTGACTGCTTGAAGATCAAGCTAAGGTTGGATATCAAGATTTTATACTGGTAGTTATCCACATGCTTGTGTGATTTTTCTCTAGTCATACTTAGCTTAAGATAGGTGGAGAAAGGGCAGGTGACCCACAAAAGATTTTGGTTTTTAAGGTGCAGTGGAGGGACAAGATGGAAAGGGAGTAGCAGAGAGAGGATAGGGAAGAGATGAAGTTATTGCTTAAGGGGTCTATGCTGGCTAAAGAAAGTAACTTAAGGTCTCAATGAGATTAAAAAATTGATGTCATAGGAGTAAGGGAGTGAGAGACTTAGAAGGATAGGAAGGTGTAATTAGACAGTAGGATAGTAGAGTTCAAAATTTCAGAAATAGAGCAGTTTCAAGCACCAAAAAAGTCCAAGGTGTGGTTGTAGTTGAAGTAGAAAAGAGAAGTTCACCAGAAAGAAACTGTGAGAGCATGGGGTTGAATGGGTTAGTGACCACTGAAGTCCCCAAAGGATGACAGCGAAGCTTATATGAGAGGAGAGGTTAGGGATGGGTTCCAAAGTCTTCAATGAATGTGGAAGAATGACCAAGAGGTTTTTACATGGTATTGACCACCTGCTGAAGTTATGAGCCTCAGAAGAGGAAGGTTTTTACATCAGGAGTAATTCTTTGGAAGCAGCGTGGAGAATTAGAGAGAGAGTTGGTACTGTTGCCTGATTATGGCACACTTCAAAAGGACTTAAGGAGATGTGGTGTTCTTAGATGAGTTTCATTTGTGCATTTGTTCATTTATTCATTCAATAAATATAGATCAGGGACCATATACCCTAGTCTGCCTGGTGACAGTCCTGGATTTTGCATATTTTGCTGACATAATTATTAAAAATGTCCCCTGTCTCTTTCAAAATGTTCCAATCTGGGTGATAAATTATATGGTCATTCTAGTTAGAGAGCATTTATGACCTGGTTGAGAAGAAAGATTTTTGTAGCTCCTTATTCTGTTTTCCATCATATTTGATATCTTGTTATTTGCATTCTTGGGAATGGTCATTCACCCTGTTGGGAATCCATCAAATTCTACTATCAACCAGCCTCATTTCTTCAGCTGTTGAAAAAGAATATCAGGAGAGACTACCTGGCACTCAGATATGTCCTGCTTACAGCATTTCCCTGAGTTAGTAATCCCATAAATAGGGAAAATAAAGTTAGCTTGCCATGGCTAACACTTGGTGAGTTCTGCTATGCTTTTTCTTTCTTTTTTTAAATGATGTGTTTTTAAACCAGTCCCTTAACTATACATTTAGGAATATGGACCTGGGTTAGCATCAAACACACTGGCTAATAGTTTTGCAGAATCCCTTTTTCTCCATTGTTTTGAAAGTCAAAATTATATTTGCCAATTTTCAGTATTTGGAATTTCTTCCAGACTTTGTTCTCTCTTACCATCTCCCACAAAAAAAAAACCTTTAGTTTCCCCCGTTTCTTACCTCATGATATATTTAATGTTTGCAACCCACAATTTAACACTAAGTTGATATTAAAAAACTTCCATATTTTGCTTTCTTGCCTTGGGGATTTTGTACATGCTATATCCTTTGACAAGAATATCTTTCTGTCCCCTTCTTCACTCTCTCTTTTTGCCTTGTTAATTCCTACCTGCTCTTCAGTCCTTACCGTAGCCATTACCTCCTCTCAGAAGTCTTTTCAGCATCCAGGAGGCATAATATTGTCCCCTCCTCTATGTTCCTATAGTACTGTACGTTTCACTCCAAAGTAACCCTATTCTATGACTATAATTGTGTTTACTTGTCTGTGTCTCTTAACAGTCTGTGAGCTCCATGAAGCCAGGGACTGGGTTTTGTTCCTAAGTGGATCTCTAGTACCTTGTATGTACAGCGCTTGCCACACAGTAGACACCTAATAAATATATGTTAAATGAATGAGTGAACCAAAATTTCTAAATCAAGTGGTTTAAGATGTTGATTTGCAACTATGAATATGGTGTTGAATATTTTAAATGAGAACCGACCTGGAAAATCTAGGGCTTTCAGTAGCCAAATTCATTTGCTAGATCTGTTTTCTCCATCCACATGGAATTCTCCTTTGAGAAATCAAATTAAGAATCATTCTTCACTTATTTCTCACAGCCTCGCATAGTATGGAATACATAGAAGCATCTCAAAATGTACTTTTCAATTTATAGATGATGCTAGAGCATCATTGTAGCTGCATGTTATTTGATGCTGTTTCCATTTAATTAATTCAGATAATGAGATGAAGAGCCCATTTCTCTCTTGCTATTTCTCTAGCCTTTCTTACAGGCATTTTTCTCTTTTATTATCCATTTTAGGATCTATTTACTTTCTGAATCCTAGAGATGGGGTGGGGTGAAGGGTTGCATTGGGTTCCAGTGTCTCTTTGTCCCAATTCTCCTCAGTTCTGGACCCATACAGATGGCACCAGTGACCAATTGTATGGAGATGAAGTTCCTGGTCTAAAAGCTCAGGTCCCACAGTAATTCACTGGGCAAATGCTTTTGCTTTCTGAGCCACAGTGTCTTTATCTGTCAAGGGGGAGGATTCAATTAGCTGATTCCTTAGTTCTAAAATTTATCTGATTCTTTCCGTTGTAAGCTTTATTTCTAACCCCACAATATGCAGCTGTCCCTGGGGCCTCCAACTTACATCAAATTCTGTCACGCCTCAGATTTGAATCATAGCAAATAGATCCCTGGGAATCATCCCAATGTATGAATTATTAATGTTCCCACCACACAGTCTCTGTGTGAATATGTACTTATATCACTGGGTATCTAATCCTGACAACAAATCATCATTTGAATGGTTTACTAATGTTGTCTCTTCCCCTCAGTGATTCTGCATGTGTCTTCCTTTCACCTTGAGGATTATGCAATTCTTTCTTCTCCCGTGAGGCCCTGACACTAAACAGCACAGAGAATGTCAACATCTGAGTCCCACCTTTAATGTGTTTTTCTTACTCCCTTACATATTGTTGCATTTTTTCTTCCATTCTCTGTCCTCCACCACCCCCAACTCAAAGTCATTCCCACCTCCAGGAGCTTGTCTTTTGCCCTCCCCACTCCATAGCTCCAGCAGCTGTAGCCACAGTTCTGCTCAATGAGGTTCTTTTTTTTTTTTTTTTTTTTTTTTTTAGATTTTATTTGTTTATTTGAGAGAGAGAGCAAGAGAGTGAGGGTAGGAGAGAGAGAGAGCCAGAGGAGGAGCAGAGGGAGAGGGACAAGCAGACTCTGTGCTGAGTGTGGAGCCTGATCTCAGGACCCCGAGATCATTACCTGAGCCCAAATCAAGAGTCGGACGCCTAACCAACTGAGCTACCCAGGCGCCTCTCAGTGAGGTTCTTAATATGCTCACTGATCTGGTTATTTCCCAAAGAAAACACCCTTCCATATATCTCAGCTCTGTGCTGTGGGGCTTGATTAGCAGCTGTTGCATCCTTCACCTTCTCTCTTCTGTTGGCTATTTAGTATTCCCTTCACTCTCACCCTTCCATACCTGTCTCTTATCTCCCTTCCTCTATCTCTCCCTTTTCCCTCTTTTCTTTCCCACAATAGTTGCTGCAAGCTTGGTTTCAGCCAATACTTTTCTCTGTCTACAGGTTGGAGAAGCCCTTTATTCTCTCAGACATCCTCTGAGCTAACTACCCTTTATCATCTCTACTGGGGGTGGGTGCCACAACATTGATTTAATTAAAGGTATAATAAAATCAAGCTGCAGAAAACACTTAGAATGGTAATTCTCTGGCTTGTTACAAACCACTCTCTCTACTGCCTTGTAGATTGGAAACTTGGGGGTGGGGGATCGAGTATATGCTTCATTTCTTATTCATGATAGAACTGGGAGGTGCCTGCTTCAATTAGTGTATGCCTTTCTGTAAGCAGAAGTATTCCAGCCAGCTCAGTGGGGATTCTGGCATGATAAACTTGATTCTGAATATGTGGGGGAACCTGAGTTGAATGTCTTTGAGTGGCATGCAGAGTGAGGTACTGGCATGTCAGATAGAAGTGTCTTTAGGAGACAGAATTTGGACCAGGTTCTTGTCTGCTTTATTTGGCCATCATCCATTAAAACCAACTAACAAAACATTACTAAAACTCAGTCACCAAACTGACATGACAAATGTTTCTCAAAAAACAAGGCAACAAAAGGTAAGCAAAGTGAAAGGTAAGTTGGATAGTAAGGGGTAAGGAGAGACAATTATTTTGACAACCCCTATTAGGACAAATCAACAAATTTCTTGCTGGAAGAACAGCAAGTTCTCAAAGTTCTCATGGGGATTGCTTAGGTCTAGTATATTCTTATATTCCTTACCCTGGGTCCCTGCAGTTCAAAACTAGGAAATGTCATACCACTCCTCCCCTAGACTGTGCTCTACCCCTTAACAAAGAGGACATAGGAGACTAAATAAGTTCAAATTTCCTTAAAAGGGACACCCTATCATGAGTAAACTCTGGCATTTCTCTTTGGCCTGGTACTTATCCTGAGTGGTACATAGGGCAAACTGAGGAGAAATTTAATGCTCTAACACCAATCATTGTGTATTTCTAAGATGAGATTAAAGGGGTTTAGTTATGGGGAATCTTCGAAAAGATGGACTCTGCGCTTGTTAGATTCAGGGACAAGGTGAGGAAGTGGATTGTGACCTCTATGCCCCTAGGCTGCCACACACCCACCCCTCTGACTTTGGGGTAAAGCAGGGGAAGAAAATGAGATAGTAAGAAATGCTGATTTCCTCTGCTGACACCAAATCTCTCTTCCTACTTGCTATCACACACCCCCCATCAATCACCTTCACAGGAAGAATTTGTGCTAATGGCCTCGTAGAACTGGGAAGGCAAATGCCTCCTTCTAGCCAACAAGGCCTAACATAATGCAAGCAGCCTAATGTACTTAGTTTAAGAGACTGATGACTTGTGTTTGAATTCTGGTTCCATCATTTTCTTTACTATGTGACTGAGGGAAAATTGCTTAGCTTCCTTATGTCTCATTGTCATTATCAGTAAAATAATATGGTAATACTAATGCCTACTTCATTGAGGGTGCTGAAAGAATTAAATAACTTAATGAATGTAACACACTAAGAAACATGCTTTGTAATTAATAAGTTCTATATGAGAGTTTGTTACCAATATTCATGGAAAGAGCACTAAAACAAGTCCAACTGATCTTTACCATTTATAACTCACTTCACCTTCTTGTCCTCAGCATTATTACCATAGAATGGGAGGAAAGCCTCATTTCACATTATTACTTTGGAGACTAAATGAAATAACATACATCAAACTTCAGGTACCTAAGAGGCATTCAATACCTGGGGAATTTTTTTTTATTCTCCCATCTTTTACTTACAAAGAACCTATGCTTTAAGCCCTGGCAAATCCCATGCCCTTAAGCCTCAAGATCCTTTCCCTAACTTGCTTTCACTAAGAATTCTAAAATCAAGTGATCTCTGCCAACTCTATTCCATTTCCATTATTTATTTAGGTAATGGTATTATTACTGCTATTTATTATGCATCCACTTATTGAAATGGTACTGTAGTGGTTGCTGAATGGGGCTATGCCACCTTCTCTGAGAAACCTTCCCCAACACCCTCCCCCTGCACATCCCCCCTCCCCAGTTAGTTCTTTTCTCTGTGCTCCCTCAGAGCTCTATGCATGCTTTTACCTCTATTATAGTTTGTTGAATGAGTGAGTGATGAAATAAAGAAAGACAAAAAGAAGCTTATCTCAGGTTCCAGAATATGCAGACATCACCCTGCCACTAATGACTAATGGAATTGATGATCAAGCCACACTACCTTGCCTAATTTCATCCATAAACATGATTCATGTCTGTTTCTGTTTGATTTTCAAGGTGAAATTGTGGATTAAGTTGGAAGCCAATTCTTATTAAATAGATATTTATGATACCTATTCCTTGCCAGGCACTATACTACTAGGCACACTGGAACTATAAAGATAAATAAGACATGGTTGTTCCCTTCAATTAGCTCAGAATCAAGCTGGGGAGCTGAGAGAAGCATTTGAAGAGAAGCCTAAGGACATCAGTCAGTGGAATGTTGTGGGTAAGAATATGGTCTTGGGGATTACGTGGCTTGGATTGGAACTCTGTCTCCTTGACTTACTACCCATGAACAAATTACTTAGCCTTGCTGAGCCTCAATTTTCTCATCTGTTCAATGAAGCTGTTAATAAAAGTACTTAACTCTGGGCTTCTTGGGAGGATTAAATGAAATCATGTATTAGCTGATACCTAGGTACACATTAGGCATTCATTGTTAGTCACTAGTGGTGATGTCAAGGGTTTAATGTAGACACTGAGAATTCCAGAGCTGAGAGGCAAAGAGATTGGCATGAGCTGGAGATCAAGTCAGTGGGGCTCCATTATGCAAGGCAGATTTTCACTTAGGCCTTGATTAAGAGAGGGGGTAAAAAAATGGGAAAAGGCATTCTAAGCAAGGGACATAGCATGTGCAAAGGTGTGCAGCGGCAAGGTACATTTGAGGACCAGTGAATATACTAGTCTGAAGGAGGCAGTCTATGTAAGATAGAATTGGACAATAAAGGAAGGGGAAGAAAACTCTAGGGAAAAAAAAGTATATTCAGACCAAGCTCAAATTCTGGATCCACCACTTCTAGCAATAAGATTTTAGACAAGTTACTCTGTATTCTAGTTTCTTCATCTTTAAAATTAACTTTCCCCAGCTTTTTCCAATCTTGCTCCATCCCAATTCAGTCTTTCTAGAAGGCATTGTTTGAAGGATTTTATGTGAAATAACCCATTTAATACTCACAATGACCCTATCAAGCTATTATTATTCTCTTTTTGTAAGTGAAGAAACTGAAACAGAGAGGTTATATAACTTAATGAATGTCACACAGTAAGTGATAGAGACATAATTTGAACATAAGCAGTTGTTTTGTTGTTGTTGTTTTTTTTTAATTTGGAAGCCAAGGGAAAGCAAGCAAAATATCAATGTATTGAAAGAAAGAAGCTTACAAATCATGGTTGTCTTACCTTAAGTTTAGGCCTAGTTTGTCTTGGTTGATAAAACTAATTACCTGTCCCTTAGCTAAATGAATAACAATAATAGTACCCTTTATTTAGCAGCAAAATCCTATGAGTTAGGTGCTGGATTTAGGTCTCTATACACATATTTTCTTGTCACAGAAACCCTACGAGGTAGGTACTGTTACTCTTCCCATTTTACAGAAGGGGAAACAGAGACAAAGAGTTAATTCATTTATGCAAGGCTAAGATGCAAGAACTGAGATTTGAATTGAAGCAGCCTGGTTCCAGATACTGTTAACTTAGTCAGGAGACAAGATAGTTAAAAACAGAGGGGTTGGGCTTTAGGGGTACCTTTGAAAACAAAACAAAACAAAACAAAACAAAACAAAACAAAACCAATATGAATGATGACAAAACTGGTTTCTTGTTCAGTATGATTGGTCTGGTTTCTTTTTTTAAATAAAGATTTTATTTATTTATTTGACAGAGAGAGAGACAGGGAGAGAGGAAACACAAGCAGGGGGAGTGTGAGAGGGAGAAGCAGGCTTCCTGCTGAGCAGGGAGCCCGATGCGGGGCTCGATCCCAGGACCCTGGGATCACGACCTGAGCCGAAGGCAGACACTTAACTGATTGAGCCATCCAGGGGCCCCTGTTCTGGCTTCATAGTTAATTTTACTTTCCAGATTACATATGTGACATTCCTATGTCCATATACCTGGGGACCTTTTAATATGTGTCTTCCATGTCAAAACAGGCTTATAGGAGACTACCATGTAGGAGGGGTCATCTCTACATGAGATTGGAAGCTACAAGGAATCAGCTCATAGTTCCAATACAGGCCCCTGTCTGGCACCTCTTTCATACCCACACATTAGGGCCATTGTAAATTGGAGTGGTAGGTTGAAGGCTTTGAAATGTGTATATTGTGGTATTTGGTTCTTACTCTAGTGTAACTGCCTGTCATGTCAGCTCTATAAAGACACCTTGCCAATGCTCAGTTTATGTCTTATCTTTATAAGAATAAAGGAAAAGATATCCACTACCTTTCCTCTTATTGTTAGAATAATTAGGAAAAATAGTTTAGGGTGGTTTGAGGTTCATATTCATCCAAGAACCTCAAAGTCTGGCTATTTGCATTGCATAGGTACTATTCTGTTATATTCTCTTTAAGAAACTTGAAAAGACACACAACCCATCGAAGAGCAAATAAATAAAATCTTATGTTTGTTAACTAGTAACCTCAGGAAAGCTGATAAATTTCTTTTGGTCCACTTTGTATTTAGTCTCTGATGTTTGAACCATACTCAGGGGCCTTTGACCCTGATTAGATAAATCATACAGGCGCTTTTCTCAGTGACGTGAGTTATAAGACTTGCTACAAAGTTGTGAATTGGTTACATCATTTGTTTCCAGCAAATGATTTTAGTTATGAAGTCCATTATCATTTGGATCCCTTGAGTAGAAGCTATATTTCTTTTAACTATATTAAGAAATACATTTCTGTTCTATTTTGCTAATACACTAATTTGCTCATATGTGGAAAAAAACAGTATTCTTATTCATTTGAGAACACTGAGAGATTATATCTGTAAAAGTCATCATGGCTTCATTCCTCTCTTTGCAGGATTTCCAGTATTTCTGAGAAAAGGGGAGAAAAAGGTTGGGGGAACACTGGTCCAAGCAGAAACAAAAATGTATCTTTAGAAGCATTTCCCTAAATGGAGCCTACTCAATGCATTTTTAGAAACCATTGAGTATCTCCTGGAGACAAGAGGAAATATAATCCCTTGCCTCAAGGAGTTTACAATCTATGGTAGTTGGGAAGAACAAGATATTCCCTCTGAGAACGACTTTCAAGTTAATGTTAGATAATTCTGGGAGGAAGACAATATAAACTGAGAGTTCCTTCATACTCAAACTTGAGAGACTCTCTGAGAGACCTCAATATGTACTCCCCTTTAATAGAATATAAGTTCAAGAAAATTTCCCAAAACTGGTAAACCTGTCAATTTCTCACACATGTTGTTTCAGATAGCTTCCCACTAATGCTCCAGTGATCTTCATTTTTCAATGGTCTTCCAAATTTTCTTATTACATGATATAGACTGCTTTGGTTAGGTGCCTGGAATAATCTGTTTTTTCAACAAATATTTGTTGAGTACCAACTATTTCAGGAGCTGCTCTAGGCATTGGGAATATAGCAGTGAAAAAAAAACCGGATCAAAATCGCTGCTTTTGTAAGGCTTATATTCCACTGGGGCTGTATTAATAATCCTCACCATCACTGTATAGCAGCATTTTGTGCAAGAATGCACACCACAGGTATTTGCTCAGAGGAGACCTTTGAGCAGAGACCTGAATGATGTGAGAGAGTAAGTTGGGGGAAGAGTTTTCCAGGCAGAATAACAGCAAGTACCAAAGCTCTTGCACAGGAGTATTTGAGGAGCAGATTAGTGGAATAGTAAGGAGGCTAGTATGGTTGAAGTGCAAGGGAGCAAGGAGTTTGGATTCAAATTTCTTTTGAGCACCCCCTGTATGTCTTTCACTTTGCTAAGCATCAGGGATACAATGGAAAGCAAAACAAATATAGTTCCTGCCCCCTGGAGCTTACAGTCTAGTGAAGGAAATAGACATTAATTAAATAACCACACAGGCAATCTTAAGGTCCAACTTTGAAAAGTTCTGAGAAGGAAAACTCCCACATGCTGTGAAAGAATAATATGAAGGCCTAATTTAGACTGGCAGATCAAGTAAGGCTTCTCAGGGGAATTGCTCTGTAGTAGAGATCTGAAGAATGAATAAGAGTTAAGTAGGTGAAGAGTGAAAAAAAGGAAATACACTTCAGACTGAGGGAACAGTGTGTCCAAAATCTCTATGGCAGTAGAGACTTGGGAAAGAAAAAAGGCTGAAAGAAGGCTAGTATGGCTGACTGTAGAAAGTAGGGGGTGCATGCTTTGAGGCGTGATTGGAGATATAGTAGGGAACAAACTGTAAAAGGCCATGTTAAGAAGTTCTGTTTTCTAAAAGCAATGAGAAACCACTGAGGAGTTTAAAGTGTGTGTAGCACAATCAGATTGGTTTTCTATAAAAGTCACTGACTACAGTGTGGAGTGGATTGATTGAGGGTGACAAATATAGATGCAGGAGGATATTGAGGTTGTCCAGGTGAGAGATGTTGATGGCTTGCACTATGGAGGTAGCAGAGGAAGCTAGTATGGCAGCAGAGAAGTGGGTGAATTCTGGATATGTTTGTGGGGTAGAGCTTACAGGATTTGCTGATGACTTAAATGTGGGAATGAAAAGGTAGTGTGTGTCAAGGAAAATTTGCCAGGGTTTTACCTGGTGCAGATGGGTGCATGTGGGGTCATTCACTGAGATTAAGAGTACAGTAAAGGGATAGACCATAACTTGGAGGGGATGGTGACGATTTCCATACACACATATGCAGAGCTGTGCATTGTTCTGTGTTCAAGTTGGTTGATAGTGCTAACATAGGAGTTCATATGAATTCTGTATACTTCTATTACTTGCTGTAAAAAACCCTCACACATCCCTATAATCTGGTTCAGTTCAACATTTTTTCATCCAAGCTATTCACTCCAGCAATAACCATTAAATATACCCTGTGCAATTCCTGCTTTAATGCCCCAGACCCTGCTGTTTCACCTGCTTAGGATGCTTTCTTGACTCATCTGTAAAACCAATCCCAGAATCTTTAACACAGAGGGCTCGTTCCATCTGAATTTTAATGACATTTATTGTCTGCAACACTTAACTGACATTTATCAATCACAAACAGGCCATTGCAAAGTTCATTTGTATGTCAGTTGTCTGAATTACAGAATTAATTTTCCTATAGAAAATCTTTTATAAACAAATCAGTATCTTTTTTTTTAAGGAACATTTTATGTTTTTTTTTAAGATTTTATTTATTTATTTGACAGAGAGAGAGAGAGGTCACAAGTAGGCAGAGAAGCAGGCAGAGACAGGGGGAAGCAGGCTCCCCACCGAGCAGAGAACCCGATGTGGGGCTCGATCCCAGGACCCTGAGATCACGACCTGAGCCAAAGGCAGAGGCTTTAACCCGCTGAGCCACCCAGGTGCCCCAACAAATCAGTATCTTGAAGAGATTATTTGTACTCCCATCTTCGTAGCAGCATTAGTCACAATAGCCAATGTCTGAAAATAAATTAAATGTTAGTCAAAGGATGAATGGATGAAGATAATGCGATATATATAGAAATATTATTCAGCCACAAAGAAGAAGAAAATCCTGCCATTTGTTACAATATGGATGGATCTTGGGGATATTATGCATAAGTCAGATAGAGAAAGACAATGTATGGTATTGCCTATATGTCAAATCTAAAAAAAATGATTGAACTCATAAAAACAGTAGAATGGTGGTTACCAGGGGTAAGGGGTGGGGAGCTTGTGGGATATAGGTAGAGGTTGGTAAAAGGGTACAAACTTCAATTATAAGGTGAATAAAGTCTAAGGATCTAATATGCAACATGGTGACTATAGTTGACTAAAAGTACTGAAATTCAAAACCCATTATGAGAAAGAATAGGCTAAAATATTTTGTGAATTACATAGTAATAAATATATCTGTGCAAAAAGAAAGGAAGGAAATATTTTATAAATGCTTGTTAGGTTCCAAAGATAGTCCATCAGACTAATTTAGTTTACAATGTAGCCGAAATTGGAGAGATTTCTGATAAAAAAAATAGAAAATGATATTTTTAAATGAGTGAAGGAGAAAACAATAAAATTGAGTAAGATATTATTTTATGTATTTGGAATACTAGTGCTTGAGGAAAATCAGGTTTAATT
The DNA here is from genome assembly GCA_028534135.1 of Potos flavus. Classification (NCBI taxonomy): domain Eukaryota; kingdom Metazoa; phylum Chordata; class Mammalia; order Carnivora; family Procyonidae; genus Potos; species Potos flavus. Next base: position 64,873,627 of record CM052901.1, on the reverse strand, counting down.
AGAGGAGGATAAAGATGTAGATTGAGAGTTTTGTGGAAATTTTAAAGCAGGCTCCTGAAAACTTTCAAGGGCATTAGAGCCTGATGATGCTAGTTCTTTATTATGTTTAATTTCACTTCAAAACTTATTTAAAAGTTATCTTGGTGTAGCTGTGTTTTAACATTATACTTTTATGTATCAGCTATGATTAGGTTGCTTTATCTTTCAGTGTGAATTTTTTCTTGTCTCACAAAGGTAGCAAATGTATGCATTTTTTTAATTGAGAAGGTCATAATTTTTTTAACCTAGAAAGTATAATTATTTGCATTCTATCTCCAATTCATTCTATCTGTTCATGGTCCTTCTCTATGTTTATCTCTTTCTGACACTATTGCACAGTATCATGTACTCTTGGTTTTACAGTCCCATAGCAAAGTGCCTCTTAGGAGTAAGTAACCAACCAGAGTCAGAATTCAAGTCCCCACTTTCTGGCCTGCCTTCACACTCACTGGCTTCTCTTATGTGGTATGACCTTCTGCTAATAGATTGGGACATTCACACCATTCCTTTGAGGCTAGAACAAACCGAAGGACCTATTCCATAAGGTGGAGTCAGCATTCCTTTCTTAATGCATACTGATCTCCAAAAGTCAGCATTAAAAAGATGAAGGATGGGAAATTAGGAGCTAAAGCAGAAAGGGAAGAATATTGGGAATGGTTCCTGATATTGATATAGAGATGCCCATAAGGGAAAATAAATCAACTGTTCAGGAGTCAGACACAACTTGTACAAGTGAAATTACCGACATTGCTCACATACAGATCTTGCTTTTAGAACCATTTAAAATTTTTGTTTACTGATATTTCAATTTATCTACTAAAATGTAGGTTCTGTGAGAGCAGAGGCTTTGTTCTGTTCACTGTTATATCCCCAGAACCTATAACAGGACATGGCATGGAATAAAAACCCAATAAATGTGTTTTGAATAAATCGATGAATGAATATTACTTTTCATTTTAAACCAGAGTTTTTCCTTACAGCTCTTCTGGTAACTCAATAAATACGGCCATTTCTGTACAATTCTAAATATTGTAAGTTCCTCAGATGCTGTCTACAGAGTCACTTAGAACAAAGACCCTTCCTTATGTACATAACCCCTGAAGTAACTATACCTGAACTGGTCATGTTTTAGAGCTTTCATCATTCATTTCGGAACCCACATTTTTTCCAACAGTCCTCATCTCTCAGTCACATCCTTACTAGTCTTTCTAGGCGTCACTGAGGCAAGGTTCCTTTTTTCCACACACCTTAGTCCTCACACGCAGGTATTTGCCAGAACCAGAAAACATTTACATTTTAATTTCATTTTTGTAATTCTAGTACAATGTAAAAGGAAGACTATTTTCAAACTGCAGTTGATTGAATAAGAAGTACAGCAATTTTTGCTGTCAAGGGTCCATTTTCTTGCACCACCAACTTATACGTAGTCCAACACCCACACCATTAAGGTATGAAATGGGAACTTACCAATGTAATGTACCTTTTGTACATTTCTTTGGCTGTTTCTTTTAACAGGAAAGATTTAGCAAAGCTATTCTCAAAACCACAAATTTGGGATGATTTGTCTTAAAATTGTTAAAGCATTTTTTCTCTTATTCTGCTATTTCATAATAACCTTGGTCTTACTTTGAATGTTGAACTTGGATTTGATTTAGTTTACTTCTCATTTGGAAGTGAGCAATAAATAGCATTTGCATATTATTAAAGCAGACTATTTATAATCAAGTTGTGAATATCTGTTTATGTTATATCTCTATACACTGAAGAGAAGTCTGTCACCAAAGTTGCTGGTTGACTGAATCTGAATAGGTTGATGCACATTTAATCAACAGATTGGATGGAAATGGATTGTCAGTTTTTAATTGAATGGAATAACGGGGGAGGAAAAATTTTAAATTCACCTCTCTTTTGACAAAGGGGTAAATCTAAAGAAAGCTTTCTCTCTTTTTTATAAGGCTGAAATAGCAATTTCTGACTCTTACTGCTTCTGTGGCAAGTGACATGAAAATGCAGTTTTGTGTCCAATTACTCTTCATCATTTTGCTGCCATAAAACTTCTGTGTGCCAACTAGAATGTCTTCTTACCAGGAGAAGAAGAGGTTCTTGTCTGATAGAGATTACCAATTGGGCAGCTATCATTTTGATCTTCTTATTTGGGAAGTTGAAAATTACCTGCAGTACCTGTATATCTCTTGCCAAACAAAGAAAGTAAAAAGAAGGCAAAAATTGAGAGGGATGAAAGTCCTGTTGAGATACTTGAAGGTCTGTATTAGATTTTTCTCCTAATGGCAGGGTTTTAACTGTTGCTAGAAATGTATAGCTCTCTGCTCAAGACCCCAAACCTTCCAGCATTTTTAGTCACATTTCATTTTTCTCTATATTACTGAATTTATTTTCCTTCTTTATTCCATTCTATTCCAAATCTCCAAATAATTGGGGATGACTTTTACTCAACTTTGAACAATTGCTTGGACTCATATGAGTCAGCAAGATATTTTACCAACATGGTATTGATTAGGTAAAAAAACATGCAACACCATACCCAAATCCCCCAGGAATGATCCTACTTTAAAATTCCTTACAGTTTTTTTTTTCTCATTATAAAGGCAATTACTGATCACTGTGAAAGAAAAAAGTTTGGCAAATACAAATAAACAAAAACCAAAAAACACAAAGAAATTTTATGAAGTTTTGACTTAACACATTTTCCTACTTTGAAATGAAAGACCATTTCATGGGTGTAAGGACTTATTTCAGTTACTGCTGCAAAACTTAGTTGTTTAGAATAACAATGTTTTATTATTTTTCATGATTCTGTGTGTTGACTTGGCAGTTCTGCTTCATATGCTATCAGATGAGGTGCTGGGATGGCTGGAAGGTCCAAAATTGTCTCATCCACATGGTGGTTGATTGGTGCTAGCTTTTGGCTAGGAGTTTTTGGACTTTTGGCTGAAGGCTTGGTTTTCCTTCATGCAGCCCTCTTCACATGGCTGCTTGGACTTCCTCACAGCAAGGCAGCTAGGTTCAGCAAGGAGTGCACTAAGTGATGAAAACAGAAATTTTAGATCCCTAAGACTCAAAGTTACAAAGCATCATTTCTGCCACATGCTATTGGTGAAAATGAGTCACAGGGCCAGCCCAAAGTCAGTGTGGGAGGGGACCATACAATGGTGTGAACACTGGGAAGTATGGTTCATTTGGAGATTAACTGCCATAGAGCCCTTCCCATCCCCTGATCCCAGTATTCTTTGTCCCTTTGTAGCCATAGCTAGGCAGATTTGGGGGAATGGGGATGGTGGTGGTGGTGGTGGTGGTGTGTGTGTCACACACACACACACATATGTATATATATGGGAGTCAGGTTAAGAGGATTGATTGGATATGCAGCTGAGCTTCCCAATATTGAATGACTCCTAGTTTAGGTTTTTGGCCCTATTTCTAAGTAACTGACCATTGAGAAGATTGATGAAGATTATGGTTTCAGTTTAACATCACTTTCTCAAAGAATCCTTTTTTTTTAAAAGATTTTATTTATTTGTCAGAGAGAGAGAGAGAGAGAGAGAGAGAGAAGGAGAATGTGTGCACAAGCAGGGGGAGTGGCAGGCAGAGGGAGAAGCAGGCTCCCCGCTGAGCAAGGACCCCAATGTGGGACTTGATTACAGGATCCCAGGATCATGACCTGAGCCAAAGGCAAAAGTTTAACTGACTGAGCCACCCAGGCATCCCATCCTCAAAGAATTCTTGAGGAATTTCCCCAATTATTCTTTCCTTTATGTCATCGTGGTTTTAATAATTTTTTATTTATATTTCTTTTATATACATTCATGTAGTTATTTGTTTTATGGGGTTTTTTGTTAACAATCTCATGTATCACATAAAGGTAGGGACTTAATCTTTCTTGTTCCGACCAGCACCTAGCACAGAGTCTGACAGAGAGTAGATGCTTGCTGAATTTTTGTTGAATGAGTGGGTGACTGAAAGAGAACCTGAATGTCTGTCCTCATCACTCATTCACTCACACACATGCAACCACAGTAATCTAGTCCTAGCTTATAAATAGGAAGTTGTTAATAAATGTCATTCCCAAAACTGTGGGAGATAAGAAAGTGATGTAGATAAATTTCAATCAAACTAAATCCTGTTGTGACATCAGTTTTCTAAAGAAAAGGCCACTTCCCCATTCTACCTTAGAAATTTCAGCTTTATCCCCAAACTTTGTACCTCTATTTCCAATGGTTGTAAATCACTATCTGGATGTCTCATGTTTACATTAAATATAACCAGTCCTATTTCAGCATTTTTGTTTCAATTCAATTAGCTTCCCATTCTCTGCCATTGATAAGAACATCCCCAATTATCTTTTCTGCTTTGTTCATCTTACACAGCCGAGGCCTATTGTCTCTTCTATTTTATATTCCTATGGTTGCTACCATAGGTTGGGTCTCTTATTTTATATAGGGACAAGGTTGACAACATCATCAATTCATCCTTTAAATTCAACAAACATTCATTGAGCACAGACTGTGTCAGGCACTGAAGATACAAAAATATTTATGACCCAGTTTCTGTCTTTGAGGAATTCATAATCTTGTTGGGATGTATAATGATTGCTATTGGAACCTATTAGCGCTAATTGAGGTACTGTGTTGAAATAGAGGGCAGAGCAACAAACGGGGGGATTGGGAAATATGGAAGAGATAAGAGTGAAGAGATTGCAGGGCAGTAAGTCAGGAATGGTAGAACAAAGGAAATTACATCTGAACTGAGTCTTGAAGGAAGAGAAGTTCAACCAGTGACCAAGGAGAAGAAATGTATGAAAAAGTGGGAAAACACATATAAAGGCATGAAGGTATGGGAAAGCAAGGCATTCAATATGGATGGAACACAAAGTATGCAGGAAAGAGAGAGGGAAGATAAGGCTGGAAGTCTAAATAAGGGCCATACTATATAGTTCTGTTTTTTTTTTAAGATTTTACTTAATTTTTTGATAGAGAGAGACACATCGAGAGAGGGAACACAAGCAGGGGGAGTGGGAGGGGGAGAACAGGCTTCCTGTGGAGCGGGGAGCCCCATGTGGGACTTGATGTGGGGCTTGACCGGGGCTCAATGCAGGGCTCAATGCAGGGCTCGATCCTAGGACCCTGGGATTATGACCTGAGCCGAAGGCAGATGTGTAATGACTGAGCCACCTAGGCACCGTGTAGTTCTGTATTTGAATTAAAGGATTCTAAGCAGAGCAACAACATGGTTAAATTTACATTTTAGAAAGGTCATTCTTACAGCCAGTGTGGAGAATAGACTTGAGATGGTAAGAGTGGGGAAAAAAGATTAATTCAGACAAGGAATGATGGGGGTCTGAAGTAAAGTAGTGGTATGGAAGCTGAAAATAAGAAAACACAGTGGAAGAGGGACAAGGAGAAGACCGGAAACAAAGATACTAGGTAATATGAGGTTTGAAATAAGATTTGTCAATTTGATGGCTTTAGCAAAAGTGATATCATGCAGTGGTAGAGACAAAAATCAGATTTCAGTGTGGGAACTGAGAAGGTGGAGACAGGATAGAAAAATATTTACAAACATGTGGAAAAAAGGGCATGAACTAGGATGATGTTTATAGGGAAAAAAACCTTGGGTGGAATTGACTCTTTTGTTGGTTCAATATTATTTTTTAGTAGATAATACTTTAGGCTATATATTCACTGAGAGGAAAAAGTCCATGGAAGTAGAGAGGTTGACAGGGGTAGTTGCTGGAGAGGGACCTCAAGGAGGTGGGAGGCAGGGGTAGTTGCTGGAGAGGGACCTCAAGGAGGTGGGAGGAGATAGTTGAAATGGAACCCTTTCAGGGTAGTGGTGCAGATACCACTCACTCAGACTATAGTAGTTATAAGGTGATTTTGGAATCAAGTAATTCTAGGTTCAAATCCCAAATCTGCCACTTGCTATCTGGGTGAACTTGACAAGGACTTAACCACTCCAAGTCTTAATTTTCTGTTACAAATTGAGAATGACTTAATCTTTCCCATAGTGTAGTTGTAAGGATTACATGAGACAGTAAGTGCTTAAAATGGTAGCTATTATTACTAAGGAGGATAGGATGGGGGCCAGCTAGATATAAATTTGGCAGTAGGGAGTCAGAATGGAAGGCATTCCTACATAAGTCTTTTACCTTTCTTTCAATAAAGGCCAGTTGCTGGAAGCAAGCAATACGGGTGGGTAAAGGGCTGAAGAAAATTGTTAAAAAGCTTGGAACCTGCTGAGAGGAAGGGGAGAGGGAATTGCTGAGGAACAAGATTGCTGAGCAGTGTCAAGGGCTCTGACTTGTCTCCTGTCCTTCAGTCTCTTGCCCTCAAATCCATCTTGAACAATGACACTTGATTAAAATTCTCGAAAGGATACATTCATCTTGTCACTCCTATATATGTCTGCTGAATAAAGTCCATGCTTCTCTGTGTGGCATTTCAGGCCATCAGCATTCAGATGTCTTCCTTCTATGCCAGCTTTTGCAAATCCACAAACCAGCTGAACTCTTTACTGTTTCCCATATATGCATTGTCTTCTCAGTTCTGTACTTTTGTTTATGCTGTTCATTATATCCCCAACCTTAGGTTTATTCCAGAAGTTTATAAAGTACAGGCTTCAGAGTCCTGAGGAACTGAGTTTTAATTCAGATTCTACCACTGACCAACCACATGTCCTTGGGGAAGGGATGTTGCTATTCTGTGCCTCAGTTTCCTTTTACAAAATAGGAATAATAGTAATACAAGTTGTGTAGGATTATGGACAGGGTTGCAGTAACAGATGTAAAAAAAATAAGCAATAGTAGGGCACCCTACACATAATAGAAACTCAGTAAATGGTAGCTAGCATTTATGTACAGAACATTTACAGAACATCTGTTACATATTAAGCACCGTGCTAGGCTTCATGTATACAGATATGAAAAATATGCTTGGAAACCCACAAGTCTAGGGAAAGAACATATGCTTAATTTAGTATAGGGATGCCAAGGATGGCCTCAGAGGGGAGTTGGTATTGGAAATGAATCTTGAAGAATTTTCAGATATTGTCAGGTAGTCAAGATCTGTAAGTGGGATACTCTAACTTCTTGAAGAGCTTCTGAAAAGATGAAACAATCAAAAGATGGCTTATTTGCTGAGTAACACAAACACCTCATGAATTGGTTGGAATTATTATTGTAAGCAACAGAAACTTAATCTAAAACAGACAATATGTTTATTAAAAGAATGCTTGGTAGCCTTGGATACATGAGGGAAGGGATGGAGGAGGGCAGAAATTGGTAAGACGCAACCAGAAAAGTGGTCAGGGACCAGGTCAGGAAGGGCTTTATAAGACATAAGAAATTTGAATAATAACCTGTTCATGATGAGGAACTATCACAAAGTTTTTTACAAGGGTAATGATAACATCATTTGTGTGTTATACATACATCATTCTGGCTGCTGTGTAAAGTTGGGGAGGTGATGGCACTAGACTAGAACATGGAGACCATTGGGTCAATGCCAGACATGATGGTTGCTGCCTTAAGGCATAGGCAGTAAGACTAGAGACAAAAGGATGAATTTGAGAGATATTTAGGGGATAAAATCAATAGGACTTGGTGACCTGATAGAATTGGTGACCTGATAGAATTGGAAGGGGAATAAGGAAGAACAATTAAGGATGATTTACAGTTTTCTCTTTTGGGGGGCTAGGTGGAAATTGTCACAATCCATTGACAATGAGAATACAGAAGAAGGAACAGGTTTGAGGGGAGGTAGATGATAAGGCTTGATTTGTAGATGTTGAATTTGAAAAGCCCAAGAAACAGCTGTGAAGATCTTTAGCAGGCTTTTGGATACACAAGTATCAAATTTCAGGCAAGGTTATATAGATGTAAATTTGGGAGACACTTGAACATTGGTAGTACTTAAACAAAGGGGGTGAATTTGGTTACCTAGGGAGAGTTCGTATAGGAAGAAGTGACAAGGAAGAAAGTCTGAGAAAACTCAACATTTAGGAGGCAGATAGATAAAGAAGAGTCTAAAAGATGGAATATCAAAGCATAGTTTAAGAAGTGGGAGGGGTGGGGCGCCTGGGTGGCTCGGTGGGTTGAGCCTCTGCCTTCAGCTCAGGTCATGATCCCAGGGTCCTGGGATGGAGCCCCGCATTGGGCTTTCTGCTCAGCAGGGAGCCTGCTTCCCCCTCCCTCTCTGCCTGCCTCTCTGCCTACTTGTGATCTCTCTCTCTGTCAAATAAATAAAATCTAAAAAAACAAAACAAAACAAAAAAAAAACAAAAAAGAAGTGGGAGGGGTGCCTGGTTGGCTCAGTCGGTTAAGCGTCTGCCTTCAGCTCAGATCATGATCCCAGAGTCCTGGGATGGAGTCCCACATCAGGCTCCCTGCTTGGTGGGAAGCCTGCTTCTCCCTCTCCACTCCCAACCCCCTACTTGTTCTCTTTCTCTCAAATAAATAAATAAAATCTTTAAAAAGGAGAGAGAGAAGTGGGAGGACACCCAGGAGAGAATGGCATCACAGAAAACAAGACAAATGAGAGTTGCAAAAGGGGATTGGTCCACAATGTCAAATTCTGTGAAGAGTTTCTGGAAAAATTAGAACTGAAAAGTGTCTATCGATTTGACAGGTTAGAGGTCATTAGGAGGTTTACCACATGGGAATAGGGGGGACAGGAGCCAAGCTTCAATAGATTGAGAACGGAATAAAAGGAGGAAGTAGACTAAGTGTAAACAATTCATTCTACAACAGTGGCTATGAAAAGAGAAAAGATGTTCCGATTCCTGTAATGGCAAGTAAGGAGCTCAAAGAAACCTCTCCCCTGGAAATACATCAGTAAGCTGATCAAAATTAGCAAAACCTCTGGAAGTTGGTTAACAGGCTTACAAAAAATTGAGACACATTGATTTTTAAAATGTATAGAAACTCAATAAAAACAGTAGAAGTCCACGGTATTCGAACTAGAGACTGCAGCCATCCCTGATAGCTCTGCCATGCTGAAGAACTATTTCATCAGGCTCAACTGTTAATTGGCAAATCTCATTTCTCCAGAACTCTGGGATGGAAAAGCTATTTCATGTGCTTTTTGCAGTTGGTAAACATCATCAGGTCCCATTGTGACAGCTCTGTTATGTAGAAGGTCTATATAGAGTCGGTGGCAGTAACCAGGAGGTGCCTGTTCCCCACCCCTTCAACTCCCACTATGTAAGGAGAATATAGACAGGGCAGCTGGTCAAGAGAACAGTCCCCTAATTGTGTACAGTTCTGCGTTATAAGAGAGGTGCTCCAAAGCACTTGGCAGTCTAGTGGTAGCTCTCATCTTGCCAAGATTTCTGGGGTAGAAGACCTACTTCAGGTAGAATTGGGAGCCAATAAACATTATGTATTCCATCCTTCCCACCTCTGAGATGTGGAAGATCCATACTAGTTAGTTTCAGCAGCTGGAAGTGGCACCAGTGCCTCCTGTACATGCATGTACATATCACCTGTTCTAAAGAGAGGACCTAGGTGGGACATCTACTGAATAGTGAGTTTTCCATCCTCCATCCCCACTCTACCCTCTAGCTCCTGATTTATAATTCAGAGGTTCTTCTTAAGGGTAGATCTGAGTAAACGTAAAAGACTGGTAATACTGTGTACCTGTAAAAGAACCCAACTACAGTTGGATCATATTGTGGAGCAATTTATGCTGTAGAGCATTGTTAAAAACAATAGAGCAATCAGCTAGCAATTAATAGAGACTAAGATCTGGGTATAATGCTAACAGAAGCATACCAGCCAAAAGTTTAACAAGCATCAGGAAAGAGACAAAGAGAGAGAAGCTAAAGCCACAGTAATTCATGGTGGTCAGGAAAACCATGTGTGTGCCTAAGGTTGTATCCTCTGGGGAGAAACAGAAGCTCTACATCATTGGGGAAACAGACTTCACCTAAATAGTCCAGCTAAGTCACAAAATAAGTAAGCAAGCAACTAACCAATAAAATCCTAGAAAGGAGAGGGAGAAACTGTATCCAGAATTGTTTCAATATATTCTCTAAAATATCCATTTCAACAAAAAATTGAGACATGTAAAAAGAAACAAGAAAATATGACCCATATAGAGAAAAATACAATAGAAACTGACTTTAAGGGGACCCAGATACTAACTTAGCAGACAAAGACTTCAAAGTAGCTATCATAAATATGTTCAAATAAGTAATGGAAACCTTGCTTAAAGAAAATAAGGTATGATAACAATATCTCATTAAATAATCAATAAAGTGAAAGAAATTATAATGAAGAACTAAATAGAATTTCTGGAATTGAAAAGTACAATAAACAAAATGAAAAAGTTACTACAAGGGCTCATAAATAGATTTGACATGGTAAAAAAAATAGTGAATTTGAAGATAGATTAGTAAAGATTAGGCAATCTGAACAGAAAGGAAGAAGAATGATAAATAGGGACAGGAATTCAGATAACTATGGGACATCATTACATATACCAACACATACATAGCAGGAGTAATAGAAAGAGAGGAGAGAGAGAAATGAACAGAAAAGTAGTTAAAGAAATACTAATTGAAAATTTCCCAAATTGATGAAAACTGTTAATCTACACATGCAAGGTGCTCATTGAAATCCAAGAATAAATTCAAGGAGAGCCACACACAGACATATCATAGTCAAAATGTTGAAAGACTAAGGCAAAATGAAAATCTTGAAATTAGCAAGAGAAAAATGACATTATGTACAGATTATTAGATGACATCTCATAAGAAACAATGGAAGCTTGGGAGAAGTGGCATGGCATCTTCAAAGTAAAGAAGAAAACCCTGTCAAGCACGAATATTATACTCAGTAAAACTGTTTTTTAAAAATGAAGGGGCAAGGGGAGGAACAAGACGGCAGAGGACTAGGAGACCTAAATATCATTGGGTCCCAGGAGTGCAACTAGATAGTCATCAAACCATTCTGAACACCTACAAACTCAACAGGAGATCAAAAAGAAGAGCAACAATTCTAGGAACAGAAAATTGACCACTTTCTGGAAGGTAGGACATGCGAAGAAGCAAATCCAAGGTGATATAAGGGAAGAGAGACCATGGGGGGAGGTGCCGGCCCCCAGCAAGTGGTAGAACAGCAGAGCACAAAATCAGAACTTTTAGAAGTCTGCTCCACTGAGGGACATTGCTCCAGAGGCTAAGCAGGGGGTGGAGCCCTCGCAAGGACAATGTGGTCTCAGGATCCGCAGTGTCACAGAAAGACTGGGGTACCTGAGTGGGGCAGAGCTCCCAGGAATTGGAGTGGAGAAGCCGGATGCAGAGACAGAGCTGAGGAGTGAGCTCTCAGCTCTCAGCTCTCATGATCCAAGGCACAGTCAGGCCACTGCTCTTCGAGCACAGACCCCACAAGTGGCAGATCCGGGGAGACCCCCTCCTTCCTCCTCCAGGAGTGCCGTGGGAGCACACTGCAGGAATCAGCTGAGTCTGGAGACTCCAAATGGGGCCATGTGCCAGAGATAGAAATGCTCTGGGTGAGCACGGAGTGTGGCCGGGGATGAGACAAGCGTGATTGACTGCTTTTCTCTGAGGGCACACTGAAGAATGGGGCCCCGAGCTCTTGGCTCCTCTGGGTGGGAGATTGGGAGGCCACTACCTTCATTCTCTTCCTCCAAAGCTGTATGGAAAACATTCAGGCAACAAAAACTACCGAGAGCGAACCCGAACACATTACTTAGCCTGGACCCTGGCAAGGGTGGTGCAATTTCGCCTCAGACAAAGACATTTGAGAATCACTGCAAGAGGCCCCTCCCACAGAACATCAACAAAAACATCCAGCCAAGACCAAGTTCACTGATCAGTGAGAACTGTAAACCTTCAGAGCTACAGGAATACAGCACATAGAATTCGTGTTTTTTTCCCCCATGATTCCTTAGTCTTTCAAAGTTAAATTTTTAAATTTTATTTTTTTCTTATTCTATTTTTTTAAATTTTATCTCTTTCCTATTTTAATGTTTTTTAAACTATTTTATTTTAATACCTTTTTAAAAAATCTTTTTAAGTATTCATTGTTATAGTCAAATTCTATCCCTTCATTGTATTTAACCTTATTTTTGTATACATATAGGTTTTTCATTCTTTAAAATTTTGGGATAAAGTTTCTTCTAATAGATCAAAATATACCCTAAATCTAGCATATGACTTTGTTCTAGTCTCCAACCTGATCACATTATTTCCTTTTATTTTCTTATTTCAACCAACTTCTTATCTTATCAATTCGTTTTTTAGAATCTTTTTAAATTTTCATCTTTACAGTCATATTCCATCCCTTCATCGTGTTTACCTTTATTTTTGTGTATATATATAAGTTTTTCTTTCTTTAAAATTTTGGGAGGTGGTTTCTTCTAACAGACCAAAATACACCCAAAATCAAGTGTGTGGCTCTGTTCTAGTCACCAGTCTATTATATTTA
>CM052901.1:64843034-64860622 GCA_028534135.1 Potos flavus | reverse complement strand
GGTGGTGGGTATTGAGGAGGGCACGTATTGCATGGAGCACTGGGTGTGGTACATAAACAATGAATCTTGTAACACTGAAAAAATAAAATAAAAGTATTTGAGGAAAAAAAAAATAAAAAATTAAAAATAAATAAATAAATAAATTAGAAACAGTCTTAAAAAAAAAAAATGGGCAGAAGACACAAATAGACATTTTTTCAAAGAAGACATACCGATGGCTAACAGACACAGAAAAAGATGTTCAGCATCACTGGTCATCAGGGAAACACAAATTAAAACTACAATGAGGATTAGGAACCAAGAGGGGAGGCAAGATGGTGAAAGAGTAAGGGACTTCCTTTCTTCTGGTCCCTTGAATTTAGCTAGATATCTATCAAATCATTTGGACACCTATGAATTCAACCAAGATGTAGGGAAAGAATTGCTGGAATTTTACAAATAGAAAAGTGACCACTTTTTATAAGATAGGAGGTACAGAGAAGTGAATCTGAGGGGATATATTTGAAGATAAACAGTGGGGGAGGGAGCCTTTTTAAGTCGGATACTGGAACATGATATAGTCCTGGAGCATAAAATTGGAACTTTTAGAAGTCTGTTCCAGTAAGAGACATTCCTGCCTGAAAGGTGCTCAGGCAGTGAAGCAGGGCAGAATCCTAACTGAGACAGTGTAGTCTCAGGATCCCCAGAGCCACAGAAAGAATAGGGCTGCCGGAACTGACAGAATTCCCAAGCGTTAGAGTGGAAAACTGACTACGGTCAGTGAGCTGGGGAGTGGGATCTCAGCTGGTTTGCCATAAACCACAACCTGCGGCAGGGAAGGGCAGCTGCTCTCCGAGCGGGGGGACCCTGCAAAGCACAGCAACACAATGACCCTGCTCCCTCCCCCAGGAGGATCTGTGTAAGTGTGCACCACAGGAGTCTGCAGGGTTTGGCACACACAAGAGTGAAGACTGCTTTTACCTGAGGGTTTACTGAAGAGAGGGGTTCCTTGATCTTTCAGCTCTGGGGCTGGAGATTGGGGTGCACCATTTTTATTTTCATCCTCTAAAGCAGCACAGAAAGCATTCAGGGAACAAAAGCCACATAGAGCAACCCAAAGCAGCTTACACTGAGCCTGGCCCCCTGGCAAGGGGTGGTGCAACTCTGCCCAGGCAAAGACACCCAAGAATCAGTGCAGCAGGCCCCTCCCCAAGAAGAAAATCTGGAACATCAGGTGAATACTAAGTATACAGAGCACACAGAACTGCAAAACTTCAGTGCCAGGGGAAAATAGTATATAGAATTCGAGGCTTTTTTCTCATGATTCTTTTATCTTTCAGTTTAAAATTTTACTTTCCTTTTTTTCCTTTTCAACTCATTCCTTATTTTATCAACTATTTGTTTCTAAGTCTTTCTTTTACTTCCATGTTTACATTTACATTTTATAAATATATTCTTCATTATTGGCTTCCTTTCACTGTATTCAATTTTATTTCTGTATATATATAAGTTTTGCTTTCTTTACAACTTTGGGATTTAGTGCTTCCTAACAAACAGACCAAAATACACCTAGGACCAAGTGGATCACCCCATTTTGTCCACCTGGGAAATTATATTATCTCCTTTCTCCCCTTTTCTTCTCTTTCTTTTCTTTTTTGGTTTCTGACCTCTTCAAATTTGTCTACTGTGTAGTTTGCTTGGGTCATGGTTGATATTTTTTATTGTGTTCTCTTGCTCATCCATTATTCTCTGGGCAAAATGACTAGAAGGAGTAATTCACAACCAAAGAAAGAATCAGAGGTAATACTCTCTGCCACAGATCTAATTGATATGGATATAAGTAAAATGCCAGAGCTGGAAATCAGGATAATGATTATAAAGTTACTTGCTCGGCTTGAAAAAAACCATAAAAGACACTAGAGAATCTATTAGTGCAGAAATAAAATCTAATCAGGCCACAAGTAAAATGCCTTAACTAAGATGCAGTCTAAAATGGGTGCTCTAACAGCTAGAGTAACTGAGGCAGAAGAGAGAGTCAGTGACATAGAAGACAAGATGTTAGAAAGGAAGGAAGCTAAGGAAAAGAGAGAAAAACAACTAATGGACCATGAGGGGAGCATTCGAGAAATCAGTGATACCATAAAGTGAGTCAATATTAGAATTATTGGAGTCCCAGAGGAGAAAGAAGAAGAAGAAGTAGGGAAAGAAGGAGGAGGAGGAGAAAGAGCAGGAGGAGGAGGAAGTGGAGGAGGAGGAGGAGAATGAGAAGGAGAAAGAAGAGAGTGAGAGAGAAAGAGAGAGAGGGAAAGGCAAATCATAACTGAGAACGTCCCTAAACTAGGGAAGGAAACAGGCATTCAAGTCCAGGAGGTAGAGAGAACCCCCCTCAAAATCAATAAAAATAGATCAACATCACAATATAAAAAGGTGAACCTTGCAAATTTCAGAGATAAAGAAAATCCTGAAAGCAGCTCAAGAGAAGAACTCCTTAACCTACAGGGGTAGGAACATCAGACAGGCAGTAAACCTATCCATAGAGACCTAGCAGGCCAGAAAGAGCTGGCATGATATAGTCAGGGTACTAAATGAGAAAAACATGCAGCCAAGAATACTTTATCCAGCAAGGCTGTCATTCAGAATGGAAGGAGAGATAAAGAGCTTCCAGGACAAACAGAAACTAATAGAATTCGTGATCACTAAGCCAGCCCTGCAAAAAATATTCAAGGGGATTCTGTATGCAAAGAGGGAGCCCAAGAGTAACATAGACCAGTAAGAAACCAGATGAACTATAGAAACAGGGACTTTACAGGCAATAGAATGACACTAAATTCATATTTTTCAGTAGTTACTCAATAGTGTAAATGGGCACTAAATTCATATCTTTAAATAGTTAGTTCGATAGTGTAAATGGGCTAAATGCTCCAATCAAAAGACATAGGGTATCAGATTAGATAAAAAAGCAAGACCCATCCATATGCTGTCTACAAGAGAGTCATTTTAGACCTAAAGACACATCCAGACTGAATGTGAAGGGGTGGCGAACTATTTACCATGCTAATGGACATCAAAAGAAAGCTGGGGTGGCAATCCTCATAGCAAACAAATTAGATTTTAAACCAAAGACTGTAGTAAGGAATGAAGAGGGACATTATATCAAATTTAAAGAGTCTATCCACTCAGAAGATATAACAATTATAAATATTTATGCTCCTAACTTGAGAGCAGCCAATTATATAAACCAGTTTATAACCAAATTAAAGAAACACGTTGATAATAATGAAATAATAGTAGGGGACTTCAACACTCCACTCACAGCAATGGAAAGATCATCTAAGCAGAAGA
The DNA here is from genome assembly GCA_028534135.1 of Potos flavus. Classification (NCBI taxonomy): domain Eukaryota; kingdom Metazoa; phylum Chordata; class Mammalia; order Carnivora; family Procyonidae; genus Potos; species Potos flavus. Next base: position 64,857,301 of record CM052901.1, on the reverse strand, counting down.
TCAACAAGGAAATAAGGGCTTTGAATGACACACTGGACTAGATGGACTTCACAGATATATTCAGAACATTCCATTCTAAGGCAACAGAATACACATTCTTCTCAAAGTCACCTGGAACATTCTCGAGAGTTGATCACATACTGAGTCACAAATCAGGTCTCAAGTGGTACCAAAAGATTGGGATTATTCCCTGTGTATTTTCAGACTGCAATGCTTTGAATCTTGAACTCAATAACAAGAGGAAATTTGGAAGGAACTCAAATGTTTGGAGATTAAAGTGCATCCTACTAAAGAATGAATGGGTCAAACAGGAAACTAATGAAAAATTTTAAAATCTCATGGAAATAACTGAAAATGAAAACACAACTGCTCAAAACCTTTGGGATACACAAAGGTGGTCCTAAGAGGGAAGTACGTAGCAATACAATCCTTTCTCAAAAAATTAGAAAAATCTCAAATATACAAATTAACCTTACACCTAAAGGAGCTAGAGAAAGTACAGAAATTAAGCCTATACCAAGCAGAAGAAGAGAAATAATAATGATTAGAGCAGAAATCAATGAAATATAAACCAAAAGAACAGTAGAACAGATCAATGAAATTAGAAGCTAGTTTTCTGAAAGAATGAATAAGGTTGAAAAACCTCTAGCCAGACTTATCCAAAAGAAAATATAAAGGACCCAAATTAATAAAATTATGAATGAAAGAGGAGAGATCACGACAAACATCAAAGAAATACAGATAATTTTAAGGACATATGAGCAACTTTATGCCAACAAATTAGGCAATCTAGAAGAAATGGATGCATTCCTGGAAACTTACAAACTACCCAAACTGAAAACCTGAACAGACCCATAACCAGCAAGGAAATTGAAGCAGCAATCAAAAATCTCCCAACAAACAAGAGTCCAGGACTGGGTGGTTTCCTAGGGGAATTCTACCAAATATTTAAAGAACAACTAATACCTATTCTACTGAAGGTATTTCAAAAAATAGAAATGGAAGGAAAACTTCCAAACTCGTTCTATGAGGCCAACATTACTTTGATCCCAAAACCAGACAAAGACCCCACCACAAAGGAGAATTACAGATCAATATCCCTGATGAACATGAAGGCCAAAATTCTCACCAAGATACTAGCCAATAGAATCCAACAGTACGTTAAAGGGATTATTCACCATGACCAAGTAAGACTTATTCCTGGGTTTCAAGGTTGGTTCAACTTTCACAAATCAATCAATGTGATACATCATATTAATAAAAGAAAGGACAAGAACCATGTGATCTTCTCAATAGATGCAGAAACAGCATTTGACAAAATACAGCATTGTTTCCTGATTAAAACTCCCCACAGCATAGAGATAGAGGGAATATACCTCAATATCATAAAAACCATCTATGAAAAGCCCACAGAAAATGTTATTTTCAGTGGGGAAAAACAGAGCTTTTCCCCCAAGGACAGGAACACAAGGATGCCCACTCTCACCACTATTGTTCAATATAGTATTAGAAGTCCTAGCCTCAACAATCAGACAACAAAAAGAAATAAAGGCATTCATATTGGTAACGAAGAAGTCAAGCTCTCATTCTTTGCAGATGACATGATATTCTATGTGGAAAACCCAAAAGACTCCACCCCAAAATTGATAGAACTCATATAGAAATTCAGTAATGTGTCAGGATATAAAATCAATGCACAGAAATCAGTTGCATTTCTACACACTAACAATGAGACAGAAGAAAGAGAAATTAAGGAATCAATCCCATTTACAATTGCACCAAAAACCATAAGATACTTAGGAGTAAACCTAACCAAAGAGGTAGAAGATCTGTACTCTAAAAATTACAGAACACGGGGCGCCTGGGTGGCTCCAGTGGGTTAAAGCCTCTGCCTTCGGCTCAGGTCATGATCTCAGGGTTCTGGGATCGAGCCCCGCATTGGGCTCTCTGCTCGGCGGGGAGCCTGCTTCCTCCTTTCTCTCTGCGTGCCTGTTTGCCTACTTGTGATGTCTCTCCTCTCTGTCAAATAAATAAAAATAAAATCTTAAAAAAAATAAAAATTACAGAACACTTATGAAAGAAATTGAAGAAAACACAAAGAAATGGAAAAACATTCCAGGCTTACAAATTGGAAGAATAAATATTGTTAAAATGTCTATGGTACCCAGAGCAATCTATACATTCAATGCAATCTCTATCAAGAGACCATTAACATTTTCCCCAGAGCTGGAACAAATAATCCTAAAATTTGTATGGAACCAGAAAAGACCCCGAATAGCCAAGAAAATGTCGAAAAAGAAAACCGAAGCTGGTGGGATCACAATGCCAGACTTGAAGCTCTATTACAAACCTGTAATCATCAAGACAGTATGGTACTGGCACAAAAGCAGACACATAGATCAATGAAACACAATAGAGAACTGAGAAATGGACCTTTAACTCTATGGTCAACTAATCTTTGACAAAGCAGGAAAGAATATCTAATGGAAAAAAGACAGTCTCTTCAATAAATGGTATTGGGGAAATTGTATAAACATATGTAGAAGAATGAAACTGGATCACTTTCTTACACCATACACAAAGATAAACACCAAATGAATGAAAAACCTAAATGTGAGACAGGAATACATCAAAATCCTAAAGGAGAACACAAGCAGCAACCTCCTAGACCCCAGCTGCTGCAACTTCTTGCTTATCTCCAAAGGCAATGGAAACAAAAGTAAAAAAGAACTATTGAGGCTTCATCAAGACAAAAAGCTTCTTAACAGCAAAGGAAACAGTCAACAAACTAAAACGCAACCTATGGAATGAAAGAAGATATTTACAAATGACATATCAGATAAAGGGTTAGTATTCCAGGTATATAAAGAACTTATCAAACTCAAAACCCAAAAACCAAATAATCCAGCCAAGAAGTGGTCAGAAGACATGAACAGATATTTCTCTAAAAAAGACATACAAATGGGCAACAGAGACATGAAAAAACGTTCCACATCCCTTGGCATCAGGGAAATACATAACTTTCACATATATAATGAAATATTACCCAGCCATCAGAAAGGATGAATATTCACCATTTATATTGATGTAGATGGAACTGGAGAGTATTATGCTGAGCAAAATAAGTCAATCAGAGAAAGACAATTATCATATGGTTTCACTCATATGTGGTATATAAGAAACAGTGCAGAGGATCATAGGGGAATGGAGGGAGAACTAAATGGGAAATCATCAGAGTGGGAGAGAAACCATGAAAGACTATTAGCTATAGGAAACAAACTGAGGGTTGCTGGAGGGGAGGATCAGGGGGATAGGGTAATTGGGTGATAGGCATTAAGGAGGGCACATGATGGGATGAGCACTGAGTCTTATATGTAACTGATGAATTATTGAACACTATATCTAAAACCAGTGATGTACTATATGTTGGCGAATGGAATCTAAATTTAAAAAAACTACAGTGAGAAATAACCACATACCTGTCAGAATGGCTAAAAGCAACAACACAAGAAACAATAGGTGTTGGTGAGGATGTGTAGGAAAAGAACCCTTTTGCACTGTTGGTGGGAATGCAAATTGGTGCAGCCACTCTGGAAAATAGTATGGGGTTTCCTCAGAAAGTTAAAAATAGAAGTACCCTTCAATCCAGCAATTGCACTATTAGGTATTTATCCAAAGAATACAAAAATACTAATTCAAAGGGATACATGTTCCCTGATATTTATAGCAGCATTATCTACAATAGCCTAATTATGGAAATAGCCCGAGTCCACTGACTGATGAATGGATGAAGAAGTGGTATATACATGTACACACACATACACAATGGAATATTACACAGCCATAAAAAGGAATAAAATCTTGCCATTTGCAATGACATGGATGGAGCTAGAGTGTATTATGCTAAGGGAAATAAGTCAGAGAAAGACACATATGATTTCACTCATCTGTGGAATCTAAGAAACAGAACAAATGAGCAAAGGGGTAAAAAGAGAGAGGTAGGCAAACCAAGAAACAGACTTAACTACAGAGAAGATAGTGATAGTTATCAGAGGGGAGGTGGGCGAGGGCTGGCCCTCGTTAAATAGGCGATGAGGATTAAGGAGTGCCGTTGTTGTGACAACCACCAGATGTTGCATGGAAGTGTTGAATAACTATAATGTACACCTGAAACTGATATTACAGTGTTAACTATAGGGAATTTAAATAAAAACTTATAAAATATTTTGTCACCTCATCCCCTAAAAACCCCTCCCCAAAATCTGCACCTAGATATATTGTGTTCAAACTGCAGAAAATCAAAGTCAGAGAAAAAAAAATTTTTTTTTTTTGTATTTTGTTCTTCAAATTACATAAATTCTAGTTAGTTAACATGAAGTGCAATGTTGGTTTCAGGTATAGAATTCAGTGATTCATCACTTACATATAATATCCAGTGCTCATCATAACAAGCGTCCTCCTTAATACCCATCACCTGTCTAGCCCATTACCCACCCACCTCCCTCCACCAATCCTCAGTTTGTTCTCTATCTTTAAAAGTCTCTTATGGTTTGTTTCTCTTTCTCCCCTCCCCCCAATATGTTCATCTCTTTTGTTCCTTAAATCCCACATATGAGTGAAATAATATGGGATATGTCTTTCCCTGACTGACATATTTCACTTAGCATAGCGGACTCTAGCTCCATCCATGTCATTGCAAATGGCAGGATTTCATTCTTTTTGAGGGTCAAGTAATATTTCAGTGTGTGTGTGTGTCTGTGTGTGTGTACCACATCTTCTTTATCCATTCATGAGTTGATGGACATTTGGGCCCTTTCCATAGTTTGGCTATGGTTGATAGTGGAACTATAAGCATGGGGGTGCCTGTACCCCTTCAAATCTTTATTTTTACATCCTTTGAGTAAATACCTAGTAGTACAATTTCTGGGTTGTAGGGTAGTTCTATTTTTGACTTTATGAGGAACCTCCATTCTGTTTTCCAGAGTGGCTGCACCATTTTGCATTTCCACCAACAGTGTAAGAGGGTTCCCCTTTCTCCACATCTTTGCCAACAACTCTTGCTTCTTGTGTTGTTGATTTTAGCCATTCTGACAGGTGTGAGGTGGTATCTCATTATTACTGGGTTTGTATTTCCCTGATGATGAACGATGTTGAGCATCTTTTCATATATCCGATAGCCAACTGGATGTCTTCTTTGGAAAGTTGTTTATTCATGTGTTCCACCCATTTCTTAACTGGATTATTTATTTTTTGAGTGTTGAGTTTGATAAGTTCTTTCTAGATTTTTGATATTAAGCCTTTATCAGATATGTCATTTGCAAATATCTTCTCACATTCCATAGATTGCCTTTTAGTTTTACTGATTTTTCCCTTTGCCTTGCAGAACCTTGTGATCTTGATGAAGTCCCAATAGTTCATTTTTGCTTTGTTTCCCTTGCCTCTGGTGATATGTCTAGTAAGGAGTTGCTCCAGCTGAGGTCAAAGAGGTTGCTGCCTGTGTTCTCCTCTAGGATTTTGATGGTTTCCTGTCTCAGATTCAGATCTTTCATCCAATTTGAATTTATTTTTGTGTATGGTGTAAGAAAGTGAAACAGTTTCATTCTTCTGCATGTGGCTGTCCAATTTTCCCAACACCACTTGTTGAAGAGACTGTCTTTTTTCCATTGGATATTCTTTCCTGCTTTGTTGCAGATTAGTTGACTATTTAGCTGTGGGTCCTTTTTTGAGTTTTTTGTTCTGTTCCATTAATTTACACGTCTTTTTGTGTGCCAGTACCATACTGTCTTGATGGCTACAGCTTTGTAATATAGCCTGAAGTCTGGAATTTTCTGATTCCATACAAATTTTAGGATGGTTTCTTTTACCTCTGTGAAAAAAAAAAACTGGTGGTATTTTGATAGGGATTGCATTGAATGTGTAGATTGCTCTGGGTAGCATAGACATTTTACCTCTTTGATTAGGTTTATTCCTAGGCATCTTATTGTTTTTGGTACAATTGTAAATGGGATTGATTCCTCGATTTCTGTTTATGCTGCTTCACCATTGGTGTATAGAAATACAACAGATTTCTGCGCACTGATTTTATATCCTGTGACTTTGCTGGGTTCATGTTTTAGTTCTTTCAATTTTCTGGTGGAGTCTTTCAGGTTTTCTACATAGAGTATCATATTGTCTGCAAAAAGTGAAAGTTTGACTACTTCCTTGTCAATTTGGATGCCTTTTATTTCTTTTTGTTGTCTGATCGCTGAGGCTAAAACTTCTATTACTATGTAAAACAGTAATGGTGTGAGTGGACACCCCTGTCTTGTTCCTGACTGTAGAGGAAAAGCTCTCAGGTTTTCCTCATGAGGATATTAGCTATGAGTCTCTCATATATGGCCTTTATGATGTTGAGGTATGTTCCATCTATACCGATTTTGTTGAGTTTTTTTTTTTTAAATCAAGAATGGCTGCTGTATTTTGTCAAATGCTTTTTCTGTATCTATTGAAAGGATCATATCATTCTTATCCTTTCTTTTATTAATGTGGTATATCATGTCAATTGATTTGTGAATATTGAACCATCCCTACAGTCCAGGAATAAATCCCACTTGATTGTGGTGAATAATTTTATAATGTACTGTTGGATTTGATTTGCTAGTATCTTGTTGAGAATTTTTGCATCCATGTTCATCAGGGCTATTGGCCTATAATTCTCCTTTTTAGTGGGGTCTTTCTCTGGTCTTAGAATCAAGGTAATGCTAGCCTTGTAGAAGGAATTTGAAAGCTTTCCTTCCATTTCTTTTTTTTTGGGGGGGGGGGACAATTGGAGAAGAATATGTATTAACTCTTCTTTAGATATCTGGTAGAATTCCCCTGGGAAGCCATCTGGCCCTGGACTTTGTTGGGAGATTTTTGACTACTGATTCAATTTCTTTGCTGGTTATGGGTCTGTTTAAATCTTTGATTTCATCCTTTTTCAGTTTTAGTAGTTTGTATGATTGTAAGAATTTGTCCATTTCTTCCAGTTTGCCCAGTTTTTGGCATATAATTTTTAACCATATTCTATTATGATTATTTGTATTTTTGTGGTGTTGGTTGTGATCTCTCCTTTTTCATTCATGCTTTAATTTATGTAGGTCATTTCTCTTTTCTTTTTTTTTTAAGATTTTTATTTATTTATTTGACAGAGAGAGAAAGACAGAGAGACAGAGAGAGACAGAGACAGAGACAGAGACAGAGAAAGTGAGGGAGAGAAGGGGAAAGAGCAAACACAAGCAGGGGGAATGGCAGGCAGGGAAGAAGCAGGCTCCTGGCTCAGCAAGGAGCCTGATGTGGGGCTTGATCCCAGGACCCTGAGACCATGACCTGAGCCAAAGGCAGCGACTTAACCAACTGAGCCACCCAGGTGACCCTTCTCTTTTCTTTTTGATAAGTCTGGCTAGAGGTTGATCGGTTTTATTCTCTCAGGGAACCAGCTCTTAGTTTCATTGATCTGTTCTGGGTTTGTTTGTTTGTTTGTTTCTATTTCATTTATTTCTGCTCTAATCTTTATTATTTCCCTTCTTCTGGCTTTAGACTTTATTTTCTATTCCTTTTCTAGCTCCTTTAGGTGTAAGGTTAGGTTATGAATTTGAGACTTTTCTTGCTTCTTGAGGTAAGCCTGTATTGCAATGTACTTCCCTCTTAGGACTGCCTTTGCTGCATCCCAAAGGTTTCAGACTATTGTGTTTTCATTTTCACTTGCACTCATGTTTTTTTGTTTGTTTGTTTGTTTCTTCTTTAATTTCCTGGTTAGCCCATTCATTAGTAGGATGTTCTTTAATCTCCATGTATTTGTGGTCTTTCCAAATTTTTTCTAGTGGTTGACTTCAAGTTTCTTGGCGTTGTGGTCAGAAAACATGCATGGTATGATCTCCGTCTTTTTGTACTTGTTGAGGGCTGATTTGTGACCCAGTATGTGATATATTGTGGAGAATGTTCCATGTGCAATAAAAAAAAATGTGTATTCTGCTACTTTATGATGAAATGTTCTGAATATACCTGTTAAGTCCATCTGGTCCAGTGTGTCGTTCAAAACCATTGTTTCCTCATTGATTTTCTGTTTAGATGATCTGTCCATTGCTGTATATGGGGTGTTAAGGTCTCCCACCATTATTTTATTATTATCTATGAGTTTCTTTATGTTTGTTATTCATTGATTTATATATTTGTGTGCTCCCAAGTTGGGGGCATGTATATTTACAATTGTTAGATCTTCTTGATAGATAAACCCCTTAATTATGATATAATGGTCTTTTTCATATCTTGATACATTCTTTGGTTTAAAATCTCATTTGTGTGATATAGGTATGGCTATTCCAGCTTTCTTTTGATGTCCGTTAGCATGATAGTTTGTTCTCCATCCCCTCACTTTCAATCTGCAGGTGTCTTTAGGCCTAAAATCAGTCTCTTGTAGGCAGCATTAGATGGCTCTTGTTTTTTATCCATTCTGATACCTTATGTCTTTTGATTGGAATGTGTAGTCCATTTACATTGAGAGTGACTATTGATAGATATGGATTTAGTGCCATTGTGTTTCCTGTAAAGTTGGTGTTTCTGGTGAAGTTCTCTGTTCCTTTCTAGTCTTTGTTGCTTTTGGTATTTTTCCACTACTCAGAGTCCCCTTTACTATTTCTTGCAGGGCTGATTTAGTGGTCACAAACTCCTTTAGTTTTTGTTTGTCTGGAAAATTCTTTATCTCTCTTTCTATTCTGAATGACAGCCTTACTGGATAAAGTGTTCTTGACTGCATGTTTTTCCCATTCAGCATGTTGAATATATCCTGCCACTGCTTTCTGGCCTACCAAGTTTAAGTGGACAGATCTGCTGAACTTGATTTGTCTTCCCTTGTAGGTTAAGGACTTTTTCCCTTGATGGTTTCAGGATTCTTTCCTTGTCTGTATATTTTGTGACTTTAACCATGATTTGTCTTGGTGATGGCTGGGTTTTGCTGTAGTTGATGGGAGGTCTCTGTGCTCCTTGGATTTGAATTTCAATGCCTGTGTCCTCTCCCAGATTAGGGAGGTTTTTAGGTATAATTTGCTCCATAAGTCTTCTGCCCCTTTTTCTCTCTCTTCATCTTCCAGGACTCCATTGTTACAAATGTTATTACATTTTAGGAAGTCGCTGAACTCCCTAATTCTACCTTCATCATCCAATACCTTTCTTTCCCTCTTCTTTTCAGCTTCATCATTTTCCATAATTTTATCTTCTATATGCCCCATTCACTCTTCTGCTTCTTCCACCCTCATTGTTTGGCATCAGTTTTGGTTTGCATCTTGGTTAAAGCATTTTTAATTTCAGCCTGACTAGATTTTAGGTCTTTTATCTCTGCAGTAAGAGATTCTTTGGTGTTTTTATCCTTTTTTCAAACCCAGCTAGTATCCTTATAATTGCTGTCTTAAATTCCAGTTGTGATATCTTATTTATATCTGTATTGATTAAATCCCTGGCCATCAGTTCTACTTCTTGTTCTTTCTTTTGGGTTGAATTCCTTTGTCTTGTCATTTTGTCCAGAAAAAAAGAGCTAGATCCTAGGCATGTTTTGGTCTGCTTGTTAAAAGAAGTGAGACTCCCCCCTCAAAAAAGGAAGCTAGATTCTATTTCTCTAGACCTGAAGGTCTGTCACACTCTATGATCTGTAGACTTGGTGTTTGCAAGGGGTTTGCACTGGCCTTCTTGGGGAAAATCTTTTTGCACTGATTTTCAGTCCAACTTGCTCTTATGGAGATGCACCTGCAAGGCACAAGGGCATATGGCTTGTTGTAAGTGACTCTGGTCTCTACTTGTTGGCACTGTTTAGCTTACTGAGTTCAGTCAGTGCTGATGGGTGGGGTGCAAAATGGCATCACCCCACTCTCTCATTCCTTGAGCAGAGAGCTTGCACACATCACTCTTCTGGAAGCCTTCACAGAAAAACAATCACCCATAACCCCTCTTGTGTTCTTGGCTTCCATCAGATCCCTTCCTTCACTGTGTGTGTGTTTGAGCTCTTTTCCTGCCAGGTGTCACAGCACTCCTGTGTTTTATCTCAGGAACACAGCTGAGATTCTAAAGTCCAAATTTTAAGTACTCACCTGGCAAGGCCCCATGCTGAACCCCTGGGGAGGGACTCGCTACACTTTTGCCATTTACCAGCTCATTTCAGGAAGGCGGTTACAGGACCATGCAGTGGTTTGGAGTTTATGCCAAAGGGAGGAGAAAGCTGGCACTAACGTTTGCTGCCCTCAGCCAAGTTCCCTGCTCCTGTGCCTGGGAATAGTGCAGCACGTTGGTGCAACCCATTCTTCTGTCACTGGAGAGGCCTTGCTACTGCTGCCAAATGCATTCCAAGCAGGGTTACAATTTCTCCCTGTGTGACCCAGGAGAACCTCAGACCACACTGTCTGCTCCTGGGTCTCTACCCTCCTTCCCCACAGGAGCACTTCTTAGCCAGGAACAACCCTGGTGGTGGCATACATCTAAAATGTCAGATTTTGTGCTCCACTGTTTATAATACTTTGTGGTAGTCTTTGTAAGCATGGCTCCCTCCCCTCCATAGCACCTGCAGTTCTTATCTCCCCCAAATCAACTCTCTGCAGCTTCTACCATCCATGATTCTACTTGTGGACTTGCAGTTTTGTTCTTTCAGTCTTCAGATTGATTTTTGGGGTGTTCAGAATGATTTGATGTTTATCTAGCTGTGTTTGAGGGATAAGGCAAGCTTAGCGTTCCCCTACTTCTCTGTCATCTTAACTCCAACTCCAAGACACATTATAATTAAAATGTCAAAAGTAAAAGACAAAGAGAATCTGAAAAGCAGCAAGAGAAAAAAGTATAGAAGGGAAACCCCATATGGCTGTCAGCAGATTTATCATGAGAATGGCGTGACATATTCAAAGTGCTGAAAGGGAAAAACTCTAACCCAGAATATTCTATCCAACAAGTTTATCATTTACAATTGAAGAAATGGATAATAAATTTTGTAGACAAGCAAAAGCTAAGGGGTTCATCACTACAAAACTGGCTAAAAAAGAAATGTTAAAGAGACTTTACTAGGCTTAAAAATGATGGCATTAATTAACAAGATAATATGAGAAAGTAAAAATCTCACTGGAAAAGATAAATACATAGAAAGGGTAGTGGGTTAATCACTTATTAAGCTACTATGAAGGTTAAAAGACAAAAGTAGTTAAATGAACTAAAAGTAAAATACTTAAGACATACATAAAATAAAAAGATATAGAATGTGATATCAAAACATCAAATGTGAGAGGAAGTAAAAATGTGGAGTTTTGGAATGTGTTCAAATATAGGTTATCAAATGAAAATAGAATGATTTAGGTGAACCTCATGGTAATGACAAAGCAAAAACAGTAAACATACAAAAGAAAATGAGAAAGAAATCTAAACAAAATACTAAAGAAAGTTGTGAAACCACAAATGAAGAGAGAAAGAGAAGAAAGGAACAGAGTAAGTAGATATCTACCAATAATTACTTTAATTGTAAATGGACTAAATTCTCCATTTAAAAGACAGTGTTTGGATGGATTAAAAAATCAAGATGAATCTATATATTGCTTACAAGGGATTTACTTCAGAAGTCAGGACACAAAGACAGTAAAGGGATGTGACAAGATATTCCATGCAAATGAAAGCCCGAAGAAAGCTGGTATAGCAATATTCATATCAGAAAGAATAGAATTTAATACAAAGATTGTAATAAAAGACAAAGAGATGCACTACATAGTGAAAAAGAGGTCAGGCCAGCAAGAAGATATAACATTTATAAATATATATGCACCCAACATAGAAGAACCAAAATACACAGAGCAAATATTAACAGACTTAAAGGGAGAAATTGTAACAACACGTATGGACCTTAAGGGTATTATGCTAAGTGAAGTAGATCAGACAGAGAACAACAAATACTGCATGATTTCACTTATATGTGGAATTTTAAAATAAAACAAACAAAATAAAACAAGAGCTAATTAGCAATGTAAAGATATTTTGAATCACTATGTTGTGCACCAGAAACTAATGTAATATTGTATATCATTTCTATCTCGACAAAAGGTAGATTTTCACAGTTTTCCAAATATGTTTTGTATTTCTTTTGTTAAACTTATTCCTAAGTATTTTATTCCTTTTTGGTGCTATTATAAATGAAGTCATTTCTTTAATTTTATCTTTGGACTGTTCATTGCAGATGCAGTAGGAATACAACTGATTTTTGTATATTGATCTTGTATCTTGTATGTTTGCTGAACACATTTATTCTTGTTTTTTTAGTGGATTCCTTAGGATTTCCTATGTACAATCCGTGGGATTTTCCCTTGTCTACTGGCAAAAAAGATAGTTTTGCTTCTTCTTTTTCAATTTGGTTGCCTTTTACTTCTTATGCTTCTCTAATTTCCTTGGATAGTAAATTTTGAATAAAGATAGTGAGAGCGAACATTTTTGTCTTGTTCTTATCTTAGAGATAAGATCCTATTGGCTAGTATTTTGGTGAGAATTTTTGCATCTCTGTTCATCAAGGATATTGGTCTGTAATTCTCCCTTTTGATGGAGTCTTTGTCTGGTTTTGGGATCAAGGTAATGCTGGCCTCATAAAATGAGTTTGGAGTATTCCTTCTATTTCTATTTTTTGGGACAGTTTCAGGGGAATAGGTATTAATTCTTCTTTAAATGTTTGGTAAAATTCCCTGGGAAGCCGTGTGGCCCTGGGCTTTTATTTGTTGGGAGATTTTTGATGACTACTTCAATCTCCCTAGTGGTTATGGGTCTGTTCACGTTTTCTATTTCTTCCTGGTTCAGTTTTGGTAGTTTATATGTCTCTAGGAATGTATCCATTTCTTCCAGATTGTCAAATTTGCTGGCATATGGTTGCTCATAATATGTTCTTAAAATTGTTTGTATTTCTTTGGTGTTGATTGTGATCTCTCCTCTTTCATTGATGATTTTATTAATTTGGGTCCTTTCTCTTTTATTTTTGATAAGTCTGGCCAGGGGTTTGTCAATCTTATTAATTCTTTCAAAGAATAAGCTCCTAGTTTTGTTGATTTGTTCTCCTGTTCTTTTGGTTTCAATTTCATTGATTTCTGCTCTGATCTTTATTATTTCTCTTCTTCTGCTGGGTTTAGGCTTTCTTTGCTGTTCTTTCTCCAGCTCCTTTAGGTGTAGGGTTAGGTTGTGTACATGAGACCTTTCTTGTTTCTTGAGATAGGCTTGTATTGCTATGTACTTTCCTCTCAGGACCGCCTTTGCTGTGTCCCAAAGATTTTGAACAGTTGTGTTTTCATTTTCATTTGTTTCCATGAATTTTTAAAATTCTTATTTAATTCCTTGTTGACCCATTCATTCTTTAGTAGGATGCTCTTTAGCCTCCATGTATTTGAGTTCTTTCCAAGAGTTCTAGTTTCAAAGCACTGTAGTCTGAAAATATGCAGGGAATGATCTCAGTCTTTTGGTACTGGTTGAGACCTGATTTGTGACCCAGGATGTGATCTATTCTGGAAAATGTTCCATGTGCACTAGAGAAGGATGTGTATTCTGTTGCTTTGGAATGGAATGTTCTGAATATATCTGTGATGTTCATCTGGTCCACTGTGTCACTAAAAGCCTTACTTCCTTGTTAACCTTTTGCTGAGATGATCTTCCATTTCAGTGAGGGGGGTGTTAAAGTCCCCTACTATTATTGCATTATTGTTGATATGTTTCTCTGATTTTGTTATTAATTGGTTTATATAATTGGCTGCTCCCATGTGAGGGACATAGATATTTAAAATTGTTAGATCTTCTTGTTGGACAGACCCTTTAAGTATGATATAGTGTCCTTCCTCATCTCTTATTATAGTCTTTGGCTTAAAATCTAATTTGTCTGATATAAGGATTGCCACCCCAGCTTTCTTTTGATGTCCATTAGCATGGTAAATTGTTTTCCACCCCCTCACTTTAAATCTGGAGGTGTCTTTGGATCTAAAACGAGTTTCTTGCAGACAGCATATCAATGTGTCTTGTTTCTTTTACCTATTCTGATACCCCGTGTCTTTCGATTGGGGCATTTAGCCCATTTACATTCAGGGTAACTATTGAAAGGTATGAATTTGGTGCTATTGTATTGCCTGTAAGGTGACTATTACTGTATATTGTCTCTGTTCCTTTCTGGTCTGTTATTTTTAGGCTCTCTCTTTGCTTAGAGGACCCCTTTCAATATTTTCTGTAGGGCTGTTTTGGTGTTTGCCAATTCTTTTAGTTTTTATTTG
>CM052901.1:64832442-64842534 GCA_028534135.1 Potos flavus | reverse complement strand
AGAGTCAATTGTCATATGGTCTCACTTACGTGTGGAGCATAAGGAAAAACATGGAGGACATTGTGAGAGGGAAGGGAGGGATGAATTGGAGGAAATCGGAGGGGTGAAGAACCATGAGAGACTGTGAACTCAGAACAAGGGACTGGTTCTCCTGATGGTTTCTGCTCATGAGTATCTGCTCTGGTAAGTCGAGATAATCTTTATTTGCCTGCCTGTCTCTCTAATATCAGGGGTAGGGGTTTGCCTGTGTTTTCATTTCTCTTATGAAACAGATTTGTTGATTTTTCAGTCTGTCCAGCTTTTTACTTGCTGTTAGGATGGAGTAGCAACTTCTTTGTTCCCTATAAGAAATTGGAAACAAGAAGTCCAGTTATTACACTTTAAAGTCCAGAATTTCCATTTTCTCAGAAGCAATAGTTTCTGAGCAGTGTTTGATATTTGTTCTGACCCCAGGAGGGCTCCTCCCAGCTGTCTTATTCCCAGTTCTCTCCTAAGAACTAGCTGGCCTATAATCTAGATTGTATCTTTTTAAAAAGATTTATTTATTTATTTATTTATTTATTTATTTATTTATTTGAGAGAGAGAGAGGTGGGGAGGGTCAGAGGGAGAGAGAGAATCCCAAGCAGACTCTGCACTGAGCACGGAGCCTGAATCAGAGTTTGACCTCACAACCCTGAGATCACGACCTGAGCCAAAACCAAGAGGATGCTTAACTGACTGCGCCACCCAGGCATCCCTAGACTGTATCTTTATTAAATCCATGAACCTCCTCCCAATCACTTTTCACCTCATCCTCTACTGTTCTTGAGAGTTTTCTTAGACTTGTACTTCTTCAAGTTCTGTTGAAATAGAGTCAGTTCCTTTGGTAAGACATTAGGTTCTCTGAGCCAATAATGCTTTGGAGTTGGGGATAAGGAGATGGCAAATTTCTTGCTGAGTAATGTTCCCATTCTAAGAGGTGATCTCTTGGTGTGGAGAGGTAGTTAGTAAGCTGAGGCCCTCTTAGCTTTCCTCTCCTTCCATGTAACTACCATCTCATGAGGCAGGGAAAGGGTGATCAAGATCCCAATATTGTCAGCATGCCTCACTCAAGGCAGAGTCTCTGTTCCATGAGGGGGGACTGGGTGGAAGAAGTGAGACATCACCTCTTGACCAGTCACCCAGGACTTAGCCTTAGTGACAGGTAGCTGGGAAAAGATGAGGAATGCTGAACCCTGCTTGTCATGGGAAGAGAACCCTCTGACTGGGAGTTGGGGGAGAGGGAGTCCTGTTTCTCAGCTGTAGTAGTCTGGAGTGGAGTTCTCCCTCTTCCTGAGCTGGGTGGAGGATGGTGGAAACAGTCTTGGTTCAAATACCACAGACTCTCACCTTTCTTACTGAAATTTTGTAGATTTTCTTGAATAGATGTCTCTTCACTTGCTATTTGCTCTTAGGACAATTTCCAGAGATTTAAACAGTTGTATTAAAAATATTTTTCACCAGTTACATTGGGGAGTGGGTCAGTGGAGCTCCTCACACCATCATAATGGAAGTCAGTCTCCACAGAGGAGTTTTAAATTTTATAATGACATGGGGAGGTTTGAATTTCATTCTAATTATTTTGTATATAACAGATTAGTAGGGGATTATGATGGAAATACAGGGAGACCAGTCAGGAGATTGTTGTTATGTTCTAGACATGAGAATAAATAGAGGGAGGGAAAAGGGTTAGTAAATTAGAATTAAAAGACTCAGCGATATTGCGTAGCTTAGAAAGAGAAAGAAGCCAAAGATAATTCACAGGCTGAGATATTCATTACTGAGATAAGGAAGACAAAGTGTGAAATAGACTTTATTTTTTTTGAAATAGACTTTAGACAGTGGAAATTGATGGAAAATATAATTGTTGAAATGTGTTGGAGATGCCTGTTGAAAATCCAAGTAAAGTTGAATTGTCATTTGTGTACATCTGTCTGAAATTGAGAACAATCTGGACTGGAAACATATATTTGAGAGACAGTCACATGGGAGCAGTGGTGTGCTGGAGCCTACATGTAATGGCTCATGAGAGACTGCCAAATTTTCAAATGTTAGTGAGCTTATTGTCAAATGTAGCAGTTATTAAAAATTAAGTTATATAAAATTATAATTAAAAAGATTACGTCAAAAACAAAGGTAAATACTTAAAACTCATCACTTCTTATTTATTTTATTATTATCTATGCTCTTGAAATTATTTAAATGTACCATATATATGGTGGAAATGTAATATAATGTTATGTTATTGCACATCTCTTCCCATCTCTGTGTTCTGTGATATCATGTTGATAACTTGAAAACTGCCATGGTGGAAATATTTACACAAAGGAAATTAGCAAACACTACATATAAATGAGGAAGTTTTTTCCCTCAGAGCCAGGGGTTAAATATTTACCAGTGCATCACTGCATGGGAGTCATTAACATAGAGGCAGTAATTAAAATTATGTGAATGGATGTGATCCCACAGGTAGAGTACAGGGTGGGATGGGAAGAGGGCCAAAGAATTGGACTAGGAAAAGAAGCTTCAAAACCTTAAGTCAGAACACCCTCCCCCAGTGGTCCTCAGATCAGTGAAAAGGAGGAAAGTTATACTTTTCCCACTATATAGCTAAGGCACCTATTCAGGAAGGCAAAGTGTTAGCAAGTTACGTTAATCTGTTTCCTAGCAAGTTAGGTTAATTTGTTTCCTAGAGACAAGTCTGAGAATGAGAAATGAGCAAGTTACCTGGGGGGTGGGGGAATCCTGGGGTGCCTGGGTGGCTCAGTCAGTTAAGCGTCCAGCTCTTGATTTCAGCTCAGGTCATGATCTCAGGGTCTTGGAATCAAGCCCCAATGTCGAGTTCCTTGCTCAGCAGGGAGTCTGCTTCTCCCCTTCACCCTCTCCTTCTGCCCCTCCCCCACTGACATTTTCCCTCTTTCTCTAGAATAAATAAGTAAATAAATCTTTTTAAAAATCCCACCCTAATATGTGGAATTTAAGAAACAAGGCAGATGAACATAGGGGAAAGGAAGGAAAAATAAAATAAGATGAAATCAGAGAGGAAAACAAACCATAAGAGACTCCCAACACTAGGAAACAACCTGAAGGTTGCTGGAGAGGAGATGGGTGGTGGGATGGGGTGATAGGGATTAAGGAGGGCACTTGATGTAATGAGCACTGGGTGTTACATGCAACTGATGAATCACTAAACTTTACCTCTGAAACTAATAATACACTATATGTTAGTTAGTTGATTTTAAATAAATAAAAAAAATCCCATCCTGAAATTGAAATCTTGTTAAGCTAAGCTATAAAAAATTAAGAATTCCTGTATTGCCTAATTGGGCAGGAGGGCAGCTGGGAACAGTCTTCACATATCAAAAACAGCTAGCCATATGACTCTTTTATTCACAGATTTGTGTGTCTCCACAGGGATTTACTGAGCACCTTCTAGGTTCCAAGCATAGGTTAGGGACTGTGAACACATAGTGGGTAATATGTTCAGGCAGGAAGTACTGGCAAATTGTGATGGCCAGAGAAATCTTTTAATTTAATTTTTATTTTAATTACCGTTAGTTAACATACAGTGTTATATTAGTTTCAGGTGTACAATATAGTAATTCAACAGCTCCATACATCACCCTGTGCTCATCATGACAAGTGCACTCCTTAATCTCCATCACTTATTTAACTCATTCCCCTACTCACCTCCCCTCTGGTAACCATCAGATTGTTCTCTACAATTAAGAATCTGTTTCTTACTTTGTTACTCCCCTTCTCTCTTCATTTTTTGCCCTTTGTTTGTTTGGCTTCTTGAATTCGACATGTGATTGAAGTCATATGGTATTTGTCTTTCTCTGACTGACTTATTTTGCTTAGCATTATACTCTCTAACTCCATCCATGTTATGGCAAATGGAAAGATTTCATTCTTTTTTATGGCTGAATAGTATTTCATTGAATGTATACCACTTCTTTTTTTTTAATTTAATTTTATTTTTTCAGTGTTCCAAGATTCATTGTTTATGCACCACACCAGTGCTCCATGCAATATGTGCCCTCCTTAATGCCCACCACCAGGCTCACTCAACCCCTACCCTCTTCCCCTCCAAAACCCTCAGTTTGTTGCTCAGAGTCCACAGTCTCTCATGCTTCATCTCCCCCTCCGATGTCCCCCAATTCACTTTTCCTTTCCTTCTCCTAACGTCCTCCACGTTACTCCTTATGCTCCACAAGTAAGTGAAACCATATGATAATTAACTTTCTCTGCTTGGCTTATTTCACTCAGCATAATCTCCTCCAGTCCTGTCCATGTTGATACAAAAGTTGGGTTACCCTGATACAAAAGTTACCCTGATGGCTGCATAATATTCCATTGTATATACCACTTCTTTATCTATTCATCAAACAATGGACGCTTGGGCTGCATCCATATCTTGGCTATTGTAAATAATGCTGCTATAAACATAGGAGTGTATGTATCTTTTTGAATTAGTGTTCTTGTATTCTTTGGGTAAATACCCATATAGTGTGATTGCTGGATATTAACTATTTTTAACTTTTTGAGGAAACTCCATACTGTTTTCTATAGTGGCTGCACCAGTTTGCATTCTCGCCAACAGTGCATGAGTTTTCCTTTTTATCCACATCCTCATCAACACCTGTTGTTCCTTGTGTTGTTAATTTTAGCCATTCTGACAGGTTTGAGGTGATATCTCATTGTAGTTTTTATTTACATTTCCCTGATGGTAAGAGATGTGTATGTTGGTCATCTGTATGTCTTCTTTGGAAAAATGTTTATTAATGTTTTCTACCCATTTTTAAATTGGATTATTTGTTTTTTGGGCATTAAGTTTTATAAGTTCTATACATATTTTTGATACTAACCCTTTATCAGATACGTTACTTGCAAATATCTTCTCCTGTTGCATAGGTTACCTTTTGTTGATTTTTTTCCTTTGGTGTGCAAAAACTTTTTATTTTGATGAAGTCCCTTATTTTTGCTTTTAGTTCCCTTGCCTCAGGAGACATATCTGGAAGGAAATCGGTATGGCCAATGTCAAAGAGGTTACTGCCTGTGTTCTCTTCTAGGTGATTTTTATGGTTTCATGTCTCACATTTAGGTCTTCAATTCATTTTGAATTTATTTTTGTGTATGGTGTAAGGAAGTGGTTCAGTTTCCCTCTTTTGTATGTAGCTGGCTGGTTTTCCCAACACCATTTGTCAAAAAGACTGTCTTTTTTCCATTGCATATTCTTTTCTGCTTTGTCAAAGATTCATTGACCATATAATTGTGGGTTCACTTCTGGGTTTTCTATTCTGTTCTATTGATCTATATGTCTGTTTTTGTGCCAGTACCATCCTGCTTTATCCACTACAGCTTTGTAATATAACTTTAAGTCCAGAATTGGGATGCCTCCGACTTTGCCTCTCTTTTTCTTTTTCTTTTCTTTTCTTTATTTATTTTTTAATTTAATTTTATTTTTTCAGTGTTCCAAGATTCATTGTTCATGCACCACACCCAGTGCTCCATGCAATACGTGCCTTCCTCAATACCCACCACCAGGCTCACCCAACCCCCCACTCCCCCTCCCCTCCAAAACCCTCAGTTTTTTTCTCAGAGTCCACAGTCTCTCATGGTTCATCTCCCCCTCCGATTTCCCCCCAATTCACCCTTCCTTTCCTTCTCCCAATGTCCTCCATGTTTTTCCTTATGCTCCACATGTAAGTGAGACCATATAATAATTGACTCTCTCTGCCAGACTTATTTCATTGCTTTGGCTATTTGGGGTCTTTTTTGGTACCATACAAATTTTAGGGTTGTTTGTTCTAGCTCTGTGGAAATGCTGTTGGTATTTTGATAGGGATTGCAGTAAGTGTGTAGATAGCTTTGGGTAGTATAGACATTTGAACAATATCTTCCAAGCCCTGAGCCTGGAATGTCTGTTCATTTCTTTGTGTTGCCTTCAATGTCTTTCATCAGTGTTTTATAGTTTTCAGAGTACAGGTCTTTTGCTTTTTGGTTAGGTTTATTCCTAGTTATCTTTTTATTTTGGGTGCAGTTGCAAAAAGGAGTTTTTTTAATTTCCTTTCTCGCTGCTTCATTATTGGTGCATAGAAATGCAACATACTTCTGTACATTGATTTTGCATCCTGTAACTTTACTGAATTCATTTATCAGTTCTAGCAGTTTTTTTGGTAGAGTCTTTAGGATTTTCTATATACAGTATCATGTCTTCTGCAAATAGTGAAAGTTTCAGTGCTTCCTTAGTGATTTGGAATCCTTTTATTTCTTTTTGTTGTCTGACTTGTGTGGCTAGAACTTCCAGTAATATGTTGAATAAAAGTGATGAGAGTGTACTTGTCTTATTCCTGACCTTAAGGGAAAAGAGTCAGAGAAATCTTAAAGGATGCGGGGTTTGAGGTGGGTTTTAAAGCTTAGCTAAGAAGTACTTGGATGGAAAGAAGAGGGTGAGATATTCTTCAAATAAAGTGTAGCAGAAATAGGAAAGGCCCAGAGCCAGGGACAATACTTAACACTTAAGGAATTGTTACTCTATTCCAAACATCGTTCTAAGAGCTTTATGTACACTATCTCATTTACTCCTCAAAACAACTTTATGAGCTAGAAACTATTATCCCAATTTTACAGTTGAAGAATCAAATTATTATCCCAATTTTACACAAGGAAGTGGCAGAAATAACATTATGGACTCAGACAGTCTGGCCCCACAGCTAATAATAATAATAATAATAATAATAATAATAATAAATTATGTTAACTAATAATCTACTTAGCTCCTGGAGTGTGCAAAGTATTTTAATGAGGGTATGTGCTGTTAGAGGCCCAACTAGGATACAGAGATTGGGAAGCCATGAAACAGGAGAATATGATAGATAAGGAGAGAGTCAACCTCAAAGGGTCTTGATTTCTAGAGACACTTGTAACAATTGTAGAACAAGAACAGCAGATCTAGCTTTAAATCCTGAATCTGCCATTGATTAGTTATGTGACATACTACAAAATCAGTGGTGGCCTCCATTTTCTAACCTTCCAAATGGCTATGTCAATGTCATTCTGTAAGATTGCTGTGGGGACTGAATGAATAAAAATCCACAATATGTCAGGCCAAGTTGCCTCACCTTCACTGTAGTGGTTCAATGATTCTTCTGGGTTAAGCGCTTTCCCATGATTCCCTAGAGGGTAGTAGACCCATCAGAGTATCCATGGAGTTGGTTTAAAACTGGGAGGGGAAGAAAGGATAAAAATGAATGGCAATTGCTAGCTCAAAACAATTCTTGGGCCCAACAGATTGTGCTAGGGGAGTCTGAACCAGACATTTTTTACTCCTTTCTTTCTTTCACACCTCACAACAATTCTTCCCTCACAACTGGGTCTACCTTCAAATTTTCTCATAAACTGATCACTTTTTCATCCTTTTCACCACTACCACTTTGTTCTAAGCTACAATTTACTCACTCTAGCCTCTGTATTCACCCCCTTCTTTCTACCATCGCCCTTCTATCATCTGTTTTCCTTATAGAAGTCAGAGGAGTGCTTTTATTTCTCAATTCAGATACATCACTCCTGTACTCCAAATCCTCCAATGACTTATCATCTCATTCAGAATAAAAATCAAAGATCTTACAATGGCTTACAAATCCCTTCATGATCTTTTGGTCTATAACATCAGGCCCTACTACCTCATGCTCACTCTCTTTTAGCCACATTGGCTTCCTTACTGGTCCTTGGACATACTGAATGTGCCCCTGCCACAGGGGCTTTGTACCAGCTGTTTTCTCTGCCTGGAAAAAATCTTCCCCAAAATATTTAAATAATTAAACCCCTCACCTTCTTTAGATATTAATAAAAATAATGCCTTTTCAGTGAGATCTTCCTTGACTGCTCTATTTAAAGTAACAGCTACCCCTATACTCCTTTTGCCTCTTCTGTGTTTTATTTTTTTAAAGTACTTAGCAACTTTCGATATACTACATTTATTTCATTAATTTGTTCATAATCCTTCTCTTTCCTACAATATAAACTGTATTAGGGCAAGTATTTTTTTTAAGATTTTATTCATTTATTTGTCCTAAAGAGGGAGAGTGAGAAAGAGCACAAGCAAGAGGAGTGGCAGGCAGAGGGAGAAGTAGGATCCCCACCAAGCAAAGAGCCCAATGTGGGACTTGATCTCAGCACCCTGGGATCATGACCTGAGCTGAAGACAGATGCTTAACCGACCAGGCCACCCAGGTGTCTCAGGGCAAGTATTTTTTTTAACTGTATGTCTCCAGCACCTAGCAAAGGGCCTGGCATTAGTAGGTGTTCAATAAATATTTGTTAAGTGAATTTTCTTAAAGGATGCCCATGGTTCACCTCTTACACTGTTGGTGGAAATGCAAGCTGATACAGCCACTCTGGAAAACAGTATGGAGGTTCCTCAAGAAGTTAAAAATAGACCTACCCTATGACCTAGCAATTGCACTACTAGGTATTTACCCCAAAGATACAAATGTAATGATCTGAAGGGGCACATGTACCCCAAAGTTTATAACAGCAATGTCTACAATAGCCAAACTGTGGAAAGAGCCCGGATGTCCATCGACAGATGAATGGAAGAAGATGTGTACACACACACACACACACACACACTGGAATATTACTCAGCCATCAGAAAGGATGAATACTTACCATTTACATCGATGTAGATGGAAAGGGAGGGAGCAAAATAAATCAGTCAGAGGAAGATAATTATATGGTTTTACTCATATGTGGAATATAAGAAGCAGCACAGAGGGTCATAAGGGAAGGGAAGGAAAACTGAATGGGAAGTCAGAGAGGGAGACAAACTGTGAGAGACTCTTACTATAGGAAACAAACTGAGGGTTGTTGGAGAGGAGTGGGGGGGGATTGGGTAATTGGGTGATGGGCATTAAGGAGGGCATGTGATTTGATGAGTACTGGGTGTTATATGCAGCTTATGAATTATTGAACTCTATATCTGAAACTAATGATGTACTATATGTTGGCTAATTGGATTTAAATTAAAAAAAAATTTTAAATGTCAGTAGTTCAAAAAAATGTTCCTTTCCTGAGTTGTGTTTTAGTTTCCCCCATTGATAACATAAGGGGGTTGGGATAGGAGGTCTCTCAAGTCTTTTGCATCTCTATGACTAGAGATCTGGGTAAAAGCACAGTCTCTGGAGGCAGATTTCTTAGGATACTTTACCTACTACTTTGAGACAAGTTGCTTCACCTTTCTGGGCCTCTTGGTTTTCTTACCTGAAAATGAAGATGATAAAAATAGACCGTGTCTCCAAAGGTTGCTCTGAAAATTAAATAAGATCATCCATATAAGTGCTTTAACACAGAACGTGGCAGTCAATAAATATTAACTATTGCTTTTAGGGTGATGATTAGCAAGTAGCCACATTAACAGCCTTCCTTAGGCTCAAAACCAGCTTTGGTAGCTGATGGTATAAGAAAAAAGCAAAACAGCTTCCATAATAACAAACTCACCTGAGGTGCATATGCAGCTCATATGCGACTCATATGCATACAGCTGGTCTATTCCACCTCCCCCACCCCATTACTGAGACAGAAGAACAGCTTGTTCCCTTGTAACCTGATGTCTCTGGATAAGAAGGAGGGGGAGAGAGGCAACGTGTGATTGCCATGGCCACCCGCTGCATCTCAGATTCCACAGACAGAAGCAGGGCACGGGGGCTTATTCACAATCACCCACACACCTGACCATGAGTGATTTCAACCCAGGCTGTGTGGAATATGTGTGGTCCCACTGTCAAAGGCTCATTCCAGAGTTTCTGCTAAGAGGGCAAAGGATGATGTTCAAAGCCATCATCAGCAAACATGATTCAGACAGCTAGCCTGGTCTTTGGGGCCAGAGACGCATGGGCTTGCCAGAGAAAGGTTGTGGATAGGTTACCAGAATGGAAACTAGAAAAGGTAGCCAATGAATAAGCTTAGGAATAATGGTAATATTAATAATAGCTGACATTTCTTATGTATTTATTGTGTACCAGGTGCTTTATACAGGCTTTCATTTAATTCTCCAGTGAACTCAGTAATTC
>CM052901.1:64806204-64822820 GCA_028534135.1 Potos flavus | reverse complement strand
TTTTTCCTTATGCTCTACACGTAAGTGAAACCATATGATAATTGACTCTCTCTGCTTGACTTATTTCACTCAGCATAATCTCTTCCAGTACCGTCCATGTTGATACAAAAGTTGGGTAATTCATCCTTTCTGATGGAGGCATAATATTCAGTTGTATATATGGACCATATCTTCTTGATCCATTTGTCTGTTGAAGGGCATCTTGGCTCTTTCCACAGTTTGGCGATTGTGGCCGTTGCTGCTATGAATATTGGGGTACATGTGGCCCTTCTTCTCACTACATCTGTATCTTTGGGGTAAATACCCAGTAGTGCAATGGCAGGGTCATAGGGTAGCTCTATTTTTAATTTCTTCAGGAATTTCCACACTGTTTTCGAAAGTGGCTGCACCAGCTTGCATTCCCACCAACAGTGTAAGATGGTTCCCCTTTCTCCACAGCCTCTCCAACGCTTGCTGTTTACTGTCTTGTTGATTTTGGCCATTCTGATATAAGGTGTTATCTCAGTGTAGTTTTGATTTGAATCCCTCTGATGGCTAATGATGATGAACATGTTTTCATGTGTCTGTTAGCCATTTTTATGTCTGCTTTGGAGAAGTGTCTGTTCATTTCTTCTGCCCATTTTTTGACATGATTATCTGTTTTTTGAGTGTCGAGTTTGAGGAGTTCTTTATTGATCTTGGATATCAGCCCTTTGCCTGTAGCGTCATTTGAGAATATCTTCTCCGAGGCAACCCACGGAATGGGAGTAGATATCCTGTTGGGATTCTTATTGGGATTTCAGTGTATCTATAGATCAATTTGGGGAGAATTGACATCTTTACAGGTGATGCAGTTAATGAATATGGTGTATCTCTCCTTCATAAGGATTTTCATTATGACTGTCTTAGTCCATTGGGGCTGCCATAATAGAACACCATAGGCTGTGTGGCTTATAAACAACAGAAATTTATTTCTCATAATTCTGATGTCCAGGAAGGCCAAGATCAAGGCTCTAACAAATTCAGTGTCTAGTGAGATATCACTTACTGGTTCATAGGTGGCTGTCCTCTGTGTTCTTACATGGCAGAAGGGGCAGGAAAGCTCGGGGCTTCTTTTACAAGGATACTAATCCCATTCATGAAGGCTCCACCCTCATGATCTTACCATTTCCCAAAGGCCCCACCTCCTAATTCCATCACATTAGGGATTAGATTCCAACATATAAATTTTGGGGGAACACATTCAGTTCCATAACAATGCCTCCCAATTAATTTTCATAATTTTCCCTAAAGTGTTATCACAGGTCATTTGTTAGGTTGGCTACTATGTCTTCAGTACTTTTTGATGCTGTCATTAGGGTATCTTCTAAGAATTTTGTTTTCTAACTCTTTGTTGATGAAATATAGAAACATAATTGAATTTGGGGTTTTAATTTTTAATGTAGATACAGTTTTGTTGTAGATACTTGTTTTTGTTGATCCTGTCCATTTGGAGGAGTTCTGGTCAGATATTTTATAGAGTGTTCTTCAATTGGGACTTGTCTGAAGTTTTTCTAATGATTACATAGGAGTTTAGTTTTATTTCTTCCTTTACATTCGGTATGCCTTTTATTTCTTTTTCTTGCATTATCACACTAGTTAGGACTTCCAATAAGATGTTAAATAGGAGTGGTAAAAAATGAGGATGCTTGTCTTTTTTGTGGTCTTAAAAGTATTCAATCTGTGTCAGAAAGATTTTAGCTATAGATGCACTTTATTGAGAGATGAGTCTATGCCATCTTGTGGATCAAAGTCCCTAGACTATTTACATTTTTTTTTTCATTTTTTTATTAACATATAATGTATTATTTGCCCTAGACTATTTACATTTAATGTAACTATTGATATGTTAAGGCTTAAGTCTTTCATTTTGTGTATGTGTGTGTGTTCTGTTTGTTCCCTCTGCTCTTTGTTTCTGCTTTCTTTTTCCTGCTTTCCTGTGGGTTATGTCAAGATTTTTTAGAATCTCATTTTGATTTATCTAGTATTTTTAAAGTACATCTCTTTATATAGAATTTTTAGTGGTTTATGTAGGTATTACATTATACATACATTACTTATCAAAGTCTGTATGTTGTGTAGACATTTTATTAGTTGAATGACACTACACATAAAGGGCTGGTATCCAAGATCTATAAAGAACTTCTTAAACTCAACACCCAAAAACCAAATAATCAAGTCAAAAAATGGGCAGAAGACATGAACAGACACTTCTCCAAAGAAGACGTACGAATGGTTAACAGACACATGAAAAAATGTTCAACATAATTAGCCATCAGGGAAATTCAAACAAAACCACATTGAGATACCACCTTACACCAATTAGAATGGCAAAAATTGACAAGGCAAGAAACAACAAATGTTGGAGAGGCTGTGGAGAAAGGGGAACCCTCTCACACTGTTGGTGGGAATGCAAGTTGGTACAGCCACTTTGGAAAACAGTGTGGAAGTTCCTCAAAAAGTTAAAAATATAGCTACCCTATGACCCTGCAATTGCACCACTGGGTATTTACCCCAAAGATACAGATGTAGTGAAAAGAAGGGCCACATGCACCCCAATGTTCATAGCAGCAATGTCCATGATAGCCAAACTGTGGAAAGAGATGAGATGCCCTTTAACAGATGAATGGATAAAGAAGACATGGTCCATATATAAAATGGAGTATTACTCAGCCATCAGAAAGGACGAATACCCACCATTTGCATCGACATCTATGGAACTGGAGGAGATTTTGCTAAGTGAAATAAGTCAAGCAGAGAAAGACAATTATCATATGGTTTCGCTTATATGTGGAACATAAGGAATAGCATAAAGGACATTAGGAGAAGGAAGGGAAAAATGAAGGGGAGGGAAATCAGAGGGGAAGATGAGCCATGAGAGATTATGGACTCTGAGAAACAAACCGAGGGTTTCAGAGGGGAGGTAAGAGGGGGTTGTGTTAGCCCAGTGATGGGTATTGAGGAGGGCATGGATTGCACGGAGCGCTGGGTGTTATACACAAACAGTGAATCATGGAACACTACATCAAAAACTAATGATGTACCGTATGGTGACTAACATAACATAATAAAAGAAAAGAAAAGAAAACTATTTCTTTCTAAATTCCTACACCTTCCCCATTTATAATATAATTTTATCAAATATTTCCTCTATAGACCTTGAGAATCACACCAGACAATATTCTAATAAAACATAATTTAGAAAACTCAAGGGAAGGAAAGTCTATTGCATTTCCCTATCATTTTATTCTTCCATTGTTCTTTCTTCTTGATGTTTCAGGTTTCCTTTTTTATAATTTATTTTGTGTTTCAAGAACTTCCTTTAGACAGCGCATAGGTCTACTTGTGGAAAATTCTCTTAATTTTCTTTCATCCAAGAATCTCTTGATTTCTGCTTCATTCCTGAAGGCTATGTTCACTGGATATAAAGCTAGGCCTGTGGTTTTCCTTTCTTGTCATTTCATTGTCTTCATATTCCCTTGAAGTAGGACTCAAAGTCCTTACAAGTCTGCAGTCTAGCACAACTAGAGATATAATTTTTGTTGTGTTCTAGAATGGCCGTTCTCATATGAGAAATTACCTCTGGAGATATGCAGGGTGCTATTTCTCAATCCATTGCTGAAACGAAGAGGGTTTGGAGGGGCTTGATGAGTATGGTGGAGATTTGAATAGGTACTGAACAAATAGAAGAGAAAGCTGACAAGTAAAGAGATAACTGAGTGATGCTAAGGGCCCAGGTGAGAAAAGAAGCCATCTATTTGTGGTGGCTTCAACAGGCTGTGTGGTTTTCTTTAACAGCCTGGAATAGGGAGTAATTAGAGGCAGCAGTGAGAGGATACATTTAAGGAAAGCTTTTGAAGTTTGCTCTTATATTTCCTCTAACTGTCACAGTACCTACATTATCAACCCCTTCACTATAGAAATCAGTGGAAGCATCCTAAACCACAGTTACCAGTGTCTGTGGATAAATTAGAGCTATCAGGGCAGCAAAAACTCTGCTTGGTTGAGTGGGAGGTTGTTTAAAATAGATGGAGACTGCCTCATTGGATAGTCACTTTTCCATCCCTTTCAGATTTCCAAGGCTGGTCGATTACAACCTTGGCCATTGTCTCCTCACAGTGCTGCTTCTTTCAAAGAGTTTCAAGATGAAAACTGGATCATTGTAGTTGCCTTTGGAGTGGCAGCAAATGAGAATGATCAATAGGTTCTGAGGTACCTAGTGCTCTTTTCTCCCCATTTCTCAAACACATTGCGGCTGACACAGACTAGGAGAGATAAGACCTGTATATGTATATGTATCTACAAACACACATGCACACATATTATAATAAAATTTAAGGATATTGAAGACTTCTCAGAGCTCTCAGATAGAAAAGTAAAATTCTCTACAAAGGAAAGAATTAAATTGCTAAGATTTCTTATTAGCAAATTTGAATACAAGAAGACAACTGAGTAATATTTTAAAGATTGGACCTATAATGTTTAAAAGAACTTTGAAATTATAATTTTATATTCATCTATTTTTCATTTAAATGTAATAAAAATAAAAATATTTTGGGACATATATTGTCTCAGAAAGTTTGCCACCTATTGCCCAGAAAAATCCTTGTCGAAGACCATTTTGGAAGAGGTCTTCAGGTGAGAAGAGAGAAAAGATGCTGCAAGACATATGGAAGTAAGAATGATTAAATATCATGGCATAATTTATTGCCAATGTGAAAAATTAAAAAACACTGGGCAGTAAAAAAGAAAAAGCTTACTATGGAGTAACCCAGAACTAAATTTTTAAATATTATCAGGGAAGGCGTGATGGGACCCAAAGGACATTAGAACATTTCAAATAGTTATTTTGTTAAGAGAAAAACATAAATATCGATAAATTGACAGAGTTAAATAAACATGGTTGATAGAGGAAACCACAGTAAGAACAAAAATAGCATGTGTAACTTTTAATCCAGAAGAAGAAAATTCCATCTATCCTATAGAAAGCAGGAAAGAAGAAAAGATGATTAAAAAAAGATTTCCAATGTGGATTTCCTCTAGGTGTTGAAAACACCCACTGTGGTCGTGGGTAACAGTGGCTGAAGTGAAATAGAATTGAGACATTCAACAGAACTGAGAAGCTAAGGTGCTGGGTGACATGTCTGAGTGGATCCTGTTGCCAGAGATGAGAAATTGTATCTTCTCTCAAGACTCCTATTTTTGGTTTTCCTATCCTCTACCTTCTTTGCCAATCTCTATAATTTATAAGTAATAAAAAAATAAACAGATTTCACTAGAGGAGGTTGTATGGAAAGTAGAATCTTCAGGGGGAGTACCAGGTCTCAGTTAAGGAATGATCAATGAAGAGGGGTAACAAAATATTTCTGTGTATTTCCATGGACTGAGCTTATTTTACTGTGCAACAGGGTTTTAGGGAGAGCTTTAGAAAGGTTTTAAAAGTAGGAAATCAATAATAGGAAGAGAATTGGTAAGGAGTTTATGATTGGAGTTGGAGGGTAGGAAAAGGGCAGGTGGTGGTGCAGGGAGGTGCTTGCCTTTGGGTGGTGTCTGGGGATTATAGCGATGAAAAATATAGATGAAATTGGTTGCCCAAAAACTCTACAACATTGGTACACATTGTCTTGTACCCAGAATGAGCTGAATTATTAGGTGGTAAATTACCTGATATCAGTACCCCCAGCACCATCACTCCTACTCCCTCACCCTAGCTAACTTGCTAAGTTCCAAGTAGCGATAAATTCCCCTCTAGCCCTGTTTCTCATTCCATCTCTTTTCTTACTCTCCAATTTCCCACTTCTCTGTCACATCCCTACATCACATTACCACCTACTACTTTTTGGACAGTTAGGTAACTAGACCAGATATACTTATTGTACCATTGGTCAACTCACAGGACTTTAGACAAAGGTAGCCACCTTGTGGTTGGAAACCAAAATAACCAAGATGGGACATGGGTAAAATAGATGTGACTTGAATTTGGGGTCTCATACTTAAGTGGTAAAATAGATGTGACTTGAATTTGGAGTTTCATATTGAGTGTGAGGCCTTGTTAGAACAGAGTGTTGGATCCCATCCCCATTGATTCTGATTCAGTAAGTCTAGGTTGAGACTCAAAAACTTGCATTTCTAACATGTTCCCAGGTGATGTCGCTGTTGTTGCTTCAAGGACCATGGTTTGAAAACTGCTTTAGACAAACCTCATTCAGGATAGGCAGACTTCCATTTTGGCCATCCAAGACTGGTAGAATTAAAGTTTGAACCTAGATCTAGATAATTCCAAAATACATTAGTTTATCGCTACACTAGTATTAGGAAATGCAGGTGATACTGCTTAGGCAGCAGTCTGGTTTGTATTCTGTGTCTCTGGAAAAGGGTAACTATGTACCAGAGGAAGGAGCAGTATACATTCTTCCTTCATGGATTAGATTTATCATGGTATAATTAACAATTTCCCTACTGTTGGACATTAAGGTTTCTTCCAAATTTGCACAATTATTAAAAATTTTAAAGTGAACTTCGTTGTTCATAAATCTTTCTCTTGCTATTTACTGATCACCTCTGATAGAATAACTTTGATACATTTTTATGATTATAACAGTCTCCCTTCTCATGAGGGATGAGGATAGGTGAGGAAAAAGAAGATGTGGGATCTAAAAATCCTATTCCACCAAATGTACTAATACCAGCAAAACTGAACATAGGCTCTTGCTCTTCTGGAGATAATAATCTAGCGTAAGATTCAAACATTAATCAACTAGTCATACAAGTACATGTAAATTTGCAGCTATAAAAATGCTATAAAGGAGAGGTCAACAGTATGATTGACAGTGTGACAGTGTTTGGAAATTTTGTTCCCAGATTACAATGATAAACTTTAAAAAATGACTGTTAGCATTTTAATAATTTTATTATGAGTAATATTTTGATATAATTTCCTATTTATTATTGTATATCAGAATTTGAATATATAATGAGGGTTTTTGGATTTGGTCTTAGCTTTGGCTGAATATTGATTTTGATACCTGTCCAAGCAGCATTTGGCCAAACTGTGGATTAGGTGAACCTCTACTACGTACCTGGCACCACCATGTCCCTCTGTGACAGACAAATTTTGAGGTGGCCCATTATATCTCCATCCCCTGGTATTCACACCTCTGTGTAATCCCCTCTCCTTGAATGTGAATAGGAACTATGGCTTGCTTCTAGCTAATAGATTATGGCAAAGGTGTTGGGATATCCCCTGTGACTACATTATGTTATGTGAAACTCCATCTTCCTAGCCAACTTGCTGAGTCTCTCTCTCTTTTCATTGCTGGTCTAGAAGAAACAAACTGCCGTGATTTCTAAAGTCACAAGAAAAGGAACTCTGACAACTGGAGCTTAGAAATGGATCCTTCCCTAGTTGAGCCTCTAGATTAGAGTCCAGTCCTGATTATTATCTTAATTGCAGCCTTACAGAGAACTCAGCTAAATTTTGCCTTGACTCTTGACACATAGAAACTGTGAAATAACAAATGAGTGTTGTTTTAATTCATTAAGTTGTGGTAACACTGTAAGCTAATACACCTTCCCTGTAACACTTCAGCCCCTCTGGTATGTATTTCCCCTTCCCATTTTATATGCCACTCCTCAACCGGGAATGTTCCCCCACCTTCTTCACTCCATTTCTGCCTGGCTAATTCCTTTGGGTTTTAGCTGAATTGTTACTCCTCTTGGAAATTGTTTATTAATCTCCATTTTGGATATTTTTTTTCCCTGAAAAATTTGAGGTGGCAAAGTTGACATACTGGTTTTAAGCCATCCTCATAAGATGTGAGAAATTCCCACATAAGATTTGTTTCTTGAAAGAATAATGAAATTAACAACTAAATTTTAAATATATATTTATTTTGTTTAGTGTTATAAGTGTTAATAATCAAGCAAGTCTACAGTTTGGAATTATAGTATACTTGGATCTTTATTTTTTGAAAATTTTAAAGACTTATTGGCTCAAAATTGACATATTATTCTTCCTAAGGTTATCTAGAGAGTCCTCTCTCTCAAAATTTATATTTACTACCAATCTACTTCCCTATTTAACTATTTTAAAGCTTTTAAGTTTTATGGAGGTAAAATTAATAGCTCTCATAATCATAATTAATTTTTGATATATTTTGATTTTGCAGTAATAGAGAAACATTTATCCTTCAACTGATTGATAGAATTAAAACACACAGAACATATGATATTTTTTCTCCATGTTACATCTAGAATGCTTATCTATGTTTAAAGTGAATATTAAGATAGTAACAATAAATCCCAATGACTTCCCTTGTTCATATTATTGTCATTGTTAAGAATGAAACTAGACTACTTTCTTATACCAAACACAAAAATAAATTCAAAAAAGATTAAAGACCTAAATGTGAGACCTGAAACCATAAAAATCCTAGAAGAGAACACAGGCAGTAACTTCTTTGACATTGGTTATAGCAACTTCCTTCTAGATATGCCTCCTGAGGCAAGGGAAACAAAAGCAAAAATAGAATATTGGGACTACATTAAAATAAAAAGCTTCTGCACAGTGTAGGAAATAATCAACAAAGCTAAAAAGCAACCTACAGAATGAGAGAAGACATTTGCACATGACATATCTGATAAAGGGTTAGTATTCAGAATCTATAAAGAACTTATCAAGCTCAATGACCAAAAAACAAATAATCCAATTAAAAAATGGGCAGAAGGCATGAATAGACATTTCTCCAAAGAAGACATACAGATGGCCAACAGACAGATGAAAAGATGCTCAACATCACTGATCATCAGGGAAATACAAATCAAAGCTACAATGAGGCATCACCTCACCCCTGTCAGAATGGCTAAAATCAACAACACAAGAAACAACAGGTGCTGGCAAGAATGTGGAGAAAGGGGAACCCTCTTTCACTCTTGGTGGGAAGGAAAACTGGTGCAGCCACTGTGGAAAATCATATGGACATTCCTCAAAAAGTTAAAAATAGAACTATCCTACCATCCGGCAATTGCACTACAAGGTATTTACTGACAGAATACAAAAACACTAGTTCAAAGGTATACATAACCCCCAAAGTTTATAACAGCATTATTTACAATAATCAAATTGTGGAAACAGCTCAAGTGTCCATCAACTGATGACTGTATTAAGAATATATATATATATATATATATATATATATATATATATATATTACTCAGCCATAAAAAAGAATGAAATCTTGCCATTTGCAATGATATGGATGGAGCTAGAGAGTATAGTGCTAAGTGAAATAAGTCAGTCAAATGTCATGTGAATTCACTCATATGTGGGATTTAAGAAACAAAACGAAGGAGCAAAGGGGGAAAAAAAGAGAGAGGGTGAGAAACCAAGAAACAGACTCTTAACTATAGAGAAGAAACAGATGGTTACCAGAGATAAAGTGGGTGGGGGGTTTGGTAAAATAGATGATGGGAATTAAGGAGTGCCCTTGCTGTGATGAGCACTGGGTATTGTATGGAAGTGTTGAATCACTGTATTGTATACCTGAAACTAATATAACACTGTATGTTAACTAACTGGAATTTAAATAAAAACTTAAAAAAAAAAAGAAAGAGAACATGGGGTGCCTGGGTGGCTTGGGTCAGTTATTCGTCTGACTCTTGATTTCAGCTCAGGTAATGATCTCAGGGTCATGAGACCAAGCTCTGCATCAGGCTCCCTGCTCAGTGGGGAGTCTGCTTCTCCCCTCTTCTTCTGCCCCTTTCCCTGCTCATGCATACACACTCTCTCTGTCTCTCCAAAATGAAAAATAAAATAAAATAAAATAAAATAGAATCTTTTATTAAAAAAGAAAGAGAACAGTAAGTCTAAATGACTTCCCTTGTCCATATTATTGTCATTGTTATGCTAATGAGTAGCAGCCAAGGTGATCACATGATCATTGATCATCACAAGCTTAAGAATGGCAGAAATTAAGTTTTTGCTAGATTGTATTATGTGTTCAAAATTATTCCTTCCCGACACTGTAGGCAGAGTATACTTCCCCATTGTCCTTGGGACTGGCTAGCCATGTGACTTACTTCTGTCAATAGAATGTAAGTAGTTGTGATGTACAGTCTCCAGAATGGCCTCTATAATCCTCATCTGCTCGTGTTTGTACCCTTGTGCAATTCCTTCCCCTTGAGTGTGGCTGGGAATTGTGACATGCTTCTAACTGATAGAATATAGCAAAGGTGATGAAATGTCACTTCTGTGATTAAATTACATTATATAAGACCTAATCTTGCTTAGCAGATTTACTTTAGAGACTTCATTCTAACTTCATGAAGTAATCAACCCTATTGCTACATTGCACTGAACTGCAGGAAGGCCTCTAGAAACTACAAGCAGCATCTAGAACTACAAGCAGCATGGGAACCTCCTAGGAGCTGAGGGCAACCTATAGGCAATGAGGGTAGCCTTCAGCTATCAGCCAGCAAATAGCCATTGAAACCATTATGCAGAGAACCCAGTTAAGCCATGTCTAGAATCCTGACCCACAGAAAATGTGAGATAATAAATATGTGTTGTTGTAAGCAACTATGTTTTTGGTAATTTGTTAGGTGGCAATAGATAACTAATATAGTAGACATAATATATCCCAATATCAAAGCAGAAGTTTTAAATATCCTTTTATGATTTGGTTCTGTATCCCTTGAGCTTTAGCCTTCCAACAAGAGAAGAGTGCGCCTAGGAGAGGAGCAGTTCCTTTAGCAAGCATCTTTAAATGAAAAGATTCATGAAGCCCCCTAAATCTAGCTAAATCCAGCAAAGTTATAGGTAACCATTAGCCCTCATGTAAGATGAACAGGAACTGTTTGTTGTTGTAAGCCACTGCAATTTAATAGTTGTTTGTTGCTGCAGCAAAAGCTAAGCAATTCAAAGTTGAAGACGATATTTGGCCATTCAGCCTTTAAATATCAAAGCTAAAGCTGAGGAATGATGTCACCAAGTAGGAGACCTCAGCCTCTGTCCTCTCACAAATATCAACAGATTACCTAGCAGTCCATGAACAAAAACAGCTTTTGGAGGCCACAGAAGTCCACTTAGGAAACTTCAGCAACGCAGTAGAACAAAAAACTTGAGAATAACCACACCAAAAAGGAAAAAAAAATAGCTTAATGGAGATACATGAATTGCCTGACAAAGAATTCAAAATAATTTTTCTAAAGATTCTCAAGGAGCTGCAAGAGAACACAGAAAAACAATTTAATGAAATCGGGAAACAGTACAAGAACAAATGTGAAGTTCAATGAAAAAAACATAAGGAAGAATCAAACAGAAATTTTGGAGCTGAGGATACAATGACGACACTGAAAAATTCAATAGAGAGCTTCATTATCAGACTGGAGCAATCAGAAGAAAGAATCAATGAGCTTGAAGACAAGAACATTTAAAATTATGCAGTCAGAGGAGCAAAAAGAAAAAAGGATCAAAAGGAATGAAAAAAGCCTCTAGGACTTATGGGACACCATTAAAGGAAACAATCTATGCTTCAGTAGAGTCCCAGAAGGAGAAGAGAAGAAAAAAATTTTATTTAAAGAAGTAATTGCTGAGAGTTTCCCAAAACTGAAGAACGATTTGGACATCCAAGTTCATGAAATTAATAGGTTACCCCATAATTGAAATCCAAAACAATCTTCTCTAAGACACATTATAATAAAATTATCTAAAATTAAATACAGAAGAGATTTTAAAAGCTGCAAGAGAAAAAAAATCTCACACAAGGGAACCCCTATACGGTTATCAATAGATTTCTCAGCAGAAACCTTGCAAGTCAGGAGAAAGTGAGATGATATATTTAAAGTGCTGAAAAACTGTCAACCAAGATGATTTTACCCAGTAATGTTCTTCAAAAATGAAGGCAAATTTTTGTTTGCCCCCCAAAAAAGCTGAGGGAGTTTATCACCACTGGACATGCCTGACAGGAAATGCTAAAAGGAGTTCAAGCTGAAATAAAAGTATGCTAATTAGTAATATGAAAACATAAGAAAATATCTCAAATAACCTCAAGGAACTAGAAAAACAGAAGCAAATTAATCCAAAGTTAGCAGAAGTAAGGAGATAACAAAGACCAGAGCAAAAATAAATGAAATTAAGAACAGAAAAACAAATAAAATATTTGCGGAAAAAATAAAAAATAATAAATAAATAAATAGAAAAAAACAGAAAAACAATAGAAAATATCAACAAACACTCGTAGCTTGTAACAGTAAGTATATAGTCAGATTAACAATACTCTAATACTGTAATATGGTGGTATATTGACCAATTAACTCTATTATAAATGTTAAAGGACAAAAGTGCTTAAAATAGCTACAATAATTTGTTAACAGCTACATAATATTAAAAGACACTAATTGTGATATTAAAAACACAAAATTTAGGGTAGTAAGAAGGTAGAGTTTTTATATGCAATCAATGTTAAGTTTTTATCAGCTTAAATAGACTATTAGACCAATAAAATATTTCCAGTAAGCCTCAGGGTAATGACAAAACAAAATCCTATAAGATTTTAAGCTGATTTTAAGATTAAGGGAAAGGAATCAAAGTAAACGAATATGGAGAATCATCAATTCACAAAGGAAGATAGTAAAAGAGGAAAAAAGAGCAAAGGAACTTCAAAACAGCCAGCAAACAATAGTATTGACAATACTATTTATTATACAATACTAATACTGTTGACAATGTCAATAGTAAGTCCTTACCTATCAATAATTACTTTAATATAAATGGATTAAATTTTCCAATCAAAAGGCATAGAGTGACTGAATGGATAAAAAAATTAACAAGCAAGACAAAACTATATACTGCCTACAAGAGACTCACTTCAGCTACAACAACAGACATAGACTCAAAATGAAGGGATGGAAAAAGATATTCCACACAAATGGAAACCAAAAGAGAGTAGAGATACCTATACTTAGACAAAAAAGACTTTAAGTCAAAAATTGTAACAAGAGAAAAAAGGTCATAATAGTTAAATAATAATAAATATAGATAAGGATAAAAGAGTGAATTCATCAAGAGTATATAACTATTGTAAATATATATGCACCCAATACTGGAAGACCTAACTATATTAAGCAAGTACTAGCAGATCTGAAGGAAGTAATAAACAACAATACAATAATAGTAGGGACTTCAGTACTCCAATTTCAACAGTGAATAGATAAACCAGAGAGAAAAACAATTAAAAAATTGGACTTAAACTATATTTTAGACCAAATAACAGACACACAAAACATTCTTTCCAACAATAGTAAAACAAATTCTTTCCAAGCATTAATGGAACATTGTCCAGGATAGATCATATGTTAGGTCATGAAACAAATCTTAGAAAATTTAAAAAGATGGAAATCATACCAAGTATCTTTCCCAACCACAATGATACAAAAATAGAAATCCATAAAAAGAGAAAAACTGGAAAATTCACAAAAAAACTGGAAAATTTCACATATATGTGGAAATTAAAAACCACATTCCTAAACAATCAATGGGTCAAAGATGAAATGAAAAAGGAAATTGAAAAAAACCTTGAAACAACCAACAGTAGAAACACAATGATCAAAACTTATAGGATGCAACAAAAGCAGTGCTAAGAGGAAAGTTTATAGCTTATAGTGATAAATGCCTACATTTAAGAAAGAAAGATCTCAAATAAACAACCTCAAGGAACTAGAAAAACAGAAACAAACTAAATCCAATGTTAGCAGAAGTAAGGAGATAACAAAGATCGGATCAAAAATAAATGAAATTAAGAACAGAAAAACAATAGAAAATGTCAACAAAACTAAGAATCAGTTTTTTGGAAAGATAAAATTGACAAACCTTTAGTTAGATTTACCAGGAAAAAGAGAGAATTCAAACAAATAAAGTTATAAGTGCAAGAGCAGACATTACAAAGTGTAGTAAGAGACTACTATGAATAATTATATGCTAAATTGGACAGCTTAGAACAAATTGGACAACTTAGAAGAAATTGATAAATTCCTAGACACATATAACCTACCGAGTCTGAATCATAAAGAAATAGAAAATTAGAGCAAACCAATAACAAGGAGATTGAATCAGAAATCAAAATCCTTCCATCAAATAAAATGTCAGTACCAGATAGCTTCATTTAAAGAATTAATACCAATTCTTTCCCAATCTTTCCCCTAAAATTGAGAGGCACGAACACTCCCAAACTCATTTTATGAGGTCAGCATTACACTGATATCAAAGTCGGATGAGGATACTACCAAAAAACCCTACAAACAAACAAAAAACAAAAAACTAAAGACTAATGTCCCTGATGAATGTAGTTGTGAAAATTCTCAATAAAATATTAGCAAACTGCATTCAACAGATATTTTAAAATTTAAATTCAATTAGCCAACATATAGTACATTATTAGTTTCAGATGTAGTGTTCAATGATTCATCAGTTGCATATAACACCCAGTGCTCATCATATCACATGCCCTCCTTAATGCCCATCACTCAGTTGCTACATTCCCCAACCCACCTCCCATTCTGCAACCCTCAGATTGTTTCCCAGAGTCAAGGGTCTTTCATGGTTTGTCTCGCTCTCTGATTTCTTCCCCTTCAGTTTTCTCTCCCTTCCCATATGATCCTCTGCACTATTTCTTATATTCCACATATGAGTGAAACCATATAACCATATGATAATTGTCTTTCTCTGCTCGACTTATTTCACTAAGCATAATTCCCTCCAATTCAATCTATGTCAATGTAAATGGTAGGTATTCATCCTTTCTGAGGGTTGAGTAATATTCCATTGTATATATGAACCATATCTTCCTTATCCATTCATCTGTAGAAAGACATCTCAGCTCCTTCCACAATTTGGCTATTGTGGACATTTCTGCTATAAATATTGGAGTGCAGGTGCCCCTTCATTTCACTATATCTGTATCTTTGGGGTAAATACCCAGTAGTGCAATTGCTGGGTCATAGGGTAGCTCTATTTTTAACTTCTTGAGGAAGCTCCATGCTGTTTTCCAGAGGGGTTGTACCAGCTTGTATTCCCACCAAGACTGTAAGAGGGTTCCCCTTTCTCCACATCCTCACCAACATTTGTTGTTCCCTGTCTTGTTAATTTTAACCATTCTAACTGATGTAAGGTGGTATCTCTTTTTGGTTTTGATTTGTATTTCACTGACGCAAGTGATGTGGAACATTTTTTCATGTGTCTGTTGGCCATGTTTATGTCTTCTTCGGAGAAATGTCTGTTCAGATCTTCTGCCCATTTTTTGACTGGGTTATTTGTTTTTTGAGTGTTAAGTTTGATAAGTTCTTTATAGATTTTGGATACCAGCAAATATCTTCTCCCATCCTGTAGGTTGCCTTTTAGTTTTGTTGACTGTTTCCTTTGCTGTGCAGAAGCTTTTTGTCTTAATGAGGTCCCAATAGTTCATTTTTGCTCTTGTTTCCCTCGCCTTTAGAGACATGTCTTGAAAGAGGTTGCTGTGGCCAATGTTGAAGAGGTTACTGCCTGTGTTCTCCTCTAGGATTTTGATGGATTCCTATAGACACCTTTCCAAAGAAGACATCCAGATGGCTAACAGACACATGAAAAGATGCTCAACATCACTTATCATCAGGGAAATACAAATCAAAACCACAATGAGATACCATCTCACACTTGTCACAATGGCTATAATCAAGAACACAGGAAAGGACAATAGGTATTAATTCTTCTTTAAATATTTGGTAGAATTCCCCTGGGAAGCCATCTGGCCCTGAACTCTTGTTTTTGGGAAGTTTTTGGTTACTGCTTCAATGTCCTTACTGGTTATGGGTCTATTCAGGTTTTCTATTTCTTCCTGGTTCAGTTTTAGTAGCTTATACATCTATAGGAATGCATCCATTTCTTCCAGATTGTCAAATTTGCTAGCGTATGGTTGCTCATAATATGTTCTTATAATTGTTTGTATTTCTTTGGTGTGGGTTGTGATCTCTTCTCTTTCATCCATGATTTTATTAATTTGGGTCCTTTCTCTTTTCTTTTTGGTAAGTCTGGGCAGGGGTTTATCAATCTTATTAATTCTTTCAAAGAATCAGCTCCTAGTTTCATTGATTTGTTCTACTGTTCTTTTGGTTTCAATTTCATTGATTTCTGCTCTGATCTTTATTATTTCTCTTCTCCTCCTGAGTTTAGGCTTTCTTTGCTGTCTTTCTCCAGCTCCTTTAGGTGTAGGGTTAGGTTGTATATTTGAGACCTTTCTTGGTTCTTGAGAAAGGCTTGTATTGCTATATACTTTCCTCTCAGGACCGCCTTTGCCTTGTCCCAAAGATTTTGAACAGTTGTGTTTTCATTTTCATTTGTTTCCATGAATTTTTTAAAATTCTTGTTTAATTCCTTGTTGACCCATTCATTCTTTAGTAGGATGCTCTTTAGCCTCCATGTATTTGAGTTCTTTCCAACTTTCCTCTTGTGGTTGAGTTCTAGTTTCAAAGCACTGTAGTCTGAAAATATGCGGGGAATGATCTCAATCGTTTGGTACCGGTTGAGACCTGATTTGTGACCCAGGATGTAATCTATTCTGGAGAATGTT